>OZ020609.1:3334947-4534947 GCA_963971545.1 Philophylla caesio
ATACGTACACAAAAACAATGTCATATATGTATCACTTGAAAAAAGTTTGAAAATCTCTGTGAATATTTATGAAAATAGTTAATAGTGCAGCTGTGTGTGTGTGTGTTATACATATACATATGTGTAATATGTAAAATTCATCCTTAAGACGTATACGTTACATACATATTTGTGTTTGCAGTTTTGTAGTTAGTGTTGTGTAGTGTTGTGTAGTGAACAACTCACTCACTTTTTATTGGCTCTGTCACTTTTTGTGCACATAAATTGTAAATGTTTTACTAAGCTCCAGACTTTAACAACAACAACAACAACACTTAAGTGTATATACTCTGTAGCAAAAAGAAAGAATGAAAACTTCAAATCAAAATTTGCAATCTAAATGTCGTAAGAACAGCGATACCAGAAATCACCACCAACCAACCAACCAACGCACAAACAAAAGCACCATAACTTATTTTTCATAATAAATATTTCGATATTATTGTTGTTGAATTTCTCATTTAGCTACTTATAAATTATGATTTTGAGTTGAGTCATAGATTGATTGGTTGATTGAAGAGAAAGAGAGAGAGATGAGATGAGATGAGATTTGTAAATAAGCCGTTTTTAGTTGCAGAGGTAAGAAGATTTTATAATTTCCATTTATTTCTAATTTAAAATATTTTCTTTACACTTTGGTTGCAATTCGTTTTTAGTAGCATGTTTTTAACTCAACTAATTACCATCCACTTCAAAAACAATGCATGAACTAACGAGAAGTAGAATTGCTGGATGTCTCTCTTAATTGACTTTTAAAAAGCGAACATAAATTATTCTTAGTTGAATTTACGAATTCTCTTGGTAAAAATGTAATATTAAAAAGTTTGATTATTTCACTTGACATTAATTTAATGTTCACTATCCTAAATGATTTGCAGTTATACAGAAGAAGTAGAAGTACGATTGTGTAGCAGAATTATAAACTGGGTCATCACCCAATTTATAAATGTAAAAAACTAGCAATCATTTATATTACTTTAACGAGAGTGTAGTGAATAAAAATTAGTGTTAGCATAATTTAATTACGCTGCCATTCTAAAACTCACCAAACCGGCAAGAAGCGCAAGATGCGAGGTCGAAATACACACATTGGCCCGAAGTCGAGGGCAGTGCGTACATTTGTTCTTACATAAATAGGTTTGCTATATGGATTGTGTGCTTTGAATGAGGAGAAGTAAGTTTGATTAGCAAACATTGAGGCGTGGTCGGCTAAATTCAACGCCAATTTATAGCGCAATTAACAAACGAAAAATTTTATTTAAAACATTTTAGGCTCCATTTTTTGTTTCATACTTATGAATGTACATAAATGCTCGTACATCGATTTTAGCACAAGATTCTATGCTCATTCGAATACACGCAATTTGGCAACTTCCATTTTCCATATCGTATGCACGGGTATGAATGTGTGGCGTACATGCGACTGCGCTATTCGCCAGCAATTTTTAGCCATTTCAATTAAATGCGATTCACTCAACTATGTAGACTTGCCCTAATTTTTGGTCATCGCCCTTCACTGCCTTTGCAAGTATCGCACAGTTCAGCAATTTATTCATTGGTTCAATGGCTGCAATATTTTGCTTTTTTCCCCCCTTTTTACCAGCGAATTATTTTATTTGTTTTTGTAAGCTAAAAAGAAAAACGAAAAAACTCTTGAAAAGTGTGTTGCATAAAATGAGTTGCAATTCGGGGTTGTTGTTTGCTTGCGGTAGGCAGAGCGTAATTATTAATGGAAATAAAAAATAGTAAAAATTACATTTATTCCTTTGGCCCTGTTAAAAACTAAAGTGCGGAATTATAAATATCATATTTTCAGTTTATAAAATACTTAATAACACTTTTGGGGCTACCAACGCATTACTACTAAGATAAACTAGAATTTACAGCTTTTTATGGCAAAAAAAAAAAATTAAAACATATTTGGAGTTTATAGAAACTCATTTGGCAACACTACTCATATTTTGTCTGCATTTTCTCAAATTATCAACCAAAACTTTCATGATCAATTTTTTTTTAAACTTTTATTGATTTTTCATCACCCTCTTCAATTTCGAAATGATAATTGTTGTAATAAAAAAGATTCATATTCCAATTGCATTCCCATTCAATATTTTATTCAATGAATTTTTCAATACATATTCACAAGTGCAATGCAATTTTCGAACGTACATACATATACTCGTACTAGTACATATGCAAAATCACATTTGCATGTTTGCTTATAAAAGTGAAGGCAATTATTTGCTCAACCAACCGCACATTAAAGCCATTGAACCATTTCATAATAGAATTCTCAACTCTGCCATTCTATCCGATAATAAAAATTGCATTTTAAGTGAATTTCATATGTTCATGTGCGCTAATACATACGTACACATGTAAACAAGTCTTTATATGAAGTCTATGAAAGAATATGCACAAGAAAATGGAGCGATTTTTTATTTAACTTTTCAGGTGCACTGCATGCATACATACTTACATATGTTTAGTGTTGGCATATATGTATACAAGCATATATGTACATATGTACATACGAGTGCATATTTATAAGAATATATGTATGTATAACGCCTAGTTGTATTTGCAATTCACTCGTCCCGCCTGCAACTTTTACTTCTCGAACTCGTGTTTCAACTATTGCCAACGGCAGCCAGTTTAGTTGGTCATTTAAATGGAAGCTTCGTATTTCGGCATATGTATGTACATACATACATACATATGTGGTATGTTCATACAAAGTTTATCGAGCGATGTGTTTATTTATTTTTTTTGCATTTTCGCTTTTCACCATTTTGCACAGTTTGCGAGTCAATAGCAGCTGTCTAAGTGACACTTCAGTCAACCCTTAGCTGAGATTTTTCATTTACGTTCACATGCATACATAATGCTCGTACATACGTATGTACATATGTATGTAGTTTAGTCAATTTATACCTTTTGCTTTTGATGTCCTGGCCGTTGCTAGCCAACAGATAAGTAATATTATGGAAAAAAAGGAGCAGGCTATTATTAATTTCTGTGGCAATTCATGCGCTCATATTCTGCACATTTTCATTTTGCTCTACATTACAATCTGCAAGTATGTATATGCTCTAAAGTATCTAAATAGATACCTAAATAAATGTGCTATATATTTACAATTACTGTGGTGAAGCCAGTAGTACAGGCATGCGTACACACACCCCTACATGTACATAGTACGATACAAAAAAGGAACATCACTCATACGCCATAGTGTCACATCTGATTCGTGGTTCGTTAGCTGACTACCGCCACTGCGTGAGAAATCAACAGTGCATGTGAAGTGAATGTGAATGCTTTACGCTAACACTGTTGTTCTTTCACTTTTGCTGGCGTGCACTGTTTTGTTGCAATTACGCTGCCACTGCGGGCGAGAGTATCTACATAAATACATTATTTTTTGTACCAAAGAAAATCAGGAAAAGTAAACAACGCTTTGTACAATTGCAGCGCATTGCAGAGAATGTGCTACTGTTCATCAACAACGTACACTAATAGTAGTAGTTGCCAAGTTTGCATTCATGATATGGCAACAATCAGGCCGCATGTGCGCTCGATACATAATCAAATAAAACTCAGCAATTCCCCACACTAAAGCAAAAATAAAAAGTACTGTTTAATATAAAAGAGCAAACTAGTTTACGAATGAATTGAGGTTCTAACAGCAAACAATAATCAATAATTGGCTAAAACAAATAAAGATGGACTGTGGACTAAAGCAAAAATAAGCGCTTTATATGCATTTAAATTGATTTTACACAGAAAGCTGCAGTCTATTTTCGTGATCTCTTGTGCTTTTCAATCTCTTCGATATCCTTCAAAAAAAAACATAAGAAAACGCCATTGGCCAACAACCCTCGCAGCAACTTAGGCAGCTTCATTTATAAATTTAGTGAATGCAGTTTGGTAGTTAAAATCTCCAAAAAGTGTTTCTAAAAGAATAACAACACATTTTTTTTTTCAGAACTAATAGAAAGCAGGACGTAGTAGAAAAATATTTACATAATTCATGTGATATTGCGCTTCAAGTGAAGTAAAGCCCATACAATCCCCGAACCTGAACAAAACTAGAGAAGCGAGCAACTCACTGCTCACTTTTGGCGCTAGGCTTAAGCTCAAATAGCTCTAAAAGTGCATTTAATTATTAAAAATTATACTTCTTGCAACACTGGCTTCCTTATCTTCAAAGTAAATAAAAAATACAATATATACACAACCATAGAAAACTTATGTACTCAAGACCTACTCAAAGAAAAAATCCATGGCCTAAGGATGACGCATAACTTTGAGTATTAACACATCGAAAGAGTCATACACATGAATGAGTTAGCTTTATGCTTGTAAATGTCTTTGTGAGCATATGTACAATGAACCCAAACCTTAAAACAATACTAAGAAGCAATAACATAAAGCAGCATCCGCCGCCAAGACGGAGACTACCACAACATTGGCAAAACAAGCATTAGATCGATACATAATTTAAGGCGCCAGAGACGGGTTTTGCAACGTCATTTGATTCCTGGTATGCTGGAATTTCTTTTTTTTTTTTTTTTTTTGTTAAATACATATGTCAACACACACACACGTTTGGGTTATTCCTTATTTGCTTTTTATACTTATACGAGCATAAGTTTTATAAGAACTGTATTCCTTGTCGTTGTAGTTGAACCACTCCAGCTACCTCTATGTAGAAATAAAGTCAGTCAGTATGTGTGCTTATCACACAAATACTTACACAAAAGATAGACGACATTGCGGTATTTACGTGTATACAAGTACTTATGAGTGTAGTTGTTGCTAGGTCAACATATATTCCTGTATGTCAGGCACCAAAAGGTATTAATGTAGCATATACAATCTACATATGTATGTATTTATATACGAGTACAAACATACATACTCGTATTTCGAGAGGTTAGTGGTACATATTACACGGTTTCATTCGCATTCTGTTTCATTGCTGCCTGCAACGTGTCAGATGTTGGACGTCTTTACTTGCGCAACGGAAGTTGAAAAGTCACTTTTGATTTTGTGTGTGTTCTTGTTAAAGTAAATAAAAGTGTTAAAGTTAACTTAATTAGCACACAACGCATTTGAGGTGCAGTCACTAAGAGCAGTATTTAGCCGCAGTTTGGTTTTGTATAAACGAATCAAGTTTGGAAGCTGCAATTTTTGTTTATAGACAGCATAGTCGAAGCATAATTGGTTTAAATGTGTAAAGTGAGTAATTTTTTACCGAGTGAAAAATCTTCGAAAAATAATAACTTAAAAGGAAGTAAATGAAGATTCATTGCAGGAAAGATAGATTTAATTGCTTCGACTATTATAACACAAATATCACTTATTTGGCCTCTATTATAGTTCCCGGAGGAGGTCCGCCAATTCTATCGCTCAATATTCGTGAAGAATCTTAACTTAACGTGAATTGAGTTAGGTCTTGCTATGAGATTTCGTGCTGTTGTAGTATTAACTCCCGAAACCAGAAATTTTTCAAATTGTATTCCGTTAGTATTTTCGTGAAGCGTTTTAAATGATCTCAAACAGTCATTGGAATTAGCCCAAATAAAAGAAGAATACATTTAAGATAAATCTTCTGTTACTACAGAAAATAAACTGCAGATATTTGTTTGAAGTTTCGATAAAAATGCAAATTCGTTGAGCATATACTCGTTTACCTAAAAATGTTTTTACATTATGTAAAAGGTTTATCATGCCTTTTTTATAATAAAATAAATACAAATGCATGAGGGAACTACTTTATGATTTATAGCTTCTAGTTTCTAGTTTATAGTTTCACATATAAAAAGTTAGAAGAATTACGCTGTTGGCTCATTGAAAAAATCGTATTGTTTTTGGAGTTTGAAATAATGATATTCTATTCTATTTGTTGGAGTAGATTGAAAGAAATACATAAATAATTATACAAGTTTTCTGCATTAATTCGATTTTAAATAAGAAAATTGTGTTATGCTTTGGCCAGCCAATTGAGCAATGTTGTGCGCACAGACACGTGCTATTGTTACAAAACTTATTTTATTATGAAAGGTAATGTAAGCGAACCTGCATAGAAGCTGCATATAAACGAGTATGTACCAATATAGTCAAAATTGCAAGGTACTAAATACTATATGTATTCTTCTACTCAACGGATGACTCATAACCCAATTACCTAAATATATTTTACGGGAAAAATTTCCTTGTCATAGGTTAGGGTAAAGATTTGTACTGCAAATGTGAGGGCGTTTTAAATGCATGAAAGGGCTATAAACTATTTAACTTAAATAAATAAGGGATGCACAACAACTACGCGTATAGGAAGACTTACATAAATATGTACTCGAACATATCTGTATACTTATGGATGTGGGAAGATTTGTTTAAAAGAAACCAAATACTGGTCCGAGAATTATGTGTGTATCGTTGGACAAAATTTATTTGTATGGCATTTCGCACAACCCTTTTTCATCAGTTCTTTTTCATGCTGTAAAAATACCCTATAACTGCTGGCACAAGTAAATAAACACCTTTATATACATACATATGTACATACATACATACATATGTACGTACATTACGTGGAAGTTATTGATTTTTTGCGCCCACCCGCAAGCATTGCAATTCATCGGAAAGTGCAAACGTAAGCGTAAACTAAGCTTTTGTTATAAATTGCAAAAGAAGAAGTAAAAAAACAGCATAAACAAGAGTTCACGAAAAACATCTGATTGTTAGCCGGTGTAGAGAATGTCATATGCTACATATATATATTTATATACATAACTGGGTATGTGAAAGATTTAGAATACATTTACTGCATGTATCTAAAAATATATGTACATACATACAAATGTATTTACATACATAGAATGCAGAGTGCAATGAATTCCGAGTTGACAGTGAAAATGCTCATAATGAATGAAATATAAAAGTAACTACGTCAAATGTTGTGAAAATATACTCAACCTCATAATTATAGCCACACTAAAAATTAAAATTTGAATATCATTTTTTAAATTTTAAAATACAGTACATTCTCTAACAAAAACTATTAGAATTTTATTTTTTTATTGTTTGGCTATACAACTATTTAATTTTTTAAATGGTTTTTGAGCTTTAAAGGCTTGAAAACAGCTCTCAAGAAAATTCACAAGTAATAATTTTCATAATTTTTGTTGCTTAAAGAGTGCTTTGCCGTTGCTTAAAACTTACTTGAAGAAATAAATATACGAGCATTTTTTTTAAGAGCTTTAAACTGATTTAAGAAATTTTTATAGAAGAAAAGTAAGTTCTTGTGTTTTTTATATGCATTTTTCGATTTTCTTGTGAGCTGTGTAGCTGTTAACTTGAGGTCGAAAAACCAATCGGTCTGAAAGTTTAAAACAATTTAAAATTAGAATGTTTGATTTCTTTTTATATTGCATATACTTTGAAATTTTTTAATCGAAAAATAATGAAAATTGAAAAACCGAAATTATAAATGTTTGCACATGTGATATGGAGCGTATTTATTTAGTAAGTTTCATATAGAAAATGATTGTTTTTTATTTTTTATTTTTATTTTTTGTTAATCCAGGTCGATCTCAAAGAAACTTTCATTTGGAGACTACTATTTTTAAATTTAAGGAATTATTTTTAATTAAATATTGAGTTCTTATTTAAAATTGAAATGGTATCAGAAAACGACTAATGGCAACCCTGCTCTTTTAAACGTTTTAAAATCTATAAAAAAATACGCTGTATTTTCTGAGCAAAAGCTATGCTCGCCCCTTCACTAATACAACTAACAACTATTACGATTAACCATTTTATAAATTAATACTTTTGCCTACATCCATCTCTCATCAACTTTCTAATCTATTTATACTTTATTATTATCTTTTCCATCTCCTCTGCCTCTGCTACGCCACACAAATAAAAATCTAGAAAATGTTGGCTTGAATCCTCATTTGTTGGTATACGCCCGCTGGACTCACCACAAACACCGGTTATCGAGAATACAACAACAGCATTTAGTAGCGCCACAAATACCACAACTAACAACAGCGTCAGCAGCAGCCAGTACAATAATTATAATTATAATTACAATACGAATAATTCATCATCAAATACATTAACGGCAATAACGACACCAAATAGTGTTGGTGGCATTGGCATCACCACAGCGATCACCACAAATCCACATGTGTTACGCATGAACGGTCTGAGTATCGTTGGCGGTGGTGAGTCCACAATTATGATTTAGGCAACTTTAATAAATATGTATACACATACTAAGTAGCTATAATAAACACACATTATTTAAAAAATTTTTTTCTTTATCGTATGAAATGATGAGATGCTTAAAATCCCAGAAATACAAATAAACACATAAATGCATTTGCATTCACTCCAAACACAAAAAAGCAACCCTGCTCTTTTTCACAATAAATTGTTATATACTCGTACATTTGTATATTAAGCTAACTTTTCTTAGTTGACATTTTTTCTGTAGTGAAAGTGAAAAGAAAAAGATTAGCTTTTAAAAAAAATTTCGTTTGGCTTAGTTTTGTAGTGTGAAAACGATTGGTGCGAAAATCGATTTGAAAATAATAATGAAAAAATATCTACCATAGTTGAGTAGCGTTTTAGAGAACACAGAAAATAAAATATACATCATACATATATACATATTAGTGCATTTAATTTACACATACTATATACATACATACATATATGTACATAGATATTTATAATTTGTAGAATTGCAAGAAGAAAAAAATTTATTAAAAACTAGCAACTGCAGATAGCATGTAAAAATTTAATTTTTACAATATTTAGTGCACACATATTTATATTTTGTTTTTAGTTTTCATTTTTTATTTTTGTTTAATGTATCAATTAAAGGCAACTCTGTAAGCTACAGATGCTAAACAAAATAAAGCGATCAGAAAATAAATTAACAGCTAATATTGCATTTTTACAAATAGTTCGCACAACATAATTTAGATTTATGTAGCATCAAAATGTTTCTCTTATTTTGTTTTTAAAACAAATACTATATATCAAAGTTTTATTTCCAATTGTATTTAAATGCGCATTAATTTTACCTTTCGTTTTCTTTATTGTAAAAACGAAAAACAATTGTTGCAATATTATGTTTTAGAATGTATTTATAATTTCAAAAGAATTGAAAAAATTGCAAAATGATTTAATCGAAAAAGTTTGCGACGTATAATCACTCATTTGTTTGCGCTCAAAACATTATTTACATACATATAAAATGCAAAAATATATACCATAACTATCTGTATACATACATATATACATACTATTATTTTATTGAATTTTTAATTTAAACGTACTTTTGAATAATTTTTATAGTAAATGTTGAAATTAATTTGTATTTAATTTTAGTTTAAGTGCTTATTAATTTCTTTTTTAGCTTTTAAGTTTCGACGATGACAATTTACTTGCATACATACATACATAATTTGTATATTACAAAATAAAAAATTTATTTGTAAGGCATAATTATCAAAGTGAAATAAATGCACATTTACGCCCGAAAAACAGAAAGAAAAATCGTTTTAAAATGTTAACAAAACCTAGGGTGCTGAAAGGCGGTAGAAAAACCCATACGCAATTTAAGGGGGATCCTTCAAAATTTGTTGTACTAGAAATGTGAATTAATTTTTGTTTAAATTGTTTCGGGTTCTTTTCTTCGAACCGTTATCTTGCATTTCTTTTTCAGGATCTAAAAATAAGTTTCGCAGGGTTTCATTCTTTTTTTTCCACAAAATAAAGAACGAAGCTCATACATACATACATACATATGTATGTAAATACACGAGTATGTTAAAAAATCTTCAAATAATTTTCATTTTAAGAACAGGTCAAACTCATTTATCATTACTTCCATATAAAAATTAATTTTGCTTATTCGTTATATGGAAGCAAATGCAACCAAAAACATTCTAAAAAATCAACGGTAATTTCTAGCTATAGGAAATAAAACTGCATACCCTAAAAAAATTCTAACACTTCTGAGCAGAGTTCGAAAATAACCCTCTCCACTTAGAAAATGTTCCAAAATAACTATTATTACTTGAGAGAAAAAATAACGCACAAAACAGAAAAATTGTGTTTTATTTATTTATTCTAGGTGAGGACACTTATTGCAGTGAGAAAAAAAATAAGTGCTATTTGGTAACAGAAAAAATTGTTTACATTTATAACTGGCATAATGTTTTTGCTTTAGTTCTTGTTATTATTGTTAGCTCTTAAAGGAGACGATCTCCGAAAAACTTGGAAAAATATACACAGATTATGAAAATTTGAATGTGGTCTATGGTCGTTTGTCTGTCAATAGCTATGTACATATTCAATTTTTTTGAAATCTTGAAATTTGAAACTTCACACTTATTTGAAATAGGACTAGTTGTATTTGCCATACCAGCGACTCAGGTGTCTGTAGAAAGAGCCTTTTCAGCACTTAACTTTATTTTAAGTGAGAGACGGTGCAAATTAAAGACGGAAACAATAAATTCATCATTGGTGGTTAAACTAAATTTTTAAAATCACGGGATTTTTATTTTTAGAAAAATGTGAATATTTGTAATTTTCACACAATTTATAATCAGTTTCTATAAAAAATATTTAGTTTGTTTTTTAAGTCATTGCACATAATCGTTACATTTGTATGTACATACATACATATGTATGCAACTATGAAGATAATTAATTTTATTTTTTGACTCAAACTAGCTCAAAAATGTACTAAAATATAATAACACCCATTTCAAAATTCAAATTTCCTATACTACTTTATACATAAAAATGCCAAATAAAGGGAAAAAACTACTTATTTTCAGTATACAATATCAAAAATGCAAAAAAAAGGTGCAATGTTCGCATCAATTCATTATAAATATACATATGAATGTTGCCTAAATAAATGACTAAACTTTCATTTTTCCATTTATGCATATCCACTAATATTTTTTTGTGTTTTTTAATAACCCGAAAATAAAAGTTTATGCCAAAGTGTATTTTTCTAATAGAAATTTCAATAGTTGGTAAATAACTCACAATAGAAAATACAAAATGATCCCACAGACAAGGCACATTCAATAGGCAGCAGCAGTAGAAAATTTGAAAAAAAAAAATTTGAGCTCTGTATATTTTTGCTTTTAAAAGCAAAAATTTCAAAAATATTTTATCAACTACCATGAATTGTACTGAAAGCATGCTTATCACAACGAAATTCAAAATTTGACAATTCAAATTAAAATGAAATATGAAAAAAGTTAAAAAAAAAAAGTTTGCTGCAGCTTACCTATTTGATGTGCCTTGCCCACAGATAGATTTTGTACGGGGAGAGATTCGTTTTGCTTGCTACTTTTGTGTTTGTGTCAGTGAAAAATACTTGGAAAATAAGTGAAGTGGGTTATTTTCGATCTCTGCTTCTGAGAAAAAAGTTCAAAATTTGATGCAAAATTTGTCGTCTAGTTTTCTACAAAGTTCTAAACTTGATTTTATATACATAGTTTATGTTAGAGAATAAACGGAATTTTAATAGAAAATCCTTAAAAATAAATAAATGATTTTGAATTTGGTTGCAAATTAATTGGCCACCACCGTACATACCATAAGTAAGGTACATTTTTAAATGCAAATAACCAATGTCAAATACCTACATAAATACGAACGATTTGCTACGACTTTATTAAATTATTATGTTCATTGACTTTTTAAAATTTTCTTCATTTTAGTCCCTTCGTTCACATTTAACGGACACCTATTCATCTACTACATACATACATACATATAATTTTTTTCTAATATTTTTGAATTATCACACATCTGTTTCCAAACATAATTCCTAAATATACTACATGCTTCTTTTATGATCTATAGTACATACACACACATTTGTAAGTTTGTTCACCAACAATATATATATAGCTAAATATATACTATAATCTACATATGTGTGAACATACCTTTATAATTTGTAGATATGTGCGTACATTATAAAAACATAATGTCTTCGTACAAACAATTTTAAGTGATCTGCTAATATATTTTGATTTATGTATTTTTACAAAGAAATAATAAAATGATAATAAAATATTTTTAAATACGCTCATTTATTTTTGTTTACTATTTTTTCAACTTCTTCAAATTATGTGTTTTTCTCGATAAATTCTTAAAAAACCGGTAGTATTTTTTTTTTTTAATTTCTACCACAAGAACAATAATAATAAGGAAGAAAAATCTCTTTTGTTTATTTCAATGAGTGTTACGGTTTAGTTATAATTAATTGCATTTGCATTTTTAAGTAACAGTTTACAAATTTTAAAACTATTTTAGACACTTATTTAAAAATTTTACACTATTCTATGCGATCATAAATGTAGGCTGTGTTAGTTACTTATTTCCTTGTATCGATTACTTTTTACCAAACAATTTTCTGATGCAATATTGTAGTGATGTTTTGTTCGTTGACTCTTTGCTAGAAACGCCCTTTCCTACACTCCAAACTTCTTCCACGTTTTAACTCTTCCTGCCCTCCTCACGTATTTACTTGCGATTACAAAACGAAAGTTATCAATTTAATAGCAAACATTTGCTTTGTTTCTAAAAATGTATCAATAATTAATTTGCAATTTAATATGGAAATCACCATTTCAGGCAATCATGCAAATACATATGTATGTACAAACATATATATTATGTATACTCGTATGTAAATATTTGAACCACATATGTACATACATATGTTGGCAGTAGCATTATTTTCAATTTAAATTTAGTTAAGTATAATTTAAGGCTAGAAAATGTAATTATGTATTTGAAATATGAGTTCAAGCAATTTTATATAAATATGCGTTTTGTATTCTCGTTTCTTTTTCCTTTTTTATACAACGTATGCCAATAAAAATTAAAAAAAAAAACCTTTTAAACAATACATCAACTATTGGCGGCTAATAAATATGTGACACTGTAAAAAACTATAAAACCAATTCATAAAATCCCCGAATTTCCCATCCTTTTAATCCGCTAATGAATAAAAACAAAAACTCATTTTGAAAAATTGTCCCAAATTGAAAATCTAAAATTTAGCGCCAGAACGTTCGTTGAGCTCCGCATCGCTAGAAGATGTCTTAGCCTCACTTTTAGGATTGCCATCGTCGTCAGCGTCAAGTGGTGGAGTGCAGGGCGTGAACGTGGGCGCTGGTGCGGGTGCAGGTGCAGGCGCTAGCGTCGGCGTCGGCGTCAACGTCAACGCGGGGCCATCCGCCACAAGTGATCCATACGCTAGGTCCACGACGACAGGTATGAACCTGTAAGTTTTGTTCCATCACCAAGATATACTCGTACATGCTCGTATATACACATTTACTACCTAATTACAATGTAATAAATATTCATATTCATCATCGTGCGCGAATATTGAAATTAAATTTGAAATGTTTGAGAAAAATTATAATTTAAACGTTTTTTAATTGAATGGCATATTAATTATCTTATACTTATTCAAAATTTTATTATAAACGATTATTTACAATCTATTATTGTTGTGTTTCTTTCTATGTGTTAAGTAATATATTCTAATAAAGCAGTTCACATTGATGCATACGTACATATACTATTCTGAACAATATCTTAAAATTAAGTATTGGTGTATGGTTTGAATCTGTATACATATGTATGTATGCGTTCCATATGTTAGCTATGTGAGCAATATATTTACGTTCGAAAGGAAATTGATTGGATTTTACTCGAAAGCAAACAACAAATTAATTACACAAAAATATATTGTAAAACGGGCAAAAATATTTGCTTTCGAACGGAGTTTTTGAAATAATATGCCAACATAATAAAAGTATAAAATGTTGGGCGGGAAGAGCGCAACAAAGCAAGACAACTGGCATAAACTCAGTTTGCATCCTTACATATATTTATTTTTGTAAATTTAAAATCCATAATCTGCGCAAAATGAAGATAGAAAATAATGATTGAAAACATTATTTAAATTGGTGTACATAAATTTTTCTAAAAGTTATAAGTCATAAGAACCGTAAAATTATATTACGATTTTTTGCTTGCATACATTTTTTATTAATTTTTTTTTTTTGCAAAAAATCTGTAAATAAAAGTCTATAAGCCAAGCCATATTTTATGAAGAAAAACATGAAAAAGAAAAATAAAAAATCAGCTCATTTTTTGTTGGAAAATACCCAAACCCGAAGACATACTAGATTTGTAATAATTTTCAAATACTATTTAATTCATATAAATATTGTGAAGATTTAATACAATTATGCATACATTCATATACTCGTACATAGTATCTCAGACGTTGCAAAGCAAGTAGTACGATTGAATCCTTCCAAGCATGTTCAACCTCTTCCTTCTGGTTACAATTTTCCTACTTGTGCTTACATAAGCAGGTTTAATTATCGGTTACCTGTTAAACTTTAATTTTTATTTTGCTCCTACAATTAAACTTACTCGTATGCCATCGTTAAATTGGATTTTTCGTTGGGAATGCCTTGCCGTTGTTCTGTATTCGGAGTTATTGAGCAAAAATGCTGATGTTGCTTGACATCCGTTTCTCCAGCAACGTTTTACTTTTCTCTTATTTTCGCAGGCGATTCAGCTAGTCAGTCTTTAGTTACATTCCGTCATATGCCGCAGCAGCAACAGCAGCCCCAAAATCCCCAGTCCCTGTCACAACTACAACAGTCACAGCAGCAACTACTTGTGGAGCTTCAGGCCGAGCAGCAACGTTTGCGCCGACGCAGTGAGGGCGATGCACCGCAGCAACAAAAGCAAAAGCAACAGCAACAACCGCCCCACACCCAAAATGCCAAATCCAACTCGTCAGCGAGCAACACCATCGTCCAACCGACTCACACCAATGATGGAAACTACCAAGGCAACAGCGATACGTCTACCATTGTTGGAGGCGGAACAGGAGGTGGTAACTGTGTCGTCGGCACCGGGAACGCCTCGTTGCCGACGCGGCGTGTCTCGCTCGGCGACAGTTCCGAGTCCAATAATAAGACCACATCTGAGTTGCAGATCAAGTGCCGCAACACCAAGTGCGATCGTAGCGCCACGACCGCGGACGCCAAAAAGTATTACAAGTCATGCCACAATTGTACCCATTTATATTGTTCGCGTGAATGTCGACGCGCCCACTGGGAGAAGCACCGCAAGGCGTGTTTGCACTCACGTGCATCGAATCTGTGCCGCCAAGTGTTAGCCACCTGCAAGGATGATATCGATTCGCAGCGCCATCTAAGCCTATTGGCCCGCAAGGGCTTCTTGTCGCAGGGTCGCGGCGTTGTGCGGGTGCTCTTCCGTTCCGCCGAGGCGGCTGAGAGTTTCATCAAGCACGGCTTTCAGTGTATGGGCGAGGCGTCCTATGTGCGTTGGCCCGATCTGATGCCCGCCGAAATGGGTCTCGAGCTGTACTCGGAGTTGTTAAAGCTTAGCACCGAATATAAGCCAGACTCGAAGATGCTCATCTATGTGGCCATATGTGTGGTTAGCGAAGCGCCGGGCATGGGACAGGCGCCAGTACGCTGGGAACGCCAGCTGGTCTCGCGTTGTGCCAAACTGAAACTCTGCAAGAGCATCCTAGCCGAGCTGGATCAACAGCAACTGGCCCTACAACAGCAGCAGCCGCAACCACCAATAACGGTTGTGACTGTACCGGAACCCACCACAGAGATACTCATACTCACATTTAATCCCAATTTACGTTCGAATGCCAATCAGGGCGAACTTATACTGTCAAATATATTGGATATATTGTCTCGTCGTGGTGTACTAGTGCGCAAGCATTATCCGGAGATTTATCAGCGCTTACAAACATACACCGATGGACAGACGGAAAAATTCAACCCGGTCACATTGCATCCGCGTGACTCACAAACAGGCAAGAGCTTTGTCTGCATTATTATGCCGGTGCAATCGTCCGACAGTGATGTCATCAAATTGCCATCCGCATCGGATGGCGGTAACCGTGTGACTACCATTGATGTGGGCTCGCCAGCAGCTTTGGCAGAACTTGATGACGACGAGCTTCTTACGCGCTCAACGAGTTGATTTTTAAAAAACAATAGTCGAGGCAGTACAAAGAAACGATCAACGTCGACGGGCGCTGCCAATTCGACCGCATCGGATCTGTTGTTACTGACAGCATCAGCGGATGTTGCCGCCGGCTCTTTGACTCTGGAGAGCACGCGTATGTAAAGTGAGGCTGAACTCTGGTTTATAGTTAATCTACATAAGTATGCAGCTTTTATGGTATTTAAGAAAAAGTTAATACTTAATTATAAATAAATATATACCATACAAACGTACATACATACATACACATATATAATGCTCCATCTAACTTACTACAGCCCGAAATACGAGCTAAATATGCTTCCTTTTTCACTACATTTTAAGAAACGCATACTCGATCATATAAACAGGACACATACATACATACATACATACATACATACATACATACATACACACAGCATCCTCGAAAGCTTAATACACACAAAAGCTCTATTCAAAAGAAAAAAAAATTACCCCATATTTCTATCATATCATTACTGTTCGCTATACGCATTTTCCATACATTCATTCATACATACATACAGTGGCGTCCAAAATAATAGCATTGATTTATATTTCCAAAATTTTCAAATTAGATATTCCTCTTATGAATTATTGAATATTTTTTCTAATTAAAATTAAGATAATTTAATCTCAACTTTTCAACTTTATTTAGCTTCACAAAAAATAACGAATTTTCTAAAATTTGTGAGTAGCCTATTCAGTTTTGGTCTAAAACAAAGTGCAAATTTCAAGTGACTAAAATAAACCGTTGATTTCTTTGAAAACTATTGCGCATTTTCAAAAATTAACGGTATTTTAGCGGCCTGAAACGTGTCCTTTTTATAATAAAATTAAATGGGCTACAAAACAGCATACTCGAAAATTTTCTAAAAAATTTTATTAAAAAATTTCCAATTTTATGGTTTTTGTTAGTGAATTAGCCGACCTTTAATTGAAAATATATTCTAAATTATACAAAGGAATATATATTTGTCAGAATTTGCAAATATACATAAATACTATTATTTTCACCGCCACTGTATGTACATATGTATGTAAGTATGTAAAATTGATGGGCAAATTCATAAAAGTACAATAAATCTTCGTCATAATTGTATTTGCATACAACATACATAGCTAGATAATATTTAATTTATGTGCTTTCTTAGTGTTAAAAGTATTTAAGTAATGGGCCATTCACACAGAAATTTCACGTTCTGCAGATTTTGACTTTGCTTTCGCAATGACGCAAAGAACTTGCTACAATAAACGCTTTGACGGTGTGCGGCATTAAATTCACTTGGTTTTTTGTTTTAAATATACTTATATCTTCGTTATTCAATTTTTTTAGAATTAAACAGAAAATTTTTAAATAAGATGTTCGTTTACATTTTTTTTAATCATATTTACAGTCGTACAAAATTAAACATGGCAAAGCAAACGCCAGAGCGACATGAATTTTCTATGTAAATAGGCCCAAATGAATTCAAGGTGATTTTAAGATAATACAATGTTGGATCAAAAAATAATCATACATTCATATACATACATAATTATGCATATATAGAGAATAGAATTAAATTAAAATGGTTATAGAAAAATTATATTCATACACATGTAAATGTTCTGATGTTACAAAAGATGTGTTAAAAACATTGACACCTTCGATTAATCTGAAATTATTGAAGAATGCGAATTTCCAAGGGTCTCGTTTTCTACAGAATTTACAGATGGATATTCATAGCTTCTGTTGAGATATGAAGCGAGGAGCGAAATCGACAATTATTTAAAACTTTAATACTGAAAGTCAACAGATGTTTGAAATTTTAAGGTGTTCTTGTAACAGCGAAATAGTTTTCATGCTGCTGGTTCCACCGACAATATTCGACGATGATTCAACAACGGGAACTCCTCTTATTTGGTTTATAGATAACAAAGTCTCTCATATTAACGACGTAGAAATGTATTATTTTTTAAAGAACAAGGTTTTAGCGAAACCTTTAGACGTCAGCACTTACAAAAGTGCCCAAATCTAAAACTTATTTTCTCTTTTTCACGGCAACATCCAGAATACATGTTTCTTACCGATAAGGTATCGTGTACGTACGTAAGCAGTTATGTATTTACCATTCGACATTCTATAGATAACAAGAAGTTATAATCTATAATTTCCTTATGTTATATATTACACCAAATGCAATGCACCAGCGCGAAAGTTTTTTTTTTAACAATTATATAAACTTGTATAATTGCGAATAAAATTCACAGTGAGTTGCACTACAAAAAACGAAAAGAATGAGTTTTAATAGAAAATTTTCGAGAGCGTTTAGACGAGATTAAAACCATATATATTTCTATTTTAAGGGTTACAGAACAAAGATGCACCTCAACTTTGAGTATTTTCTTGTCACAAGGTCTTCAAGAATCGAAACACAATTATAAACTGCACTTGAAAATCTTAGCGATTATATTTGATATAGCCGTTTGAAAGACTCTTGGAAATTCGATCACACCGATCATTGAAACAAAATTACCAGGTGTTTAACCAAGTAATTTCTTAAAAAAAAACCACGTTTAATTAAGGAAGAATCGTTTATTTAAAATATGCTCCCTCGCTTTTCACACATTTTTCCCATCTTTCAGGCAATTTGTAAATTCCAAGCCAATAGAAGTCTTTGGGTTTTTTCGGCAAACCAATTACTTATCAAGCCAAATTTTAACATTTTCGTAAGAATCGAAGCGCTGCTCAGCGAGTGCGTGTCCCATCGATGCGAAAAGTGTTAATCGGACGTGTCGCGAACCGGTCTTGCCGTATGTGATGGAACGTTGTCATGCAGGAAAATTACTTTGTGTTGCCTTTTCCGATTTTTGTATCTCACTCACATCAGGCTCACATTTAATTTTTGCGATTGGGAATCATCTTCATTCAATAACGCTTGCATTTCCGCGTCTTGGTACCTTTTCGGAGCTCCAGAGCGTTCTTTGTCCTTGACATCGAAATCACCACTTTTCAATCGTTGAAACCATCTTTCACACGTTTTAACAGTTGCCACTTGTGCACCAAAGGCTTCAACAAGCATTCGGTGCAATTCCGCGGCTATTTTCTTCAAATCAAAACACAGAATTAACATTGTCCGCGATTACTCTTTATTCGGCACGAAACTCGATATGTTGACTGTGCTGAGAGTAACCGATAATGCCGCTCGATTAGCGCGAAACTTTGATGGTATGACAGTAAGGTGACGCTAAACACTGTCACACATCTAAATGTTCGAACCGACATTACTTAGTTATACATCTGGTAAAAAATTCGCATTAAACTAAAATAAAATAGAAATAGTAAAAAATTTAAAACCGGGACTGAAGATTGGCCCTATCCTACGAACCTACATATGTATGTAGCGTTTTCGATATCAAATAAGTATGCAATCGGTCATTTTTGGCTATAAAAACTATACTTAAAAAATGTTATACAGTTTCCAATAAATCCCGTGCACTATCTAATAAAGAATAATTAAGCTAGTGTTAAAATAAAAAGGTGTCGGAGAAGAATACAAAGTGAACTGCTTAATCAAAAAGAAGAATTCAACAAAATGTCAAATTGTAATATAAAGAAAATAAGACATCTGCATGGGTAAAGTACATATTAGCGCCTTTAAACGAATGAACTCTACTTAAAGAAATAAATTTCAAAAAGCTCATTGTATAGTGTAAGAATATAACCAAATGCATTTAAGTCCTCTTACACGCAGAAGCTTAGAATGTAATCAAACAATTCTAAGAATTTGAAGCTAAAGTAGAATATAATAAACCAGCAACTGGAAGCAAAAGCATATTTTAATTTTGCGTAGCAATTTAGAGGCATTGCTTTAACTCAAATCATATTCATGCTTTCTCTTCACAACTAACTAAGAAAATATGATATGTAAAATGGTAAAATGGTAGTAATACGAGCATAACAACAAATAATTATTAAATAGCATAATTTCAACTAAATCTTTGATATTTGTGTAATTTTAAGCAGCTAATGGCCTTATTTCGTGAATTTGTTTTATACACACATACACACATACATACATACATACATACATATACACCGGCATAAATCCAAACGTAAGCTAATACAAAGAAACAGTAACATAAATTATTCCTAATTAGTAAAATTTTAAAATCATAAAACTTATTTATTTAAGTAAATTTTTTAAGCAAGAACTTATAAAGTTTATTAAGCGTAACTATTGTCTTTAGCACTAATTTTTGTTCGCGGTGTAGCTAATAAGTGTGGTTACCTGCATACATACATACGTACATAAATATTTTCCAGCAAGAAAAATATTTGATTAAATTGAATTACAAAATAAATTTATAAGTAAATCATTTAATAAATTATGCCAAAAAAAAAAACAAAAGCGTACTTTCTTTTCCAAACGTAAAGGTAAGTTGTCTATTAATATGCAAATACGAGTAATTTAATTAATTTAAGAACAGTGCAGCTATTGAAACAGTGAACAAATACGGAAAGGGCGTCAACACATGAATTAAAGTCTGAACGGAATACAAACTGTGAATTCTTATATTAAGTTTATAGTTTACTATTTAGAAATACGTACATACATAAATTAGAAACGGAGATTTAGGTAAAACCAGCAAAGGAAAATGGCCTTTAAACGCTACCTTTCTAACATACTAGCAGAGGTTCGGGAATATGTTTAAGCATTTTGTTAGGCCTATATTATGAGTTGTATTCGATCTTTGAATGTGGTCGAAAGTGCTTATAAATAAAATTTTCATTTGGTATTATGACGTTTATTCGGTACGCTACAGCATTGAAAGCAAAGTTCTATTTGACATAAAATTCGAAACTTAACGAAAATTTTGAGAAAGTATGATTCAACAGCTTTAGCTATGTAGATTCATTATAGGGAGTATTCTAATAAATTGTCTTTCAATTGCCTAGGCAGAAAGCTCATATACATATGTAGCACAGTATGCAACAAGAGAAACTGGAGACTAAAACAGAAACTTGTATACTAGTGGAAGTAATAATAGAGCAAGCAATATACTCTGATGGCGAATCAGCGGTGTTAGCATTAGCAACACCGGTCACCAAATCTAAGCTTGCAGAAAAGTGCTTAGTGTTACATCCAATAAGCGTCCTTCTCGGCTCTGTTGTCGGTCATAGGTTTTACACTTTTTCAGACTTGGTAAGGAAAGTTTGACGGATATGCCGGCTTTTTAAATACCAAAGCACTTGGAAAAAACATACTAATAAAACAAGTAGATTTATAAGTATCTGCTATAGGTGACATTGAAAAGTTCATCCGGGATTCAAGAAGGTTTGACCAATTAAATAACCATTATTAAAATGGCGTCAAATATTCTAATTGGATCCTAGTGAATTACTAGAAGCACTGCAACCACCACCATCTTGAAATTAAAAAAAAATTAATACACTGTCATATGCGAAGCTATATTTCTATTAATCTTAAGGCGACTGTGCCAATAGGTGAAAATATTTTGCGACCAAATATTAAACAAGATTTAAATAATTGCATTCTAGGTAGCAGTTGGGAACGCCGTATACGTTTTGATATATTTTTCCCATATTCATTATGCAGCGCACTATTTTTACTTTTAATATAAAAATAATATTCTGATCTTTTGTTGTTGTTGCTTCCGACAGGATGTGATATGATTGGTTTCGGCGTTGTGCCATCTTCAGTGTCAATTTTCATTTTGTTCAGTTTATGTCTGTTGTTTCGTATTTATTTCGTTTTTTGGTCAATCAGGTATTGGTGCATAATCGTAAATGTTAACAAATGTTAAGTGTCCTGAGTATAGGTATTTAAAGTCGCGCGCGGTTAGAGTGCAAGGGTATATGTTATCTTGAAACTGCCTATGCGGTAAGAACAGTCAGTAATTTTAGTCCGTTTAGGTATTGCAGGTTTGTTTTGTATGTTGATATCTGTCATTTTAACTACGTTTTTGTTTTGTTTTTTGTAAACAAGCATTAATGGTGTAAATATCGCATCAGAGTTGCTGTTGCAGTACCTTAACGGGTTTCTTAATGTTTGCGGGTGAACATTTTGCGTTTACCAAATGGTTTGCAAAATTAGTTTGTCAAATGGCTCTTCTTCATTCGTGCTGCTTTTTAGTATCCTTTCCACGTTGTTTCCAGTTTTGAACGCCGTGTGGATATTATACTTTCTGAAAAAATTTCCAAGTTTGTATGTCAATTTTCCTGTATAAGTCATTACTGTCCAAGTTTTTTCGTCTAGCTCTCTGTCGCTTCTTTTTTGAGTTGCATAAATTTTTCTGAATATATCCACGAGCTCCTTTTTAGATCCGTTGTTTGTTGCTATGTTGTATATTGTGTTTAGTTCCTTATCGTTTGCCTCTCGCGATAGAGCTATTCGTTCAAGTATCTTTGTTAGTTGTCTTATAGCGGCGTATTTGTGTTCTTGAGGATAATTTGTTTTTTTGTCTATCTTAATCGTCAGATCCAGGTAATTTATTGTTCCCTTCTTTTCCATTTCCATCGTAAACATTATACATCCATGTTGTTTGTTCAGGTATTCCAGTATCTGCTCTTCATTGTCCTTGGTCATCACGCAGATAATGTCATCCACGTACATTGCATAGAATACTACGCCCAACTCGGCTTTCAGTTCTTCCATATACTGTCCCTCCAGTTCTTGCATAAATACCTCCATGAGGATGGCCGAGGTTGGATTTCCCATTCCGAGTCCGTTTGTTTGTCGGTTTATTTTATTATTAAACTTAAAATAATTTTGTCGCTGTGTAGTTCGTAATGTGTTTGTGATTTTTGTTGTTTTTGTTGTTTTTATATGGTCCTTCGTTTTTTCGAGTAATGTTTTCCGGACCATATCTATTGTTTCGGTTTGTGGGATCGATGGGTATAAGTCCTTAATATCAAATGACACTAGCCTGCTTTGGTGTGTAATTTTCACGTTTGTCAGTTTATGGATGAGTTCCGTCGTATTTGCTACAATGTGCTCGTTACGCAGTTCTAAATTATCATTTAACAGCATTTTCAGATGTTTGGACAGTCTATAAGCAGGAGCAGACTTATAGTTAATTATGGGCCTCATCCGGTTTGTGGATTTTTGGATGCGCTATCAGTGGTGGTGCTGCCGGATTCATTTGGCTTAATAAGTGTGATGTGTCCCTCACACATAATATTGGTATAACATTGCTCGCCTCTTTTATGGTCTTCTTTATGTCTATTTGGTACCTGTCCGTAGGATCTTCTCTAATTTCTCTGCACTTCATTTCCCCTATCAGTGTTTTAGTTTTTTGTTCCTCTCTCTTCATGAGTACCATTTTATTGCCTTTGTCCGCCTTTGTCGTTAATATGCTGTTCTTCCTAAATTTCTGTTTTAAACTCTTCATAATGTTACTTTCGTGGCTATATCTTCCATTTTCATTTATTTTATTTTTGTTTTCTATAATATCTCTGCATGTGTGCCTTGCGTGATCTTGGTCCTCACTTGACAGCAAAGATATTCCTACTTCCATATCTATAATAGCTTGTTCTGCTATCTTTATCCTGTTATTGTCCTTTGTATTGTGTTTAATAGTTTGGTTTCCTCCTCGTTGATAGATATATTTGCAAGATTCACTAGTCTGGTGTGAAAGTCATGATCTTGTGACTTGTCTTTTACTCCATATGGCCCCGTTAGTTTTTCCAGTTTTTTCTGTAATTTTTCGTATACCCGCTGAGCACATAATAAGCTCAGTGTTCGTTTTTATATGTTCGAATAGGTCCATGAGAATGTATATCGGTATAACGTCCGCCAGTCTTAAGTGAATAGAAAGCAATTCTTCGTTTGATCGATCCTTCTTAGCGTACAAACTTCTTACTTCATTCTTTACAAATTCCCTTTCAGCTTTCCTGATAGATTTTCGGCTCGCTTCCGCGTTTTTTGTTATTCTAATTCTTGCAAATTTTGTTGTAACGTTCGATGCTAGATATTGTTTGTTAAATCGAAAACTTGCTTTAGTTTTAAAAATCTTTTGTAACCGTCGTTGATATACTGTCAGAAGTCCAGTCGTCGTAGAGTTATAAGCCTGACAGGCATTAACTATATCGTTTTCTTCTTTTTGCAGTTTTGTGCGGATTCTGAACGGCAGATGTATTTTATGAGAAGCATTTTCATGACAGTAATACCCTCAGAGGGTTGCTATTGTTTGCCGAGGGGCAACTCGACAGTCGTGTACAAGTGGATAATCGTACGGCATATTACAATGTACGTGAGTCGTCAATCGGATTAAGTAAATAAGATGATGACACTCGAAGGAGAACGTATCGTAATTGCTAATTTTGTTATCGATTACTTTGATTGTAATTTTTCTTTTTTGTAGGTAACAATCAAGATTGATAAATAAGAGATTGCGCCTTGCGCAGGTCCGTTACCTTTTTGCTTCACGATATTGGCATTCAGCTGCTCAAAATGACGTCAAATCGGCAAGTGTTTCTTTAAAATTCCAACACCAGTGAAGTGAATATTTGGTGTTCTATAATTTTAAAGGTTTAACAAAAGTTTTTTTGTGATGTGCAACGCGATTTTATTATATTATTCGAACTTATAAAGCAAGTCTCCAATCAAAATGAGAATACGTTGTTATTGCAGGTGTGACGTACATGCGCAGATCGTAAATTATATTTTTTAGCTGTCGGCGCAATCTCTTCTTTATCAATCTTGGGTAACAATAGTCATTGAAACGTCAAAATAAGATAAAATCAAATAATGAAATAATTGTACGTAAACAATTTCTAGACAGGAGTAATCCTCTGACATTATCCAATAATGCGTTAGTTCTTATTCTCGTGCTAGCTGCTACCCTCTCGATCCTCGCTAGCGGTAGCTATCAACATACGATTGGCCTCAAAATTGACATCGACCGTATTAAAGGAAATGGAAAGGAAGATGTGTCCAGAATTTATACGGCAAATATGTGCAAACAAACATTACCAAATTCGTTTTTTCTTTTTTAATATTTTTAAGCTTAAGGCCGATTGGTTTATTGGAAAAATTATTAGAAAAAAAAAAACAACAATACTCAAAGCGGTAGAAGTTATAGTACTATTTCGGAAATCACCACATTTCCTCATATCAGACTTCTTTCTTCTTGGTTTCTGCGGGAGTCGAACCGACAACAACAACATGCTCAATGCTTAAACCGGCAACTAAACGCATTCAGCTATGCTAAGGCTGGCTCATCCTTTTATACATTTTATTTGTTATTGTTTGGCGATATAACTATTTATTTTAAATATTTTGAGCTTTTTTTTATGTTTTTAATAATAAAACCATAATATTTTTTAAAGTTTTTGGGGCTTTGTTGTAGATCCTACGGCATTCAACTTGTTGCCAAGTATGGGTGTTCGGACATGAACTGCGCCATCATCTCATTTTTGAGCTGCGTTTAATTTATTATTGTTGGTCCAAAAAAATATTTTAAATGGATAAAAATATACGTACATACATAAATATATCTGCATATGAATTGAATTTACTTACATTATTTTGAAATTTTCCTTACGAGTGCGTTCAGCCGCTCATTCACGTATGTCATCATACAAAACTACGATATAAACTTAAAAAACTCGATTTTCATAGATAATTTGTTGCATTTTTCTGCGCTTTACTGTTTTTTTTTTCTCCTTTACAACTACGAAGCCGTCAAAATTTGTACACTATTTGAAAAAAATTACCTGGTTACTAATTAAATTTTAAAAATGTACTCACCCCATTTTAGTGTAGGTCGACTTTTTTGCTTGTTAAGTTCATACGATGTTTTCACAGGTTTATGTTTATTTTTACGTTTATGATTTCTTTCAAATATAGTCGATGCTGGGATTATTTGGTTAGCTTTAAATAATAAAATGTACGGCTTAGCTAAATTTAGATTTTGTATTTTATTATAAAATACTTACGACCGACCAATAAATCTCATAGTTTATGAAGCTATTCAAAGTGAAGTGAAAATACAAATTTCCTTTTGCACGGAAAATAGTAAAGCTGCTGGTGTTAACAATGAAGTGAGAAATGAAAAATGAAATGAAACAAAGAAAGCAGTAAATACAACCATTAAAACCAAAACACAAAACAAAGAAGTGGCTTAAAGTGAGTCGAACAGGCAGTTTCACCAGCAAGTTAAATGAAATATTCTTTGGATTTTGAAACGAATTTTAGTCAAGTTTGGTTTTAAGAAGAAATATTCTTTCTTTTTGTCCGTTTACATATAAAATTTTTAAGTTAAATTGCTTTAGTAAAACTGGCTGTAAGTGATGTTTAAATATATGATAGCGTAAGAAAATATACACCGCAAGTATAAAACTGATAACTCCAATTAACGAAAAATTCAAATGAAAATGGCGCAACGCCGAAACCGGATTAAATCAAATTTTACAAAAAAAAAAATTTAGTATTCACAAAAATTATGGAAAACACAGATTTGGCATGATCAAATGAAAATATGCTTTGAAATATTTAAATTGGAGTTATAATTTGTATACTTGACATCACGGAAAAATTAATGAGTTAGGCGTAAATAAAAACAATAATAAAATAATGAGTGTGTATGAAACAAGTTGAATTGATACAATGGGAAAATAAAAAAGCAGTACGAAACTGATATGAGAGTGAGATTTTTGAAATGCAAAGAAAAGGAAAAATTCAATATATGATACAGTAAATCGGAAAGTTATTTTATGAAAAAAGTTAGTAAATATTATATAGTATATTTTTTTTTTTTCAATCATATAAATTTTATTAAAGTGTTGAAAGGAGAAACAAATCAACTCTTTGCTTATTTTCTAAAGATTCATTTTGATTTATTTTTTATGTGTAGTACTTGATTTAAAATAACTTAACCGAATATTAAATCGCTAGTTAATTTTATGTATGTATATTTATTTAAGCTTAAATGTTTCCTTCTACTTTTTCAGTTTACCATTTTTATATTTTGCATTACTTGTGATATAACTTAAACTAATTACGTCATATACTGCGCTAAATTGAAAATGCAGCACTAACACATACATATACATACATACATACATGCATATGTATGTACATATATGTACATGCGTTTCTAAATTTAACATAACGCAAGTGCTTTATGTATGTTTATAGATTACATTTCCAATTTGTTATTGGTATTTTTTTTTATTAATTCTTAAAAAACATTGATTTATTTTTTTAATAATTTATATTAATCAATATACGCACTTAAATTATAAATAATTGTAGGAAATAATTAATTAAATAATCAGCTAAAGAGAATGTGACGCTGTTGGCCACTCATTTATGTATGTGTATATGTTATGTACATTGCAAGAATTGTTGAGCAGTGAATAAAATTACATACGTACATACTACATATCTATTTAGGTGGGTTTAAGTAAATTACGGCGCATGGTTTGAATATGGAAAATAATTGATTTCTAAGCAAAAATAAAGGGGTAAGAACTTGTGCATACAAGCAGTATCTGAACACGCAAAGCAGGAATTAAAGAAGTTGTATTAAATATTGTGTATTTCCATGGAAAAAAATGTATGTACTCAAATTGTTTTTTCATTTTCTAATAACACAGACCGAGAATTTGCATTTGTATACACACATATATTTTGTATATGTATGTACATATGTATGTGTGTATGTATGGAAGTAAATAAATGGGATAAATAATGTTAACTGCAAACTTGTAGCGCATATGTCACTTGGGCCGGGATATCAAAACTTGACATGAGGTGCGGAAATGGATGCCATTTTGGTATTTTAAATTGACACCAAATCGAAATTGATTAAAATACCAACTGCCCGCCCCTTCTCATTACATTCAATTGCATATTGCAAACCAGATGTCGTGCGCTATAAGCTTACTACTACTACTGATAGATAACACTATTACAAACTATTTTGCACTACAATAACTACCAAAGCGTACGATGGTCTTAGATTGTTGTTGTTGTTGCTGTTGCTGCCACCGCCCGTTCATCCACTATGCATGTGTATAAGTGTTTCCTGTAGCAGCGGATGTAATCGCTGTTGGTGTGGCAGCTACAATTATTTCACCTGAAGCTGTATGCTGCTGATAGTAGTAGCTAACAGTTTGCAATGGTGGGCGCGCTGCTGCAGTTGCACCTGTAGCAGAATTATTGGCATCATGTAAATAGGTAGAATTATAATGTTGTTGGCTTATGTGCGATTGTTGTTGCTGCTGAAGTTGTGTTACGTGCTGTTGCGTGCCATTGCTGTTTGTTGTCATTGTAGAAACTGCACCTATTGTCGATTGTTGTGCTGTTGTTGTTGTTGGTGGTGATGTTGGTAGTGTAATCATAGTTTGTTGCTGAATCGCCGGAGATTGCTGTTGTTGAAGAGATGATGTATTCGCCGTTGTTGTCGATGTAATTGTGGGTGTAGTTGCTGAAGTGGTGTTTGTATGTAATTGGTATCTCTGCGCAGCAATAATTGCGTTTGTGGCAACTGTTGCTGTTGCCGATTTTGTCTATAAGCCAGATATTATCACTTCATGTTGCGCGTCGTCGTCCATTTCGGGAATTTCCTGCTTGTGTATCATTACACCTTGGCTATCTGTGGATTGCGTTTGCGATTGCGCTGGCTGTCGCGGAGCTGTTTGTCCTACAATTTCAAAAAGTTTATTTGTAATGTTACTTTAAACTATGTAAGTAGTTAAACATACATATATGTAAATAGATAAATAAAAATGAAATCCTCTATTCCTCTTACCATATTTCAAATGAATGCCTCTATGCCGCTTCAACGCAAAACGATCGGCGAACGCTGCCGAACAGATATCGCAACGGAATGGTTTCTCACCAGAGTGCACCTTAGCATGATTTTTCAAATGAGCCGCTTGTGAAAACGCCGATCCGCAAATCTCACACTTGTATGGCTTCTCGCCTGTGTGTATGCGGCGATGATTCCACAGCGTGGCGTGACGCGCAAAGCCTTTGTCGCACACTTCGCACACGTATGGCCGTTCACCACTGTGCGTGCGTTCATGATTTTTGAGATGTGGCGATTGTGAAAATTGCATGCCACATGTTTGACATCTGCAAATAAATACAGCATTAATGTAAATTGCAACATTTACACATATTTCGATAATAACTAGAACAAACTTACTTGTATGGCTTTTCACCTGTATGAATCCTTGCGTGATTTTTCAAATATACCGCTTTAGCAAAAGCCAGCCCACAAATGGTACACTTGTAATTCTTTTCGCCGCTATGTAGCTTCTTATGTGACCATAAACTCGAGTAACGCGAGAATGTGCCACCGCAAATGTTGCACGTAAACGGTTTGGGATTTCTGTAAAATATATATTTTTGTTAGTTTAAATATAACAATAAAAAGACTTTATTTAAATTACAATTCACTCACTCTGTTTTCACATTAACAGCCTGTTGTTTAGTTGCCGGTGTTCCTGTGCCCACGTAAACCACACCAGAACCATTGCACTTTTGACACTTAGTCACCTGTTGTTGATTCCGTTTCTTCACTGGGTGATTGTTGACTGTAGACGACTGGCTACTTGGTTGCTCTTGCTTCGACACTGCGTTCTGCTGCTGATCATCTGGGGAATTCGCGGATAAGATCTGGACTGGATGTAATTGATGTGTCAACATACCACCTTGCGCTGTAAGCGAATCCATTGGAGAAGAGTCCGTACTACCACCAGCGACATACTCATTTATTTCGCATTTTATCTCACCATCTTGAGCGACGAATATTTGTGTGGGTGTGATACCTTGTTGTGTGGACATCTCTTGATCCGAACGTATACAATCATCGCAACGCACCAATTTGGGTCCTTTGCGTTTGGCCGGTTGCAACATTTGATTACCACATGTTATACATTTAGACTGGGTAAGTTTCACAGATTTCAAGCCAGTGTTGTTGGTTGAATTCACGGCTATATCACTACTGGCGTTCTGCGTTGAAACATTGGTGACAAGAGCGTTAGTGTGCGGCTGCTGTTGTTGCTGCTGTTGATGTTGCTGTTGCAAAACTGTTGTTGCTGGGTCCAAAGTTTCAGTCGCCACTATTTGTATCTGTCCCATTTGCCCATTATCAGTGATTATATTCTGTGTTTGCACTAATCCCTGTGCATTCACTACTATTGTTTCCGGTTGGTTCTGTTGCTGTTGTTGTTGTTGATCACTACCATCCTGCGTGTGTATGCGTTTGTGATGATTCAGTAGAGCCAAATGTGAAAACATTAAACCGCACACATCGCATTTGAAGCTAATATTTGAGATTGTATTCTGGATGGGAGAAATGGTCTGCAAGGACTAAAAGTTGTGGAATTATTAATAAGTATTTACTATATTCTGTGTTTATCAATATGCTCACTGTTGCGATTGGTTTATTTTGATTTACGATCTGCAGTCGTCCTTGTGCATCCAAAGTAGCAATACCGATGGTACCTCCTTGATTCAACTGCATACCATTAACGAGTGCGTAGTTGTAGCCGCCAACTGGCTGGGCAATGTAGCATGTTTTGTTATCATCGGTAGTGAGTTGTGCCAAATTTACAGTAGTCGCAGCGCCTCCCTTTAATTCATATTATAATTTAAGTTAATGCCGATTAATTGTGTTTATACATTTTCACATACATATATTTTGGACTAACAATAAGAAAATATATTCAGGTATCATCAAATTTATTTTGAACAAATTATAAGAAAATATATTCAGGTATCATCAAATTTACTTTGAACAAATTATAAGAAAATATATTCTCGTATCATCAAATTTTCTTACATTTGTGGTGGTGTAATAAAATGTGGGCTGCTCGGCCTTTTGTCCTTCTATTTTTGGCTGTTTCAATATTGTGCCATCGGCTGTTTGATATTGTATGGTCGTAGGTTGACCATTGGCACCAATTGCATTTGTTGTAAATATGATATTCTTTGTAAGATCCTCCATCATTGGAGCGGGTATTGCTGATTAAGCTGTTAAGAGAAAAAAGAAAATAAATATAAATTTTATCAGTGGTGAGAAAAATTTTGAAACCATGATAAATTTTATTATACATACATACATATTTAAATTATTGGCGCAATTTTATTTGAAATGATAGTGATAAGGATTCTACCAATTTGTTTACATTTTGCATGTTTGCACTTTGAAAATGCAAACAAAAAATAGTCGTACTCGTTTAACACACTGTTTTTACCAGCTTGGAATTAATGGTTGGTAGTTGGTCAAAAAATTAAAACAAAAAACACCCTCTGGCAACACTTTTTAAAAGCGAGAAGAAACAAGCTACATTATTGCCACATCCTACTCGTTGCAAAATTTGCACTCGTTACAAATACTTGCACGAGGAAGACAACGATACGAACAAGATCGCCGTTGGGGTCATTGGCGCATTAGCCAATTAGTAGAAATAAAAATAACATGAATTTTAGAGCCAAATAAATTTAGACTTAAACGGATTTTTTGCAAACGTAACACCCCCGTACGCCAACTAAACTAACGAACTTATCAATTGACGTGCGAGCGAAACACTGATGAACAACACCAGAGTAAAATTATGCACCAAGCACATATGCAACTTATATTTTGCATTCAAATTTAATAATTCATTTATTGGGGCTACCAAAATCTTGTTTTGAATTTACTCTTCCAATATTTTGGGTTTATTATTGTTTTTTCTTTTTCTAACAATCAGCAAAGACTACGAGCGAGCAGGCGACTGTAAGCAAAAAATTTCCTTTTTTCTTTTACGCCACTTTAAATCGTCGTACGATGTCGTTGTCGCCATCGTCGTACAACAGCAGCAGCAATATTCGACTCGTAAGCTGGGTAGAGCGAGCAGTGCACCCAACAACGAACAGACAAGAAAAGCAATATGGCGGCTGGCTGTAGCAGATCTATTCAAGAAATATATGATATTCAATTTTCCAATAACGCATTTGAGCCACTTCACATATACTTTATACGCGTCACTTCATTTGTAAAATAATGCTTTCGTACTGTTTCACTAAGTTATAGCAAATTTACCTCGTTAATAAGTGGCTGAAAGTAATTTTTTTACCAACTGTAGTAACTTTTCTTAGTTCTCTTCTTCGCACATCAAAAGAAAATTGCACACGCGTGTATTCACTTCACCATTCACCATTCACACGTCAACCGCTGAAACAAGACTGAAATTGTCCGTCGCAAAACGCAAAACAGTAAGAAAGGGACACCCTGGTCTCTTTTCGCTTAAATTCGTGCAGCGTTGCCATAACGCAGCGGAAATCAAATAGAGGGAGAAAAAAGAACTGTGAAGCATTAATTCTTTTATGTGTACCTTTTTATTTAAATTGCATACTTATTAATTATTAACATCAAGAAGTCAAATATTTTAAAATTGTAACACAACATGTGGACGGAATTACGTATTTAATATTTAATTCCTACGGCGGCAATATGAACGCCTACATGTATACCATGAATTTGCACGCAGTCTTAGACTGAACACACCACAGCGTAGTACAGCGTTGCAAATTTAACACATGTTGGAGCTAAAATTTGAATTAGCAATCGTGTGTTGCTGATTTGAGTTATTTTTATTAATAAATAGTTTTATACCCCAACAATTTGCAAACAATATTGTATCACTTTCCGAACAACTTTTGCGAAGAAAAAATAATTTAAAAAAACCTAGAATTCAAATATTTTATTATGTTTATAGTTACATCACATACGCAAGGATGTACGTCAACAGTAAATTAACGCAAAAAGCCTTTCGAATAATTTTCTTAGATATGAAAAAATCGAATTTTGATGGCAAAAATGGATTTAATGGTTATAGATCATATGTATTTTAAAACGAATATGAATAAGTAAAATTTTTATTTGAAAAAGCTACAGCCATTCCACGGAAAATGCAGTTTTTCTTGCAGCGTTTCTAGTTTTCAAGCAACTTAGTAATTAGCAACTAGTGCATACATACATACATATGTATGTATGTATGTAACTTTTTCACTTATGAACACCTCCTTGTTACATGCATACATATGTACATACATATGTATGTATGTATCTACATCCCGCTTCACTTTCTAAAATTTTCCGCATTTTTTGTAAAAAGAAAAGAAGAATTCACAATTTTTTTTAGAGCAATAAATATTTACCAAAGACAGCAGAATAAAACCAGTAAAATTTCCTTATCGTGGATTGGCTTACAAGCATCAACCTACGCGCCCATACTCACATGCATATACATATGTACATCTAGTATGTAGGTACATACATATGTACTCGTATATACATAAGTATGTAGAGTCGTCCTCACGGTACTGAACTATGGAATGTGAGCATACTATATTTTCCTGTCCGTTCGTCGGAGTTTCGATACTGTTGTTGTACCTACATATGTACATTCACTCTCTGCGAAAGTTAGAGCACCTAACTAAAAATGGAATAAACCAAATCGAGAACAAAAACAACATTCGCGTTGGCAAAAGCTCGCAGCCGCCGTTGACATCGATCTTGAGTTTTTCCACTCCATGCAGCCAGACACGACAGCCGCGCGTTGAGCTTCCAGCCTACGGCAGTTAGTAAACGTGTCTATCACTTGCGAATGCGAATGAAAGTGAAAAAAGTCACTGCATTTTTCCGACTATTTACTTACAATAGTTTACTCGTAAGCATTTTCTTGTCTGCAACTTTGAAAGTTGCTGTCTCTTCGCTGGCGCTGCGTTGTCCGTGTCTACTTGGCAGCAGCCCACCAGCGCATGTTGCTGATGTCTACAACATCGTTGACGTTGCACTCGTAATTTCCATGTTGTCAAAAACGTATGTACATACATATGTACATATGCTTATGTATATGTGTATGTGTGTAGGGTACCGCTGACGTCTATGTTCAGTACCGTGCTGAAACTGTGTTTCAAAAAACATTACATATCTACTAATAGACAGGAATTTTTGAAATTTATGCGGGAATATTATTCCTTTCATTTATATACTTTTTAAAATTTATTAGTCTTTAATTAAGGAAATACTTAGCGTACAAAAATCCACATTTGCTGAAAATAACACCACAGAGTAAAGGATTAATTAGTCAAGACTTAACTTAACTTAACTTAATTTAAGGTTTGGCCGACCTGTTTCATGGAAAGCGTGTACGCGATTAGTCAACACTTAACTTACCGTAAGACTGAGTTCACACACGGCAATTCGAAGTTTGTAGAAGAGAGAGCGATGAGGAAAGGGGAATGGCGCCGAGTTGCTCGTGCTCGGTCAACACGCTTTGTGTTCTTATTCGTCTCAGTTGCCTGCTAAGAAATTTGACATTCCTTGTCATAATACTTATAATCAAAAGTTTATCAGAATTTGTAAGTGCCGCTTACAGAAATTTGCGAAAATAATATAAAATGAAATGTCTGAAAGTTGCCTAGACAAAGTTGCTCTGTGTGAACGCAAAGGGCAACACCAAAAGAGAAGTTGCTGAAAAGGAGCAACAAAAGTATCCGTGTCTGAACCCAGTATAAGAAACCTAAGAATCTGTTGATTTTTAGGTTTCGGCCTTAAGGCTCAGTTAGTCAAGACTCAACTTAACTTAATTTAATTTGATTTAAAATTTGGCCAACCTTTTATATGGAAAGCCGTGCATGCGATTAGTCAACACTTAACTTACCGTAAGAAACCTAATAGTGCAAACAGTCACCGACGTAGCCGTACGTTACGTATCAGCTAACGCGATCAAACTTATGAGGGTGCCATGTAAATGAAAACTCACCATCGTGTTCGTTTGGCGGTTCCGCGTGACGTGTACGTGTGTACACCGTGATCTCTCACAACACAGCGTTACCAACAGCGCATTTTAAAATCAATAACAAAAGAAACTTGGAAAAATTAAATTTTTTATTAAAATAACGTAAAAGCGATGTTTAATAAGGTTAATTATAGATAAATTGACTATTTGGATTTGTTGGATTTTGGCTTTGATTTATTTGACGATGAAAAAATGTAATTGATAAAGCGGATGCGTGTAAAAGTATGCATGCAAACAAATGAATGGCAACATTGTGTTGATGCAAGCAAACGTATATATATGGGCACAAGTTTTGCTGAATTTTGTGTATCTCACATCAAACAGAAACGGCACACGTACACGGCGGTGACTGTTTGCACTATAAGTTTCGGCCTTACGTAAATTGAGAGCGGTGAGAGGATCAGGCTTTACAGATCTTGATTTTTACGATTTTTAAAAGTAAATGTATGCAAAAATTACATTTAAAGCGAATTTATTTGATGTGGTAACATAGGCGGCGAACCATCAAATAGCTGAAAATGAAATCATAGATAAGAATAAAATTTAAACATAAAAATGAATGCGAAAAGTTGATCGTATCCTTCAATAAAGAACTGTACAATAAATTCTTCCCTGGATGTAAATAAATTGGCACATCAAAAAGTCTCTATTTGTCGGGTGGATTTACCATCACATTTTCTCCGAACCAAGTGTATGTGGAACACTTTTACTTGGAAAAATTATCAGATCTTCAACATAAGCTCGAAGAATCATTTAAAAAATTAACTTCTGTAGGAGTGGTCAAAATAATGAATATTCAATAAAATAATGCAAAACTAAATTTGTGGTATCTAGTTGTTTTATTTATAATTAGCTCATAAATACATAAATTTAAAAAGATTTAACTGAAAGAAACTGACTTTTTATCTTTTACATAATAACTTTTAGTTACTGTACAAAAAATTTAGTGCAACACTGTACTTGCATATACACATATTTCCAATTTGTTGTGTCGTGGTGTGTTTCTACTTAATCTAGCATCGTCCGCTTATTGTGTTGACTGCAGTTTCAAGAAATCCACCAAGTAACCGCCTTACATGCGGGCAAAAAATTCAAGTACGAGTATAGTACAGAAGCAAAGGAATGCAAGATTTGGTGATGGTTGAAAACAGCAACTGCCGATTCATGTACATATGTATGTACATACATACATAAGTATTGTTTGAAATTCTAGAAACTACCACCTTTATTTCTGCTTGCGATTTATCAAATAAAAAGAGAATTTTTATAGTTTGACATGCCAATACGAGTATAAATCAATCCTTTTAATTTTTTAGCTCCTAAAACTCAAATAATTTTAATTTAGACCCTGGAAAAATAACAAAATTACATACATTCGCCATATCCTGGTAGGTACTTTCAAATATTTATAAATGTACGACTAACCGAAACTGCAATTCCCGGAGTGGTTTCGGGTATCTATACGGTGATATCACTGTTAGTACTCGTACTATAATGAGTAAGCGGGATCTGCTTAGATACCTATGTACTATATGTACATAAATATATTGCATAAATACTAAAATGCATGAGTTAGAAGGAGATGGAATGTAAGAGTTTCGGGTAGGATTGTCAACTCAGCCTTAAGGATCTCATTGAAACTTTACCTGAATCCGTTGGTATAGCTCTCTGGGTATATCACTCGTTGTTTAACCGCAATAATGAGAAATGAGAAGATTGCGACATTTCTACGTCATAGCGTGCAGAATATACATAAGTATGAAGCGAAATGAAAGCACCAACATGGCGGCGAAATCGTAAACAAATGCGCTCACACCAGTGTGCAATTGTGAAGTATTTATACAAGTTTTGTGTTTTATGCATGCCAACAACTAAACATCAAAACAGCGGTAATTTAGCGAATATAAAGCAATTGATACATTAAAACATATGAAATTGTGATATTCCGGTGTTGTGAGTCAGCTAATGGTGTATTGTACAATTCTCAAAAAGTGGATAAGGAACATTAAATAATAAAATCCTTTTGTTTAAGCACATTAATATCATAATAAAGTGAAAATGCAAATGTTTCATGTTGTTGTTATTACAATTTGCCACTGTACACTGCGTTAAGTAAAAAAACCCTTAATTACTTGTTTCATTGTTTTGCACGCGAATGCGAATTTTCTGTTTCTTTTCATCCTTCTGGTATGATATGACGTCACACGGCTGTCAAGCCGAAACAAAAAAGATAATGTAACGAAAGTGTCGCAATCTTCTAATTTATCATTCTTGGTTTAACCGAGAGTGTTCTAGCTGGGCGGTTTACTCACTTAAATTTATTGGAGTAGAGAAATGTCTATAGCAAACGAAGTGTTAGTTTAGTAAAAAATGTAAAAATCTTGTTGCCAAAAAAATTGTGTTAATTTCAAATGTCGCTCAATTTCTCTCTACTAATATTCAAGTTTATTTAAAATTTTACTACTACATACACACACTCGTTCATTCGCTATCGTTTGCAATAAAATCCATTGCCAAAACCATAAAAACTACTTCAACTTATGCCACAACATTTTCCACTAAAATTTGCTCCAGTTCAACACGTTACAATTACTTTCAAGTACATACATATGTACATACATATATACACACATATATTATGGATAACTAAATTTCACCTACTTTTCAGCTAATAAATATTAATATGACACAGTAAATTACGACACTTCGTATGGCGTACAGAGTAAACAAGACCGACCAATGAAAGAAATGGTGCAGGAGTTGTTGTTTTCGAGCACTTTTACAAATTTATAAGCATAAGAAATAAAAATCAGTTGTTAGCGTGCTTTTTTAACGACACATTTTTTTGTTAAATTAAATCTTATATTTTTGAGTGCAGTAATATTTCAATATTTGCAACGTATTACAAGTGTTAGTCTCCCTTCACTATTATTTTATTATCAAAGCGCTATGGATGCCGACTTTTAAGTATATGCAGGTTTAAGTGGTCGTATGTAAATAGCATATTATATTATATTATTTTATTTTATATTTTCGGTCAATATAGGTGACAGCGTCAGGTCAATCCCGCTTAGTATTTATGTTATATAAAAGCAAATCCGGCCTCTCCCATATTCACTTCATTCAATACGATAATTGATCCATTTAGGTATAGCGTGAAAAAATAAGATGGACAAATTTCATCTAAGAGGAAGGGTTCGGCAGTATTCAAATAGACTATTTTTAAAATTATTTAAATCGTCACTGTTCTTAAATAATTAGGAAGTTCATTTTAACTTTTTAAACCTTAATAAAATATATTTTGCTTGTCTATTTTAGTTTTAAAAAGAGGCAATCTAAAATTATTATTCTCCCTCACTCCATGGGAGTAAGTTTCATTAATATAATTATTTGTTTTCACTCAGATGCTCTGGTAGGTTACCAATCTTAATTTTAAAAACAAATTTCAAACTATGATAAAACATGAGCTGTTTAACTTTTAATTTCTCATTGTTTGTACCCATAATGCACAGGTTAAATTTGCGTGTATCATTTTTTAGCGATCTTGATATGATCATGATAGTTTTGCTAACATTCAGTTGAAATTTATTTTTTACAAAGCCAACTATAAAGTGAGTTTAAATCCTGTTGGTAATTTGTCCCTAGCTATCATTACATCCGTTTCACTTCATTCCAGTAATGCATCGTCCTCAAACAATCAAATACTGCAGTGCTCTATAGCTGAAGATATATCATTAATGTATATCTTAAAAAAAATTGGAGCCAAAACCGATCCTTGTGGTAATGCTATTTCCTATTTCTCACACCAAAATTGAAAGAGCCAAAAAACTGCATACTCAAAAAAATTCTAAAATATTTTTTAAAAAGTTCGAAATTTGTTAAAATTTTGTTAAATGTTTTCCACATGTTTAAAATAGTTTATAAAATGTTTGTTTATGGTTTTTCTTAGAGAATGAACTATGTATATTTTACTTAAAAAATAATTTTAATAAATTATAAAAAAAAAAAAATCTGTCAATATGTGGTTGTGCTATAATTTGTGAACAGAGTATAGCTAAGTAATAGACCAAAACGCTGAAATCAAAACTCTAGGCCATATCCTTCCGAAAAAACTTTGCGCCTTCTTGTTCTTACGGTATATTAAGTTATTTAACTCGTAGCCTGATTGAAACTCTGCAAGCTCTTCAAATTCTGTCCGTGGGAATTTTCGTTCGATCTTACTTAATTAAATATGTGTTTTAGAATTTAATTGCTGCGAACATAATCAAACCAATCACAAGTAGCGAATAAGTGCAATTCAATGCTAATAAAATATACGCCATGTATTAATGCAACTAAAAGCAAACTGCTAATAAACAGTCATTGCAGCGATTGTGTTTGTGGGCGCGTCAGTAGCAGCTACTAGCTATGAAGCTATGCTTAAAAAAAAATATATGTACATATGTATGTATGTACAAGTGAAAATACCAGCGCCGCCATCAACCAGTTAGTCAACCAACAAACGCACAGCAAGTTGTTGTTGTTATAGTATGTATGTAGAAACTATACAAACACATGGTGGGAAAAAGTGTGGCATGCGGCTGTATTTAGAAGCGCTAACATTTCGCTGCCACCTCAAAGCGTCCGACACTGACACCCGATACCCATACCCATAGTACATACATGCATACTCGTACATATGTACATACATATGAAATATGTATGAAGTATAGTTGTGCCACGACGCTAATCGCATCAATCGCAGCACAAGCAAAAAAAAAAAAACACCAAACATAGCTACAGCAACTGCCAATTGTTGGTGTGTTGTCATGCGCCAACAACCACAAGCGCATTTTTTGTTTGTTTTTTGTTGTACAATAGTCGCCCCAATCACGTTCGACCGATATGAAAATGATAGTGAACTTGAAAATGTTTCACCTATTGCCAATGCAAAGATTTTCTCTTTCAAACGCTTGTTGCCATGCTCAAGCTAAACGCTTACTCAACACTCGACGTCAGCGGCTGATGTTGTTCAGCGGGTACGTGTAAGCGGCCAGTATGCGGCAGTGCGATAAAATGCAAATGCAAATGCAAATACACAATTAATGCAGCCACAGCCGGTGAAGTTAAAGAGCTGGCGGGATAGAGCGTGAAGCGCAGATGAGTGGGGAGTGCTGAATCGCGAGTAGAGGGGAGGGGGACTGACGGACCAGTGTTACATGGATACGACAGTGGCTCACGCTGCGGTTTGGGCGGCCTATTGAACCAACTATGCGCGTTCAAGCAGTTAAATTGTTTGCTTGTCTGCTGCTGCGTCTATGCATTTGTCTATGTACGAGTATGTATGCGACTGCTTGCATGTAATTGTGTGTGTGGTTGTGTGTGCTCGTGAACGCATCTGTCGAGTGCTACTTTTGCGATTTGTGGTCAATAAAGAAGACCAACGGTGGTCATAGCAACTAACTGAAGCATGGAAGAGAGTAGCAACAACAGCAATAACATCAAAACACAAACAGCAAAAAATATTTGCAAAAAGTGGCTGGTCGAGACTTCAGCAACAGGGAAGCGTGCAACTTACTATAAATGATGGCACCAAAACTAAAATATACGAGTCGAGTTGCAGTGAAGTTTGGCAGGCGATGCTGCACTGTGGTTCGATATTGGACTTTACATAAGAAATAAGCAGGAGATAGCTTACAAAATGTAGCAAAGGTTAAGGTTAAGTTACATATATACCTGAGGTAGAGGACTTCAAATTTGAAATGGCAGGGAGTAAGAGGGAGATAGATATAGAGACCATCGTATAAACAAAATCGTATTAGAGGCATTTAATACTATTTCAATTGGTCAAAAACTACTTATGCGCAAATTTCGAAAATGTTGCAGAGTTGGTTCTACAATGTCAGGAAAAGCAAAAATAAGTAAAAAAAAATTTGTTTTTCATAAATTATATAACTTTAAAAATATAAGGTGTTTCGTCGTAAATCATTGTTTATCACTTCGTAGCTCGCAAGTTATTAGTTTTATCAAAAAAAAATATTTATTTAGTACTTTTTTTATATACAAAGAGTCAGAGATTTATAATTTCTTTTTGTTTTAAAGTAAAATTTTTCATACTTTCGTTAGTAAAAAAATAAACATTTTGCTGAAAAATCATGTTTGCATGATTCAAAAAATTTAAAAAAATATTTGTGATAATATTTGTTATGGGCGATTCCATGGTAACTCGCGTTACAAAAATATAAAATTTTTCAAGGTTAAACTAAAATTGTATTACGAATTCTACGCATAAAAATACAAAAAGTGTTTATATTTAAAGAATTATTTATACTTTACTAAATCCATTTGAATTTTTTTAATCAAAATAAATACGTCTTCGAAACACTGTTAAAAGGCTATGGTAACTCGCGTTGTGATTATAAAAATTTGCGAAACTAAATAGATAAATCCATTTTAGATGTTTTAGTTTGCCTTAAGGTTAAAGGAAGTATTATATCAAAAAAAAAAAAAATAGGAAAAAATGTAATTAAAATTAAGGATACTTCATGTTATGCATAACATAAAATTAGTAACACGCGTTACTTCTGAATCATTTAAATATGTAAATGGTTATAAAATAAAAAGTGCAGCTTTAAACAAGACATCTATTTCGTATAGTAGCTAAAGGGATGTTATCTTTACTGTCGCTATCGAAGCGATTATTATTATAATTTGGCTTCTACTCAAGTCTGTAGATGTTTTAGCCATTTGAAAATGACTGTTATACCAACGAATTGCTTGCATCTTAGATATACCGGTGATCATTGGTGCGTTTAAAAATATATCTTCAGGATGTATTTTTATCACATGCTCTTTAATTTCGTTCAGAGTAGAATACAGTGACTTCTCTTTTAAATACTCGATTCCGAAGAAAACTTTTTAAAGCCTCGCCTATCTCATCGACAGGATCTTTGCCATGTGATGTCGCAAAATAATTCCATATTAATTATACCCGAGCGTACTTGTGCACAAGGATATTATAACTTTGTTCGCATAACGGTTGTTTGTAACAGCATAAAATAATCGAGATAGATATAGACATATACATATGTATATACTAAATTGATCAGAATGAAAAGAGAAATCGATTTAGCCCTGACTATCTGTGCGTCCGTCCGTCTATCCGTGGTTACAATAACTTGAGTAAAAATTGAGATATCTCAATGAAATTTGGTACATAGATTGCTCTTTGGACAGGGTAGGTTGGTATTGAAAATGGTCAAGATCTGTCAATAACCACGCCCACCTCCCATATAACGGAAGTTTTTGAAAAATTCAAAAACTCCGATTTTTCGGTATCCATTAAAGCAATTAAGGTGTAAGGTATCGTCACAAAATTTTGTGAACAAATTTTACTTGATAACACTGTTATCATCGTTTTTTCTTTATCTATTGAAACATATTAAATAAAATTTGATATTAAGAGAGATAGTTAATTAAGAAACCTGATTTTTATAAAATTTAAAAAAATGGGCGTTACCACGCCCACTTAAAAAAAAATGTATATAGGTATGTATCTCAACATATTGTCCTTGATACCATTAGCATTACCGTCAATAAGTTTTGAAATCGGACGATAACCAAATAACGGAAATTTTGGAAGTAAAAATATTGTATTTTTTGTTCTACGTCAGCACTTAAACCCAACCCATGTCTGTTGGGAAGCTGGAAACTAGAAATCTGCTCAATGCTAGTACATTCTAAAATAAGTTTTTCAAGAATTACTCTTTTTAATGGACAATTTGGCTGCGCTCAACGAGTACGCGAAGATGCTTTTCTGAGTGACTGTATATTAGAAAACGAAAGATCAGCAAAAATTTGTGGAGGATTGGTTAAAGGTTGCTAAACATTTCAACTTGTTTTTTAACTTAAATTTTTTCTGTTTTAAAAATACTTTTTTGTTTAGATTTAGGTAGTTGTTCAATAAATGCCTTCTTTTTAGCTCTACTCTCCATCATATTCGTATTCTTCCTACAATTTTTCTCTTCTTCTTCTCATCTTTTTAGCTCCTGAGAGTGGCATATTGAGATAAAAACCTTGAGAATCATCAAAATATTAGTAAACCTCAAATTAAATAAACTTTGTTTTGAAGATTTTGATGAAAACGCAAGGTACCGGTAACTCGCGTTACAAAAAAATAAAATTTGTTTAAAAAGGAATAAGAAGTAGTCAAACCAAAAGTAATTCCATGCTATTAATGTACTTACCGACTTGAATGGGAATAGCAGTTTATAATTAGTTTGAGCAACAAATGGAGATATTATTTGAAAATATATAGTTTGAGTAACTCACGGTACTAAAAAAGAAGGAGGCTGTGTCAGAGACACGGCCATTAAGTTTAACGTAGAATACGCCATCCGATAAGACAGAAAACATATGTATAATGATAATTTATAATGATAAATAATGCAAGCAAATGAATTTCTTTATTTGATAGTTACTTTTGATGATATACATAAGCTTATGATAGGAAAATAGGATAAAAATGTTTTTAAATTATCAATTAAATTTCTCGCAAAACGAAGTCAATGGTAGTTATCAATAGTAAAGATAAATGATAAATAACAGACCCAAATCTATTTGATTATTTGAAAGTTACTTTTGAGAATATAGGCTTATGATGGGAAAAATAGGATAAATATGTTTTTAAATTAACATTTAAATTTCTCACAAAAACTAAGTCAATGGTTGTGTTATCAATAGTTGTGGGAGCATCATTTCGAATATAATCCAAATTAAACGTATCGCTCATAAATTTCGCCAATCTAGTATTTGAAGTGATTTCTGTGTTAAAATCACCACCAATAAGCAGTAGTTGGCAGCGCTTTCTCTGCCTTTACTCTACTTTAACTTGCCCGCCTAAAATTATGCAATACAAAGAAAGGGCTGCACGAGTACATTTAAATCGCCCAACAGCAAACACTCAACCAAATACCACACACATATTTGTGTGCATGTGTTTATACAATTTTCATTTGAGAAATTTAAATATTAGGAAGATATCAACCAACATGAAATGTATGTCAAACGAAAGCTAACATCTTCATTTGACTACAAAAAAATTTTTTAAAAAAGTTACCGAGCCGTTTCCTTATAATTAAAGAAATAGAGATTACAACAATAAAAACCTGACATGGGTGCCCATACCGTAAAGTAAGACGTATTCTACGCCAAAAACAGAAAACCTTTTTTTAGCTTTTTAATAGTAAGAACTTATTAAATATTTTATGTAACTTTACGAAGTTCACTATGGAAGCATACAAAAGTTATAACTGAAGTAACTTTAGTCATCCGAGAGCGACAAATTAAATGCTGTTACTTTAAAGCAGGTACGCAACTAGTGTGGTTTTGTTCTTGCACGAACATTACTTTTGATCCATGCCAGAAGGCTGCGTTTACATTGGTCGCGAGTTCGTACGAAAAATTAACGCCAACTCGTCTGATACTGCTTTGTCATGTAAAGTTAATAAACAAATGTAAATATATAAATATTTTAACAATTGCAAGAATATATTTCGCCTAATTGAGGACGTATAGTTGTAACGAGCTATCGAACTTGAGTCACACTGAATGCTGGGAGCCAACTTCTCGAAATCTACATATTTTCGTGCACTTATTAAATATACTCGTATTTCCCATTTTGCTACACTGTGTAAGCGAAAAATGTATACTTTGTCTTTATCCTTTTGTGCTTTATTTGCATTTTGCAAGCCCACAAGAATTATACCTCAACGCGCAACGTGAAATTCATCCAGCCCAACTGCAATGCCGCTAACTAGCTGAACACACATCGATTTTTTTTTAATTTTATTTTTGTTATTTGGCTCTAACCTGCAGTCTGTACGTCTATCTGTCTATTAGCCAACACGACAGCAGTGCGATAAATACGTTTCACAGCGCAGACTTTCTAAATCAACCTAGAAGACTTTGGCAGCAAACAGCGTTGAAGGCTTCGGCGGCAAGATGCATATTGGCGATGGATGGTTCAGTCGAGCAGGCTTCTTCTCCCCTTCAAGCGGATGCTATACAAGTTTGTGTTGTTCATATGTTTGTGTGTATGTGTTGCTGTGTGTGTGAGCGTAGGTTTATGTTTCTACACGTTTCTACCTTTACCTAGTTCTCTTTACTGCTGCTGTTGCTAGTTAATTTTTTTTTTTACTAACGATTTTAACTAAATTTTTGCTCAATTTCATAAAATACATATTCGAGTACATTTTGTGGGTAGTTTGGAGTATTATATTTTTATAAACTTTTGAGGATTTAATGGTTGTCTAACATTTTTTCTGAAAGATGAGATTGCCAATTTGTTAGAGATTGATTGGAATTCTGCACTCTGAAATTGTATGAATTATTAATTATGCATTGCTTCTGAAAAAAGAGTCAGATAGTTGAAAAGTAAATTTCGTAACTGTCTGTGAAAGATTGGAAAGAAATTGAAATGTATATTTTAGTATAGAACCCGCGACTAAAAAATAAACTTCACTTCGAAAGTCTGTCACGAAAATTTTTAGTAACCAGAATTCTCCGCTAAACGCAAACATCTGTGCGGATATAAGTGTTGACTTTATCATCGTACCGGTTAGGCATGTTTCGGGCAGTTATACATCAGAGTTGAAAATTCATTAAGTTAAACAACATTTGGCCATTTCGGCAGCAATTGGAAGCGAAAATTATTTCCACTTTCCACCAAATACATGGCGGACTAATGACAATAGCCGGAGAGAGGAGGAAATTATGTGAAGTGACTTTGTGCAATATCAGCACAGCCGAGCGCGAAGTCATCATCATCAGCACCAACAAAAACAACGGTAACCAAAACATTGTTGCTGCTTGGGTGATTTTGCTGCCTAACTAACTACTTAGACGAACGTCTGCCTGCTTGGCTGCTTGTCTTCACTATACGTCGCTGATAGCGGAAAAAGAGTGAAAAGCTGTTAGCATAAATTACCTAAATAAAAATACATTTGACAACAACAACAACAACAACAACAGCAGCAATAATAACAACGAGTAAGTCGCCAATCTTACTGGGCTGATTTAGTGCGCACAAGCAAACACCAAACACCAAACACCAACTAAGTGGAAAAGTCTGCAAGCAACAACAAAACGAACGTTTGGTATTTTATCTTTGTACAACATTCAATTTCCATTTTCTTTGAAAACAACTTTTCATTTTTATTTAGAAAGGCAATCAGAATGTCGAAAATGAAATTGAAAAGTGAATTTGTCTTAGCCAACCTCCGCTGCGTCTGCGACAAGACACACACACACACAAGACAATTTCACGTTCATACATATTCTCTAAATAGGCGGATATAAACGTAGGTAGATAGAAATAGAGAGACAAGCCAGACGGTCATAGAAAGTGGCAGAAGTGCAGGCGAGTAGGCGCAAACACGCAGAACAGAGCGCTAAAGGTTAAACGAAGAATTTATTAATGCTGTGCATTAGCTTAAGATTATTTTTAGTTGTTGGTTTATTTTTTTTTTTTTTGACTTTCGATTGTACTCGTATTTCCTGCTGTTGTTGGCATTTTCATGAATAATGCAGTGAGTTATTTTTATTTGTGGCATTGCAGTTGATAGTCCGCTGGAGAAAATCACGTTTTACCATTACTAAAATAGGTTAAAAGTATTTTCGTTGCTTTGGGTTGAGTTGTAAGAAAATCTCTTCTTCTGCCATTACAAATATTCATGCGCAATTTGGATATTTGATGTGGCAAATCTATTTGACATAAAATTGCTATAAACTTGTAAATGTTTGCCAGTCTTCTGAGAAGCTATTGGAAATTTTAGTTAAGCGGAGAAACAGTGTTGCTGCTTTGCGAAATTAAAAAAAAAATCCTTAAATATCAGAAGTAAATAAAGTTCTTTATGTGAAAATTGTCTTTTTGAATGCGAGAATTTGGGTAAGTTTTTATAAAAAAATATTATATATTTTCATTTCTTAGGTAAAACAAATCAATGGAATGCATTGCTAAAAAAAAAGAAAGAGGCTGTGCCATTAAGTTTAACGTAGAATACGCCATCCGATAAGACAGAAAACATATGTATAATGATAATTTATAATGATAAATAATACAAGCAAATGAATTTCTTTATTTGATAGTTACTTTTGATGATATATGTACATAAGCTTATGATAGGAAAATAGGATAAAAATGTTTTTAAATTATCAATTAAATTTCTCGCAAAAACGAAGTCAATGGTAGTTATCAATAGTAAAGATAAATGATAAATAACAGACCCAAATCTATTTGATTATTTGAAAGTTACTTTTGAGAATATAGGCTTATGATAGGAAAAATAGGATAAATATGTTTTTAAATCATAATCATGTTGGATTAGTAAATGTGAAATCTCTTCCCAATTCTATGGCATATTGGCAAATGAAACGGAGTGATTTATATTTTTTAATATACTAAACGTCAACTTTCAGCTGTTGTCAAACAGCATCAATCACCATTGTTATTTTGCAGTAGTTGGTAGCGCTTTCTCTGCCTTTACTCTACTTAAATTTTCCCGCCTAAAATTATGCAATAAAATGAACGTCTATTCACGCTACAAACTAGTGGTGGGTTACCCACCACTACTACACACTCAACCAAACACCACACACATATTTGTTTGGATGTGTTTATAAATTTTTCATTTGAGAAATTTAAATATTAGGAAGATATCAACCAATATGAAATGTATGTCAAACCAAAGCTAACATCTTCATTTGACTACAAAAAAATTTTTAAAAAAATTTATCTCGCCGTTTCCTTATAATTAAAGAAATAGAGATTACAACAATAACAATCTGACATGGGTGCCCATACCGTAAGGTAAGACGTATTCTACGCCAACAGGAGTAACAATTTTATTTGAATTTCTCGGCCAAGTTCACATACAAGTAAGTTCAAATCAATCATTTGTAATGATATCGTCAGGGACCCATTTTTGTTTCCAGATTTTTTACAAATTTGTGAGCTTTCTCGCTCAAGTGCATCTCGATGTTTGCGGCTTACAAGATTTTACTGCTCCTACATAGTGCAGCGGTTTGATACATGAAAGTTTTTGTGATTTTTTTTTTCTTAATAAATCCATTTAACGCAGGATTTGTGAAGCAACTCGATCTTTGAGGTTTGTTTGTTTAAACAGCTGCGTACAGCGACCAATTCAAATTTTTTTTGTACAAAACTGGTAACCAAATTCTGCAAAAGAACAACACAGTTTCTAAAGACGTTCAAGATGGCTGATTTAGAGCGAGAAGTTTCCAACGTACAACATCTTTCATTATTGCATCATGTGTGCCTTGGGTTAGCTCGATAAACAGCTAGCTCGCTCACTTTTTGTCGAACGGCTCCCTTAGCATCAAACCCGTGTTGCGTCTTAAAAACAAAAATAGTAGTAACCTCAAAACTTTTTAATACCAAAAACTAACAGGCAACACTTTTTGTTTCTTATGCGCGCGTAAACAGTAAGTTTAAATCCGGATTTTGAGTGGAAAGTTTTGTTATTTCTAGAAGGAATGGGTTTCAAAAAATGATGGGAAAAACTCATGTTACCTTCAACCTCAGAAGGACTATCAAAACACTTGCTCTCACTTAACAGGCGAGACTGCAGGCAACTTGTTGGACTGTTGACCGGTCACTTCACGTGGCATGGACACCTGACCACATACCCATCCTGTACTGAAGAGGAAGAGATGGCGGAACACTATGTGTGCTTCTGCCCCACTTGTGCAAAAACTAGGTATGAGGCATTTGGTAGAAACGTGTTGAGCGACGAAGACCTGAGCTCTTTGACATCCCAAAATCTGCTAATATTTATCCGTAAATCCTGCAGATTTCAAACAGATTAAAAGGAACATGAAAACAGTACAATGGACAGCAGTACAATGGACAGCAGTAGTCGGAGTGCTGTCTTTTGCAAACGTTATTTCGTGCCTGAGTCCCACAAAAAAAAAAAATGCTACTCCTAGTTTCACAAAAAGGGAACGCATTACTTACCCTCTTTCCGTACTTTGTATATGAAACCTTTTGTAAAGGAGTGTCAAAACCCAATATTGTTCTAACCTTTTATTATTGAATCATGCAAATATATATTTTGTTTTACTCTTAAGAAACATTTGCCATTTAGAAGCACACTGTTGAGGTGATCCCTGCCTTTAGAATGAGATAAGCTAATATTTTTTTTTTGGCTATTGAAATGCCTACACATATCGATGTATGTATGTAAGAAAGTTTGTTGCTTAAGCCTTTTTTCTTGCCTTGCATTAAGCATGCCAATTTGGCTTAAAAGTGAAACTAGGTACGACCAGTTGCCGATAAATTAAGGTTGTTGGTGGTGCATTGCGATTGTGCATGCATTTAGCAGCGGAGCTAATACTTATGAATACATAGATACATACTCGTATATACTCGAATACTGGCGTTTATGTATTTTTTTTTTAGTTGAACAACACTCTGTGTTCGGTGTACGCTTGTAATTTACAATTGAACAACAACACATATTCTAGCGCAGTTCATTTACATTTCAAACATAATTATTTCGGTTTTTTTTTATCGCAGTAACTCAATGTAAACGCGCGCGCAAAATATCAAAGCGAAGGAAAAATCAGCGAAGCTGGCATTTAATATGTGAATTTCTCTTTTTTGTAGGTGTTGTTACATTTCGTACATCTACATACATACATATGTATGTAATATTGCAGCTTATGTCTACTATTTAAATTCAGCTATATTTATGTATGTGTGTGTATCGAGGTTTTCATAAGTTTGTGCATGAAGTGTGTCGGCGCTTCTTCACGCTACTCCAGTTTGTTGCTTCTCTTTTTTCTTTACCACTTTTTGAAAGTACACACCATGAACTTAATTATAGCAACAAACTAATACAGAAATCAAGTAAAACAAAGCGGCACGTTAATGAGTAGCAACATGAAATAATTAAAAAAAAAAAAACTTAATAGAAACAAAAAAATATATCAGCAACAATGGCAGGCGCAGTTAAATAATATCAATACGTGTACATAGGCAGATAAGTTACCAACAAAGTAAGTTTAAGAAGTGAGGGCGAATTTGTAGCCATAACAACCTTTCATTCTACCCATAACAACATTTATACAACAGATTGGAAATCCCATGCTCTTGATATCATACAAAGTATCAGCTGATAAGAATACTCTGCTGGATCATTACTTTCAAAAATATTTCGAAAATTTGCACATAAAATGAAAAACAACAATAGCGTATGCTTAGAATACAAATCTCTCACGAAAATATGTGAAAATTGTTAATTAACTAAATTGTATGGTCTATTCACAAACTGCGGACAAAAAACATCAATGCAAAAGCTTCAGCTAATTTAGGCAATGAACAACTAAATTACAATTTCACGTATCGCATAACTAAAACCATACGAATACTGTAAATGTGCTTGCTTTGCCTGACATGCAATTACCAAACTTTAGCCAAACACAATCAGCAACTTGCCGCAGCATAGAAGTGCAGCCAATTACAAAATTATAACGCTTATGCTTTGTATGAGAGCGTCGTTTGCGAGTACTTTGGTGTGCCACACAAATAAATAAAATCATTCGTATACACACATACAATTTGTAAATATGCGAGGATGTCAACGACAACCCATTTGGGTTCGCGTATAAGTTGGTGCTTAAAAGACTAAAGAAAACAGCCCAGCCAACATGCCCCATACTTATGACGCGAATTGTAAAAGATCTCTTCCCTGAGCAGCCAAAGTTTCCAGGATGCTGGAAATAGAGCGCGAAAGTCATATTCCGACCATAACAGAGGAAGAAGTGCTTAAAGCAGGCTCCAAACTATCGGCTAACAAGGCACCAGGCCCCGACGGCATTCCGAACATTGCTCTGAAGACAGCTGTTGTTAACAATCCAGGGATATTTGCGAGGGTATTCAACATATGCTTAAAAAAAGGTGTATTCCCAAGAACATGGAAACTGCAGAAGCTGGTGCTTGTACCAAAAACTGCGAACCCCTCCTCCACTACCGGCTTTCGCCCGTTATGCATGCTGGACACTACAGGGAAACTGTTCGAAGACATAATAAAAAGCAGACTGGAAGATTTTGCAGACAACCGACTTTCCTGCAATCAACACGGCTTTAGAAAGAAGCACTCGACAGTCGATGCCATTGAAATTGTAAAATCAATAGCAGAAAAAGCGATCGATGGTAAACGTTGGCTAGGAGGAAGTAAAGAGTACTGTCTGCTAGTCACACTCGATGTCAAAAATGCATTTAATAGCGCAAGCTGGAAGGAAATACTGAACGCACTTCGCAGCATGGAGGCCCCATTCTACCTGCAGCGAATAATCTCCAGCTACCTCTCTGATAGAGTGCTACGCTACGATTGCGACCACGGGATCGCTGAACATGAAATAACTGCAGGAGTACCACAGGGATCGGTGCTGGGGCCCATACTGTGGAATATCATGTATGATGGAATTTTACGACTTACCGTACCAAAAGGCGCAACATTTGTTGGTTTCGCGGACGATATATGCATTGCAATAACAGGGAAAACGATTGATCAAGTAGTACATGTCGCTGAGAACTCGATTAAAGCAGCAGAAGAGTGGCTAAGAGAGAAATCGCTCACTCTAGCTGCCCACAAGACGGAAGCCGTTCTCATCAGCAGCCGCAAGAAAGTGGAAACGGTCTCAATTAGAGTAGGTGATACTATTGTAGAGTCTAAACCATCGGTGAGGTACCTTGGTGTCCTAGTGGATCACCGCCTGTGTTTTCGTGACCACTTGGAGTATGTCAATAAAAAGGCCGCGACGGCCACAGTAGCCCTCTCCAGACTAATGGCAAACATTGGAGGGCCAAGACAGCAGTCCAGGCAAATCCTAGTAGGAGTTGTCAGGTCGATACTCCTCTACGGATCGACGGTATGGCACAATGCTCTTTCGCGAACATCATATGCCCGGAACATTAACTCAACATATCGCCTCTGCGCTCTCAGAGTATGTTCTGCATACCGAACAGTTTCCCAAGACGCGGCCCTTGTTATTGCAGGACTATGCCCGCTTGACCTCGTAGCTCGTGAGATGTGCGAGATCAGCAAAACAAAACACGATCAATACAACATTGATGACAGCAGCCTCAGAAACGCGGCAAGACAGCGAAGCATATCGCTGTGGCAGTCACGATGGGTAACATCAACAAAGGGCAGATGGACGTACCGACTCATACCCGTCCTAGATAAATGGCTCAACAGGCAACATGGAGACGTGGATTTTTACCTATCACAACTCATCAGCGGCCACGGATGCTTTAAAGCTTATCTCTACCGCTTCGGGTACGAGACGAACCCCTTCTGCGAAAGATGCGGACCCCCGACAATCGAAGACGCGGAACACGTTTTCTTCCAGTGTCCAAGGTTTAGTAATCAAAGGTATGTATTCAATAACCCTCTAAGCGTATGTGCAACACCAGAAAACTTTTTATCCCTGTTGTTAATGAGCAAAACGGCATGGAATAAAGCCTGTCATATGGCTGCCGTAGTCATGCAAGAGTTGAGAAAAAGCGAGCAGGCTAGACGCGCGCTCGATCGGCGTATTGCTGCAAACTCAAGCACATGAATACAAGTTGGGGGGAGAATAAGCTTAATGGCGTATATAGATAGAATCATTACTAGTACAGTGGGTGGTAACAAGTAGATGCAATTTTTTTGACGGACTGCATCAGACCAGTAACTGACGTAGAGCTTAGCGCTCAAACCGCCTCCCGACGCAATACTTAACGGTGGTACCGGGGGGATTGGTACTTGACGGTAGGAGGTTTAGTGCGGTTAAAGTCCCACACTGACGGGGTATAGGCTTTCGATGCTTCCTCCTCTGAAAAAAAAAAAAAAAAAAAAAAAAAAAAAAAAAAATACAATTTGTATACAAACGGGCAACCCAAAAGAGGTGACCGTTACACACCTACAACAAGCTAATTTATATATTTGACAAGCAACATCTACCATTGCTTTGTTGATTCTCTTTTTTTGGCAAATAACAAATGCCATTAATCGCCTTTTCAGCTGCTGAACAATGTTGGCTATTAATTACGTCGTTGTGTTGTTGTTGATCTTGTTGCCTGGCTACGGCATTAATTTGCTCACAGCTCTGTGTTTTAATTAAGTTGCAATGCATTTTTGCGTGTCTAGCACATTCGTTTGTTTGCTTTGCACAGCATCGAAAGAGGCGCAATGTTTGCAAATATTAAATTTATGAAATCATGTGAATACACAAATATATATGTAGTTTATATGAACACATACAGGTTTAGGCTTGTAAGTAAAATGTAATGAATGTAACTTATTGTGATGCTTTCAATTTAATTGTCTAAACTATTGAGGAAATTGCCATGTATGTATGTTATGTGGAAATCGCATGCATTTAAGACTAAAAAAAATTAGATGCGGAAATGGAAAAAAAGTTTATTGATTACATTTTGGGAACACGCACGCAAACATCTATGAAAGCAAGTAACACAATGGTACTTGAGAATTAATTTCTTATTATTTTTTTAGCTGACATGCCTTTCCGCGCTCACAAGTAATCAACAACTATCAGTACGATTTTATTTTCAGATGCCAAGCCAGATGCGTATAATAAAGTTGCCTTTAGCAGCAATATATTTGAGAAAGGTTATATATTTCCAAAATGAAAACGCTGTTTCCGCACTATAATGGAATCACATGCAAGCGAGTTCGTTGCTTAAGTCTTTTGTTTGCTATAGTCTAGGGATGTTTGGATGTGAGCAATATTTTTCTGACCCATTATTTCAAAACGTTCGGTCGTTTCGGGTCAAGATTTAAGATTTTAAAGAAATTTTAATCCGTCGTTTTTGGGTAAATTTAAGGAGACGCTTATTTTTTTTTTGCCCAAATGAATTTTGTTTGTGAATTTCTCGCAATTTAATTTTTTCGTAAAAATCAAGTTTTCTCGTTCGTTTCACAAAATTTATTTTTTAAACATGCATAACTTCGACAAATATCAACCGATTTAAGTAATTTTTTTCTGAAATGTTTGTAATTATCTATTCTTTTAAATACAAGCGTCAGAAGTTACATGAAAAAAAAAAAAAAATTGTATTCAAAAATTGCAAAAAATTTTCAAAATTAATTTTTTCAAAATGCGAAAAATTCAAAAAAAAAAATTATTTGGGCAAAAAAAAATACTCGTCTCATTAAATTGTCAAAAAAACAACATATTAAGGTTTCTTAAAATCTAAAATCATGATCCGACACGACCGGACGTTTTGAAATGGAAAGGGCCTCCTTTCAATTGTACATATAGAACTAAAACTTTCGAAATATGCGAGTAAATTGAATTCTTGTACAAAAGATATAACAGCACCAATTTTTTCTCGCATCAAATAACGCAGAGTCAATTAGATTGCGGTTTTACTAAGATTTGCACTTTATTTATGGCAAAACGATATACAAATGAAATTGAATGCATATGCAACTGCGAACTGCGAATAGTCCTCACCGCTACAAAGCTTTGTTTAATATTTACAATGTTATACTTTACTCGTACAAGTCGCCACACAATAAGCGTCATAATTAATTTCTTTTGCAGCAATAATTAGTACTAATAAAAACTCGCACATGTTATACATTAAATTGCAAAAAACCTTTTTTTTTTGTTTCTGGCGCCGAAGAAAGCGTGACATCTCAATGCACTGCAAAAAGGTACACTCATTGTTACAAATATGATGAATTTAATTCGAATTTGCGGCAACGCTTAAGCAAATGAGTTATTTGATTTTTGACGACGAGTGCAAAGTCAACATAATAGTATTGAAAGCGGAGCAAACGATTCCTAAGTAAGTATAGCATATAAGATAATTATATAAGACGATTAAATAACTTTTTTTTTTTAATTAAATAACTTTTTTTTTAATTTATCAGAAAATGCCGCGAGGAACTGGATTAACAGATGAAGAGTGTGGATTGATCAAATTGCTGCTAATGAAAAGAGATACATAAATACCAGCTCTGCCTTTTTAAAAAACCCGGATAGTTATGGTGTTAATAAACGTAGCTGACGTAAAAGCACACAGCCGTTAGCAACGAATAGCCACATGATCTGTAGGCAAATTAAAGCGGATCTTGGTCTGATCGTGACTTAACAACGAGTTCATCAAATAACAAGTAAATATATAGGCCTTAAAAATGAGAACCGTGTGCCTAAACCATGCTTAAAACCACAACATAAAAATACATGCATTGCATTTTATGAAAAGTATAAATTTTGGGATGAGGAGTACGAATCAGTCATACTCAGTGACGAAAAAAAATGTAATCTGGACGCACCAGATGGCCTCCACCAATACTGGAGGGACGTGAAGCGCCCGAGGGAAGTATGTCAAAAGCGCGTTCATGGTGGAGGGTCACTATTGGTTTTTGTGCTGCATTTTCTTCAAAAGGCAAGTCCAAAATATGCTTTGTGCCTAGCCAAATGAACGCAGAAATATATATAGATTTGCTAGAAAGTGCGCTCCTAGATTTTGCTGGTGATTTGCATGGCCATAAATGGATATTCCAGCAAGATAATGCAACAATCCACGTAGCGAAGAAGACAAGGGAGTTAGTAGGGTAGCCTGCCCTAAGCCCAGACCTCAAACATATGGAGAATCTATGCGTAATTATTTCAGCCAAAATATGTAAACATTCCATATATGTCAACTTTAAGCATTGTAGATGAATGGGTTAATTTGTCTGTCCTAAAAAAACTGGTGGAATCAATGCCCCATCGTATCCATTTGGTGAAGATACATACTCATATAGGTAACACCATCGCTTATATTAAACTTTAATAACACAATTAAAATAATATGTATATATGTACATACATTGAATTGGATTTTTGCACATATAAATATAAATATACGGACATTTGAAGTATAAATTCTTCTACTATGTTAAGAAATAAATTTGAATATAATTTTGTTATTTAATTTTAAGTTCTCTTAAATATAAATCCAAAACATAAAAGTTTTCTCATTTCTTGTTGTCTATTTATTTTATAATTAAAGTTGAAATCATGCAAATATAATTATTTGACTGGGGTATGTACAAGGAAATAGTCAGACTAAAAATTTAATTTTGTTGAATTTTTACACATAGAAACGCAGAAGATAGCATAAAAAAAAACGAAAAACAAATCTAGTCTTTTCAGGCGTTCAAAATTTATCTTATTCCACACTAACAATATTTGTTCATTATTCTTCATTTCCCACAAATCAACTCAACTGACCATTTTATATTGTTTGCTACGCTACGCTTTAATTCATGCACTCTTTCAAAGCTTACGAAAAATGTAAACGCTTAAGTTATACAGCGCGTAAGAAAGGTCATTCGCTTAGCGGGTGGATGGCAATGGCTAGCTTTGTTAGTGTTATTAAACAAAAGTGTGTGTGCATAATGACCCTGCACAACAACAAAAAGTAAGCTCAAAAAGCAATGAATTCGAAACACTGAACCGCATCTACTTTGCTTAGAAATGCAAATGATAGCGCAAGAAGGTGGAAATGTTTGTACTCCAATTCGAATTTTTTTTTCTTCCACGCTTCAAAGTTTCATTTCAACAAACATTACTTTTTTGTTGAGTTGCCTTAAGAAATATGCTTTGCCAAATTTTGCATGAAATATTACTTAACGCAAAACTTCCTCTCCGGCAACTGCCTCCGCCTACATTATAAATATGCTGTTGCTGATTATGCAAATCTTTTGAGGCTAGCTGCCGGGAAAATGGCTTTGTTACACAACTTCCACTATTGTTTGCTATGATTGATGGAATATGATCCAGTGCAACGATGCGTATGCGTAACATTTTTTTTTTAATAAAACTAAAAAAAACTATCAAAGTGAGTAGTTTTTTCCATACAAGCGTGTAGCTGTACTGTAGTAAGATATACTCATACTCGTAATTGAACATTATTGGAGCGAAGAATATTACATGCAACGTTTTTGTTTTTTGGCTTTAAACCATTTTGCAATTGCGTCAATTGGCTACATGATGTAAGAGATTTGAGTAAGTAGCAAAAGAATTTTTAACTTTGGTCCGATGTTTGAAAGTATCTACAAGAATTAGACCCATCAAAAAGTATAGCGACATGATCAGGGTGACGAGCTGAGTCGATTTAGCCATCTTCATCTGTCCGTCTGTTTGAACGCAAACTAGTCCCTCAGTTTTTGAGCTATTAAAATGAAACTTGGCTGTCAGGTGCCTTTGCATAATTTACTAGACATTTGTCGGAACCGTATAACGGAAGCCTATAACGTTTATTTTCAAATATCATATTTTGTTTCAAAACTCCTTCATTTAAGCAGCCAGAGATTTGAAATTTTGCAAGTTAGATCAAAGATATATGTATGACATATAGCTCCCATATAACTGATTGTTCAGATATTGCATTTAGCACAAAAACAACTCCATTTAAGCAGCTAAAGTCTTGACAGTGAAAATCATTAAGATCGGATAAATATAACATATAGCTGCCATACAAATGATAGTTCAGATATTGAATTTTTTCCCTTTAATCCATCATTTATTCAGCTAGACACTTGAAATAATGCAGAAATATCAGTCATTATTAGACATATGTGTAAAGTGAAAATTACAAAGATCAAAGATATATAACATATAGCTCCCATACAATCGATTGCTAAGATATAATCAGCTAAAGTCTTGAAATTTTGTACACATATTAGGTCTATTCGTGGATATCACCAAATCCTTTGACATGGTCGATCACCAGCTTTTGTTGGATAAATTACATTGTGCCGGGTTTCGTGGTTTTATGTTCAATTGGTTCAAGTCCTACTTAATGGGTAGAACACAGAAAGTTAAAGTTCGTGGTGGTTTAAGTAACTCACTTGCTATTAATTTAGGAGTACCGCAAGGGTCAGTTTTAGGCCCAATATTATTTTTAATTTACTTAAACTCTATTTTCACGCTACCTTTTATTGGTAAAGTTACCGCGTTTGCGGACGACTTTGCCATTGCCTATGACTCAACAAATCCATTAGATTTGGAGGCCGGTGCTAACCATGCCGTTCATATCTTAAGAGCTTGGTTTGCTAAACATAAGCTTATTGTAAGTAGAAAAACCCAGCTTTTTCAATATTAATGGTAAAAGTCAATCTGACATCGACATTTTATTTCATTCTACCGAATGTAAACGTTTCACCCTGCACAGTCCGTTTTGTTCTAGAAATCAATCATTCAATTCACGTTCTAACTGTAGCAACAAGTGTTTCCCAATCGACAAAGTCAAAGATTTTCAATTCCTAGGTATTTCTGTTGACCACAATCTAAGTTGTTCGATATTTTTATAATCTTAGAAAGTTCTGTTCAAATGCAACCCTGAAGACTGTCTACTACGCTCTAGTCTATTCTAAGCTTCAGTATGGTATTAGCTGCTGGGGTGCTGTATATTTAAACAAAATTCAACCTCTTCTGACTATTCAGAAATGTGTTATCAGGAAAATTTGTAATGTTAATAGATTTCACCAATCCATGGAACTGTTTAGAAAGCTCAGAATTCTGCCGGTAAGATATATTTATTATTACAGAGCTTTAAAGATATTTTTTATTCGCTGCAGCTATCTACATAGCCTTATTTCAGATAAGTATAACATGAGGAAAAACTCGCTTAGTCTTGTTGCCGTTCCAACATTTCGTACTACACATTTGAAAAACTATTATATTATATGTAGTTTCCTGTAAGCTGTTTAATGCCTATCTGTCAGTATTCGTGTCATTAGAAACTTGCACATATTCTCAGTTGAATTTAAATCTTTTCTTCTAGAGCTATCACATAATGAAATCAAGGTTTTGCTGGACCCTTGTACTTAAATCTTTCTTTTAATGTTTCTATTTAGTATTTGATTATTAATTAGTAAATACTGTTTTATTGTCACGCTCCCCCACACACCAATGTACATATCCTTGAATTCAATGTATGATGGCATTTTACACTATTACAAAATAATTTTAATGTTATTAATCTAAGTTATTTTGATTTATGCGAGAAAACTGAATAAATAAAAATAATATTGTTAGAACTATTTTAGCAGTGAAAATCATTAAAATCGGATAAATAGAAATTACAGCTGTCATACAATGACAGCTTGTTTTACTTGTTTTTTATCATATTTCTTTCGGATAGTAAGTTCACCTCAAAAAAATTGCATGATTTTCTTTTGAAGCGATTTGTAGCGGCTTTTCTAACAAATAGACTTAGCAAATTCTTCTGATCTCTGCTTATTCGGTGTCGTTTAAATTTACAATGAAACCGAATTTTATGAAAGAGGCATCTTTAAATGTTGACTATTTTGCCAACAAAAATATATATGTGCATGTATAAGTGTTCACATGATTTAAAATAAAAACCCACAAAATCTGAAAGAAAGCAATATATTTCAAGTTTTAGCGTGAAAGCTCTGCACGCTCTCAAATTTGTATAAAATAGTGTTTAAATTAACCAATTACTTGCAACATAACTTTTATTTTATTACTTGTAATTTTGAAGCATATGCGTTTTTTGTTAATAAACTGCGGTGGCTTCAACCATTGTGCGAAAAATTAATTAATGCATTGAGAAATTTAATACATCGGTTTTCCATTTTTATGAACAATATTTTTTGCAATTCATAAATAACTGAATAACTTAAAAGTACAAACATAATGAAAAACAAAACCAACACAAAACGGAAATGTGATGTTGAAAGCGCGCTCGATAAAGACTATTATTGCATGTTCGCCAAATAAAATTATATTAAGAAATTATTGAAAGAAAAACGAATGCAATATAAAATAAACAAGTAAATGCATGCAGTAAATTAAATGTGGCGAGAGGTTGAGCTAGCCAAATGGGTAGTACTGCAACTAAAACAAAGAAAAAACAATTAAAATAATAACTACAGAAAACTTAAAATTATACAAAATGCAAATGAGTGTACTCGAGCATGCATTAAAAGCTTTCAGATTTCGGATTTCTTGCTGAACGCGCTAAGCAAACGCAGAGTAAGCACATAGACTTTTTATGCTATGCATAATATAAAAAAAAAAGTACCGTTAAAAACAAATTATACGATTGATGGCCCAAATGTGCATCAGCCAAGTGGCTAGCAAAGCACAGACCGCAACAAAGCAATCAAACAGCAGCCGACTTTGCCACGCAATAAATACACAAAAACTGGCGTGCATAAATTAGACAAAACACCAAAGCTTTCAGTGGCTGTTTATACAATTTAACAGTCAGAATAGAAAAGGCTTGCCACGCACAACTTTGCCGAATTGAACCAAGGTAGAGGACGCGATAATGGCAAACCACTATTAGTAAGCGCATCAAAATGAGAGCAATAAAATATTTGTTCAGAGAAAAAGAAAACTTAACAAAAGAAAAATTTAAAACGTGCAGTTGAATGAGTCTTAGAGTTTTAGTGTTTCGAAAAATAAAAGGCCTGCAAATGAACAAACAAATGCGGTAAACTTAAATATATCTAAAAATATATATAATTGCCGGTTTCAAGGCAGTCAGGTAAGATCAAATCAGACATGGCCCCGACAAATGCACTGTTTCTCACAGTACAAACAAAATAAAATTTAAAAAAATAAAAAAGTAAATAAGCACAGAAAATTGCAGAATAATAAATGTGCGTTTGAAAGCTTGAATGTTAATAGCCAACCATGCGGAAGGCAAAGCGATCAAAAGACGGTTGTGCCTTTTCACTGCAAGACATATTCAAGTTAGTACTTGCTGTCTAAGTGTGTGTGTGCATGTGTATTCGTTTTTTTTTTGTAACACTTGATTCATAAAGAACCACTTTCTTTGGCAAGAAATTTTAATCGAGGCAGCTACAACTGCTGCTGGAAGTTATGCAGTTTGTTAATGAAAATGTTAAGCTTTTGGCTCTGGGGTTTTGCGTGAGAATTAGGCATGTCAATCCCGTTATCCCGAAATCTCGTGATTCCGGCCTTTTTCAACTCCCGAATATCTCGGGATCAGTCTATTTAAATCCCGGAATTGCAAAATACATTGAATTTAATAGCCATTTATTTTATTAAATTTTTTATTTACATTTTTTGAAACAAAAATAAACCTGAAATAATTGAAAACAAAAAGAGCCGATCGAATGAAACAAATAACTCACTAGCATACCTATACTTTGTGAATGCCCAAGTATAAGCGGACTCAGGCTTAAACACCTTGGGGAGCGAGTATTATCTCCATCCGGAATATGGACAACTATGTACACCCAAAGTGCTTAACTTCTTAAGTAGCCTAAGGATGGAGTGACAAACTTAAATGGTAAGCACAATAGATCTTGTATGGTCGCAGCGCTCCTATGCTCTAATAATAATAATATTAAACATACCTTTCAGAGTTGTATTGAAATAAGAAAATTTAACATGAGAAACAAAAGCACCAAGTTTACAACTGTTGTATTACGATAACACAATACGACAAATAACACGGCTTGTTAACTACAGAAAGGCTTTTTCTGACAAGGTGCTTGAAGTAGATAAGGCAGAAAGTCTTAAAGATAAATTGCATCAAGTTTTAACGAGCAGCTCGCAATTGTCCAATAATCGAAAGGCATACAATTTATCAGAAGGCTTGGTAAAAGATAAATAGTATTTGTAATGTGGTTTTTGTAATGAGGCAAAAAAGGCTATGCCCTACAGAGGGCATTTAACAGTGCTTCTCCACTGCAGATATTAAATGCAACAAATTTAGGTCCAGTTTGGAGAATAACACCCCTAAGACTTTTATTTCTTTGAAATTGCATTTTGATCAATATAATAAATAATTCTGCCTCGCTCAAAATGGAATGGGTGATATATTTAATTTCTACTTGATGTATTTCTTTTTTACTGAATATATTAATATATAATATTGGTATCCAATAGTGATTAAAAATAATTTGACATTATGTAGGTGCATTTGCTTCTATACCAAATATGTATTGTACTTAAAGTATACATTATTTCTTATATGTGTAAAATTTTACGTTTATTACCTTTTTTTTCTTGAAAAGACCAATAAATACATACACGATTAACAACAAATTGTTCTCCTTCTTTAATGTTACTTTGTATACTTCTATAATACAACTATGTATTACAGACGTCTTTGGCAAATTAGAATTACGAATCAAAACTTCGTGAAATTCGGGACTCATTTTCAGATCCCGGGATCTTGTTGATCCCAAAATGACCAAAATTGACATCCTTAGTGAGAATTCATGTATCTTGAAGGCATTAGAAATTAATTTAATTTTTATTTTCGCATACATAAAAACATCTTCTAATCTCATCGAGTTGGCGCTCAAATGAGAGTCGAAATATAAATATAATTTATATTCTTAATCAAAATATCACTTTTTGGTTAACCATTTCTATATAAATATATCGCATTGAAGCTGTGTACCTAAGGTATAAAGATAAAAAAAACATAAAATTTTGCATACTATGCATGTGGATTTGGATTTAATTCGATTTTAAACAAAGCAATATTTAATGAAGGAAACCAATCTTTAGTTAAGATATATATGTACACATGTATGTATGTACAAAATATAAATATTTCCCATTGAACCTCGAGCATTTGAAAAAATTTTAAAGCAAAATATGTATGTATGTTGTCAGAAAATATTACTATAACCATAAAATACCTGAAAAGTAAAACAATTAAGCGAAAAACGTTTTTATCTATAGTTTTTCCCCACACGAAAGACTTTTATAGAATATGATTATTATTTTTAACTTGCTCCACATTAATACTAAATACTAAAGTTAAAATATCACACATTAAATAAGTTTTTTTTTTTAATTTACAGGTCATGTCACCGCCAAGGTCATTGCAACAATATTTAGACCACCTTGTTGCCACTTTCATAGTTTAAGGCTTGTGCAATTTTCCAATCTCTTCGACATGTCTTATTAATAAAGCAATGAAATCTCAAAAAATGCCTTAAAATGTAAAATATTCTATACAAAACACCTTCACCAATCAACTTCACTGCAACTGTCTGCCCAACTTACTATTATCATATCAAGCAAAAATATTTACGATATTTTAATAATACCATAAATTTAAATGATTCTCAGGCTCGAATAAAAATATTACAGAATGGCTGTAGTTGCTAGCGCTTGGCCAACCAGGAGGAGGCGCCAGTGCGTAGCAAAAGAACAATACAACATTTAAAGCTGGCAGGCAGAAGCAGAAACAATAAAGCAGATATTAAGTTTCGAAAAGTGGAAGTGGCTGGCGCTACTTACAATTTGTATACTTCTTTAAATACAAGTATGCGCCAAGAAATATTGTAGTAACTCGACGCATCGCAAGTATATTGACTGCCGACTGGCCGACTTGCTGACATGCGATATTTAAAGTTGATGTGATAATTGACAATCAACATATCATAAATTGATGTTTGGCAGCGCATGCCAGAGGCAGCCAACATACATATATGTATGTATGTATGTACATACTCGTGAACGGAAATCAATATACATCTTTGTATGTTTGAATGAATGTGCAAGATGGAGCATACAAGTAATGGATTTTCATAACCACAACTGCATATAAAAGCGCCAGAGGGCAGTTAAAGATATTTTAGTTGATTGAAAGTAAACTTAAAAAAAATGTATGTGAAGAGCAAGCAATAAAATTAATAAACCAAACACGTAGCTGTGTCCACTTACATAACTTTGAATTGTTGAAAGAAAATGAAAGTCTTCATTTTGTGCTTAAATGTAATATTAGTACCATGGCTGGCTTATGGTGCGATCACATTTAATGCAGATAGGAATATATCGGATGTAGCTATAGGTAGATATAAATAGTACTGAAAGTAGAAGATAGCAAATTAATACAATTTTATAATGGCAGTATAAAAATAATAAAATTAGACAATAAAAATATTTGAATAATTTGTAACTTCCCCACCACAGCGCTCTCGGAAATTATCAATGGCTTGAAACCGCGTCAACTAGCCATTCTCGCAGCACCTCAATTTCATTTCGCTCGTCGTTATTCGCCACCACCAGCAAGCGCTGAAATCCCTACCGGTTCACAGTTGGCGTGCATGCAAATGGACATTGATGATTTCATCTATCAACTGCACAAGCTTTACTTTAAATCTGTCATCTTCGATAAGGCTGATTTGTTTTTTAAATTTGTCGAAGATAGTCTACAAGGTTCGATTGAGAGTGTTAATCTTATATTTAGCGCACCTTATGAGCTCTCCGCGCGTATTCAGGAACGAAAGCTGTCACACCGTTTGAGTTTGTTCATTTTCTATTGGGGTGCCAAGCATCCACCAAAAGCTAACGAAGTGCGCTTTGAGGAGCCAATAAGAGCTGTTGTTATAACGCGGCCCAGAAAGAAGGCGTAAGTATGACAGTTTTTAAAGAGTATTTTTTTTCCATTACTTCTATGACAGTGGTGAACAATCTCAATTATTTATTTTACATGCTTTTATGTACAAAAATTAAATCAAATCGTTAAGTGGTTTTTTTTATTTTACCTTACCATAATTAAAAAAAATATTTATTTGTAGACTCCTTTCAAAGGCACATACATACTCTATATAACTCCTTTATAGTTTTCGTATTTACTACAATCAAGCTGTGCCGGATGGTGTTAGTAATCTACGCTTGGTTAATTGGTACGATGGCGATAACTTGGGCTTGCAAAAAGTACCGCTACTGCCAAATGCAGCAACGGTGTATTCAAATTTCAATGGACGTGTCTTTCGAGTGCCAGTTTTTCATGTGAGTGCAATTCATACAATTCTTGGAATTATCGCTAATTTCTATATATTTCCACCGAAAGTCACCACCATGGTTTTGGGCCAGTTATGAAAATGATTCCACCAATTCTTTCATACTAGACGACTATATCGATAATGACTACACTGAGTTCACTGAAGTGAATGTCACTGGCGGACGTGATCATTGTCTACTAAATCTACTGGCGCAGCAAATGAATTTTCAGTTTATCTACATTGAGGCGCCTGGAAGGACCCAGGGATCATTGCGTATTGATGAATTAGGCATTGAAAACGATAGTTTCACTGGTGGCATTGGACTACTGCAAAATGGGGTAAGCCACTGTGTGTGCAGCTTCTTTAAGGGATGAAAGACATTATTAAAGAAACAATAACAAAGCACATGACTTCAAATATATTTGAACTTCAGCTCATAGCAATTTTTAAACATTTTCTCTCTCAGTTAGCCGACTTTCTCTTGGGCGATGTCAGTCTCAGTTGGGAGCGCCGCAAGGCCGTTGAGTTCTCCTTTTTCACTTTGGCCGATTCCGGCGCTTTTGCGACGCATGCGCCACGACGTCTCAATGAAGCTTTCGCTATAATACGACCCTTTAAACGTGACGTCTGGCCCTACCTTATACTGACGGTGATATTTTCGGGTCCCATTTTTTACGCCATCATTGCAATACCATACAAATGGCATTTGCCGTGTCAATTGAAGCACGCACGCCGCCAAAGACAAAACCCACAAGAGCATGATGTGGAACGCGCTGGTGAACTGGTCTTTTATATGGCTTATATCAAGGAGATCACGGGCGACAATGAGATGACAAGACGGTTGCTGCGACAGCAACAACAAGAACGCAATGCAGCTATACAGCAGGCGCGCAGAGGACGAGGAGGAGTTGGGCCTGCATTGGCGGAAATGCCAGACAATCTTTTCGACAAATGCATTTGGTTTACAGTGCAACTATTTCTCAAGCAATGTAAGTAGTAAATGATGAATGTGCGTGCGTGTGTACACAGTTCTGAGTAGCATTTTATCTTTTAATGAGCACTTTGCGTCCACTCAGTCAACATTTCCACTCAGCAGCTGGTGCTTCCACTGCTAATGTTGCTGACATTTATTGCATTCCCATTTCATTCAATTATTTTATCACTACATGCTTCCATTGCCTATTCATTTGCTTGGATGTTGCTGTTGCTGTTGCTGTAGCGTAGCTTGCAAGGAGCTTTATCATGGCTATCGCGCCAAGTTTCTCATGATCGTCTACTGGATTGCGGCCACCTACGTGTTGGCTGATGTCTACTCTGCCCAGCTTACCTCGCAGTTTGCGCGTCCGCCACATGAGGCACCAATTAACACGTTGCAACGTCTGCAAACAGCCATGTTGCGCGATGGCTATCAATTGTTTGTGGAGAAGGAAAGCTCGTCGCTGGAAATGCTAGAGGTGCGCTAGCTGGCGTTGTTAGCATTACGTTGCATGACAAGTGAAAGTGATGTGTTTTTAAGTTTCTTTTCAATTTGATTTTTAGAATGGCACCGAAATATTTCGTCAGCTGTATGCGCTGATGAAGCAGCAGAATCCGGATGTTGAGGGATATCTTATTGATTCGGTGGAGTCAGGCATTTTGCTAATTGCTGATGGGCTGGAGAATAAGGCTGTATTGGGCGGACGGGAGACGCTCTATTTCAATATACAACAATTTGGTGGGCAAATACATACATACAGCAGTAAATTCAACATTTGATTTCTCTACAGTAACCATAATTTTCTTTAAGGCTCCAAGACTTTCCAACTCAGTCACAAACTTTACACACGCTATTCCGCCGTGGCCGTACAAATCGGCTGCCCTTTCTTGGATAGCTTAAACGATGTGTGAGTGCTGCCACAATTTTTGTTTCATTTTTTTTTAATCTATTTCACTCTGTTCCAGTCAGTATACTCGATTTCATTTCATTCTGTATGATCCAGACCTCGCAACACTCTTTATTCAACTTATATATCTATATTTTTTTCGAAATCTCTCAACAATTTCTTTCCTTCTCGCGGCAGTATCATACATCTATTCGAAGGCGGCATCTTGGATAAAATGACTAATGCTGAGTATGCCACACAATCGCGTATGTTGGGCAAGGAATACAACAGTCTACATCCCACTTTATTCGCGGAGTCAAATGGCCACAATGAACCGCCACCCAGCGATGACAACCGCAACGTCAAAGGTGGCAATGATGTCAATGGCAAAGGTGATGAAAGTGCTGGAGCTGCAGCTAAATCGCAGGATTTACAAATTATACAACCGCTGAATTTACGTATGTTGCAAGGTGCTTTCATTGTGCTACTTTGCGGTTATGCAGCCGCCAGTGAGTAGTTTTAATTGAAAATGCTAATTATTTTATGTACACCCATCGCTTTCTCACAGTGTATGAACCCGCATTTTGTCAAAGCTTCTTAACTTGTGTTCTATCAATGTACTCGTTTGTATTTTTTATTACTAAATTTCAGCTGGTATTGTTGCGTTGGAGCTGTGTTGTCATCGCTTGAATTCGAATTTCATAGAGCGTATTGAAGCCCGCTTGGTGCGCCGTTATCACTGGTGCTGTCGGAAATTCCGTAAAGTAACACGCTTGGTATTTGTTAGAATTCTACGCTAATTCATTTACAATTTTTTTATTTTTTTCTTTTATGGCTGACTTCTTATCATTTGGAAGTTTTGCATAACAAATGAGCTTACCAGCCTATTCATACTAGCGAAATTAGTTGTTTTTGTAGTGTTGTTGTAATTTAAATGTAGTTCTAAAAGCCATTTGCTCAGTTTATGCCGGAACCCGCATGCCCGAGTGGTTACATCGCCTTCAGTAATGTTCTAATTACAATTTTTAACTGCTGCTTAGCGACATTTGAAGCGCATTTTTTTGAAGTGTTAAGAGAAAATGTTGAAAGGTATATTAGGTGCATAAAATAATATTTAAAAGAAACTGGCTAACGTCGTAATAATGTTCAAAATTAACATACACAATACATTTAAATAAATGTACATACTCGTAGTTAAAATTGCTTAGAGAAAAAATTCTTTTATTTATTGAAACTCATTCTCGGGTTTTAGATGGATCAAAATATAGAAAAAAAATTATAAAAGAAAATTCCGATTGTGTTCCACCGTTGAAGGCTGGTGATGGGATTTCATCAATAAAGTACAAAATAGTGCGAAAATATAAAGGTTTAAACTGAATACTAACGATATTACAAAACTTACATCGCCATTTGAATGAGCAATTTTGGGGAATCCCTCTTAATTTTTTATTAGAATTTAAAATATGAGTTTTGGGGAAATTATTTATTTTAAAAAGTTTAATTTCATTTTCATTAAATAAAGATGATCATAAGCAGCTCCGTCCATACAAATCATATCAGTGATATATGTATTGAAAAGATTAGGTGTTGAAAAAGATAACTTTTAACTGCATCAAAAATAAAGTGTTAATACGAATATATGTAAATATTATATAAATGTTACAATACCACAAATCATCTGACTTCACATATTAATTTACATTTCACCACACGATATATACTTAGTATCGTTTGCAGGTCAGCACAACAATCTTTGGCAGTAAATTAAAAACGTATAACTCTAAGATCTAGACTGCCATACGCAGAGCCGCACATACCATACGCTCTGTTCACAAATAATAGCACAAACACATGTTGACACATTTGGACAATTAATTTGTATCCACCAAATATTTAAATTTATTTTTCAAATAAAACATCTTTAATTCTCTAACAAACGCCAAAAAATATAATTTTTTAAATTTTGTAAAAAATTTTATCAAAATTTTGAACTTTTTACAAAAAAAAATTTTTTTAATTCTTGGGTCATCAATTTTAATACAACAAAGTGCAAGTTTCTTGTGGCTATTAATTACCACTGATATTTGAAAATTTTTTTTTGACGCTCTTTCGGAATACTTTCCAAATAAAAAATATGTATGGCGGAAACTGTCAGTAAAAAATTTTTCAAAAATCTGTAATACTCGTAACTTGTAGGCACTTGAAACTTGCACTTTCTCACACTAAAATTTAGTGAGCCAAAAAATTCATAGCTACTCAAAAAAATTCTAAAAACTTTTTTTTTTTTAAATTGAAATTTTAATGAAACTTTGTTAAATTATTGTGCAATGCATACTCAAAAAAAATTTTGTAAATTTTTATTGTTTTAAAATCGGAAATTTAATGAAACTTTGTTAAACCATTGTACATTTTGTAATTAATTAAAAAAAATGGATGATTAAGGGTTTTCTTAGAGAATAAACCATTTTAAACTTAAAAAATAATTTTAATAAATTAGTAGAAAAATAAAGTGCTCGGATTTGTTAATATGTGATTGTCCTATAATTTGTGAACGGAGTATGAAAAACACACATACAAATGAACGAGTATATTTGAATTTTTGTACATATTTACCGGTTATGCTGAAAAACCGGACGCACCCAACTTCGCCTACGTAAAACATTGAATGAAGGTATTCGTAATTATTTTTAGACCGCAAACAAGTACACAAGCAAACAGCAACAAAGTAGTGCAGATCAATAAAGTAAAACGTAAAGACGGAGGTACATTAAAGTCAATAATTACAATGGGAATTCAATACCATTTAAGTAATGAAGTGAAAATAGCGCCGATATAGAGCATAGCCACGAAAAGTCATAATTAAAAATAAACATTTTTGGCTTTTTAATAAGAAAAAAAGGTGAAACCAATAGTTATAAATTTGTGCTAGCATGTTAATAGTGTATAATCTGTGATTTTCTCCGCAACCATGTTTGAATTCGTCTTAGATATGGGAAATGTTTGAGTCGATGACAGGTTACGTAGTTAGTATAAATTCTCCCAAGACGCTGATTTCACTTTCTTACGCGTAAGATCAACAGTCAAAGTGGTTACTTAGTCGACGCTTGCTAATTCATTATTCTAGCTCAGTACATATGTACATTTATGAATGGCATAAAATAGTTTCAAACCACATTAACGGCCACATCAGTTAAAACATAAAAACCAACAACGAATGAGCCGATTGCAAAGAATTTTCATTGCAACTTGGCTATGCCACATTGATGACTCTCATGCCGATGACGGCGAAAGACGATGCTGCGATCGCAAATCCACTTAAACTGTCTTAAATCTCCATGCGTTGATCAGCGTAGTGGACAGACAAATAACATTCGACACAATGCAGTGGGTAACAACGCTACGGTTCGGTGTGGTTGAGCGGAGGTGCAAATGGATGGGTCGCATGCCAAAATCAAACAGATCAATGGTAGGATAGCCAATGCAGCGGAACCTTGAAATATACTAGGCTCAAGCAAAGGGCGTGAGTAGATGTGTGCGTGTGTGTGTAGGTTGGCATGTGGGCTTGTTTGTTGAACTGTGTGCGCACTCATTTGGCGCTCCAAATGGCGCGAGTACTTCACTTTCCTACGGCCAACGCCAATTTGGCCATCACTCGTCTTCGATTGACGTAAACAACACACTATTCGACGATCAAACCAAGCTTTCGCTTGCACTGTCCACTAAATATTTATTTAAATTGTATTTACATACATATGTACATATGTATGTATGTGTATATCTGGGGATATCGAGAAGCAGTATCCTCAAGTCTGCTTGAACTATTCGCAAATGCCTACATACATACATATGTATGTAATGATGTTATGTAGGTGTATGTTTGTGTGCTTAAAAACAAACAGTACTGGCGTGTTTGCTTTAATATTTTACTTTAATTTCCTTGCTATTTGTTTTGACTCAAAGCAACAGCACATCGCCACATTGCCACGTTGGCAAGCCACGAACCGATCATGCCATGTGGTGGTGTACAGCAATCATCCTGCTGGTGTGATCCTCTTACCAGATGCTATCAATGATCGTTGCCGAGCACGCCAGACAGCCAGCCAAGCGGATAGTCAGCGCTAGTAAATCCAAGCCAACATTCTGATGAGGAGGGAGAGTAAATAGTATGTAAGTCAGACAGCCACCAAACTGGCCGCCCTTCCTTGTGTACACCACACTCGTATTTTGCCGCACCTTGAAGCTCCACAGCGACGCCTTGGTTATACTATAACAGCCTACACTGACGTTCATGTCGCCGCTGATTGTATCGGTCGAATGTCGTTAAAGTCGCTTGGCGACTGTAACATTCTGACCGTGGCTGTGAAATCAAACAACGCATTCGATTCGGGCTGACGGTCAGACTTGAAGTTTCGCAGTCGCTCCACAGCTCTCAGATGCTGCTAAAGTTAACTTTAGCTGTGGATTTATATGTTGCACCTACATATTTTGTTTCAATTTCTGTAAGTGTTGCAACATGTACTGTTTAGCACATGGTCAGTTACTGGTCGGTCATTCGACGCTTTTAGCCCACACTTCAACACCCCACCGTTCAGTCACTTTTCATTCTATTCTGCTGGACCGCAGTCGTGCTCAAAGTACTTTATCGACTTGTGTCGCAGCGCCGACAGTTTAAATCTTAACAAGTTGTCGATTTCATAGCGACACTTTGCATCTGTGCGTTTCCATTTCTAAGGTTGTGGCCTAGGTGTGGGTATCTTCACATCGATAAGGTGGCAATAGAAGTCCTAATCAGAAAGTCCGAAAGTAGTATAACTAATGAATGGAAAGCGAAAGGACTGGGAGATTATGGAAGACTAGTGAAAAATAATGTTTAGTTGCTGGAAAATTAAAGTCATTTGAACTGCTCGAAATCTACGGATGCAATTATAGGCACTTTTTTGTATAGATTTCCTGTTCCTGCATCCAAACGAATGCAAAACACAAATATTTACAATTAAAACAATCGATATGTAAATAAATTGCCGACTGTACAGACTTATAAAAGATTGTTTACCATGTTTTGGTATATAATTGATATTTTATCAAAATTAGGCCATCAGAGGCATTCAACGAATATGACAGCAGACACAAAGCCAGAAATGGCAAGCCGAATTCGGTAAATCCGCTAATCTGTGTCAAAATGATATCGTTTTACGAAACAAAATACACAAGTTTATTGACGCAAGCCAATTATGAAGAATGACTGTAGCAGCAGCCCGCGTATCAAATGGATTGGGAATCGAACAAAACGGTGAAATGAGAATCGATTGCAAAAAAAAAAAAACGAACCAAAATAAAAATAAAATAATAAGGTATAAATATGAAGAATTTTTCGAAGAAGCTTTTTTAAAGTGTAGCCAAATTTACAGCATAACAACTGAGAAAGCAAAGGATTTCTGCGCGCCAGCTACTTAGCCATTATAACGCTTTGAAGCTAAACAGTTTTGCGACGAGCAAGACTTACAAAGCATAATGACAGTTAAGATAAAAAACACAATTCGCTGATAAAGTGGAGCATTGACATGGAATTCTTTTATAGTAAATTTTGTTAGGTTTTTGCTAAGCTGCGCCAAGAAGAAAGAGAGCTGTAAATGCACACAACACGGAATTAATGTCAATGACAGATTGACAGAAACAGCGCCGCATCTGTGAGCGACAACGATTATCGATGATATTCGATGGGGGAAAAATAGAAACAACACAGAATTATACACGAGTTAATAAAAGCAAAAGCGGCCTACAACAGCAAACAAATGTCAAGTAGTTAGGCAACAGACAACAGACAACAGCCAACAGCCAACAGCCAGCTTGACATATGAGTCAGTCGTCCGTCAGCGTTCGGCGAATTGAGTGAATTATGTGCTTAATAAGAACGCGCTGAGCAGTGCAGCACAGATAGCAACAATACTTGTGAAGTTGTTAATGATGCTGACAACGATGATGATAATGATGATGATGATGTTGATGATAAAGATGAAGACGCCGATAGGGAGATGTAGCAAGATAAGTAGTGATGAAAATGTAGTTATGCCTATGAGCAGACTTTGTCGGCCGCAAATGAAGTTGCTGCTCGCCTTGACGCGACACAGCGTGCCGCGCTTTTCACTTTAACAATTAAAAGCCGCTTTCGTTTATTCTCTTGCTGGCTTTTTATTTTTAAATTGTACTTCTTTCGCGTTTGCCATTCCGTTGGCGTACCTGTGAAAGGATGTGGCGCTGACTCCATTTGCTGCTGCTTTTTATTTCTTATAATTTCTAGAGCTGAGTTCTCACTCTCACGTCAGTACATTTCACTTGTCTCCTTCTTTAAATCAGCGTAAATGTCAGGTTTACTGCAAAAGCACGTTCGCTGCGTAAGTCGTTTGTTTTACCACGACTCTGTTGCTACATCTTGCTTGATACAATCGAGAGAAAAAGTTGTGAAAGTCGTTTGAGCAGCCTTCAAAAAAAAAATTAAAAAACACAAACGCACTATCTACCTCCTGTTTGTAAGCGAAATATAATATAATAAAAAAACAGATCCGCTATATGGCCAAGAACTTCGAAAGAAAAATGAATGTGTTGCGCATGCAGGCGTTCTCATTTTTTTTTTTTACAGCGGTCTTCATATTTATACGCTTTAGTAATTAATATGAAAAGCGAGCACATAAATTGCGCTCAATGCCATAAATTTGTCAGAAATTATCGCATTTAAATTGAAGTCCATTTTGGTGGCCTTCAAGTTTGTCGCTTAAGTCTTTTGTTTGCGGCTTATCTTTAAAGGAAGTTTATGTTTATCTGCGAAAAGCAACTTTGTAAATTATATGCATTTTATGCGTACAGGCAAAAGAATAAGGAAGTGCGAGCAAACAAGTATCGCATAAAGTTTGGTTAAAGGATGGTTGAGTCAATGATACGGCAAATGCGTTACTGAAAACCATTTATTATTTTCATTTGGCTTTTAGTTATATACAAATTGGACAAGTTTCAATAAAACGATAATCAAAAAATTCAAATAAAGATACTACATTAATACAGAAAGAATTTAAAATGGTTTGTTGATTTTATTTATTAATTTATTCTCATTTAAATTTTAGTTTTATTGTATGTTTTTGATGGCATATTGCTTGTATCAGCAATATTAAGGACTTGCAAAAATTCGATCAGCTTTTAAATTAATATATCAATTAATATTAAAAAAGTGCCATCTCAAATCGAGGACACTAGTCTGCCATAGATTACTTAACTAAAAAGTTCCTACATCACAGTATTGTAGTGGTTTAATTTTAATAAGTCGCTTCAATTTAGGTATACTCGTTTATGCTTATTCCATATATGTATGTATGTTTACCTCAAATAATAAGTAGTACGTTAAAAATTAAATATTTAAAAATATACTGAGGATACATAAAGTATGTTGCATCATTGATGGTATTGCACTGAAAACTCAAACTATTTAAGCGCACCTTATTTCACAAGGTAACAACACCGACAGATCAAAGAAATCAAGTATTGCGATCCGTATAAAACGGAAAAGTCAAAGAAAAAGACAAATGCTTAACCTTCAAACCCAGCAGCTAACAGGTTTCTCAATAACGAGACTACTATGTGAATGAGGAAAAATTCATTTCGATCTTGTGTCGGTAAATTGTATAGCATTGTTTGAGAATAAAAAAAAATGCTGCTGCATTAATATTGCCACACTTTATCGGTTGCTAGTTTCCATATCCATTTTCCTTGGGATGTATTTGCTTAGGACGTTTAATTTGTCCATTTTTACGCTCATTTGTCAACGCCTTACTTTTCTTGCATGATAAACACTCGGCCGTAAGGCAATCGTATTGAGTACATATGTACTTACAAGTACGTATTTGTGTATAAAAATATGTATGCACTTGCTTTAACAGCCACACAGCGCTAGGCTTGATGACATCGCATTCTACACATTCTTACATTCAAACACATAAGTATGGTAAAATAATATTTGTGTGAGTAACCTTTCGTACATATTTACCGAGTTCTTGAATACAAAATAACCAGGCAATCGGTCGCATCTCATTGATGTCCAAGATGACACTTGTTACAGCGCTAGTAAGATACTTATGTCAGCTTATTTAACATGATAAAGATCTTTGCGTGCGATAGCGAAAGTGATAAGCCGATTGAAATTTGTATTGTATTTTATGGTGTGTAATTGAATCCGTAAACAAACAAAAGAAATGCATTTGCATATATACGAGTAGATTTACCAATTTGCTTACAAATGCAACACTGAGAGAGCGCATCATTGTTATTTAGAAGCTATGACTTCTTTGGTCAATTTTTAATCGGAACTCGCGTAATGGTGTATGTATATTAAAAAAATTATATTGGTAACAAAATCATGTTTTAGTTTCTATGAAAATATAAACCAAAAATAATCTTCAGTCTGAAAAGTGAAGCAATTTCATGCTTTTTTCCAATTAATTAATTTTCGATGTTTCGTATTTATTGTCATTTTAATATTTCAGAATTCGTTGGCTAAATCTTTCAGTCATTGGAGGTATCGTCTAATTTTAATGCACACACCATTTTCGTATAATACAGTGTGTGTGTGAGCATGTTTGGGGACACATTCCTTAAAGCAGACACATGTCATAACAAAAGCATATCGACCAAGGTAACTTTATGAAGCCAGTAGTTACAAAAATGAAACAGACGCATTTTACAAGTATAACCAAACTAAATTATAACAGCCCTCTTGCTGTGACAGTGCATTTAAGCGCAATGAAAGCGTCTGGTTTGCAGCAGTTAAACGCCAACGCACCACACTTCAAGTTATTTACAGATATTTTTGTTAATAATTTTCATTTCAAATAAAATATGGAACACAGCGGACAGTCAAAAAAAAAAAACAAGAAATAACAACGAGAAAAAATTACACCAACTTATTAACCAAATAAAAATTGAGATGAGTTTCAAATTAAATTGTTTTAAAAAAAATTTCGAAAAAATTACTTAAAGACATAAACAAAAAACAAAACAATAAACGAAATATCACCAAAACGAGTTTAATTTCCGCGATTGGATTTTTACCACGAATTTGCGAACAAAATGCGCGCGTATCGACTAAATTTAGAAATCCAGACGCAAGCAATTATTGTGCTTACATTATATGTACGTATGTTTGCATATATGTATGTATGTATGTGTATATAAAAAAAAAAACAAAAAAAAAGACCTGAACCAATACAGGGCAAGCTTAAAGAGGCTTGTAAGGTGAAATCATTAAAAAAATTAAGACACAAGCATTGGAAAAAAGGGGGCGAAGCGCGATGAAAGCGCATAGTGTCACGAACCTTTAGCTCGCGCTGCTTGAGGCGTACGAAAGCAACTATCCTTGCGTCGACAATTGCTGTGCCGCAGTTGTTGTTTTAAGATTTTTCTCGATTACTTTTCATAGCGCTGTTGGTGCGCCTGCTGCTGATAAGCATAACAAATTCGACAGCGTGCGTACACACAACGCGCAACGCCTGCTCGCTGCTACTGCCTCGATTTGAGGCTGGCGTTGATTAGTCAGCAGCTGCCGAATTGCAGCGGTCTTTACACTCTTTTGTACATCTCATAAGTTGCTGCAGTTAAAAACCGTGTCTCATTTTTTGGTTGCTCTGAAATATTTTTTTTTTTACTCTTAATCATGTTTTGTGCTGGATAGCATGAAAAATATGTACTTATGCGGTGATTAAAACTCGTACATGATTAATCCGGTCAGCTTTGGATTTTCATGAATTTATAAGTATTTCTTTTCGTTCCTTTTTGTTATATTCTTATGTGACACATGAATTTGTTTTTTGGATTTACAATTTGTCGACTTTTAGGAAAATTATCAGAAGCGCAAAGGTATCGAATTAGAAAAAGGGTCAAAGTAAAATATTCCAGGAAATAATAATTTATATTTAACATAAAGGTATTCCATTTAAAAGAAAGTCATCTCCTTCAAACATGTGTGTGTGTGTGTGTAATCCACTCCACATAAACACCTATGTATTTAACTGTGTAAGGCAAGCTAAAAGATTCATTCTCACATTTAATGGTTTGCTTTATATTATTTAAACAAATGGCTGTGCGATAAGTTCAGTACTCAATCACTATTCAGGCCAACCTGTGAGGAATCTCTGAACTGATTTGAAATTCTACAACTCTTAGGCACTACAATTTTATAAAAGTTGGTATGCATTTATTAATTAAAGTAATGCCTTATCTTCATTTCGACTTGAGTGTAGAGGATATTTTTAAAAACTGTAATTTTGTGACGTTAAGCACAACTTTTAGCTCTGTCCAAGACCAAACGAAGTTTTATCAATCTGATGCTGTAAACCTCAATAAGAGCTGGCAATTTAACTTCTAGTGGCACTATATATAACAAAAGTACGATGCTGCTGTTGTACGCGGATGATATTGGCATCGTTGGTCTTAACACCAGGGTCGTCAATGCACCATTTTCCAGTCTAGAGAAGGGAGAGGTTGGTCTTGCATTGAACGAGGGCAAAACAAAGTAGCTTGGGGCAACAAACAAAAATTCTCGCGTATTGAGACCCACGTCACTGTCACGTCACGACAGTTACAACTTTGAAGTAGTTTGGGATTTTGTATACCTTGTATCCACCATTAACACCACCAATGATGTCAGACTCGAAATCGAGCGAAGAATAAAAAGCAGAGCTCTTTCTCGACGAACGAAATTTTGGGGTGTCAAAGAGCTCAGGTGTTCGTCGCTAAACACGTTGCTAACAAAGGCCTCATACCTATTTCTTGCAAAGGCGGGGCAGAAGCACAGAAAGTGTTCCGCGGTCTCTTCCTCTTCAGCACAGAATGGGCATATGGAGTTGTCATGTACGCCTATCATTGTCAGGTGTCTATGCCACGTGAAGTGACCAGCCAACAGTCCAACAAGTTGTCTGCAGTTTCGCCTGTTAAGTGGGAGCAAGTGTTTTGATAGTCCTTCTGAGGTTGAAGGTAATATAAGTTTTGCCCATCTGCAACCTCTCGACGCCTTCTGGTCATTGCTGAACGAAGTATTTACCCAGTTTCTGATGGTGGCATCGATGGCCGAAGGTGGGAGTGCTATAGCTGGCTGCGGTCCAAGGAACACCTGATTCGAGCAAATTCTGGCTAAATGATCAGATGTCTCATTATCAGATACTCCCGAGTGACCCGGCACCCAGAGTAAAGCAAGCTTATTATGTTTACCAACATAGTTCAGTCGAGACTTGCATTGCCGAACAAGTTTGGAAGTAGTTAGAGGGCTGGCCAATGCCTTGAGTGCAGCTTGGCCGTCACTGCAGACACGTAAACTTCTTCCCCTCCACCTACTTTCCACCATGGCCTTGATAATTGCAAATACTTCGGTCTGGAAGACCGAGTCATATTCTTCAAGAAAAAAGTGAAGCTTGTCCTCATTATCTTGTATAAAAACTCCAGATCCTGACCCAGAGTCAGTTTTGGAGCCACCAGTAAAGATTCGACAACGTGTAAGACCGGGCTCAGTTTTGGCATTGAACCAGCATTCAGCCTCAGGAAACTCAACGTTATAGAGTCTCATCAGCAAAGGTAATGGTGGCGTACTATTCTGCGGCATTGAAAAGACGGAAGAGTCCACTCCGTTTTATACCAACATACGTTTATTTTAAGTTTGCAGGTGGCCTTTAAGGCCTCCCCACGTATGAATATACAAAGTGATGGTAAGTATAGCAATGCATCAAGAGCAGCGCCAGGTGATGTAGAGAATGCGCCTGTACAGCATACGGCGATTGTTCTCTGAAGTTTAGCAAGCAGGTCCACCACGCTATTAATTGAGAGTCAGCTCCATCATACCGCTGAAGCATAGCTGATTATGGGTCTGATCATAGAGGTATATATCCAGAGGATACCCTTTGGTGATAGACCCCACGTTTTGCTGAAGGCCCGTTTACACTGCCAGAAGGCTGACAATGCTTTAGAGGTCTTATGCTTATGTCTTAAGTTTTGCATCCGGAATTACTCCTAGATAATATACTTTGGAAGAAGTCTTAATAACGGCGTAATCTAGCGAAGGAGAGAGGGAACTGGCGAAGTTTTTTGTTCTCGGCCCAAACCGACAAACGGTTGTAGCGCCATAAAAGAAGTATAATTTTTTGACTGCCAATGTAATTGCGTAGAGCAATCGCCTTCTAAATCTGGAACTTCGTTGTCTCGGACTTTGAAGGTATACTAGTTATGCCTACTTAGTTAGCTCGCTTCAATAATGTTTTTTTTTGTTTCGATTTCACGTTTATATGGGAAAGAGGGTTATGTCGAACTGTATAACGTTTATGTTTATTTTTAAAAACGCCTAAGGCTTAAATATTGTTGAAAAAAACATCTTTGACAACATATCGGTATAGATAGTTGTGTGTATGCACTAATATGCAAACGGGCTCTGCTCAACTGGCTTCACTTATGGTGTGTAGGTTGAAGTGACAAGACGTTATTTTAATAAGATAAATAAACGAATATACAAAAGAGTATTTATTATATTGTGTTTAATATTCTGGTTGTGATATCTGTACAAGAGCGCCTGCTCACACGCTTACACAGAAGCATGTAAATAATATTAAATATATTATCATAATTTTACTTCAAAATATGGTTTTAGATTCATCATGTAGCCTTTAACTCGACTTAAACAATCATTTAAATATTCAGGGGTACGAGTACATATGTATATAGCTAAATATAAAACTTGATTTTTAAGATAATCTAACCTTCGATTAATTTCTATAGCTTTGAAACATTTTTGCTTCTATGAATTTCAAACACATGGTAACCCTTTGCACCTGCTAACAACGGTTAATCATTTAAGACGGTTCTCCGACGGCAGTAAAGAAATACCCATTCAACAAAAATTTTCAACAACAGAGAGTAAAAAATATTTAGCTAGAGAAAATATGCGCTCACACCACAACAAAACGCTCGTTCAATAAAAAGGTAACCATGACGAAAAGTTTATAACGAAATACTCGCAACATAAGCATAACTACGAAATCCCTCTTATAACTTTGTAGAAAATAATATTCTTTTATACATACGTACACATTACTCGTTTACATATACACACACACACAATGCAAATGCGATGAGCGAAGAAAATTTACCTGTGTTATTGCTGAGGCAGAGAGAGTACAATTTTTTTTTAAAATTACTGAGCAGCTGAGCGATATTTGAGCGATTAACTGACGGATACGGCACACAGATGAGATTTCTTGTTAGCAGAAGTATCTCTCTGTGTGCGTGTGTGTGTGTCATTTATGCATTTCGTGCTGCTTGAAGATACTCGCATATTGTGTACCAACACAGGCGCAAGCGCAGACAATAAGCAACAGCAACATTTAAACACAATAAGAAAATAGCACTTCAACCAGCTGGCAGCCCATACATACATACATACATACATACATACATACATGCATATTTCGCTGCAGTAGAGCATACATTTACACGTGGATAAATCTTACAATTTCAATTTTCAGTTTAGCTTTGCGCGAGACATTTCAGTTCTTCGTCGACTGTTGGCCGAGTTAGTAATAAGTTACGGAATAGAATTATCGATGTTGATAATGAAAAGTCAAGCATTTAGTTGCTTAAAAACGCTGTGTGTGGACGGAGTGTGAGCGCGTGTGTGCCCGCAAGAGCAAAATAAATGTATTAAAGATCAGTTGTAGAAAGATATTGTTGTCAAATTACAAAAAGAAAAATTGAATGCCGTCTAAAAAATTAGCAAATAATATCGAAATAACTCTGGAAAAAATAAGTTTCCTGAGGCAGTTTAAGTGTAATTAGTAATGCAAATATGTACATGAATGAAGGAATAATATTTTAATTTTGCAACACACAAGCTCAAATATTTAATTTGTTGTGTGACTAAATTGTTTTAAAAATATTTCAAATATTTGAGTTAATCAATTCCGAAGAAGAGTAACAAATGCTAAATAACAGCTAAAAGGAAAATAAAAAAAAACCCACAAAATAAAACGCTTAAATTTGTGACTGCCAAAGAAACGCAAATTCAACAACGAATTCACACAACGTACATATGTATGTATCAAAAATAAAAAATAATAATAAATAACAAAAACAAATCATACAACGCATTCAAACGAGTTTCCTTTTGGTACACGAATTAAACGACTGACTATCTGTGACGCGCCCGCCGCGCACTACGCCGCCCCTTAAGTGTATAGAGTAAGACAATAACAAGAACAACAACAACAACAACAAACGGCAAAACCTCAAACCACTTTTTTGCGTGCACAATTCGCCTGCTGCATTTCCTTTTTTTACCTCCATCTGTCTTCGCACAGTACTTGTGGCCGTTGGTGCTTCTTCTTCTTCTTCTTCGGCGTGCCCAACATTGCAGCTGCACTACGCCGCAGCTCGACACGTTTTTGTCTTTGTTTTGCGTGTATTTGGTTTATTATTGGCCATAAAAATCGTTAAAATACACACAACAACAACAGCAAAAAACTCTACAATTACGACAGCCTAACAAAAAGTTGTAACAAACCTGCATTGCCAACAGCAACGATAAACACAAAGAAACAAAAAAAAAAGGTAAAAAAATTCTACGACGACAACAAAAACGTCCAGTTGTCGGCGTTCGAAGTGCTAAAAAAGTACGTGAAAAAGCCGTTAGGTGAAAAATTCTAGAAATTCGGCAAGAAAGAAAAACGGAGGCAAATTAAATACTTGACAAAGTTTCGGACGCAAACTCGTAAAAAAAAGTGAAGAGACAGTGGGCGAAACTGTTTTTTATGAGATTTTTTAAACAAAAAACATTTTGTTTTGCGTAATTTGAAGGAAATGCAATTTTTCAAGAAATTCATTTGTGAACTAAAATAATTTAAAATTTGCTTAATATCCATTCAACGGCGGCTGGTAGTAAAGCTGTAAATGTGCTGTGTAGGTGAGTTTGTGGCGGCTGGAATATTTTTATTATTAACTTATAATATCGAAACGATGTTTCAAACGAATTAGTAAAAACAAATTAATTTCGCCATAAGTTGGCGGGTATTTTCCAACTGGCTCACACTCAATGGCAATGAGCAAGCCAGAAAGGCGCGACTTGACTTTTAGCAGATTTTACTATACTTAGTCAAAAAATTGCGTTATTCAGTTTAATTGGTCAAAATTTCAGGTACTAGCCTTTGACTTCCTTGAATTCCTTTTTCTCCAATAAGCGAAATATGGAATAAATTTAAAAGGTTCATAATAAAAATATTATTTAGCTTTAGTCTTTCATCTTTCTTTCTATCAATTTTCTATCCAATTTTTAAACAAACCAACATATTCTGACTAATTATAAAATATCATTTCATGTATAAAGATGACAAAAGCAACAGATTTCTTTTTTCCTGCCCAGTTTCAAGCCAACAAATTTTGCGACTAAAATTTGAAGACAACAAAAAAAAACTATAAATACACAATAACTGAAGCCATCATTTTTATTTATAAACAAAGCTAGCTACTAAGAGAGACAATTGATTTTTTATATTCTTCGTCCATATTTTTTGCTTAGAAAGCTTTTAAAAATGCGAAGATTAACATATGAATTCATAAATAAATAGTGGGAAACATTTACAAATAACTCTACATATAAACATGCAAATGATATATATGTACATATGTATGTATGGAAATCTTTGTATAGACGTATAGATATGCCTTTGTTTGTATGTATTTAAATGGGTAGGAAAACAAATGCTTCAAAGCTCGATAAATTTACCGATGAAAAGATAAACTTTCACAGCTATCAGTTTTAATGAATTGAATTTTTGCCGATTTTTATGGAAAATATTTAAGAGGTGGGGTGGAAGTAACGTATAGTGTCTACAAAGCTAGACTAAGCATATTTGCACAAAATTTTAACGTACAAAAATAATGCTTACTTTCGCAGAAAATAAGATATTTTCATAATTATCCAAAAAACACTCAACAATTTGAAGCATATTTTTTTTAATGATTACATTTCATCATATAACACAGTGCAACAGTACTTTTAACACAATTTTTTTTGCACATACGCGATACTCAAGAGTCGTAAATCGGCGTTTTTAGTATTTCACTAGTGCGTCGGATTTTTTTAAAGGACTTTAAAGTTTTAGTAAAGACACAGAATTCAAAAAATTGAAAGAGTATATGTATAGCATGGATATGGGTATAAAATGCCGAAAGAATGTCTAAAGAATTTAAAAAATGCTATTACTTTATTCATAGCACTTGTCCAAAAAAATTTAACTACATTTTTTAAGTTGTTTCTTTCAAAATATCCAAGATGTTAATGGTAAAATGGAACAAATTTTACACATTGTTAAGACACAATTTTTATAAAAAATTTACAATTTCAAATTCTCCTTATTTATTCATTTAATCCATATGCTTTTATACATTTATGATAGTTATTTTTATATATGTATGTATGACTTTCCAATTGCAAAAACTTTCTGTTAAACATTAAACTAACTAAATCAGTAAAGGTGAGTGAAAACCAAAGGAATAAGGGTAAAAAGTTTAAAGCATCAAAATAGCAAAAGGAAATACATTTTTCATGCCACTATACAAAAAAAAAGACAAAAGCAGACGCTAACAACAACACTGTAATCAGTTCAACAGTTACAACCAGTTCTGGGCGAAAGAAATGTAGCAAAGACAATAAAATGAAAATCCAAAAAATTGACATATAACATTTTTATGTACCTAAATTGAGTTTGGCAAACAAATTAATTTTTTAAAGCAACTAAATTAAACACTTCCAGTTATAAGAAAGAAACAATCAGCAGCCATGTAGTACAACAAAAACAATTATTCTGTTTACTCCTCAAAAAACAAAGATAAAAAATTGCGTGAAGCTTTAGATTTTAATTCTTGCTTATAGAAATTCCTAAGCATAAATAGAGAAATGAATAACAAAATATCAATTTATCATCCAAGAACTCTTATTTACAGTCGCGAAATTTCTGCAAAACCAACGTTCAATCTACCATTTCATGAAAGCCATAAATAAACTAAGCGAATAACCAAATTCACAACCGAAGAACAGCAGTCACGGCCATATTCAATCAGCATACAACTCACACCGCCGAGGATCGTTTAAGATACTAACTACAAAGGCAACAACAATGCAATCGGTAGCCAGTCTCTCTCAAAGAGCTCCACAAATCTTCTCGATTTGTGCGAAGGCCTTTTTAGCTGTTACCGAGCGCAGTGGCAACAGCAGCAGCAGCAACAAATAATGATAATGAAATGATGCTAAAAGCAGATTTGAAAAACAGAATACGAAGCAGCAGCACATCAGAAGAAAGGTGGATGAGAAAAAAGAAGAGTCGAAGGTAGAAGAAATCGATTGGTCGAGTGGCTGGCTGCGAAATGCTGTTATGCGCTGCGTTGTTCTTGCTCTTTTTGTTGCCAAAGGTTGGCAGTAACGATATGGAAATGAAAGCAAACAAAAGAAAGATTTGGAAGCAGAGGTCAGTTCATGGATGTACGAGTATATAGCTCGATAGCTTTCTACAGATACGCGGTTGCAAAAGCTAGTGTCTTTTGTTGCTCTTGGAATTTGCAATTTGCGAAAGACTGCTGAAATTTGAGGAGCCGCCAGTGGCATAGAAATTTTTGACGGACATTTAGTGGGTTGCCATTTAAAGAAATGCAAAAAAAGTGCGTTAATCAAACTATGCTGTCATCCAAAGCAAAATTTGCGAAACAATTTTGGAAGAAATCAAGAAAAAAAAGTAAATATGTATGTGGGTTTATTCTCGGAAAAATATTTAATGCCACAGAAAAGACGATCCAAACTTGTATACTTCTATGTACTACACAAATACCCATTTTGTATAATCCATACCTACAAACATATTTGAGTTGACTTACAAAATAAGATTAGCTATGAACTGAAGTTAGAAATGTTTAAAAGAGTTATTCTTAAGTAATAATTAAAATCAAAAGCTAACGCAATTAGTTAAAACAATAACTCAAAATTAGTTAAATAACAAAAATTATTAAGAAGCTTTAAACGATTATTCATTCCTCCACATAATCGAAGACAACACCGACGTTGATTTTGTACATATGAACGTTGTATCTACACTCTGTTCACAAATTATAGCACAACACATATTGACACAAATTCACAATTTATTTATCCTCCAATTATTTAAAATTATTTTTCAATTAAAACGTCGTTGATTCTCTAACAAACTCCATTGAAAACAATTCAATTCAAATTTTATGATCAATGTAGAAAACATTTGTGAATATTGTATCAAAAATTTACAACTTTAAAGAAAAAGTTTTGAAATCTTTGGGGTATGCAGATTGAAAGCTCTTTCAATTATAGTCTGAGAAAATGTAAGTTTCTAGTGACTACGAATTACCACTGATTTTTGACAATTTTTTTTTACTTACGCTATTTCACAATTCCTTCCATAAAAAAAATACTCCCGGTTTTGCGTTGTATGCAGGAAACTGTCATTAGAAAAAAATTGCCAAAAATCAGTAATTACTTGTAGACACACAAAACTTGCACTTTCTCGCACTAAAACTTAGTGCGCCAAAAACTGCTTACTCAAAAAAAATCTTTAAAATTTTTATAAAAAGTTCGAAATTTTGATAAAATTTTGTTAAATTATTTGAAATTTTGTAAATAATTAAAAAAAAATGGTTTTCTTAGAGAATTAATCAGCTTTTACTTGAAAAATAATTTCCATTAATTAGAAGAAAAATAGCGGTCCGAAAACTATAAATACATACATATTTGGTTGTGCTACATCTCTATTTTCCAACACGACTTTTAAAGAACTTTTTTTACCAAAACCAATTTTATTTTGTATACTACATAATGAGTAGAAAGGCAAAATTATTTGGTACAATTTTTTTTAACGCTTGAGTGAATTACTCAATACGTATAAAAAACTCCTTATTATTTTTAACGCTTCTTTTAACAACTAAGCCGGCCAAGCAGTTACGTTAAAATATCATTAAACGGTCAAAAATCTCCAACAGCGCAATACCGTTTTTCACCAATATTTCACTTCTGTACCAATTTGTCTTGTAATTGCTGCTTTTGTTAACGCTAATCCAATTAAATGCTGTTAGCACACAATTTGTCTACCATTAGAAGGTTCTCAAATCATTCACTAATGTATAATATTTTGGTATGCTTGGTCGATATGTACATATGGATATACAATGTATAACATACATGATTTTCTATATGTATATATTAGACTTAGTCGAGATAACTATTTTCCAGTGGAATCTTCATTTTTGATACGAGGTCGGTTTGATAAGTCAGTGACTTTTTGATTTTATGGTCGAGTGTGAGCAATCGCCGCACACATTCATTCTCCGGTCAACCAACATAATTCCATGGATTTAATCGACCCATTTATGTTGTAAGAATATTTTTTGGGCGACCTGAATGTTTGGCATCACTTGTGCCGAAACGAAACTCAGTAAACCACTTTTAAACCATTAAAATTGATGGTGGAGTGTCTCCTTAGTATATAGTTAGCCTTTCCTTGATTTTGGTGATGTTTTTACACGCAAAAAATAATGCTTAATTAGAAAATTAACTTTTTTCCGTTTTTGTATATTAAAAGATGACAGTTAATGGCAGCAGTGATGAATTTGAAGTTTCTTTGCGGGACATTCAGAAAGTCAATGACTTATCAAACCGCCCTCGTATTATTCCATTAATTCCGGCTACAAATAAATATTAAACTCATTTATTACAACGATTTTTTATGATTGGCAAATTACCGGGTTTTAGTATGGGGTTTTTCTTTATTTTTCACAAGTAAATTTTTCTAATTTATTTCCTAGCTACTTACATATACATTTATATTTAATAGCTGCCACTGTGGGCGGATATAAATTTTAAAAGTATTAATTTTAACTCCATATTCGATGTATGTATATAATTGATTCTTCTAAATTATTGCACACCACACTAAATAATCAAGATAAGATAGAGTACTTCAAACTACATAACGCAATCGGTCTCATTTAGATTTCAGTATCTGCTTGATTTAATAATTTCAAGAGGCAAAATTAAGTTATCTTTATAACAAACACTCGTGTATTTGTATGTTTCTTTGTAAGTGTTTGCACAAAGCAATCAGTGCAATTAGCGTTAGTCCCACATTGCTCAACCGGCTCGTAAAAAAATGTTTTAAGAATTTCGTAGCAATAAAAAAAAATCAACACGAAAAATGTAGATAAGCATTGCAATGCGCTGCTGTATGAGGAAACGCAAACGCAATACTAGCTGATGGCACGCAAAGTATCTGATAGATACAACCGCATCAGCGATTTCTAAGCCAGCTGGCACTGCAACAGCAATGCATACCTACACACATACACTTACATAGATGTACATATGTACTTACATATGTATGTATGTATGTGTACACAAGTTTATGTAAGCTGAGTTGATAACATGAAATTCAATGCCAAATTATGTTGTTATTTTAACAACAGACAAACGGTAACGGGAGAACCCCGCGCGCAGACAGACAATTTGTTAGGATAAGAAGCAGAAGCAAAAGTAGCGAAACTAGTGCTGACTAGAAATGTTACTCGAGTACATCATTTGTCTACGAGTATGTGAACAAAATAAAATTTAAAAAAAAATTTTTTTAAATATAAAATAAAATAATAATCATGATTGAAGTAAAAAATTGTAAACGCAACTTAGTGAGAATTATGTTTTCTACATTTTTTTTTGTAATTTTGTTGTTAACAAAATGTCTAAACTTTTAATCTCTTGCCTATTGCTGATGACCGCTGTTCGCTGGCAATTTTTTGCTTATCTTTATTTTTTTTATTGCTACTATTGTAGTTTGTTAATTATAATCAAAACGTTGTTTACTAACAGCTTTCGATATTTATTTTAAGTTGAATATGTCTACTTATTTATCTTTTTGTTTTTTTTGTTGATAAAATCGGTATTGTTGTAGCTCTTGTTATTTTTTTTATTGCTACAATAATTATATTTTTTCTCCGCGCCACCTTGTTTGACAACGCTGATGATGTTGATAACAAACTGTTTATATATTGACACAAGTGATTCACAACTCAACGCTGAAGGAGCCACTGAAGACAAAGAAAAGACAGACTACTTAGTCAAATAAAACAAAAAGCATGGATGTGTAAGAGATGAAGCATTTATTTACATAACTTTAAATAAAATTATCCGGTATGGGGAACTCCACTTAAAATGAAGGCCACTAAATAGGTTTTAAATGCTTCACAAGGAGTGAAACTCTGTTAGATTGAAACTTGTAACTCAAAATGTTTGCATGCCGTGAGTAGCTTGGCAAGAGGCTTCTAGAAGCTTTTTTTTAGGTCCAACTTCGTTTGATTGTTTTACTCAATCTCAACTGAATAGATACGTTTTTACCTTTCTCGTAAGATTATCTACTTTATAGCCTAAAATCTTATTGATATAAAACAGGCTTTAATAGCTGGCACAGTATCCGACCCAAAAAAACCTATTCTAAGTGAGATGGAAGCCCAGGTCAATCATGTGAGCTGACATTGCGGCGTATTATTGAAAGTTCTATAAATTCTATAAAAGCAGCTGTTCATAATTACAGCAACAATAAATGAATGCCAAATTACTGCCAGTAAAGCCTAGTAAGCGAGTTCTGCTGCCAGCGGATATTTCTCACTGCTCTTTGCTTATGTACTCGTATGTATGTAAATATTTTATCTCTTCTTGCATTAATTTGCTTAGCCTTTCATTCAGTGGCGAAATGGCAACGTATGCACACAGCTGTTTGCGCATGAATTGCACATTTTTTAAGGGAATTAAAAATTCAAAAAAAAAAGCTCATGCACAGGTAAACGCACACCAGCACACTCACACAGATTTATTTATGTATGTACATATAAGACAGCAAATAAAAAGGCAGCAAAAAAGTTGGTAAAACCAAAAAAATGCATTCCAAGGGAAGCATCGAAATTAAAGTTGAAATAAATGAAATAACATACACAAATACTCGCCACAAACGAAAGAGAAAAAGCAATTAAATAAGAAACAGAAAATGCACTCGAGCAGGGCAGAATTAATTAATTTCGTGCAATTTCTTACATTTGTATGTGTGTATATATATACATATATATATGTATATGTAGATATATATACATATGTATGTATTTAAGTAAAAATAAAAATAAGTGTATGTGAAGTAGCAAAATATTACAAATAATATATGGAGCTCCAAAGCAAAGGAAAATATCGCCCAAAACTCAACACAAAAAGTAAAGTAGAAATGCAAAGATAGAAATACCTTAAATTAACTTTAAATTAATTTTTGTAAATCTTGAGCGCTTTTGTAAGTGGCTCCTTGTGGTAATTTTGTTTCCTTTACACATATGCCTTAAATTTTTTTTAAAACAACAAATACATTCTCTTACCAATACCACATCAAATGAAGTTTGAAGCTTTACAAAATATTTTTAATGACTTGAAACATTTTCATAGGAATTCCAAACTTTAAAAAGCTTTTGAGTAAAGCTTAGTGCACAGCTCACAAAAAAAAAGGAAATTTAAATAAAATCATGATGCTATAATGAAAGGTGTTGTACGTTGGCAACTTCTCGCTCCAAATCAGCCATCTTGAACGCCCTTAAAAACTGTGTTGTTCCTTTGCAGAATTTGGTTACCAGTTTTGTACAAAAAAAATGTTGAATTGTAGCAGAAAATTAAGTTTTTCATGTGGAACTTATAATATGTATTAACGATTGTAATGACATTTTGGATAATTTTTTTCATTTGTTGATAATTGGTTTTCTAAAAGCGAGAATTTGAATAAGTTTTTGTAAAAATTGTCAAGTATTTGTATAATGAAACATTATTTGTTAAATTATTAAGTGGAAAAAAGCTCTGGGGTTCATTTCGGAAGACAGGATAAACCATTTTATTGGCATTTCCAATACAATATTTTAGTGGCAAAAAAAACAAATATCCGTTTTTTTTATAGAGTATCAAAAATATATTTAACCTATGGATGTTGTATTCTAATGTCCGTTTTTGATAAAGTATCAAAAATAGTTCTCCATAAAATCATCGGCATCGTCTCTTCCGCCTTCAACCGACTCGATCGTCCCGTCAACGTCAATTATTCGTTTTCTCCGCTCGTCTTTGGAACAAGCTAATTTTATTTTAAATTTAACCTTTGGATGTTGTAGTCTAATAATTATACCATAAAGGCTGAAGGAACTCCATGGACCTGTATATTTATGCTTTTTCCGTTATCAATTTGTATTTATTTCCTAAAAATCCAGCCTTCAGTGTTTTATGCTCATAACCATTGAGGATTATCTTCAATTTCTTCATGAACCAATAAACTATATTATTGTGGGAAAACTTTTCCGAAAAAAAGTTAATCGCTGGACAAACATTGTTATGTTGTTGGTACGGTTTGAATGCATTTGCGTCATATTTGAACATTTTACATTATTTTCTGAAGAATAATCATTATCGAAGAAGTTTGTCTTTTTTAATTTGGCATCCAAAAACACTAAAATTTCGTACTGTTAAATACAAATTGTGTTATTAATTTTTTTTGTCAGTTTTCATAAAATTTATAATATTCCAATCATTGTGGTTAAATTTTATGTAAATATCTTCAATCGTTTGTACTTTTTCCTAAGAACGGCCTTCTTTTATTCCCGTTTCTCTAATACTTCCAAAATACAAAATTGAGCTAAGGGCGTTCAAACTGGCGCTGTCACAACGTACAACAACTTTCATTATTCCATCATGAAATAAAATAAAGGAAATTTTCTTCTATACAAATATCTTTAATCAGTTTAAAGCTCGCATATTTATTTCTTCAAGAAAGTTTTCAGCAACAGAAGAAATGAAAAATATTTATTGTAATAATAATATGAAACTTTCAAATGGCTATAATTTCTCGCGGGTTTGGAGATTTTTTTGCCGCATTTGCTACTTTTTAACGTTTGAACCAGTTTATAAGGCCTCTTTTGCATTTCGATTCCGGCAAATTTAGTCGAATGCTCACCGAAGAAACTAAAAACAGATCGAGGAGAAAGGATTTATGCATTCGAATTCCGAAATGCTGAACAGGCCAATTCATTTTACATGCTTGCATATGAAAAAAATTGTTTGAGTGAATGTTAAAAAATATTTTTAATATGCTCACTCGTTCAACTAATTTGAAATATGTCACCATTAACTGAGCATTTCACTTTAATTTAACAAATAGTGTCAATGGTGAAGTACTATTAATAGATTTTTTACCTTTTCACCAAATATTTTAATTATAAATACTTAAACAAACTTGAATTGGATTTATATTTCCATGTGTGCTTTTAATTTTTGCTGTATTTGCAAAAGAAACCACAAAAGTGAGCAATTTCAATCTGGGTTAACAGACGTTTAACCTTGGCGGTAGTATTTTCTAACAAAATATAAAGCTAAGGTACAAGGAGACAAAAAAAAAACAAACAACAAAAAACACATAAAAATATAAAATTGTATTTGAGTACCTTCGCACAATTAAGTTATTGCAAAAGCCAATGGACACTTGGTAATATAACTTGAATTAGGATTTCTGCAGAACTGCGAATAATTGCAAATACTCGTATAAAAAGCAGTTAAATTAATTGCATGCATATAAAAGCAAAAAACACACACTTAGTAAATACATTCATAACTACATTTTATTACACAAAATTACCGTTCCCTCGTATGTGGAGTTCCACAACAAAAAAAAAAAGATTATTGTTGCAAAAAAGGAGCCTTACCAGCGAGTACACACATGCAAAACCAGCAGGAGCAGGTTACCTCCCGGCAGTGGAACACCGAACTAGTTAGAAAATAGACTAGTTTACAATTAAAATTTCCTGATTGAAATCGAACTAGTCCGGAAAAGATCAGACTTTTATCAAATAAAAAAAAATTTAATCAAGCCTTTTTTTTTTTTTTTTTGACGATAATGACTTGTCTACGAAGTTACTTGTGTAGATAAAGTCTTGTGCACTAGACTGTGAACTAGTATTTATTTGTCTGTTTTGAACTAGTAGGAGATTGGTATGTTTCAAATCTGACAGTTTCCATCTCGTAGGACATCCCTATGTTAAAATTACCAGTGGCTTGTGTGAAAGAAAGACAGTGCACCAACTAGTTGGGCTTGTGATGTATACTAGTTGTGAAGTAGTTGACAACCAGTACATATGACATTTGAACAAGTAAATGAGTTGATAATAACCAAAGTAAGACGCTGAATTTTAACATAGCGATGTCCTAGGCAACTCAGATCTGAACAGCTCGCACGCCGAGGGTTATGAATCGATTAGTTGAGCGCCTTAACGACTCGCATACCTACACAGATAAGTATACGAATCGATTAGTTGTACGAATGACCGACTGATACGAATACAGTTCTCAGATTTGTTGAAAATAACAACAACGATTTTAAAACGAAATTTCGTTCGTTTCGTTTTGCTGCTGGGATATATTTACCCATGTTTGTGTAAACACTGTATTACACATGTGTTGGTGCTCGATGGCAAAGCTCGTTAATAATCAAAAAACTGAATTAAAAAAAAAAATAAAAAATATATCACCTTAAAAAGTACTCGCTTGCGACAGGAGCTATCATTAATTACCACAATGTCTACTTGTGGCGAAAAATGACAATAAAAACTGTCAAATGTTAGCTATAGCGATTTGTTATTTTTTGGCTTAATAGACATTGGCAGGTAATTAGCGGAATTTGATGGATGGTATGGAGTATTGAAAAAAAAGCTTAAAATAAATAAATAGCTGCAGAAAGCAGTTTTAGCACCACTTATTATTTGGTCTTGAAATTTCTATGGAAACACGTTGTTACCAAATGATTTTGAATGATAAACTTTTGCAAGCACATTTTTACTTAATAATTTTTTTTAATCCTTGCTTCCTTTAAATACTTATGAATTACAAATTTGTTAATTTTAAAATCGTCCTATTTTCTTTCACGTCTTAAACTTACAATAAGAAATGGATGAGTATTACTAAATATTTTCTTAGATATTATCCATATAGTAAATATGCAGGCAAATATGTTTCCGAAAGTTAAATGTACATGTTTTTATATATCTACTTATCTTGTTAAAAAAAAATAAACAAAGAATTGATTGCGCAACAACACTATAATTTTAGCACGAAACGATTTATTTTACTGTTCAACCTTCAATGTTATACGCAAAATTAATATTTAATGAAAATCAATATTTTGAACATTCGTGTCCAAACGAGATTGAAAACAATCAATCTTAAATTTGAATTCCGCAATTGTTATAAAAAAAATATTTAAACAAATAAAAAAAAAACTAAACATATTGAAATTTAATTTTTTGAGCCTATCCCCGTTTGCAACGCTTTTTGACCCCGCTCGCATAACCTCTGGTGAGATGTTTTTTCATTTGATTTTCTTTGCTCGCATTAATTTGCATAAATTTCCCATTGAAACACGCAAACATCTATGATTTTTAGGAGCGGCCATTGCGAATTAATCTGTTTCACGCAGCTGTATATTAGTCGCTGTATCCGCCGCCACCAATGGTGTTTGTGTGCCTTTGTGATTTAGTTAGCTTATGATTATTTCATTGCACTTTAGCTCAAGAGATTGGGCATTGAAAATACGGTAGACAAAAGGCAGTTAGGTGCCTGTAGTTAATGTACCTACAACCGACAAAAGTCGACAGTTTTGTTGCAACTCACTCAGTTGAAGGTGGGCCAAGTTGGAGCCGCCGCCACGAAGCAAAGTCAACTTGGCGCCACTACGATTTATGTTAGGGTGGTTGACGTTGCTGGTTCCTCGAATTCTCAGGCCAATTCATTCAAAGTCGCTGTTTTGCTGTGTGGAAGCTCAATGGTGATGAAGCCAATCAGTGATGGCAAATGCAATCGAGTTGCAAATGCGATTAGTTGCTGCAAGTACATATTTTTACATGCAAACATACATACACACACATAATAAATACATACATGCAATGTTGTGACTGTGTGTGTGTTTTACTTTAAAGTCGCTGACGTTGCTGGCGCCGCTGGGGGACAGCCAGCCGTACTTATACAATATTTATTTTTGCTGATTGTGTACTTTTGTTTGTGTCTTTATTTGTATGTGTGTTGTTGCGATTGATTTAATACAACTTATGCTGAATTTCGTTATGGTAATTGTATTGCATCTCGCGCGCGCGTTAAGGCAATTGCAACAAATGGCGGCGGTTAGCCGATTGTAAGCCAAAAATGGACATATGTACTTGTAATTTAACATATGCTAAAACATTCCTTTGCTTGTTTGCATGCACATACTCGTATGTATGTATGTATGTACATATGTATGTTTCTATATGTTCACGTGTGCAACATATGTAATGATAAATATCGCAGCAATAAATCGCATTGAGAAAAATTGCGTTCAATCAAAAGTGCCGCAAGCACGTAGAGACATTTACGGTCTATATACACATATACATACCTACTTACATATGTAGTATATATGTAAATCTTATAATACATCCACTATACTGGCGCTGTAGGAAAAATCTGGTTCGTTGCTTGGGTTTTTTTCGTACGTGCAGGGCTACGATTAAGCTGACTATAACTTACTTTTTTTGTAGCTAAAATTTTTTTGGCGAAGCGAATAAAAAAAGGTCAAAATATTTTGAAAGATGCAAACAAGAGAACAGCGAAAATGCTCCAGTGATGATGCTATAGCATTTTTTAAGAAATTATTTTTCCTTTTATGCTTTACAGAAGCCACCTAACACTTGTGAAAACTTTAATAAAAACAACTCTTAAAACTAATTACCTCAACCCTATTAAGCATATTCATATTCAACATATTCAGTTAATTTTAATATGTCGTTGAAATCTTACCAGAAGTCTGGAGTTGTTAAGAGATTCCTGGTTTTGAATAACATAAACTTCGAACAATGGTTTATAAAAATTAAAAAAAAAAAAATCAATGACGGAAATCACGATTGGCCTTGTTGAAATCGTGTTTAGTTAGAAAACAATAATGAAGTCAGAAAATGTTTGTTTTTAAGTATCGTCTGCAATGCTATGCGATGGATTTTCATTTTTAAAGAAACTCCCGGGGAATGTTTTCCCTTTCCCATGTTAAAGCAATGGGAGAAGTGGAAATACTTCCCTAAAAATCAACATTATCTACCCTATTCTGAATAAAAACTCCCGGGAAATATTTTCACTTCTCCCATTTAGCTGAGAAATTATGATTTCGAATATACTCAATTAGCATGAACTTCGTTACCTACAGTATATTTATGCATATACCTTTGTCCGCATGTCGTATATATGTATGTATGTATGAATTTGCTTACTTACACTTTTCATGTGAAAATTTGGTTGCGCATGCGCAATCGTTGACAAAATCTATGCGTATGCGAATGCAACAATAAAGAAAAATATAATTTAACGCAGGCATATATTTTATGTGCATATGTACATATGTATGTGTATACATATGCGTGTCCAAGGTTTCGTATATCAGTTATTTAAAAATTACTTTCTACATTGTGTCTACTCACTCGCTTACAACCTAACTGGCTTTTAGCGAAAGTTTTCTATGTTTCATCAGGCCCCAATGTGAAAAAATATGCGCAAGAAAATTTTTTATGTAGAAATTAAATGTCAACGTACCCTAAATTGCACACAAAAAAAATAAAAATTAAGAAATATTAAATAAAAAATTACATAAAAATTGTAGTTACGAAAAATAAAAAATAGTAATAAGTGATAAGTGATAAACAAAAATTGTTCAACTACTAAAAACTTTAAGTCCATTTGGTAGCCAAAGAAAGTTCCGCAAAAATGTAAAGGCCAAAGCGGGAAAAATGCAATAAAAATACCGTTGCTTACAGCCATTTACCCTCCCTCTGGCGCGCAGTTTTTACCGGAAGCTGCAGCAGGACGGTAATTTAACACATCGCACACACACACACACACACACATTCAAGCAACCAAAGGAAAACACATAACTACACGTAAAAGGCGATTTTCGCCTCAAGTGGGTGTAAAGATTTTTTAATTGCTTCATGCATTTATCCAAGCAATTATAAGATGTTTAAATATATTAGCAATTTTGTGTAAACTTTTTCATTACTTTGGCGATTTTCGCATCATTTACGGCACCGCACCGAGCGCAAGCTACAAAATTATTGCCTAAACGGGTTGAAGATGTCAGCGTGACAGGCACCGATGCTAACGCCAGCCTCAAAGCGATTTTTTGCCATTCACCAACAGCGTTTGATTTTCATTTCATTTTCAATGCTGTGTTTAGTTATTTTTTTTTTAACTTTAATGTTTTTTTTTGTTGAAGTTTTTTAAAAAAATTTGCTGACTTTTGACACATTTAAGCTGCGCGCTCAAAATAAAATGATTGATTACGATAAACACAAAGCGAAAAAAGCGAAACAGCTGAAAAGATTATCAAAGCGAGAAAAAGAGTGAAAACAAAAACAATGAGGCGCAACTATTAAAAACGCCAAATATAGCGAGGATTATGCGAAACTGCAGCGAAATACATAAAAACCAAAATAAAATGCGCTTAAAAATATTGAAACGAACCATTAAGAAAACACTAAAAAGCATAAAAGTCGAAAGCAAAGCTAAAACTTATGACTTTAACTAATTTTATTGTATACAAATACACATCGACTCATGCGCTGCCACACCACGACCTGTGCGCACTAAGCAAATCTATGCAAACAAACTGCTGAACTTTTTTGTTGTTTTATATACGTACATTCATAGGTAGATATCATTGCATTTACTCCACAGGCTTGGCCATTCACTCGTTTTGCACTCCAATTAGTCTATTGAAAGTTTGTCTGTGCAATTGATGGAGGTGACCCTGACGATTGGAGCAGTCAATTTGACATGCCAAGCGGTAACTTTGGCGCTACTGTCGAAATTAGCTAAGTTCAATATTCATATGTCGATGTGTACATACATACATAAATGTACATATATCCGAATATATTCATCTGTTGGTTATTGTTGAACGATTTTTGTCAGTGATTAATATTTCTTCGCACGCGCCTTTGTTCACTTAGCTCAATGATTTTGAGTGCAGTATTCGGCGGTTTTAAAGGTGTGTACTAGCTGTCAAAATTGATTATTAACTGAAGGTTTCAAGGAAGTATACGGATGCGGTAGTTTAATACAACGAATCATATATACTTTGTTCACAAATTATAGCACAACCACATATTGACAGATTTGGGCACTCTTTTTCTTTTTAATTATTTTTCAAATACAATATCGTTCCCGTTTTGTAAACTCTTTTCAAAATGTACAATGATTTAACAAAATTTCATTAAAATTTCGAACTTTTTTATAAAAAGTTTTAAGATTTTTTTTGAGTATGCAGTTATTTGGCTCATTCATTTTTAGTGTGAGAAAGTGCAAGTTTTAAGAGTCTACAAGTTTTTACTGCTTTTTGATATTTTTTTACTGGCAGATGCCTCATACAATGAAAAACCGCGACTATTTTTTATATAAAAGGAATTGCGAAAAAGCGTCAGTAAAAAAAAACGTCGTAATTCTTAGCCACTAGAAACTTGGACTTTATATTTGTTTGTGCTATTAATTTTTGGAAATAAAATTTTACGATCATTTTAATATGTACTTTGATTTTGAATCTTAAAAATATTTTTTTGCTTCGTTACTTTAAATTTTAATGTTGAAAGCTCATTGGCCGTAAGCTTAGCTCAGCATGCAGCTAGCTGGTGTTGCATTGCGGCAGAACCGGGATCGATTTTCGACGCGTCTGAAAAATAATTTTTAAAATTTTTCATGTATAAAAAAAATCGTCCATTCAAAAATGGCTTCATATCGCTGGCAATTAAGAATTGTTTTGTCTATATATAGAAATTAATCCTTAATTTTTGTCATGTGTTTTATACTAATAACTGCTTTCTTATTTATTTTCAGGTAATAACGAATATTTTTAACACAAAGGAACAATTATACTTATCATTTGTGCTTAATTAGCTTCGTCCTAGAAGGTGAGAATGTAAAAAAAAATGTATCTCCAAAATTTTAGTGACGTAGCTCTTAATTAATTATAAATTATCAGAGAACCTGTCAGCTATAGGAAAAAGTCTAGAGCAACCAAATTACAAGAATATCTTATTTGTTATGTACTATATATACTTTTACTTAAATAATTCTAGTGTTTCAACATATTACATACTTATTTCATTATGCGAATGGCAGCTATGCTTTACACCTTTTCAGAAAAACACAAATGTATTTCAGAAAAACGCAAATGTATTTCAGAAATGATCAATTGCGTTTCAGAAAAACGCAAATGTATTTCAGAAAAACGCAAATGTATTTCAGAAATGATCAATTGTATTTCAGAAAAACACAAATGTATTTCAGAAAAGCACAATTATATTTTAGAAAAACGCAAATTTATTTCAGAAAAGACGAAAGCAATACATTTGTTTGAGTTTTTCAGAAATACAATTGATCTTTCTGAAAAACAATTGTGTTTTTCTAAAATACTGTTGGAAAAGGTGTATTTTTGTTTCATATATGTATGTATGTATACACATAGTAGGTATACCACATATACATATGTATATTCACATTTGTATCTTGCGTTCTCTCATCGCTTTTTTTAATGACACCACTTACCAATTTCGTTATCATTATACTGTACACGTTTTTAGTGCAGTTCACATTTAATTGGTCAAACGCTTTAAAATGGGTCAAACGAGGCAAACCAAAAAGAAGTAAATTCAAATCAAGACATAAATTCGCAGCATTTATAGCGCACTTACTCGTACTAACCGAAAGGGCAAGAGGTTTTAACCGAAATTCGTATGTTGCACAGTTGGAATTCCATAGCTCGCTTAATTGCTGTGCTTTTATGGCACAAAAATTTGTGCACGATTATATGCAAATTTTATTTTGTACAAATTTAATGCTCCACCAATTTTGAAAAAGTTCTCACACAGCACGCTTTAACGGTCTATACATATTAGGGGGGCAGAAGAGGAGCGTGCTTTAAAGCTTGTGAGTAATTACCATAAATAAATGTATGCGAAGAATGTGTTGACTGAATAAGTTCCCATAAATAAAAATGAAAACGGTAGACAATTGTAATCGAAAATATGCTTGTACATACATACTCGTATAAACAAATTGTTAATTAAATAAAAGAATCAACTCAAATCCTCGTTCAACACTTTGCTTCAGCTACTCACTCACTTTGCTGTGATTTTATTATCTACATATCAATCGCTGCCAACATTTAGCTGTTAAGCCTGTATTAATGACCGTCTTCGCTATATTCTCGTATTCTCGCTGAGTTTGTGTTAAAGCCATTCGGTAGGCAATTAAAATTCAAGCTTTCAGCGTCTTTTCACCTATGATTATGCATTTTAGCAGTGCACGCATACTCGTACACAGTGAAAGTGTTTTTCTAAACATTTTTTTGTTTTTTTTTGTCTTGACTACTCAGATCCGGCGGCTGCTGTTTTTCGGTTGCTGTTGTTGGGGGAGAAATCATGTGATAAATTTTGGTTTTTTTTTTTTTATTTTTATCCACAGCTACTTTCATTAGCGGCGTGTAAAGCAAAGTGGAGAGGAGATATATATTTGATTGCTGCGGTTATCTAGAAATGTCTTACTGACGTCAAAAGAAAGTACATAACTTTATAGATACGAAACTGATTTTGTTGTTTTTTTAACTTTTATAACACTAACAACTTGCTCAACGCAAAATATCTGCATAAAAAATATATGCGGGTAAAACAATTTTTAGATTTGATTGTTATGTGTACATATAATTTACAAGCGCTTCAAGTAATAAATAAATTTTCCAAAATTTTGTAAGCTAAATTTTCCGATGCATTTTTGAGGTAACTATGTATATGTTAAGAAGACGTAATACGTTTCATAATACTCCGTATATTCGTATACGGGAGAGAAAAACAGCAACTGCTTGAGAATTTTTGTCATTGATAAAAAGACTTGCACGCCAAGCTATCCACAAACGATGAACAAAGTAACAAAGAAAAAAATGCGTGTTGTGGGCAAGCAAAAATGGACAGTAGTTGTAAATGAGTTAATAGTGAAAGACCCCGCATTAAATACATTGTAGGGATTATGTAAATACATAATTCGAAAAAATCATTCAAGCACACAGCGTGGTGCTTGATAAATGAATTGCATTGATAAATAAAATGGAATTACAAATTATGACAGGCAAGCGGGCTGAATTATTTACAACAATTTTTTTTTTTTTCATTATGCACCTTCTGCTGTAGTTGTGGTTGTCTGTAAACACGACGAAAATTTATGATTTTCAAGTTTTAATGATTATGACTTCACACAACAGTGGAAATCAAAAGAAAATTAAAGCTTTTGAATTATGATATTACATAAATGTAATTCGTAGTTTTATTAAAAAATTTTATTGCATAATTTCACTTTTACGCACATTTTCTTTCATTTATTTGACGCTATCACTGTCAGATTAAATACAGCAAGGCGCCATAAAAATTGGGTTAAATTAAGAAACATATTTTCTAATTGGCATTTCCGCTCAGAAATCTTACATCAGGCTTAAACTAATAAAACAATATTCAGCGTTTTCTAAAATTTCTGGCGATTTTTCTCAAAAAGTGGTTTTTGTTCAAATGAGAATTCAAAAGACAAGCTATTGGCAAGACCAAACTAATTAGTATATACCATAGCTGTTAAGTAATGATTTTTAATCATAATTATTAGTGATTAGATTTTTTTTTTAAAGGTTAAATAATGATTATATTACGCAAAAGAAATATATACTTTATACTTTATAAAATATAACCAGCAGAGTTTTAGAAACACTTTGCAGTTTTTACGCCAAAAATTGTAAAACATTTAATTTTGAAAGAAAAATGAATAATTTCACTGATGATGGTGAGCTTATGCGTACATTTATTTTGTTTTTCACTTTAAAGATTTGACTTTGCAGATGATGAAATTAAAGCTCTTCTCCAAAAGAACATATTAAAGTTAACGAACGATCCGCAATAAAACATCAGTTCTTTAGCTATTTACTTAACGTATTCAGCTCCAGTTGAATGACTGTTTTCATTTGCCGGGATCGTCAACAGTCCAAGACGGCAATCATTGTCTTATTTTTCTTTTGAAAAATTAGTTGTAATGAAGGCCAATTGTAAATATATGTAAATTATAAAACTTTTTTTTTTAATTGAATGTATTCTGAATGTATTTGTTTTCTTTAGTATTTTTCCACGTATTTTTCCTTTTTTTGTTGATTTAGGAAGTACGAAAACTGTTATTGGTTGTTTTGTTATTGAAGTGAATATACATATATTTTGTATACAAAAACTATCTAATTTTGTTTTATTTGTTCAGAACTTTTTTACGTTTTAAATGCAAATTTTTCATAATAAAATGAATGTATAAAATGATACGCATTCTAAATTTTTAAAAAATAATCGAAAATAATCAAAAATAATCCTTGAAAGTAGTCAATTATTTTTTTTGATTACTTTTTATTATTTTCTCGTAATCCTAACTAATCTTAATTATTTTTGGATTATTTGTAATCATAATTAATTAGTAATGAGAGAATTATGTAATCAATACCATTCTTTTTAAAATTTAATTAATTGATTACTAATCGTAATCCAAATTTAACAGCTCTGGTATATACTCTGTTCGCAATTATAGCTCAAACACATATTGAAAAATTTGGGCAATATATTTATCCTCGAATTATTTTAAATTATTTTCCTATTAAAACATCGTTAATTTTCTAACAAACATCATTAAAAACTATTTTTTAAATTTTATAAAATATGTATATAGAAAATATTTATTAAAATTTTGAATTAAAAATTTTTTTTTTTAATTTTCTAAGGTATGCATAAGTATACAGCTCATCCAATTTTAGTATAACAAAGTGCAAGTTTCTAGTCGCTATGAATAACCATTTTGTACATATTTTTACTGACGCTTCTTCGCAATTCCTCCCATATAAAAAATAATCGCGGTTATGCGTTGCATGGAGAAAACTGCCAGTAAAAAAAATGTCAAAAATCAGTGACAACTTGTAGACACTTGAAACTTGCATTTTATTATACTAAAATTGGATGAGCTACTTACATTTCGATGCAATTTTGTTAAATTATTTAAAATTTTGTAAATAAGAATGGGTGTTTATAGGCTTTTTTTTTAATAAAAGAATAATAATAATAAAGTTACCAAATCTGTCATTAGGTGGTTGTGATATAATTTGTAAAACAGTGTATAAAATATAGAATTGCACAAGAAGCACACAGAAAATTAGAAGAAATGCGAAGTAACCTGCCTTCAAAATTCTAAGTTATTTCAAAGATTTCCAATAAAAATTTAAATGCAAGGCATGCAACTTTTACAAAAATATATGTATGTACATATGTATGTATGTAGCTTTCAACCATTCAAAGTTTTGCTAAATATTTACACAAATGAATAAAACATTTGCGCTTGCTCTAATTTGTATATTTTTGGCTGCTCACATTTCGCTCGATCTGCAGCTATGTTATATTGTCTAAAATGGGATTTTTTGGTTGAAGAAGCAATGCATTTATTTAGTGCATTGCGTGCGCCTGCGCCAAGCGTTTCAACAACCAAAATTTACATAATGTCAAATGCATTCACGTACATACAAATTAAGTTGTACAAAAAAATAAATAAAAACTTGACACTTTAAGTAATATATAGGCGATCAGTGTGTGACAAAAGACTAAGTATGCACGTATGTATGTGGTATGTTTAAATAGCGTTTTTAGGCCGCTGAAACAAGGTCAAATTACAGACGAACCGATTTATTTGTATATATGTATATTAAAGCAATTACACAAATAATAAATTTTTACTGCCGTTTTATTTTGTTTAGTTTTGAAATACAAAATATTTCCAACAAACACTTAAGATATAATTAAATTAATATTTTAATTATTTAAAACAAAAATACATAAAAATGATCATACTAACGTACGTAAAAAGGACGCACAATATATACCGTTACCCGCTACTCGCTACTCGCTATACAAATGTGCCCAACAAAAGCAGATAATAAATCTGTGCTAGCGAACTTGTTTTGCAATTGTTTTACATTAATGACACTTTGCCTTAAATGTGCTACTTAATTGCGCGCTCTATCTCACTCGCCCTCGCTCATTCGGCCACTGTCACCTGTTGCCTATGAACATATCTATGTATGTATGCACTCACTATAACACTAATATCGGCTGGCAACGACTGTGAATAATGTAGGTCAGCATTTCTATTTATTTTGTTATTTACTTCCATTTTTGTGCCATCAAAATTTGTTTGCTTCCTTTATTGTTTAAGTTGAAATTGTATAAGATTTTTACGACATTTTGTCTGCTGTGTGAGATATTACTCTCGAGAACCGCTTAATTGTACTCGTATGTATGTACATGTCCTTTTAGTAATTCATGATAGTGAATCCATTAAAAAAATCAATTAAGAAGAAGTTGACAGTAGCTAGAAGTGGTAATATTAGCTGACTAACGTGAGCTTTTATTGCTCCCATTTCTATGTAATATTGCTAGTGTCTACACATTTTAAAACTTACAATCGGAACTAACATCGTATGTCAAACTTTTAGTATGCCATTAATAGGCTTTATTTCCAGCTCGAAAGTGAATATACCATAAGTGGACAGAACATAAACGAGTACTCACGTATTTATTCAGTAACACCATTTAGGTGATTCTCAAACAAGCTAACGGTATTTTTATAACCCTCCTCTATATTGCTGTTCGAATTAAATGGCTGTCTTTTCTAAGGCAGTTTATTAAAACTCCAATTAATTTTACGATCCTGCTAAGTCAAAACTAAGTATTCTTGTGTGCACCCATTTATACCATGATTTTCAATGTGTGGCGCAATTTGTTTCAAAATCGCCACAATTTTTCAATGTTTACTTACAAAAAACGTAATCAAGTCAAATATTATTTGGAAACAATGACATACACTTACATACATACTACATAAATTAATAAAACTCCATGCGCTCGGACATCATATCAAACATTAAAAAAAAACTACGTCAAGAGAATTACACAAGACAGTCAAAGTAACTAACATACATACTATAATATGTTTTTTTTTTTCAGGGACGTTGTGGTAGCGCACTACCCTCAAGTGGCCCTTTGAAACCAGGATGAACCTGTTTTCGTCGAATTGCCAGAATATGTGGGTTTGTTTGTAAGCACTCGGACGTCATATTATTAAATTTTTTTATGAAGACATCAAATATGGTATGACGCAATCAAACAATAGCCGCAGACAGCAGTGAACCACTGTGGTCAGCTGACAATAGACGCGCTGAGATTTTGACAGTTCAATGCACGTTAAGTGATAGATCAAAGCTCAAGACAGTTCAAAAGCAAGAAAACAAAATAATTCCAATTAACAATAATATTTAATTGGCGTCAGAATACCACGCTAATAAGATATGGCGCCAATAATCAAAATACTTTAGAAATTTACATAATAGACAGTTCTAAATGCAAAATTTAATTAAACACTATTTATTAACTTAATCACTAGTTGGTTAAACTTAAAACACATCCAAACCAAAAACACATCCACATATATTTCTTCGCGGAAAACAAGTATTTACACAAAGTTGAGTCAGCAGTTGAGCAGGAAAAACTTGTTCCATCAACGAGCATTTATGACAGCGCAAACAGCTGACTTTGGCGCTTTGCTGCCCCTCAACTCTTAAGCGATGTTTAATGAAGTTTTAAAAATATTTTGGATGGATCAAGGTTACGGATATTCAGTACTAGCAACACTTTTGGCTGCTGTGCTTCAATATGAATTTAAATTAAAGCGTTTTTTTTAACAAAGATAATAAATCGAAGCGGATATGCCACAAGCATTTTCAACACAGTTCGTTGAACGCGTATTGCGGCCAATTTCTTAGCGATACACAACTTTTACAACATACTACAGGCGCTGAAGCGCAAGTAATGGGATTTCAATGCTACGCGATTTAAAATCATTTTAATCATGCGTAACCAGGCTGTCGAGTTGTAATAACAGTTTCACACAACAGAGTTTGCTGCGCACAATTAAAAGTTATAATGCCGAATATACATATGGTAAATATAGGTCAAAGTCAAGCAAAATAACTGAAATAAAAAGAAAAAAATATTAAGCTAAAGTATTGGAGTTCTACCTTGGTCTCTCAAAAGGAATTGTACACGCGAGTGTATACTTTACGATGGAATTGCCTTTCATTGTGTGCGACTTCTATGCGTCAGCGATGTTTTCAAGCTGTCAAATGCGTGCTGCAATGTATGTCAAAAAATTGACTGACAACTGTTATTAAAGGCAATGAAGTACCCTTGACGGGCATAAATCACAACAAGCTACAATTTTTATGGCTGGCGATGTGCGTTGGTAGTTGTTTAATTGAAATTAGCCCACTGTAACAAAAGTGAGAAATGCAGCTGTTTTGTTTATAACCCATAACTGTAAATGCATTCCAAAGAGCTTTTTTAACAAGAATGTCAACATTTTGTGAGTCAAAGAGACATTGGGGATTTTTTACGTCATCTCTAGAAGATAATTGAGCTAAAGAACAAAAGCAGAAGATAATCCGCGTGAAAGCGGACTTTCATTTTTTTTTTTTTTTCAAATATAAAGGAATTTGATTATCTAGGTCGTGATAGGTGAAATTTTAGAATCATATTATATTGTGAGTTCAAAAGAGCAACGGTCACAATTCGCAATGGAACTTATAAATGCAATAAGTACAGAAACAAAGCCATTACAAATGGGAATATGCAACAAAAGAATAAGAGCAAGAATTTTTCGAATAAAAAAAACGATTTAATATCAAAGAGTGTAATCTGTGGCTATCACCAAAATTATGAAATGTGATGAAATTTGAGGGCATACATATGTACATATGTATTATAACTCCCCTTATGTCGAAGAAAAAATGGAATGCTAAATGATTATTAAATCAATGACCGGAGAATAGACTGGCGGATACTGGACTTGGGATTTTTGGCGCTGAGACATTGTCGGACATACATAGACATTTCTAGAACTGCATAAACTACTGAAAGCTATCTCAGAGCTACTCAGAATTTCTTTCATACTCGGTCAGACTCTTGTCACACAATATATTCAAAGTATTTTTTTTTATGTTAACGCATTTTTTGTTAATGAAACCATTGTTGGGTTTCCAAAGCCGTTCCATCGCTATTAGTAAATCCATTGTGCTTGCATTTACAATTTCATGCGAAATAAAATCTTTCGCTCAGCCAAGTGAACACAACTCCAATCGCACGTGGAAATCTTTACGTGTCGCTAATGAGGAAAACTATGCATTTTAACACTTAATTATATACAATTGTTGGAACATTTGTCAAACCTTTTCATTTGAGATTCTGTGCATGGATAGTGCTGCAACATTTTTTCAACATTTGGTAAAACGCCGAGAGAGGTCTGAAGAAAGTCAGAAGATCAGCGGGTGAGCCGCATTGTGAAGATCATGCCAGCAACGCGGTGAGCTGGCTTAGGCGTTAGAAGCTAAGCAATGCGGTACCCCCATTCGAACCATTCCAATGTCGCGTCTATATACATTTGTAATGGCTTCTAAATACATAGATACATACACATATGTGCATAAGTATGTTCAAGATTCTACCAACTTGTAAGCGTGAAACCAATTGTCAACATGCATGTTTGTGACAGAAGAGACGCGCTCAGCTCAGTAAATTATGCTTAGTCACGATTTCGAACTACCATTGTTGGCAGAGTTGCTACATTTTTAAAAACCCAACAGCCAATTGTAGCCTGCCTCGCACTTAAAAGCTGCTTTGGCGCCATCGTAGTACGACATACATATGTACATACATACGTGCTGAGCGATAATTAGTGAAGCGATTTATTTACTTTTCTGCACCTCAGAAACTCAGTGAAAGAATTTTTATACTTTCTGCAATAACAAAGAGAAATGAGAAAGGTAGAAAAGTTTACTTTGCTTTCACATGAGCTGCTGCTATCAGTGCACTCGTTCGAAGAAAAAAAAACTTGGCAGTCTATCAAGCCAGTTTTGTGCGCAAAGCTATTCTTCACTTTCTGGTAAAATTGCTGCTACAACTTTCCATTGTTTCCATTGAATGCAGCAGAAAGAAATTTTTCTAAATATTTTCTAGCTAATCCTCATTCATATGTGATTTAAGAATTATTGCTTTCATTTTACTGCGAGTGAAAAAAAAATTTGACAAAACTCAGTGAATTCTTGTTCCTCTGTCCGGTTCTTTCTCATAGAGTCTTAACTTTTGTCATACGACACCGAGCATTGTTTCACAAGCGATTGAATGAATAGTTTCTTCTCAACACATATTTTAATAAACAAAGAATTTAATTAAGCTGTGAAAGCCACATAATTACCTATGTATGTATATATGTATATTATAAATATTGTGGTCTCATGTTCGCGGACTAACAATAAAAATTGTTGTATATGATTTAGCATTCTTTCTGAAATGATTCGAGCTTAATTTTGTTTAATAAAATTGTTTGTATCGGTTTTTCATAATGAATTGTAAACTCTTTAAGTTTAAAGTTGCAATAGTTCCGCTGAAACAGTCCAATTTTCACAAGCACATCTATTAAATTCTTTGTAAGGAGTATTGCCGCTGTGGTCGAGTGGGTAGCGCTGCCTTTGGGTTCGAGGTTCGAACCTCAGCCAAGGCAAGTAAAATCTTAAACATAGAAAGTTTTTTTCTAACAGTGGTCACCCTTCGGCAGGCAATGGCAAACCTTTGCCATGAAAAGGCGTCTGATAAATACATCTGCCGTTCGGAGTCGGTACAAAACTGTAGGTCCCTCCATTCGTGGTATCATATAAAGACGCACACCTCAAATGGTAGGAGAAGCTCCGACAAACACTGAGTTGTATAGTGTAAGCGCCAAATTATTGTTATTATTAAGGAGTACTCGTATTTAATATTTTTTTGAACTTCAGTGAAAATTACTTCTTTAATAAATATCCGGACCTCAACCAATGCGGACTTTCTGTAACCTAAGCTGTTTATTATTTCCAGTTATTAGCTGGTTAGTATGTATTATGCTCTCCACTCTCCCAAATATATTGTTCAATCTAACACTTTTCCCGCCGATCACAAAACCACTTAGTCCACATGCACACCTATTCGGTCAAATACTGATTTATTTTTACAAACTTTCGCAATATTTTTCTATTTTGTACTCACAGCAACCCTTTTGCACAACATTGACCCGGTTTTAAAACCGATTTTCTGAGAGGTTTCGTCTCCAAGCCAAATTTAACGAGGTATGACGAAAATATCTCTTCTTTTTTGAGCTATTTCATAAAGTGGTATAATATCGCGATAAATAAGAATTGCGGTTAGGTTTTTGCCTAAAGTGCTTCCTCTATGTTAAAGCTATATTTCCCAACACTTCTTAACCCCAAAACGGTTTGGTACTTTGCTGAGGATCGTAAACGACAATCAAGCAAATATTTATGTATAAAAAATGATTTTGATATCAAGTTTTTAATTCATTCGTATTTACGATACTTTTTATTTTCAAGCTGAGGTATGGGATATGTTTAAGTAGTTGTATTCTGACTATATTTAAATTTAAAACGAGTTCGTTTCCGGTCTCTGAGTCCAGATTTACATGATTATTATGTTGGTTATAGCTTTTGAAGATATTGGTCACCTATTTTCTTCAACATATTTTGAGCTGTGAATTGGAAAGCGATAAGGCTTAAGAGTTAACTTTTCTATAGCTATTAAGTCTAAAATTAAACTCCACACCACGAATACAGTACAAGTAGTAGGTACTGCCCTGCGCGTGCTTGTAAGTACAATGAACTTCTTTTTTATATGTCATTAAGCATATATTACCCTACAAAATAGTCACAAATTGCATGACACAATTGCAGGTTGCGACAACTGCTGGGAATCAAAGTAAATGCTATATCAAAAAAAAATATGTTTCTACACATGTTTTTACGTATATCAAGCTGGGCTGACTTGACAAATGTCACATGTGTGCGGCGAGTGTAGTATGTAAGTACAAAACCGTTAGACGCCGCAAAAATGTCTATGTGACAGTGTCAGCAAGCGCAACTGTCATCTTCGTTGGATTGACATGTAGCGGTGTATGAACGGTATTACCGCTGTTGGCGAGTGCGAGTCACAGCGATTGCAATACTCGACCACCTCCGTCATGTGAATGGGCTGTGTAACGAATTACAAAGCACATATTCACATTCGTAAGTATTTACGTACGTAGCTATTTCCCTTGCTGTTGTGAGTACAACCAGCTGCAGCGCACATTTAATTGCTCGCCATGTCAGTCGAGCGCACTGAATTTCACACAATTGCAGTTGTTACAACTTTAATGGTTTCCGTCGGCTTCGTGTCACCAGAGTTCGTGGGTTGTACTAATTTGTCTTTTTCTATGTATCACTGTAGTTTTTTTTTTCTTCTATCCAGTTATGTAATCTATATTTTATACAAATCTTCTTACACCTTTTTCAGTTCGCCACAGGCGTTACTGTTGTGACACTTCTTTGTGTATTTTTTTTTTTCGTTTCATTGCTTTTATTCCGATTTTTCAGGCATTCATTTATTTAATGGTGTGCGCTTGCCTCGGAACCTCTCTTTTTTTGTTTTGTTACTTTATATACAGATTTTCAGACTTTTTATAGCATTCACTTATTTAATTAAGCAAATTTATTTGCTTGCCTAAGCGCTGCTTAATTACACCGCAATTAGAAATATGTGAAATTTCGCATATTGCAATATTTTGTCTGGCAATGTTGCGCATGCGCTATGCACGCACGCAAGAGCACGCTTCCATCACTCGCTTCAAATACATACATTATACAGCACTACACTCTTCAAATACGCCACGTTGCAATAATTCCGCGCACGACTTGGGAATTTGTGCAATTTATTAAGTACCCACCTACGGCACCCTACCGCCCATGCCCGCCCGCTGCACACTTGGCGCGCATATACATATGTACCTACTCTATACCCGCGCAAAAGTCATAAGGTCTTAGGCATTGTGTGCGATGTGCAGTGCCGTGGCATGGCTTCCAATCAAGCAACCAACCAACCAACCTGTGCACCTTCCTTCCGTTCTTGCTTGCTCATTTACGCTTAATGACTGAAACATCACCGTTCGCCGTTCGCCGCCCGTCCAGTTGGTTGGCAGTTCGCCCCCGGCGCTGCACTTTCAGATAATTTGTATGCAACCCGGTGATGAGTTTCATATGGTTGCCTCTTGCCATAATTTACGGTATGGCTTTCTTGGCGGCGGCATTGTCTTCTGTGCTTGCAGATGTAAACGAGTATGTGAGTATTCATAATTCTTGGCTTACTCTGCTCGCACTACATGGAATTGTGAAAATTTCAATTTTGCACGCAACGAAGGCGCTGCCATCACCTTCATACTCATATCCAGTTCCATTCAACCTGCCGATGCGGTTTGCTTGGCAAATAAACAACTCTCCCTTGGCAACATCGGGAGGAGTTAAGGAAGTCGTCGCCCCATTTCTTCCCGCTGAGCTTGGCCGGCGAAGCCATACATTCGTAGCACAGACAAATGGAATACTTGCTACCCGATTTTTAGTTTTTTACTCAGTTCACTTACACCATTCGCCTAAACGTCAGCAAATTTAATACTACAATCAATACGTTGCAAAGCTCTCCTCTCACCAACGACTTCCCTGCCTATACTTTAACGGAAGCGCTTTGTCTGCTGCCTACTGCCTGCTGCCTGCTTATCTGACATCGACGACTTTGTTTATTATCTTATTAATTCTGTTCTCATTTTTTCCATATCGTCTTCTTTCTGGTGGTAACGTACCGTGTTAATATCGAATGTGCTTCTCTGGTTGTGCCTTCGCTAGGGTTCACTCGTATAGTATCTACCGACCTAGATGGTTTATACGCACATGAACATGAACATATGGCAGCGGTGATATATGGTTGGATATGACTTGCAATTAATAATCACAATAGCCACTGTCTGGCTTATGGTTTCTTAATGATAATCATATGTTTTAGGCTACAAGTTCATCAGTAGGCTCCGAATAAGGGCTGCAAGCGTCGCATAGTAAATTCCTTTTTGAGGAAATGAATGCGCATTTCTTTCATATAGGGCGGAAATTTTTGTAGTTAGTCACAGTAGTATAAATTTCCAAGACTATTGCCCTAAAAATCAATACAAGACAAGCAAATGTATTTACAAACGGTTGTGGCCTTGCTAACGAGTTCTGTCGGTACTGTGGAAATAAAAATCGATCGGAGAACTTAAGGCATCAGCTTTGCGAAAGTCCCGAATTTTGCAGTAAAATAAAAATATGCATATGTTCAGAATTTTACAAGGTAGGCTATATTTATTTGTGCATAAACAAGTTCACACTTAAATATTTGGTAAAAAAATATTCAGTGGAAAATTCAAGGTCAGCATTACACTTATAAGTTTCTAAAAAAGATAAGAAGATACAGCAAAAATCGAGTTAAATTGGTATCTCAATTATATTCAGACAGAAATCAACTAGGTATATTTGTAAATAAAAATGTCTTAATTATAGCATCGACTGACAGTTCCAGTACAAAAAAATGAAGCAATAAAACAGTAGAATGTCCGATAGAAATCAATACAAAATTTCGCTTTCTATCAATCGCTCTTAAGTACACACAGCGACATATAAAGGCATGACAATGAGTACTTAACGTCAAATCTATCAACGAAACTATTAGAAGAATATGGGAAGGAAAGCAATATAAACAAAAAAAAAACACTTAAATAAGTTTAGAGAAGTAATTTAAATTAGAAATCAGACAAAGCATAATAATAATAACAGCTTCAAGGCAAATAAAAACTACTTGAAAGCAAAAAATATTTTTCTCAAAATTTTCGAATAAAAAAAGTTAGCAGAAATAGCACAAAAATAGCACAAATTTTAATTTTGGGTAGTCGCATTACAACTAGTTCTTATAATGTGCATTAAACCGAAAATAGCTTCAGATAATCACACAAATCGTATAGAAAATGTTCGTTGTTGAGACCATAATATTATTGAAAAGAATAAAATAATAAAAATCAATAAAAATACAAGCACAATCCAAAAAGAGAGAGATTTGCAAAAACTAGAATTTACTTTATTTGAGTTATTAGAATTTCTCATACTTCATGAAAACGTATATGAATAGTCTAGCAGAGTATGAAGTAAGTCTTGTGCTTGCAGAACTGTTCGGAATTTTGGAAGGAGAAGTTTAAAAACAAATATAAACATTGGTAAGTGTGTAAATATATACCGTGCTCGGTAGCCATCTTTCGCTCAACTATTTAATTAATTTTAGGAAAATTTTAGAGTACATTTCAAATTCTTTTAATACATTTGCATATGCTCTCATATTATTCAAAAACATTTTATGGGGTTATGAGCAAAAAAAAAAAAAGAAATGAAATATATATACATATGTACATTTAAACATATACGAGTATGGGTAAATATGTTTTCACAAAAGAACTTCGAATTGTCGTATAAATAATATAGATTTTTCCCGACATTAGACACGCGTCGAGCGATAACCAAATGCAGTGACCTGAAGCACAATAAAGACATTTTAACAAAATATTCTAAGCAAACAAAAAACACTCAAAGATAAATTCGTCAAGCTAAATAAAATTCGTTTGATAAATTACCACATGTGTATATTTTCATGCCTCGTCGATTCCACTGGAAAAGCATACAAACGCAAAGCCAAACTACTAAAAATGAATACCCATAAAACCAAAACTGGAAGAGTGGAAAATAGTCAAATAATTATTTGACTCAAATAACTATTCGAGTATTTCCTGCTCGATTGAATGATTACAACGTCATGGAATGACTGCAGTTTAGTATAAGAAGAGCCTACAAAGTTCAGATGAAGCATATTGTTTTTAAACTGCATTGTTCCATTGTACAATTTCTTAAGCTAAACTTCATTCTACAACGCCAAATATTTATATTTTATGTTTTATCACCTGAAATGATTTCAATGCGCAAGTAGATGACCAGTTGGTGATGGAAGTTACTAGCTTTGAGTTTATACATTGAACCAACTCTCCAAATTTTAACATTAAGACAGTCTTATATCGTTCTGGTCAATTGGCTAAATGTCGCCTGAGAAACGTGTCGACTTCTTCTAAAGTTCATTGGGTAATAATAATTTTTGCACAGCACCACACTGCAGGCAAAGTCCAACTATAAAACCACTTTTCGCTTGCATGACTTGTTTGTGACATATTGGTTGATTGCTTGCAACACGTGGGATGCATGTGGCAGCAAACAATATATTTTTCTATTGCTCGCTCAACAACAACCAATCGCTTGGACAGTTCAAAAGGTGCGCTGAAATATAAGCCACATTTGACAAATAAATAATTACCGATTTCCTCACACCACCCACCTCTTTGCTTTATTTACTTCAAGAGCTCGGGGAGTAAATATAAGCCGTTGGCATAGTGGCAACAACTCGTGCAATGCTGCCACAAATGGTCTGAGTCATCAGAGGCAATATTCATTCATATAAAAGCTATTCATGCTCGTGGCATATGTGCATATGTATGTATGTATGTGTATGTATTCAAATATACACTTTATGTGCTCACATGTGAACTCGTTTGTTTGTTCTCCTTTCTGGCGTTTTGTTGTCTTGTTGTATCTTAACCAACCATCGATTGTTGGTGGCAGCCGTTGCCAATTCATTTGTTGTTGACTCGATATCATTTCGCAGACGGGAGACGGTCTGTTCTTGTCTGACGCATAAATATAAACATACATACATACATAAACATTCACCGGTACAAGTTCCATTTTGTGTCTAATTTATGCAATCGCAAATATTTGCAGAAACTCTGTCCATATTAAGTTTGGTCATAAAACACACACGTAAAAAAATTGTTGAAGCCAAATAGTGAGCATTATTTACTTTTAATTGGAATGCTTGTAGTTTGATGTTTTTGTGGGAACTTCTTTCAAAACTTAAAAATTAACTATGTAATTAAAAACAATTCAAAGGATGAGCGCGATATTTCTACAACAAATATATCATATATGAAAGCTTCGCGGAGAGGTTAAATATATTCATATCATATATTTGAATGAATTTGAATTAAAATGAATTAATTCAATTTTGAGCGTTTTTGTATTGAAATATTATCGCGCCAATTTAATAATTGATGATATAACGAGTATTGTAAGGACTTCTTCGAAGATGTGAACTTAGTAGTTGAAGCAGAAAGAATCTGAAGAGTTTCATCAGTTAGGTAACTGGGTGTAAAAAAAATTAAAATTAGTTTTCCCGTTAAAAATGCCCTGACTTTTAACGTCACCTTTGAAAACGAGTAAAATATCTTGTAAGTTCCTCCTTACAGCTCACACCTCTCAGATTTCTGTGTGTTTAAGAAATACCAAAATCAGAGTCATCTTTTAACTTTCCCATTCACATTTTGCGACTACTTGCCTATAAAGAATTTTTACTGTTTACATGCAGACATTCTTCAACAATTTTTCGACTACGACAGACTGATTTACTCATGAATATGTAGGTACTTCTTTATATTTGAACGTATGTACACTTGTGTGTGAGTGGAGGCGAAAATGTTTTCTTTACAATTATGCACCACAAACTTTCAAACATTCCTCTCTGCTTTAAAAAAAATCAACAAAAGATGTTAAAAAAATGTCTAATGTAATCAAAAAATGCAGTGAGTGTGAATTTCGTAGCAAGTGTGAATGCAGTTTAAGTACAAACGTTTACTTAGAAAGTTGAGTGATAGAAAAACAGAGTTTGATAGAATGCTGCTGCAAGTAAACGATGAAAATCTCCTTCACTGCGATAGCAAATATTTACTTCTGCACTCAGCAAAGTATTTGAAAGTTAAATAGTTAAAGTGAATGCTATTTATTATAAGCTGAAGTGAAGGTGTAACAGTGCAGTGAGTTTGGGAAAGAATTTAAACTGATAATTGTGTAATTTTAGTACCACTGAATTTTTTACTACAACTGATAAGAATTCATATTTAAAAAGCGTCTTGTTTATACATTTATTCAGTTATGATTTCTTACTGATTCGCAATCTGCTGTGAATATTTTTCAAACGAATTATCCAAATTTAGACACTTTTTCAATTCTAAGCACAAGTTTCCGGATTACGAATTTATCTATAAGCCAATACAAACTTTTTAAAGGAAAGATAATACAAATTGCACAAGTTCCCGCTTCCTGAGACAACGCAGTACTAAATTCACCAATTTGTTGCTTGCAAAGATTTTATTTATTGCGCACCAGTTGTGGTTCCAAATGCGTTAAATGCGCACCAGTTCAGAAATTGAGATTTTCCCTACAGGGGAATGTATTACATGCACAACTATAAATATTAATCAAAGTGGAATTTACGAGTATTTTATTTCCACAGAATAAAAACGAAAAATAAAGAACAAAAACATCGTACACCGAACTCATACTGACCTTAAGGTAGGCGTGAATTGCTCGACCGCCGCCAACATAAAATATTGCATACTTCAAAAAAATAAAATAAACAAAAAACATTTAGAAAAACGATTATTAAAAAATAATTAAATTATTACATATCGTTCGCACAAGACCTTATATATAATATGTACTTATATTTACGATTTTTATTTTTCATTGTTCTGCTGCCATTTATTACTTTATTTCGAAGGTAGAAGAAATCACTTGAGTAGACATTTTTATAAACAAAAAGTGCTTGCGTGCTATTTTGCACATTCTTTAAAGCAGCAATGAAAGCGAAAACAAATCACAAAAAAAGCAACAACAAAATACAAATAAGCCAGAAAAAACATAAATCTTAACGAAAGTGCTTACTTTCACTGCTGTGGGAGCTTATATTGTAAAATCACTCGTAACTGTTGTAAATAAATGTAAACTTTTGCTTTTCGATTAATTCACATTTTTTCATTAAGCCTTTCTCTTAAATAAGTGCCAGCTTATTTCTCGATCAAAAAGCGCTAAAAATGTCGAATATGCCAAAAACTTTACTTACGTTGATAATGAATATTCTCATCAATAAAGCGAGTCGAATGTATGTACATATGTATGACTTATCGAATTTCTCTACTCATTCATTTTTTCGACTTCGACAACAGGTAGCCATGTCGAATTAAGCGGACATTTGATATTTGAAAATTTAAATATTTTAAAAATACTACAATTTTTCATAAATTTATGAAAGCAAATAACGAGAGCATGTCTGCTCTTGAAAAGTTCATTAAATTAAACGAAATATGTAAAGTTACTTAAGCTATTGAAATGCAAAACACCTGTGTAAACTTTTAATTGCGTTAGGAAAATAAATTTGTTGAGAACAAAACGCGCGCTTTAAGTTGAAATTTAAATTTTAATGTAAATACGGAAGTATAGTATTTGTAACTGTTTAATTAGAACTGTATATATATAAATGTTAGTTACGGCTAACTTTTTACGATGCCATTTTAAATAGCACACAAATATTCAAATAACTTCGCAAATCAAGCAAAGTTTTTAAATGAATAAGCAAAAATTCTTTTAAATCAGTTAACACGAAAAATGCCATTAACTTAGAAGTTAACATTGTCGAGAAATAAAAAGTTAACACAAAGTCACATGTAGTAGCGATCAAAATATTTTGAACTGATTATAAAGGGTTTTTCAATAGGGACGCTACAAAAGTAGACCGATAGGGACAGCAAACGACGCCATATTTTTTCTCTTCAGTAAGGTTTGCCATTTCAACATGGAAAGATATACGATCCAACAACGAGTCGAAATTATTAAAATTTATTACCGAAATTCGGAGTCAGTGGCCTCAACTTTAAGAGCGCTAAGTGCAATTTATGCTGAGGCTCATTTCTGGCTGAATGGCTTCGACAATAAGCAAAATATGCGTTATTGGTCACACAGCAACCCACACGTACTCAATGAGTTACCATTGCATCCCGAAAAAATTACGGTTTGGTGCGGTTTATGGGCCGGCGGCGTCATTGGGCCGTACTTCTTTCATGATGTTCAAGATCGGCACGTTACTGTGAATGGGAATTGCTACCGCTCAATGATAACCGAATATTTTTTGCCCGAATTGGATGATATGGACTGGGACAATATATGGTTTCAACAGGACGGCGCCACAAGCCACACAGCGAATGCCACAATTGATTTATTGAAAACCAAGTTTGGTGAACGTGTTATCTCACGAAATGGCCCAGTCAATGGGCCGTCTCGGTCGTGCGACTTAAAGTCTATGGTCTATGCCAACAAGCCAGCGACGATTGATGAACTTCGTACGAATATCGAGCGTGAAATCACAGCAGTATCGGCCGATTTTTGCTTGAAAACTGTCGAAAATTGGGTTCAGCGCCTGGACTTCTGCAAGCGTGCCCATGGTGGCCATGCAAAAACAATCGAGTTCCATACATAATGGCATCGAATATACTTTCGCAGGAATAAAGAATTTCATTGATATCCAAAACCGTTTTTGTGTTATTTAAAAAAACTTGTGTAGCGTCCCTATTGGAAACCCCTTTATTTCAAAGAAAATTATTATATTGCACGAATTTTCGCCTTTTGCATTAATCAGCAATAATATGGCTTAGGTAAATGATTTTGTCATGCAATTTATGGAACTATAGTTTCACATGTCACAAGTAACATAACAGAAATGCAAGAAGGAAAGGAAATATATTTATATTGCAAATATTGCTGGCAGTGCCATTCATTATTTATTTATAGTTACACGTACATACATGCAAATATATCTTGCCGATGTCATTCATACTCGCACTTAATAATAAAATGTAATCGCTTATATTTCAATAGCTACAGAAATGAAATATGTATATATCAAATGAAAGGTCTTCATGTATACATTTGCAAAAAATTATTAAATTGAAAATCAGTATATTAGTTCCTGAGTTATTTGCGTGGAAAAATATACAGATTTTCATATTGGCCACAGCATTGCAGTTTAGGCGAGCTAAGCACCACTTTTCAATATATAACAAATGTTATATGTAAATGGATAGAAGTTTATAATTATTCTTAAGAAAAACGTTAAAGCAGGGTTACATACTAGTTTAAATTGATATTGAGAATTCGCGATTAATCTCGTGAAGTTAAAAATTTCATCTTGAGTGCTGTACAGATGTCATAAATGCAAAGTTAAAAGCGTATTATAATGTCTGACCTTCTCATCTTTTCATAGATCGGGAGTCTCTCATAAATCATAACGAGCCGCTGTTTCAATTTTCCTGCTGCCCAAAAATCCAGGCACGAAGGTCTTCTACTCAATATTATCTTGAATTTTTTTTTTTAAATATTGCACCCAACAACTTCAATAAAAATTTAAAAATTGGCTAAGTTTGAGTTTTCAAGAAGAACCGAGTTACAAGGTAACAGTCGATTGTTAAGAATCAAACGGAAGAATTGAGCAACAAAATTAATGATTATTATTGAGCTGAATGAGAGCAAACAGTAACTGATAAATGATAGACTAAAATTCGCTTATACAGGTTTTACAAAAACTTGTTGGGAAACCAGAAAAAATGTAAGCAATTCAACAAATGAATTAAAGTCAAACAACAAACTTTTGAAACTCTGAAACAGAAAAATAAGCTTCAAATTCTTTGTAAATCTTGTTAGATATAGTAGATTTAATTCAATATTCTATATAACATATATCTCTCTATATATAGTATAAGTAAGTTGCCTACGTATGAACGCCCATACCTCGAGAATGGATTGTCCCATTTAAGTAGGCTTTCTTAAGTTGTGTTTGTGGAAAAATGTTAAGGAGAGAAAACTTCGATAGGTGGCGCTGGTGTCGAATTACAACTAAAAATCGCATTTATAGTCATATTCTATTGGGAAGAAAAACATCTCTGCGAAACATTTATCAGATAGATGGCGCTGGAGTCGAGTTATTTATAAAAGTCGTATTTCTGAACTGATTTTGATGAAATTTATATTGTATTCTACTTGCGTGACGATGATGATGTTGCTGGGCAGCGCTGGGGTCGGGATATACAGAAAACTATACCCGACGAAATATTGCTTTTATATTTATCAAAGCTACATCTTTAGTTTAGAAAATCTGCCATAAGTATCAAGAAAAGTAGGAAACTACGAAAACGGATGCGAAAATTAGGTGGCAGTTTCATTTTTCGCATTAAATACGTTTATAACAGAGTTCAAAAAGGTTTTTTGTACATTTATTTATTATAAATTTTGAGCAAGACGAAGTTCGTCAGATCTTCTAGAATATATATATATATATGTATATACGTAAGTCACTCATTGTAATTTGTAGACAACTTACTATATTTGTTAAAGTATTTCAACATTTCGCACTCGCTGTTTTTTCCTTTTTGAACAGTAAAATACATAGAGGTCAGCAGAGCAACACAAAGGAATTTGTACTACTTGTTCAAGTGTTGTTTTCCGTATTTTTAAAAGCTAGCACCTCACTAAGTGAAATAAATCAAAAAGTGAAAAACGAATTTAAAATTAAAACTCATTACTGTCGTGTAAAATACGCCAAAAGTAAATGCGAACGTTAAATGAGAACCCATTACACTCACATGTAAAAATGTTAACTGAGTACAATACGAATATATGTATGTACAAATCCGATTCCAATAAGGCGTCTCTAAACACATATTTTATTACTTATACTTAGATACAAAGCGATAAGGGTTATTATAACAATTTAAATGAATAATCATTATCAAAAATAAATTTACAAGAAAACAACCTTGCCTTAAATACGACTAAATCTTCTTGCAAAAATCCTCTAATTAATTTAATTCTTAAATTATAATTTTAACAAAAAATCTATATAAAAATACATTTTCATACAGAAATAACTTTGTCGAAATAACTCAACTTCCCTCTACACTTTATCCCTTAAGCATTCTTTCTCATCATTATTTTCACTTCTTTTTTGTTTAGTTACACTTATTGCCTCTTCAAAAAATTTTCCATCCACACTTTTTCTTCTCCAATTCATTTACTCAACGCTTTGCAATTAATTTAATTTCGCTTTGCAGTCGCTTTGCACGCCAACTCAACAACCATATTGTGGCATTTAAATTGTCCTTTTGTTTTCCTTGTCATTTTATTTGTTTTCTCTTGCTTCGCGCATTTCGAGTTAATTGGTTTTCGTTCGAAAATGTCGCTTGAAATGCATTGCTGTGTGGGGTTGAACAAGTGAATACGAATACGAGTAGTAAATGAAAACCGGCTGGCGAAACGCTTCCGCAATGGCGAATTGCATACTACTTCTTATGGCTTTTGTTTTCTTTTTGGCATACTACTGTCACATTTAAAATACCAAAAATGGCATTGTACTCGTAGTTTATATAAAAAAATGCATTTAAATGTAATTTATGAAAAGTGCACATACAATTTAAGTTAACAGAAGAGTTTACTTTTCAATGTTGAATTATGTGGTTGGGATAATATTAATGTGTTTCCATTAAAAACTATGCAATGCAAAGAGCCATCTGTTAATTAAAATTTCCATTAACTCAAAATGGCATCTCAGCAACCCACTACTGAGGAATTTCCATTGCAAGCAGGCATTCTTTACCTTCTACCTAAACAGCTCAGTAATGCGGTCACCGGTATTCCAAGCTTTTACTTTTGTATTTATTTTTTTTAACTTTTCTATTTCTTGTTTTTTTTTTTTCTTTAAAACTATTTCACACTTTTTCATTTTTCTAAGTACACATTCGTCAAAGTAGTGGAAGTGTGTAACTGTTTGCCGTCTAGCGCACCAAACTCACACATTGCCACTAAAAAATAATAATAAATTATGCAGGTGTAAAGGGAATTCAGGTCGTCTGTGTTTTCTGCGAATTCAGCTGCCCCACACACAAATAACCAACCACACAGTTGGTCGATCGCACGGCATTGACTGGGCTGACGTCTAGCATTTCAGTCCGACAAATGCAAACGAAGTTGCCATATACAGTTGACACTTCCCTAACGCTTCCGCTGTGCATAAGTATGTATGTATGTATATGTAAGTAAATTGAAATTGAAGAAGAAAAGTGTAGGACTTCAGTGACTTCACTCAACCGACACGCAGTCGCAGCAACAGCAACAGCAAAAATGGTTACACAATCCATTAGAACGCAGAGCAACGCCAACGATTAGCCCGCAGCGGCTCACTGCGCATGCGTACATACAAACATATGTTGGCTTTTAGAATCTTTGTGGTTGCAACCATATTTGAACACATTTCCAAGTCTACTTCATTTCGTTTTTGAACTTTGCATTTTCAACATGTTAATTGGAGATTTTCATATTGCCTTGTTAACTGTGTACCTTTTTGTATGCTGCCCACAAACCACCTTATACAAACGCAATACCTAGTTCACAAAGTAGTGCTCCCTTCACTCAAACGCTCCTCCTCCACATAGACGCAAATCTATAATTTTAATACTCTATTCTGCTATCACTATCATTAACCTTTAATTTTTACGAAAAAAAATTATTTAAGATTAAATATTTATATTCAGATTTTTGTGTTGCTTCTTGGAAGTCGCAAACAATTTTAACATTTTCCATGAATTTTGATTTATAGTTAAAATATTGCGTTTTACCATAAACCTTTTAATTTTATTACTTTCTTTTGTTTTTATGGAGTTATTCTGCAACCCTTGAAAAATATCCACTTATTTGCTTGGTATCAAACAGGGATACAAGTTAATGAAATGAAATGGTTTTTAATTTTATTTCTTAGCTATGCAGCGTGAAATTTCATTCTTATCTCTCTATAACTTTTTATTTATCATTGTTGGTTAGTTGATCCGCACAAAATGTCTTCTATAAAAAAATAATAATGCAAAAGGAAAGTTTAACTCTCACAATTTTTATATACAATCGAGTATTTAAACTTTCTATTACAAATGTTATACTAAAAGTACTTTCGACGTTTTTTTCATTGCCAGTGATTACGTCCGTTACAAAGTTTATGGCAGCAAATTTGTATGGTGGTTGTAGACCGAAATGTAATTCGATATACGATGTATACTCGTAAATTGAGCACAGAAAAAGGCCAAAATATTTCTTGATATTTTTACTCAAGTATTTTATTGTAAAAATTTGCCCACCTGAATTAAATTACATGGTGTACTTTAGTTATTTTCTTTGCATTTTTTTTTGTTTCTCACTAATGTAGTTTTATGACAAGTGTCATGCTGACTTCTGTCGCTATGCCATAAAACTAAATTAAAGTGTTACTTGGCGGCAAAGCACACAACATTTTTTATTTTAAGTTGGCCATGTGTTAGTATGAAACGAAATGAAACGAAAATATAATAAAAAAGCAACTTTCAATATAAAATGAGAGTTTCAACTGTCACTGCTTTTATTACTCGCATACTTTTATGTGAAGAGTTTTTTCTTTCAAGTGAAAAGATTTTTTCTTTGTATCAAAAAACTAAATTGAAGAATGTTAAAAAGGAAATTTAACAATTACATATGTGGGTAAATGAATACTAGAAAGTACTGAGCACAATGTATGTACATTGTATAAAAAAGTAGCTGTCTTGAAGTTATTCTTCAAAATAAATTAATACATACTTATGTATAGTGTTCATATGTAAGTTATTTATAGCAACAAAGCAATAAAAAGCGTTTTATAAAATACGCATATCTCGTGTATTTCACAAAAAGACACACAATTTCGATTAAACCAAAGATCAAGAATTGCAAAGCAGTCATTGGGGTTAATGAACGCGACTCAGCTGTGAAACACCAGCCAATTGTGACAAAATTGTTGTGTTGAGCTTTTTCTGCTGGTATTGATGAGCACTTTGTTGTAGGCGCGCACATTGATTGGCCCTATTATACTATTTCTCTTTCGCCGCTCTATTTATATATGTCTTTTTCTCATATTTTTTATAGCGGATGATTAAATTCAATGAAACTACTACCGCGAATATTAACAATAATAACAATGTAGCTGGAGCAATTACATACAACAATGCAAAATTTTAAATACAAGAAAGTACAATAAAAGTGTTAAAATAAGTTTCTTCGAAAATGTAGGTGTTAATTAATTGGCACATTCGATAAAGAAATCATTAAATTTATATTGATGTGTCGAACAAGTAAATGCTTGTTAATTTTTAAAAGATCTGTTGATTTTACGTTTCGTTTCGTATAAAACTACATATGGAAGAATAAAAATACATATTTACATATAAATGTAATTCTGCACAGAATAAAACTGATAATTGTTTGTCAAAGTTATCTTTTAAATTTCTTGCTTCTTTACGGTGCAAATCGCAACCTCTCAGTTTCATATAAAAAATCCTTCCATTTCCTTTTCAATAATGGAATTGATTACTTAATTAAACTCTAGCTTGATTATACTTGTGATTATGTGCATATAATATTTTTTTTTTTTAAACAATATTGAAATGTTAATACTGCACCAGATTTTGTCATTTTTGTTTCCAATACGAACTTATGTGTACGATTGTATTGATTTAGAGGTTTCTATCGATTTGGTGACCTCATTCAAAAAGGTGTGTGCATACATACGAGTACATTGAATGTAAGAGAACGAAAGAATGCAGTTTGGACTTTCAAAAATTGTCAAACATAACAAAGGTTTGAGCTTTTCGAAATGCATGTCATTAAATTTACAGACATTGTTTGTACTCAAGAACTTTGTGCTCCATCTAATTGCGTATTCTTTTCGAAAGCACAACTGATTGATGACAGTGCATTGTGAATGAGTTTGACAAATCGAGTTGACCGCATTCTATAAAAAAAATATGTATGAATTATGTTCTAGAACGAAAATGCATATGCAGCTATTTCTACAAAGAAAAAATTTGCTTCGCTCAATTAAAAAAAGAAAAAAACAAAGAAAATCTCGCTGCAATGAGTTGTGAGGTGTGAAACACTACAATTTCTATTCATATCTGTTGATTTATGATACACAGCCATTCGTGGAAGGTTCGGCCGATGTATGTTAGTTAGAAATAACAGTGGGATACTATATAGAATAACTGTAAAAGTGCTTTTCCTATTACAATACGCACTTGACACCCAATAAGTTGTTTAAAGCGAAAAATCCAAACAAAAAAAAATAATATTCAATATGCGCCTGTGGCGATGTTAAAATAATTGCTGTGATGATTAGCGATTCGGACTCAAAAGAGTATTGTGCTAACTGTTAGTGACAGCGCACGAGAGAGAAAAGGTCAAAGAAATTGTGTGCTTTGTGCTAAAAGAGAAAAATTGAAAAACTAACGGCTATTGATCAAGTACATTTGTACTCGTATGTATGTAAGTGTGCTGTAGCTCTTGAAAATCCCACTGTAGGTATTTATTTTAATTGTTTTTTCAATTTTCTTTGCCTTTTCTATTTTTCTATCTAACACAATGCAAGCAAGGGAGCAGTGTTATGGAGCGTTCATACATATGATGTATGATTTTTTTTTTTCAAATGATTTACAACTATTGTAGTGGTCACCAAAAAAAAAACACGTGTATCACTAATGTGTCATTAAAATGTTAGAGCTAAAAACAAATAAGTAGTCATAAAGTAGGCAACCAAATCAATAAAAAATAAATAAAACTTCAAAGAAAATGAGTTGTGAAGTGTCATTTTACGCGTGACACGAGCGCGTGACATTTGGCAAGTTGACAAGTTTCAGCCAGTTTGGTTTTTTTTTTAAGAAGCGTTGGCGCATTATTATTATTTCATTATTCACATAAGCATGTAACGTTTTGAGGAAATATTATATTACAGCTGACGTTGATAGTTATGTACATACATACATATGTACACATTTATACACGTAATAATTTTTGTCTATTGTAAAAACTAAACCAAAATGGCACAAGTGAAATAATATTAAAAACAACTAAACAAAAAGTATGCTTGTTTGTACACTTGCAGATTAATGCATTTGCATTAGCTTAAACATTAACTGATATCGTAGAATTAAAGTAAACATCAGTTTTCTTATCAAATAAATCATTTCGAATATAAAGTGATAATTAACTTTAATATGTTTAGTCAGTTAAATGAATACGTTAAAACATGTCCTTTTGTTTTCGTGGTTAATTATGTTCTTCCCTTCTCTGGTCAATTAAATTTGCCGATAGAGAAGTTATCGATTATCAGTTAATAGTATTTAAAGTTAACTGATGCATTATTGAATATAAACAAATGTATGCATTTGGTCCGTATGTATGCGGGAAGAGTGAAGAAATATTTAATTTATATTAAATTTTATTTAGAAGCTATCGCGTGTAACGATATAGACAAGTGCGAATGCTGAATTCTTTCAAATGGCATTGCGATTTAGTAAACGTTTTACGTTCCATTTACTTTGTTGATCTTTTGATATATTTAAATGGTAAAGTCAATTAAATATTACAACGGATGTGCTAAAAAAAATTCTTTCCGCGGTGTTAGACATCAATGAAAAGCTTATTTGTCAATCACTGCGCGTTGTTTAAAACACATTAGTCTTAGAGCGAAACAATTACTTTGATGCTTTCATTTCTTAGGAAACACCAATAAACTGTGAAAATAACTTTAATTAACAAAGCAAACATTTTCCATTTCTCGTATACTCGTTCTTTTCAAGTTTTCTTTTTATAACATTTACAATTTTAACTTTTATCGCCCCAAAAGTAAAAATACTAATTCACATAAAATAATGTAGAATAATGTATTGTACTTGTATAATTTCGCAGAGGCCTCTAAATAATAAAAAAAAAAAAAAAAGAATAGCCATCATTTCAATTTGCGTTTCTCAACATATTCACGCATATTCGCACACACATGCATATATACTCTTGTGTACATACACTCGGCGACTTTACTACCGCCACATTTTTATTTTCTCTATCCAATGCAGTTATAAGATGTATGCAAACAAAACGATTTTTTTATCAAAAATAGAATATCTAAACACTTTTTTTTGTGATTTGTTAAACTTTGAGGACATTGTAAAATTGAAAGTGGGAAAAAAAAGTTCGAACTATCGAATATTGACCGAGGAGCAAAAGACTAAAATTTTGTGTTATTTCGATGAATACGTCGACTTTTGAAGACATGTCAAGAAATTGGTCGAAAAAACGAACGGACATACCCAGGATGATCCCGCGTCCTAAATAGCCGATATGAGACTCATTTGAAGCGTTTGTGTCTTCAGAAACTGGCAAACTGGACATCGTTGGATGCAAAATCAATCCAGTGGGAGCTGATGGTGGCCAGGGAGTACGACGTAAGAAAAGATAATGATTGCATTCTTCCTACAGTTCGACATTCACCATATGTTATGGTATGGGGAGCAATCACTGAAAACGGAGTTTGTAAACTTTTATAGCTGGAAGGATCCATAAATGCAGCAGCATACAAGAAAATTATATGCGAAGGAGTTATCCCGGCACTTGAAGATCTTACGCAGCTCACCGACGGCGTGATTTTCCAGGACGATTCAGCTCCTAGTCACAGAGCTGCTACGGTGAGTAATTAACAATTTTACTGAACGTATTGTTATTAATTTAATCGTTTAATATGTTTCCTTTGGAAAGGTTCAAAAATACAAGGAGGAGATGTGTATAAAATCTTTGAAACGGCTTGGGAACCGTCCGGATCTATGTATATCCCATAGAAAATTTGTGGTCGATTTTAAAGATAAAAATTCGCGAAATGGAACCAAAAACGACTGAAGAAGTGTGGTTTGGCGAAATATATACGAATTATCTGCAGTCGCTTTACAACTCCATGTCATAAATAAAGTCATAAAGTCTAGGGGCGGGCATATCAACATATAAAGGACTATATCAACAAAAAAAAAAGAAATATTTCACCTAATAAAGGATGTTTATTAACTAATATTTTATATATTTCTTTAGAGATAACCCTGTTTTTACAAAAAACATATTCAATAATTTATGGATTTTTGTTGTGTTTAATATGAAATAAATAAAACTGAATTTTCTTTGACACCGCCTTATTTTTACTCTTTGCTACATACCATAGCCATTGTCATGTACTCTCTAATTATTTTTATGTAAAGTTGTTTATAATCAAATTACTTACAATAAAATTAAAGAAATTATCACAATCGTGTAGGCACAAATGAGTTATGACCGCTTAATCGCAAAAAAAAACGGTATAACGTGTGCTGCGGCGCTAGCAATGTCGCCGAGTGTACATACATACATATGTGAAATATGCTAATGAATTGTGTTTGAAAATTGTTTAAGAGAAAAAAGGCGAAAATGTTGGTCGCTTTTAATTACTTGTCGAGGTTTCGCACTTTAATTAGATTAAATATAAAAGTGTGCGAGACAATCAAAACACTAAGCAGGTAAAAATGTTGCACAGCAGAAACCCAAGCAGAGCGAGCCACAGCAGCAGCAGCAGTAACAACAACAACAACCTAAATATGTACATACATACATAGGTACATGCGAGTATATCACATTCAATGCTACCGATTAGTACTTGGTTGTGTATCTGACGCTGTGTTGATTTCTCTAGACTTAACACATTAAGTGCAAAGCAAGCAAATAAATACAATAAAAAAAGGTCATTGTACAGTTTATTACACATATTCATAGGGGTACACGCTACAAACGTACAAATGTATGTAGATGTATAAGCAAGTAAGTAAATACATACCTTTATTGCTGTTGGATATTCAAAAAGCTATCTGGTCTAAATAATTCATTTTATTTAGTATTATTAATGCTTCTTTCTTTAATTTCCATGCCTGTAAAGAAGAAAAAAATATATATATGTATGTATATAGTAATAATAGTGATAGACAAAAGATTAGCATTTGATTTGAAGTAGAATCTTTATGCTTCTGCGGAACTTTATAGCAGGTGTATTCAAAAAGTAAGCTGACTTTATATTTAAAAAAAAATATTCCTTTATTCATCAATTTACCAATTACTTAGAGTCAACATTTTAAGTGTTTCAGAGCACTTGATTCCATTTTTCACTCAAAATTTAATGCAAATTCTTTGCATGTACGAAGTGCGTTCAAAAAGTAAGTTGCCCTTATTTTGCAAATCTCCATCCACTTATATGTATTTTAAATTTTGGGAACAGGAAAAAGTAGCTGGGAGCCAAATTCGGTGAATATGAGCGCTGAGGCTTGATTGTCCTGTTGTTTTTATACTAATTTTTTAAGATAACAGAAAATTGCCGAGCACAACAGAACACGTCTAACCTTTTTATATGTCAAAAACAAACTAAGTATGCTATATACTTGAAACTGTGAACATATTTCGGAACATGTGTACTAACACAAAAACAACAAAAAATCGATAAACGAAAAGTCACCTTACTTTTTGAACACACAAGCTACCTGGTTTTCATGTCAACTTGCTAGTTGAACTTTGAACTATTTTTCGTGAAAAAATGTTTATCACTTTACACTATCAATTCCAGCAACCCAGTTGAAAACTCGAAAAAATGTTTGCCGCTTATTTATCAAATCATTTGTATGCCTTTTAATTGGCTTTGATTATTAATTAAATTTTTTTGTTTTATGGCCGACTTTAAAAAAAGTATCTGTTAGCCCTTACTGAGCAACAGCCAGCGCTCAAATCGCTTTCTAACATATGACAATATTAACATACATACGAATTTACACTCCTCGTTCAAAGTTCTTATCGACTTGCATATCGATGTTTAACAATTCGTTTATTTTTTTATTTTTATTGCATCGTAGTTGAAAGCATTTTAATGCTCCTTTTGGCTTTGTAATCTTCTAAATTAACAACAGCAGGCACATGGCATAAGGCTTGTAGTCGTAGATGCATAAATTTTAATAGCTATCATTTATAAACTCAATTCGAAAACCCTTTTTATATTTCAATTCAAGTCAATACTTATATGTATACTCGTATAATAAAAAGCGTTTGAAAGTGTGCGCTTTCTGCTGTTTGTTTATTTGCTAAGTACTCTCAAGTTTTAATACTTTTTTTGTTGTGATCATAGAAACTTTTATGATCGGTGTTATGACACAGATTTTCTATGTTTAAGAAATGTTTATACTTTCATGCTGTTTCTTTTATTAGCGCACCACGTTGGGTCTTATAAAATTTCATTTAGAAGGGAGGAAGATTGGTGGAATTTATTAAAATGTTTGCATATTAAAAAGGATATATATTCATAAATATATGAAATGTTTGTACATTTATTTAATGAATAATAAGAAAATATAATTTAGCTCTACTTAAAAACATTCTCTCGTTATCAGAAACATGTAACGCATAAAACTTTAGAGTCCAGTGTTCAGTTCAAGTCCACATTGAAAGAAAGAACTTGGCGTATAATATGAAATTTTAAGTTATACTATTTTGCATAAAAGGTTAAATTCTTAAGAAATAAATAAGCCACCAACTGTGAAACGTTGCTAGCAGTCTATCAAAGGCAAAACTGTATTCTAGCTTAAGAACCAACCCCGTTGCGTTCAGAAAAAAAAACACAAAATGGTATCACCTGCAAAAAATCAGAACAATTCCATTGATAAAAGAGAAATGAAACGCTGCTTACAAAGGTAAAATGGTAACAAATGACAGAGGGCGAAAAATAAATGAAATTAAACCAAAACGTGTTTCGTACAAAGAACTGCGACAACGAACTGATTTCCAGCTGAGGCGCTCGCATCTTTTTTTTTTATTGATACAATTTAAGTAAAACTTAGTAGGCAGGCGATATAACCCAAAACCGTGGGTGTTATACACCATGCGAAGGCGGCATGAATTGGATAAGCGTACGAGTACGCTCGTAAATTTGAAGCAACGCAACGAAGTCAAACCGAACAGCCGAACGCTTGAGCTGATGCGCGCTGGGTGGGCAAATTAGGCAGACTAGCTGTAAACAAACAAAAATCAGAAGAAAATTGGTCAGACAAACATATAGAAAACCATATTACAATAAGATTTTGAAAGAATGCAACTTTTGAAAAATTGTATACTTGAATGAATGTACGCGGTGTGTTTGCTTGGATAACTATGGGCCATTGAGACAGGTCAGTTGCAGGTTAGCGCAAGTCACTGTGGCAAGCGGAACGGAGCGCCTGAAATGCAACAAGCCTGGCGATAGAATTGTGAGCCTCGAATACATACATATTTACTTACCTAGATTGAAACGCATTTTGACTGCAAAGAAACACACGAGTGCGCCGAGGCATTATTGTTTCTTCTGTTTTTTTTGTATTTTTTTTTTGTAATCTTTGCCTATGTTCAAAGTGCCGACAGTTTACAATACTTAGCGCTGTCGCATTATCGTCGCATATTTATCTCAGATTTCTTTTCTTTTCAAATAAAAAAGACGAGTACAAATAGAGACTATTAAAAAGCGAATGAATCAAATGTAATTGAAATAGTACATACAGCGACTGAGATGGTAAATTAAAAGGATATGTATGTACAGGATATGAGTTCAGAACATTTTTCATGTTCATGTTTTCATTTCCTTTATATTTCGTAGTCTACTCTACTCCACGAAATAACATAAAAACATACATACATACATACATTCATACATACATAATGCAAGTCTGATTTAATTGTCGAGTTATACCACAGATTTTTGTATGCTGTGCGCATTTTGCAAGTTGTTATAACTCTACCTGTCAGTTCAACGTAAAAGGATGCCTTTTCTTATATTTTGAAGATTTTAAGAGTAACCAAATAATTGTTATTGTTTGTTTTTGTACGCCTGTGATTAGTGGAAAACATGTGCCTACAATAATATACATAGATGAAAATTGTCGAGTACGTAAATATTGATTTCCTTTTAGATAAGTGTGTTTCTAGATATAATGAATAAGAAAATTATTGAGCGGAACATTTATTTTACTCACTACACTTATATAGTACATTAGTACAAAGAAATGTTAATTAAAAAAAAAAAAGTGTGCGGAAAGGGGAATTCATGATTTGAATTTTGAATTAGAAAGATGCAATTGAAAAATTCCATACAAACTATGAAACCAATGACAATATAAACAATAGTGTGTACTTGAAAATGTATTTAGTTTTTTTTTTTGTATTTAAGTGTGTAAGCACAGCGCAGTAGTAATTAGACAACAGAAAAAAGATGCACTTCAACTACTTAGCTGCATCTTTTTATTGTTAATTGTATACAAACTTTGTTTTATTATTATATGATTATTTACTTTTTCTTGTAAGTTGTTGCAAAGCTGTTTCTACTATGTCCTTTACATTTTTTTTTTTACAAAATTTCTTTACATAATTATTATGCACACGAAATGATGCGTGAACGAAATATTTTGAAGGAGTTTTTTATATAAGTGCTGTCTCAAAAATAGCTCTCAAATTTAAATATGTAGTAACTCACGCATTTCAAAGTTACATTTTTCTTCAAAAAATGCATTTTTTCTATTTTTCAAATTAAATAAAATTATTAAAATCAAATAATCGATACAAAAAGCTTTGTATTTTGATTATTCATACATATATGTTATTAAATACAATATTTTTTAAGATAGCCTCTTATGAATTTTGGACAAATATCACCAGTACCAAAAATTTTGTTCTCTACTCTTTTAGTTGAGTACAAATATTATTTTACAATTTCTTTATGATTCGTTTTCTTTCTTTAGTAGCCACATTTAAATATTTGGGAATTTAATTAACAGATGCTATGTATAACTGGTTGCTCACTTTAATATTAAAAAATGTTTATACTCGTATATGTAGATATATGTATATATAGAGTTTTTTGCAGGCACAAGAAACTTTTCTATTCATATTTCCTTAAAATATATCTTGGTTGTGAAATTTTTGACTTAGCAAATTCTAACCAAAAAACTATACTGTACAAAACTAACTATTCTTTGCAACATACAAAAGATAAAGACAAAAATTCCAAACAAAGCCATCGCCACTTGTGTGGCAAGCATTCAAAATATCAAAATGTTTTCGTCAAATCATCGGCAACAGGTAAAGCGATTTTCTTCCCAATTTGCACAGAAGATTAAAACCCAAGCATTTTCAGCAAAAGTAGGCGCAACAAACAGTACTGCCTATCGCCTATCAGCCCTTTTGGGATTTGCTTTCACGCAAGACTAGATGTATATAAAACGGCTTAAATTTTCGGCTTAGTTGATTAAGGGTTACGCTTTTGTTTAAAAATACCAAACAGAAACGACCAAATGTTTTAGCGGAGGTGGAGGTGATATCGAAAAAAGTAGCAAAGAGAAGGTAGGAGGAATATGTATATTGTATTTAAATGGGTGTGCGCTCAGCATGTGTATTAAAAAATAAATAAAAAATTCCAAAAATAAATCTGGCAAGTGCAGAAAAATATGTATCTGTTGAGAAGAAATTTAAATATTTGTTTAAATGTGTGAAACAAATACTTTATAATCTATGTATTTGCTGTTGATAGTTGTCAATAGGAATCGAAGCTAAATTAACTATCAATAAAGTTCCGTCCTCTGATCTTCTTGTCTTCAACAAGAACGCACGTTTTTAATTTCACTCTCTGCACGCTTTAACAATATCGCATGCGATTTATAGATGTCGGTAGCAGTTTTTAAACTGGTTTAAGTTTTTATTTAATATATATCAATTTAAATGTCATCTTATTGTGCTTTAGCAATAAATCGCTGCTTAAAATTGCGGGCATTATTCATACGACTTGTGAAAAATTGTAAACTCATTCACACGCTCTAAACCTTCCAGCAGCTCCCATTGAATGCACAAGCGCGTGTGAATTTGCTAATCTCAATGTCGTATGCAATCAATATCAAAAAAAAAGAAGATTTATTTAGAGCTAAGTTATAGTGAGAATTTATTTAATGAAAGCGAGAAGCAGCACATTTTTTAAGCTAATCGGCGCTAAGTACCCCTCAAATTCACTATTGCACGTTCTGGAAGTGAGAAATCAAAAAAAAAATATGCAAAAAGTATGATGCTCTCTAAAAATTTAATTCTAAAGATAGATTCGATCCCCAAACTCAGCGACATAGCGAGTTATAGCACACACCGCTACGGACTTACAATTATTTTGATGCTACTAAATAAATATATAAAGGTTTTGATATTTTTTAGCTTACAAAGCTATTTCTCTTCTTGTCATTCATGTTATAAAATACAAAAAAAAAAAAACTTGCGACATGGTAATTACTCAAATGTTTTCTAGAAACTTACATTTTTACGCGATAGCACACGAAGGTCGGTGAAAGAAGAAGTTAAATAAATCAATAACGCAAATATACGCAAAAAAAAAAGCATTTACAATTTTCTAGCAACATATACTCGCACATGATACATACTCGTATGAAGATAAGAAATGCGAGACAAGTTATTGGCGAAAATTACTTGGTTAACATAGAAAATATTTAAAGATTCTTGATTGGAACATACATAGCCGCAGAAAAATGTTGAACGATGATTTTAATTAAAAATTAATTTACTTATTCGTATCTTATGTAAACTCTGTTCACAAAATATAACACAAAACACATATTGACACATTTGGACAAATTATTTATTCTCGAATTATTTAAAATTATTTCTCAATTAAAACATCGTTAAATCTATAGCAAACGCTATTCTTTTTTAAATATTATAAAAAAAATTAGATAAAATTTAATAGAATTCCATCAAACTTTAAAAAGAAAAAATTAATAATTTTTTGGCGTATGCAGATTTGTAACTCATTAAATTTTATTGCAGCAAAGTAAAAGTTTCTAGTGGCTACGAATTGTCACTGATTTTTGACAATTTTTTCCTAACACTCTTTTACAATTCCTTCAGTATAAAAAATAAACGCTGTTTTGCATTGTATGGAAGAAACTACCTGTAAAAAAATTCCCAAAAAACAATGATAACTTTTAGAAACTTGCACTTTCTCGAGACTAAAATTTAATAAAGCCAAAAACTGCATAAACAAATTTTATAAGAATTATAAAAAAATTATTTAAAAAGTTCGAAATTTTGATGGCATTTGTTAAATCTTTGTACATTTTGTAAATAGTTAAAAAAAAATTGGTGTTTATGGGTTTTCTTAGAGAATGCACCATGTTTCTATTGAAACATATTTTTAAAGAAAAATAAAGTGCTCAGATCAATTATGTGGTTGCGCTATATTTTGTGAACACAGTACATATTTGGTATTGGAATGCTGCTTTTGGTATTCTTCAAAGTAAAACAAAAAAATGTAGTATCTGTTTTAATGTTTCACCTTCTGCAGTTTTACATTTTGCAACACGCTAGCGATATGTAAGCATTCCGAATTTGTATGTTTGCATGTATTTATTTATTAATTTTTTTTGTTTCTTAAGTATTCAATGTGCTGTATTTATATGCATAGTTTATGATCTGTTAAGCGCAATTAAAAGAAATATCGAAAGCTGAAACATGCAATAATTTATGGAAATTAAAAATTCCACAGTAGCCATAATTGCACGCATTGACTCAAGTGCAGCAGCAATAATGGCCTCATCAGTTGGGCATTCACATCAGCTGACTTTTTTGTGTTTTTTTTTTTCTAAATTCGAAGGAGTAGAGTGTAAGTATAAAACGATTTGGCATTTACAAGTTTGTACATATATTTTCGTGATGCTACGTTGCCAGATAATTAGACATTTATAAATATCTACATAATTTCTTTAATAGCAGTATTTGAAGTTATCGAGTTGAGTGCGTTTTAAAATTTGTACACGTTTAAATGTTTACGTGTTTAAAAATTTCGAGAGCAGTGTTTGCAACGTACGAGTATTTTCAAAATAAATACTAAATATATATCGGCACTTATATTGAAGATATTTATGCTTTGAATATACGTAAACTGTCACTTATATTAAATGTTTAGAGTTCTGAGATGTATATTTTTCCTACTGTGAACTTTATAAAACATCTCTCAAACTTCCGTAACAACTTTCAACAACATCGCTCAACGTGTCGCTTGAAATTCATTTGTAATATTATCATCAAAAGCAAAATATCAAAGTTGGCATTTTATGAAGGTCACTCTTCGATACAATTGTAGAAGTTCACCATATACGTACATATGTACATACATTTTAAGAACATGCATATTTAAAATTCCTATGCCCTGCTAAACAATCACATATCCGTTGACAAAGTAACTTTAACTAGTCCATATCAGCATTTTTTATCTTTCACTTCCACACGTTATCAGTTCAATTACTCTCTACAGTGGGTGGCAATTGTGTTGATAGCAAAGCAATTACAATTATAACAACAAGCATGTAAAATATTTATCTGACGAGTGTAAAAAATTGCAACATAACGCTACAACACAATTAGACTATTGGCCATCGGGCAATTCATTAGAAGAGTAAATGTGTTTAGCAATTTAAAAAAAAAAAACTAATGATGGCGGTGTTAATGATTGTTTCTGTTACGCCTTTTATAAAGTAAGGTATTGAGTTTTCACTCAAATTCTAATCGTATTACCTTTTAAGCATTAGTCTTTCTAACTGATTTAATGTTTAATTGCATTGCTTCAATGTCAGTCAGTCAGTTTGTCTTACTTCATAAAAACCTTCAAAAAAGAATTCAGTTATTATTTAATTTATGAACTCTAGCATTTTTATACTTTTTGTTGTTTTTAGTGTAATGTGCATGAAGAGCAGTTTGAAGCTTTAGAAATCCAAGTTCGTTTCTTAAGTCTTTCGATTGCACAGACTAAAAACTCGTCGATCAAAATATAAATATTAAACTAAATCTTTCTGGCTATGTAGCTATTTCACAGTCGTGAGCGCTGTGATGATATTTCGGTTTTCTTGGCAGCGTTTTTTAAAAGTAATTTGTTTGGTTAAAAACATTTATAAAAATATCAAAATAACTAACAAAAAAAATTATAATTATTGTTTTTACGGAACGTATTGATGTCATATATTAAATTCCTACATTAAAATATTTTCTATAAATCAACAATCGTGTTTGTTAAACTCTTTGATAACCTTAATCTAAGATTAACGTAGTTTTGTTTCCAATTGCTTTTTTGCTTAGAAAATATAAAAGGGGTCAAATGTAAATGTTTCTATATAATTAAACATAGAGTTTTATAAATATTGACGTGAATAGCGCATAAAATTACCATAATAAATAGAAAATTAAAATAAAGTAGCTTTCACAACAATCATTCCAAAGGTTTTCAAATTAACGCATCAATTATACAGCGGAAACTTTAAGCAAATACGCTACTAAGCCCAGAATTACAGACATACAATACATACATACATATGTATGTGTAAGACAACTAAAAGAAAAATTGTGATTAAGAAGAATAGTTAAATACAAAAGACAACCAAAGTCGATATAAAATAAAGCAACATTTCCTGTGTTTAGTTTCATTATAATAATTCTTCAGTTGTTTTCAAAACATACAAATCACTCATGCAAATCCAAAAATTAAACATTGCGTTACACGCACATACTATGTATGTATGTATTAATTTTTATATGCATATATGTATGTATGTGTATGCCTAAGTTTGTAATTATGTGATAGTGATGGTGTATAGTAATGAATTTCCGATTGTACTTAAGAACGCCTAATTGGGACATTATTGTGTTTGTGGGTCAAACGGTAGCTGAAATCGAAATTTCCTATGCTAATTATGAAACGCGGGTTGAAACTTAGAAGCTTAGAAATTTTTAGAGGCAAACAACTAACGACGTTATCATAGTATTTTAGTACTAAGTAAATATGTTATTTACACATGTGTGTATGTGGATGAGTTCAACTTATGAGAGACCAATGCGACGATTGTCATTTTTGGCGGCGTGAAATCACTTTTTACGCATTTTATATTTACAAACATTTATTTTAGTGCTAAAAAAAAGCGATATATTTAGAGTGTAATGACAAATTTCATAGGCAAAAATATATTCTTAACTCGGTCAGGAGGAACATTCTTCCATGTGTGGAATGGTCGTTGCCTTATATTTTATTTTTTATTTTTGTATTTAATCATCATAGCGATGAGTCGACAACACTTCTGAAAGAGTTTCAGACCATTTTACCCTATCTTCATTTCGAAAAAAGCTGTACATTAATAATCATCGAGAGAAGCTTTTGGGGAAACTTTTCAAAAGGTGGGTAGAAAAAATAATCTCTGTGATTGAAAAACTCATATGGGATGGTACCGGATGATACCTTTTTAATAATAATAATCCCAACGGTTTTATCCCTCCATACCCGCCCGACCGACGCGAGGGGCGCATCCGCATGACGCACGGATATAAAAAAAAAAAAATTTTGTTTTTTTTTTCATATATGTTGCGCCGAGTCATGAAAGGCAGAGGTTTGTTAAGTGTCGAGATCTAAAACTGTTCAGCTACAAAACAAATGCTCATCAGCTGATCGAATAGTAATATATGTATATGTATGTATGTATTAATTATTGAGAGGATTGAGTATAGTTTTCCTTATGTGTAAAAGTGAGTCTGAAATATCAAAAGAACCGGAGTGAGTGTTAAAATCCTGACACAAACTACGGAGTGGCTCATTTAACTCAAAATTACTTTTACATGGCTTCAGAAAGAGAGGCTGGAAATTTCTTGAAATTCTGGAGGGAACGTTTAGTTTTATTTCGCTAAGAAGAGATGGGCTAGAGATCAAGCCTGTCAGTAACTTGACCAAAAATACAATGCCTAGCATTTCTCTGCGATTAGCAAGTGTAGGAAGATTAATGAGTTTTAAACGACTTATATATGGCGGCAGGTTGTACTGAGAATCCCAACGAAAATTCCTTAAAGCAAAAAGTAGAAATTGTTTTTGAATTGACTCTATTCTGTCGGAATGAACTTGATACCGCGGGTTCCAAACAACAGATCCATATTCCAGTATGGGCCTCACTAACGTTGTGAATAGAGCCATCGTGATGTAAGGGTCATTGAATTCTTTTGACCACCGTTTTACAAGCAAGCACAAAATTTTTTTTTTCTTTATCTTATATTTCAACATAAAATTTTTTGTAACATGATTTCAACTATATGGAAGTATTTTTTTTTGTTTGAGTTTTGTACATTGCTAAGTATTTTTAAGTACCAAAAATTCCAAAATAATGCTTTAATGTTATAAGTAGAATATTTGATACTTATATATATATATATTAGACTTGGTATATTTAAAAAAAAATGTTTTTTCTCCACCAGTTCAAGTGCTTGTCGAAACTATAATTTCGCAGACCATATATTAACAGAAGTTAAATCAGTACTCTTACGCACTTCAAACTTGGCCATGATCGGCTAGTGGCTAGCACCCTACATGAAACTACCTGCTTCGAATGGCGGAAGTTAATTTAATCCATTTCATGTATTAAGGCTAATAACTTCGGAACCTAATATACATACATATGTTAGTAAAGTGCGCACAATTTGCCTACATTCTAATTTGAATATTTAAATAATTACATACATTCAAAAGCAATATGTAAACTCAAACTATAGTTCCAATATTTACTTGCGCCATTCCATTCCATTTCTTTCCGAGTACATTTTTTTCACATTTGCATACTTTTCCAAGTAACTTGTGTATGTAAATAATATTCGCATGCGATTATTTATGTTTGCGGTTTTTACTGCTTCGATACTCGTATTTTATTCATTTTTCTTAAATTTGTGCTGTAGCTTACGTGACGCTTTCTTCGAGTATCTACAATAAGTGGCCAGCGCGTAACATTTTATAATATTGCTTTGCACTGTGAATGCTTTGACAACCAGAAATTTAAATATATACATATGTATATCATTACATATTTACACTATTATGTAGATGCATAACTAGGTATTTATATGATGAATAACATTGAATAGTACACATGCATGTAACTATATATTAATATACAAACATACATTTTTAAATCTTTGCATTGAGCCGTTTCTTAACAAAAAAAAATGTTAAAAAGCATATATGCATTTGCGGCAGTTACACGCTTACCACAGCATTATTTAATACGATAAATTATGTGTTATGCGATTAAATGTCTTTATTGACACTACATGTTCATCGAAAGTTGCATAACGCGGCGATAACTGTTTGTATGTGCATATATAAATACATAGGAAAAATAGTTTTTAAAAGCACGCACACAAGCACATGCAAAGCATTGCATATCAATTACAAAAAGCATGGAATTGTACAGCATTGCATTTGCATATTTGTGGTATATTTTTCCAAGATGCATACATATACCTATACACATACATATATACAACATATAGTATAAAACAACATATTGCAAATGTCAATCAATGTTATCAATACAATGGTAATCAATGCTTGAGTGATGTAGAAAACTAGTTTATGTTGTGGTTTTTTTTTTTTTTGTAAAAGCCTAATTGCACATACGCTCTGTTTACAAATTATAGCACAAACACATATTGACACTTTTGGACAATTTATTTTTCCTCGAATCATTTAAAATTATTTTTCAATTAAAACATCGTTCTTTTGCGGTATGCTTATTCAATTTAAGCATCACAAAGTGCAAGTTTCTAGCGGCTACGAATTACCATTAATTTTTGACATTTTTTTCTGGTGTTTTTTGCAATTCCTGCCGCATAAAAAATAATCGCGGTTTTGCATTGTATGGAGAAAACTGTGAGTAAAACAAAATTGTCAAAAATCAGTGATAACTTGAAGACACTTGAAACTTGCACTTCCTCTGACTATAGTTGAAAGAGACAAAAAAACTGCATACTCAAAAAGAATATTAAAAACTTTTTTTCAAAGAGTTCGAAATTTTGTGTAAACTTTGTTAAATCGTTGTACATTTTTAAATAGTTTAAAAAGTGAAGGTTTATGGATTTTCCGTGAAAATGCACCATATTTTACTTGAAAAATAATTTTTATTAATTAGAAGAAAAATAAAGTGTCCAAATATGTAGCTACGTGCTTTTTTTAATTATTATAAATTTCGTATGAAGTTTGATGACTGATGTTGTTTTCTTCTTTTTCTTGTCCGACAGGGTGAATTGTTTGTTCAGGTATTCCAGTATCTGCTCTTCATTGTCCTTGGTCATCACGCAGATAATGTCATCGACGTACCTAGCATAGAATACTACGCCCAACTCGGCTTTCAGTTCTTCCATATACTGTCCCTCCAGTTCTTGCATAAATACCTCCATGAGAATGGCAGAGGTTGGATTTCCCATTCCGAGTCCGTTTGTTTGTCGGTTTATTTTATTATTAAACTTAAAATAATTTTGTCGCAGTGTAGTTCGTAATGTGTTTGTGATTTGTGTTGTTTTTATATGGTCCTTCGTTTTTTCGTGTAATGTTTTCCGGACCATATTTATTGTTTCTGTTTGTGGGATCGATGGGTATAAGTCCTTAATATCAAATGACACTAGCCTGCTTTGGTGTGTAATTTTCACGTTTGTCAGTTTATGGATGAGTTCCGTCGTATTTGCTACAATGTGCTCGTTACGCAGTTCCAAGTTATTATTTAACAGCATTTTCAGATGTTTGAACAGTCTATAAGTAGGAGACGACTTATAGTTAATTATGGGTCTCATTGGAGTGTCCGGTTTGTGGATTTTTGGAAGCGCTATCAGTGGTGGTGCTGCCGGATTCATTTGGCTTAATAAGTGTGATGTGTCCCTCACACATAATATTGGTATAACATTGCTCGCCTCTTTTATGGTCTTCTTTATGTCTATTTGGTATCTGGCCGTAGGATCTTCTCTAATTTCTCTGCACTTCATTTCCCCTATCAGCGTTTTAGTTTTTTGTTCCTCTCTCTTTATGAGTACCGTTGTATTGCCTTTGTCCGCCTTTTTCGTTATTATGCTGTTCTTCCTAAATTTCTGTTTTAAACTCTTCATAATGTTACTTTCGTGGCTATATCTTCCATTTTCATTTATTTTTTTTTTGGTTTTCTATAATAAATCTGCATGTGTGCCTTGTGTGATCTTCGTCCTCACTTGGCAGCAAAGATATTCCTACTTCCGTATCTATAATAGCTTGTGGTGCTATCCTTATCCTGTTATTGTCCTTTATATTGTGTTTAAGTCCTTTCTCTTTAATAGTTTGGTTTCCTCCTCGTTGATGGATATATTTGCAAGATTCACTAGTCTGGTGTGAAAGTCATGATCTTGTGACTTGTCTTTTACTCCATATGGCGTGTCGTTAGTTTTTCCAGTTTCTCTGTAATGATGACTGAACTTTAATGAGTTTGCTAGAAAACGCAAATATTTTAATTGCGAAATTTAATAAATTAAAAATAAATAGTCAAAGTTTGACAATATGTAGTTATTAATGATTTCAAAATTACGAACTTATGTTTATCAATCGCCATTTTTCAAATAATTCGAAAATTCAATAAGGTGAAGTCATAAGAAAGAGGCCAATTTTTTTTAAATTTTCTCTTACGTGTATTTTTGTTTGCCTACACGGCCTCAATTGTAGAAATGCTAATGTTGCTGTCGGTATGACTTCACCTTATTGAATATGCCCCGACTGAATCATTTTGGTTTTGAATGGGTTAAAGAGTTAACTTACAGTGCTACATGAATTCTTATTCGAATTGAAGTAACCCTTCTTCTCAAGAGAGCAGAGATTATAACTATCTCCAATTGGTACATTGTATCGTTTATGTAGCCATCTTCGTAGAAACTCATTTAAAATGATTGAACAATTTTGTTTAAATTTAACTAAACATACGTACGTACATATTTAATTTGTTTATGTATTATTTTTATTTTTAGACATTTGCATTTCATCTAACACCTCGGGTAATATCTTCAACATGTGAGGAGCAGATAAAGGAATCCAGCAAATTTCTTTCTGCACATGTTCGAAACACAAGCTAAAAATCTCCGAAACAAGCCAAAAAATTTGCTGATAGCTCTTAACTCGCCAACGCTCGCCCAACTGCGGCCATCGGTATGTTTGGCCTATTGGGTTCTTCACAAATCTATGGACTACAGCAAGTACATGAGTATAGCAACAATAACTGCGACGCGCACATAAACAACCAAAGTGCATCAACGACACAAGTCAACAATATCAACACAAATATTACCAATCGCAAGCAACGTCGTTCCACATCAAATCACATAGAGAGCGGCAGCAAATTCTTCGCCTCACTAAGCTCCATGCAAGGCATCAAATCGCCAACGAATTTCATTGAAAAATTCATAAAAAACGAATTGCTTAGCGGCTACGAAAGCATTAAAAATTATAAAAACTTTCAAAATTCAACAAACGCTGGTAGCTCGAACAGCACCTTTTTCACCAGCAACGCAACCATAAACGAACGCTCGACCACAGCTGGTTGTGGCAGTGGTGTTGGTGGTGTTGCAGACAACAATATCGCCGAAGGTCTACTGACAAGCTTCAATTGCCTCCACGGCCGCTATCGCAGCAATTGTGATGGTGAATTCTACGAGCCGGTGAATGTTAGTTCACAGCGCGAGCAATTAGCGGCCGCAACACCAGCAGCAAATACAACAACAACAAACATAACGGTTGTAAAGCCTTCGGCGAAACGCAACACGGAAGCGGATATGACAATCAAGTACTCAAAGAACTTGCTCGCCAATACACCAGACGAACAGTCGCCCGCAACGCTGCAAAACTATCAAAAGTTGTCGGAGTGCGAGCAAGATTTGCTGTTAACGGCGTCAAGTGGCGCAAGTTCGGGAGAATTCAATAGCGATGTGAATGTTGGCAGCAGCGGCCAGACGACAACACCGGTGAACAGCTTGTACAAGCGATTGTCGTTTGGCGGTCGTGCGTCCAAGAATGCGACGGATAACGTCGGGACGATTGCAACGGCAGCGGCGACAACTGAAGTTGTAAGTTGAAAAAAAAAATTATTTTGAAATGTACAATATCATTTCGATTAATAACAAAAGAATACAGATTAAATCGGATGATCGCTGGACTGTGTAGGTAGTTGGTTCTGGTAATAAAATCTTGCATAAAAAGCCATACCAATGAAATTTCTTGGTGCAAATCTCTTTTAATTATATCAATTGTTTGCTTATACCTAGTTCATGGACTAAATTTCGAAAACACCAGCAAAATATCAATGAGACCTGCTTATCAACATGTCTTTGGATCTTTCAGAAGATTGAAAAGAGATTTCAAATTGGTTTTTGTTTAAGATTTTTATTGGCCTTAAAATGAATAGTATTCACAATTTTATTGAGCTCGAGGCTCGATTAAAAATATTGCAACTGTTTTAAAAATGATTTTAGTCTTTCGAAAGACTTTGAGGAGTTCTAAGGCTACTGCCAGAATCGCACTGTGGTATCTCTTTTGAAATAGATTGCTTAATTTTTTGAATAAGTAATTTTGCATTTTTTTAAAATTAATATTGTATTTTTATTTGCTACTTTAATTTATATATACATATTTTTACTTTTAAGTAATAAGTCTTGCAGTAGAGCCCCTCTGAATAGTACCAAAATTTTGTTATTTTTTCTTGCATTGCATATTCGGCTAAGAGCCTGATTAATTTTTTTTGTACATAGCGAAATAGCATAAATAAAACCACATTCGCAAATTAGCCAAAATAAAATATTTGCCACTTCGACGCCAAACTGATAGCCAGAAATTACTTGCAAATAAAAATGTTTACACTTTTTCACTTCTAAGTGATAATCGTTTCATTAGCGCAATGTTAATGCCAAAAATATACAAAAGTGTTTGTTTACTAATATTGACACATGAATGTAGTATATACTTACAGTGGGTATGTATAGTTCATCACTTTTGAATTTACATACATACATACATACTCATATTTATTTCCCTTTTTTGCTTTTCTATAATAATTCAAATGTATTAAAACGTTTGCACTTTAGCTTTTACTCATTTGTTCTTTTGTCTTTGTGGGTGAGTAGTAAAAGTTGTGTGACGTCACTTAAAAACTTGTTTGCTTGCTTAAAAAGATTATATCATTTTTTCCAAAATCAGTCAAGAGTATGAATGTGTCACAAATAGTTTACTAAATTATTATTTCTTATCAACAGACAACTAAACTTGATAACGATATGAAGTTTGTATGCTCGCACACAATCACACTCTCAGAGACACATTGCACTGAAAGTGCTTTCCAACACAGGTTTGATATTCGTTGTGCGCATTTTTTTTATCAGATTTTCATACATATGTAAGCCGCAGCGTTTACTGCTTTTTGCTTCTGCATTCCCAATATATCAGCCGTGATTTTTCAGTCCCAACCTTCACTCGCTTTTAGTATTTATTTTGACTGTTGCCGGTGATGACTATGGTTAATCAACATTCCGTTTTATTGTGTGTACATATAAGGTCGCGCGTTACCTTTTGTTAATTAATTATCAAGTGTTAATTAATAAGAATATGAACTTGCACTGGCTCGCAAATGTAAGTAAATTAATCATGTTTGGCATGTATGTAGGTAATTCAAATTGATACGCGTCTGCTGCTTAAACACAAACAACTTTTACAAGTTTAGTGGATTTGCGGTAACTTAAATGATCTTAACTGAAAGGCTTTAATAATAAGTGTTCTTAGACAAGCGAACTGGCGTTAAATTGAAGTTAGTAGATATATAATAATGTTATACAACTTAAATTTTTGAAATAAAACGAATGATTAAATTGTTTAAATATAATTAACGGATACAAATATATATTAAAATTTGTGACTGATACATTTAAAAAAAAAAACGCAAACAAGCTATTGATTCATTTTTTTTACAATTTCCGACAAGGAACCTGTCATAGGACATCTAAAGTGTCCTGTTGCTGTTATAAGATTAACTTGGTTTGTCGAAACTCAGGCAAAATTAAATAATTATCTGCTATTTTAAAAATATTTTTGTTAATTATTGGTGAGGTAGTAATTTGGCGACCGAAAGAACACTTTAGAAATTTTACTTCACACGGAAATGCACCCCGTTATACATAAGGTTGCAGAATCCTACCATGATGTCCCTGCTAGTCGAAGGGAACCAAGAGCTGTCCCGCTAAACTTAGCAGCCAAGGTTAAAGACTGTGCTATAAATAATAATATCTCTCTTTCATTCGCAGACTCTTTGATAAATACATATAGAGATCATAAGAAACTTTGTATAACGCTGAAACCTTAATAATATTCTTACGAACAACACAAAAATTATTGATGTATCAGATAAAAAAAAGTTCGCATTTCTTGTGCGATTAAAAAAACCTTAGTTTTTGTTGGTATTATATTCCATTATTTCTAGATCCTCATTAAATATTTGTATTTTGATTAATTCCTAATATTTTACTTTATTTTAGTACACAATGACTAACTTTGATAGAGTGTAACATGATTTTAGCGAGTGACTATTACATACCACAAATGACAACATATTCATCAAACGTATTCGTACAAGCGATTTATGAAACAACACTAGTTTCACTACATATAACTCCATCGATCTACCAACCAATTTACTTTGACAGCAAATGAGGCATCATAAACAAATCACACTGGATGTGGAGCGAATTACGTAATTTCATTTTCTCGATAAAATGTGGGCACAGAAAATTAGGGGACATTGATTACAAAAAAAAATCCCATAACAAAGATTTGCCATATGCTTAGATTCACTCCCATTATTGTGGTTTGGGCAACAAACAGAACAATAAATGTTATCTGAATAGAAAACTAGGGAAGCCCAAAAAATTATAAAATTGCAAGAGTAGATAATAGTCTAATGAGAGTCCAATGATAAAATTTACATACATATGTACATATATTAAAAATATTGATAAAACTGCTTGTACAAAGCAAAATTTAATTCTGTTCATTAGTTATGCAAAAAAAAATAATTTTTACGTCACCCCATTTTTGCAGGTGTCCGACTATTCCTCGTCAAATAATTCATCCTCTTCGGCATCTTCGACTCTCTCATCGCAAACCACCTCTATATCCCTTAAATCCATTGACCTGCAGCGCACCTCATCTGCCTCCTCGTCCGGCGATTGCGCCCAGATGTGCGAGCGCCGAAAGTCTTCACCACTTGCCGATCCGGCTGACTCGGCAGTCGAGACTGTCCATACAGGCGTCGCACTCCAGCTTACGCCAGAGCGCGTGCAGCGCCGTAAACTAATTTCAATGATCTCACATTATGAACAGCAAAATAAGCTGTTGCAACGCGAACTAGCGAAAGAGAAGCGACGTCGCAGTGAAGAGCTTAACTGTGTTGCTAAGTCGCTAATTTGTTTTGAGTCTAAGCTGAAAAAAGATATGAAAACTGTAAATCAGCGGCTACTAGAGAAGGACGTGGAAATTTGTCGTTTAGTTCAACAGAATCGTGCTTTACGTAAGCGACTCACGAAGATCGCCGAGGTGGAGGGAGAAAATGCACGTGACGAAGGTGTGGTAGAGGATGGTGAGCCCGGAAGCGATGGTGGCGAGGAGCAAAGCGGAAAAACGAAGGAAACAGTGCTGAAGCGTGGAACTGCGCCGACATCGGCGTACAGCGAACAACAATTGCTGGATGACTGTTTGGTACTCGAAGCTTTGCAATGCATCAATTGCAAGAAGCAATTCTATGATATTGACTTAAAAGAGAGCTGGACACAAAATGCACCAAAAGATGGTACGAGAAAAAATGGTGAGTATTTTTTGAATTTATTCAAGAAATGAATTTACCTTTTTACTTCTCCAGTTGACCACACCACTGAGCACGGCTCATCGAGTGATGATACAGTCTCATCGTCGTTTTACGGAGCCCGGCGCAGTGTACGCTACACCAGCAAACGCACCTCCGGCACTTTCCGCGAGTACATGCGCTCTCGTGCGATGAATATAGACGACCCCGCGTTGGATAACAACTCGGAGGAGAATACCAGCACAATCAGCCGCGACGACTCGCAAGCTAGCTACGAAAAACTAAACATCTATTCGTGCACCATCGAGCGTATGCATGGCGTAAAGGGAGAAAGTGAGCGCGAATCGGAGCAGAGTGGAGTGGAAGGCACGGGGAGACCAACTTTACAACTTAGCTGCAAAAGCAGTGGAAGCAGCAAGAGCAGTATGAGCATTAGCAGCAAGAGTAACGCCAAAGTACCCGTGCCTCAAATTGAAGAAGATGATGGCATATTTTCACCAACCCAAGATGATGATTTTGAAGAGATAGAGGAGGATGTTGGTCGCTCCATTAAAATTGTAGTGCGGCGTTCTACGGACTTTTCTGAGGCTTCGCCCAAACAAATATACGAAACATCTACCGATGATTGGTACGCCAGCGCCTCCGATCAGGAGGAAACCACACCGAATACCGCTGCAGCCAAAACATATGCCCACGGTGCTGTTAATCCAGTACTTGAGTGTGTCAATCAGATACTACTACAGCAGTCCATGGAGGAGCCAGTGACAGAGCGCGCTATTCAAATGCCTATCAGCAGCAACAAGACTTTGCAACCCCTGCCAGTAGGCTACTGTAACTCTGTCTCTACTGCCAGCCTGCCACGGCGTAGCTCGCTAAGCGGACGACGCAGTTCACGGAGTAATAGTCGCTCCAGCGATGGACAGCCATCGCACAATGGCACACTGACACGCAAGCGCGTCCATTTTTCAACTAAGAATAGCATGGTCCACGTGCCACGCAACGACGAAGAAAACGAAGAGGACGAAGATGCAGACGACGATGCAGCTCAAGATACGAATGATACAATGATCTCAAGCCTTATACAATATAATCCAATGAGTTACTATACTCAAGCCACACAACAAGCTGCGACGGCTAAATCTGCGGCTGCAGCTGCGGCTGCTTCGAGTACTATTGCGAGGGGTGGGCTGCTCACAGAAGTGGCCGAACACGAACGTCTCGAAACGCTTAACTACGAGAGTATATATAGCAACGAATACGAACCAATCGGGTCCGAGCATAATTCCTCAAATCTATATGTGGACATGGAATCCACCACGAAGCCATCTGCCATCAACGCATTAAGCCCCGCTGCGGCCGCAGATGCAAAAGCTCCTAAAATTCCACCGGCGTTGCCGCCGAAACCGGCAAACCTTTTAAAGTTTAAGAAATCGTTGCAACAACTCGACGAAATACCGGATGAGCATCTACATCAGGATGGTCATGCTGCAGTAGAACCGGACTACTGCTCCATTTCGGAGGTAAATGTGGGAATAACGAGTGTGCAAATCGTAGCCGATGTGCATAAGGTGCCGGAATCGGAGGCGGATTTAGAATCAAATGCTGCACTTGAGGCACCCATCTCCGAACTAGATATAGAAGTGTCGACAGTAGCCTCTGATGAAACGTGCCCCGTTTCGCAAAAGACTGATGAAATCGAAGAGATTTTTGCTGATGTACCAAAGCTACCCAATGTCGCGGCAATTATAGCGCCGAAGCAAGCAAAGTTTCCGCAACAACAAATTCAACTACAATCGCTGAAGCGCCAGTTGACTTCAAGCGATTACTTGGTAATGTCGCCCAAAATAGAAACACCCAATATGAAACTGCAGAATGCCCGCAATGCCACCATACTAAACACTGCCTCAGCGAAAAAAACACAATCCATAAACTCCACAAACAATGATAACGGCACACCCAAAACCGTCGGTAAACCAACAGTTGACTACCTGAATACACCAATCAAATCTCCAAATCGTCCGGATGCCAGCGCGCTTAAGTTACACCTACACACTCCCAGCCCTCTTCAATACAAGCGCAAACATATGCCGAATATACTCGCCGAAATCAATAAACGCATGAGTTTGCCAAACTCACCAACCACACCTACTGCAAGATTGACGTTCACAACACCCACGAAACCAGCGATCTCCGCAAAAACGACTCTGAAACTTAAAGTAGAGGTAAGCACACCGCAAAATATGCCCCTGCAAGCCGAATTCGATTGGTATAATTTGGATGCCGAGTATGGCAAAACTTCGTCCCAGCAACCTGATCTGCTCAAAGCGAGTGATGCACTCAACAGTGGCACCATGCTCGCCGGCATACACGAAGATGGTGAGAGCATTACAACAGTAGCGGATGAATATAATCTGGATGAAGAATTTTCACTTGTTGGCGACAAACCTGACGTGCTGACCGGTGGTAGTGAGCATGACAACGAAAGCGCTGAGGAGAAAAGCGAAATAAGTGTAGTGGCCAACACGAAGCTTTCGGCACAGGCTATGGAAACTACCAAATTGGAAAATATAGCCGCTCTAAATGCCATCATCTGTGAGGCAGTCAATTTTCCAATGTGCGGTGAGAGTTCGCCAATGGTAGCACCATCCACGGCTGTTGCTCAAAATCATGCTAAGGCAAAGAAGATTAAAAAGAATTTGGCCAACTTTGAGAAATTCATCGAGGGCTCAGGTTTGAGTACAAAGCCACTGCCGAGCAAAAGAAAAATCTATTTTGCCGGTCCATTTGTGTGATAAGTACATATGTATGTATGTACGTACATAAGTACGAGTATGTGTGAAGGGAGAGAGCTTGATATTCCTTTATACAAATGATGTGTGGCATGCAAAGGCGTAGAAGATGGGGAAATAACGAACCGAATTAAGCGCGAGTTTCGCGAGTATTTGTGAGCTAAGGTGATCAATAACGTATTCAGGCGTGCTAGAGATATACATAATTTATTGGTTTTTATTTTTTTGTGTTATTTCTGTGGATCGACTTGACATTAAATTTAAGTACGCTTTCTCATAATCTTAAAACTATTTTTATATTGAGGAAAAACTATATTATTTATATGTATGTGTTTTTCGCGTTCATTTCTTGTTTTGTGAAATAATAGAAGTATATTTAAACCTTAATTGTTTAAGAATTTAACACGTGTTTTAGTTCAAATTAATATTTCTGTTATATGTATATATATACCTATGTATGTATATGTATGTATGTACATATATACATAAATACAAAATGTGCAGTTTCCTGTTCATTGAATTTAGTTTTATTGTGTAGAAATTTATTTTCCAAATATAAAACACACATATGTATGTATGATGATTTGTTTAAATTAGTATTATATTCTCTTTTCGATTTTTTACTTTAATTGGTAGCAAAATAGTTAAATAAAATGAAAATCATTAAAAATAAACTTCATACGAATAAAATAAGATTAAAACCACACAGTACCTTTTTATTGTTTTATTTTATAAAGAACTAGTTCGTACAGCTACATCACTAAACGCCAGAAGAAAACGTAAGTAATTACTCCCTTGTATTGTCTTTAATAAAAAAAATGTATAAATTCTTCAAAACATTCATGACTTGACCTATCAAACGAAAGCCATCGATGGACGACAGCTGAGAAAAGAAGCCATATTTTGTAGTTAAAACAAGTTTTTCGCAAATTTTAAGCAAAATTGAAATTTATTTTGTACATCATAAATCATTTTAAGTGCTCAACATACACAGCAGTTTTTATGGTACATGTGCATAAAAATATATTTATTTTTCTTAATTTTCATTATAATTATATTTTTGCTCTAAATATAAATGTAAAATAATTATCAGAGATTTGCATTAGTAACCGACCCTGCCTTGTTGTTTTATTCGACTTACACAATTAATTGAACTCTGAATTAGGTTACAGCAAGCGGATTGTTTCTCCAGGAATTTTGTGTGCCGAAAAAGCGCTTAAAATAATGGCAGCACAGATTTGTAATGTTTGTAGAGTAAGTATTTTTATAGTGCAAATAATTACAATCATGTAACAAAATTTTTACTTTCCAAACACACATTTTTACATGTTTTTAAAAGCAAATGCTGCTACTTTTCTAAAAATTAAATACACACATTTTTAATTCAACCGCAAATTAGCAGGTAAACATACATACGTATGTATGTATATTTGAATAAAGAAATACATAAACAAACGATAATAAAATTTAACGATATAAAAAGATTATGTGTTTTATACAGTACATGTATGTTTTTAGTACAGCAGAAATATTTATAAGTTAGGTTTAATAACAGTACATCAGGGGTATTAAGCGTAAGTTCTATGTATGAGTAAATTATATATGTAGGTTATAAGTATGTGCAGCAATTATATTAATATGTTTAAATTGAACGCATTGTAAGCCAAACACAAACTGCAAAAATTATATTTAAAACTAAGCACAGAAAAATGGAATTCACAGAATTATAGAAATAGCATAGCTATAAAAGAAGTAAAAAGCCTTCCGGTTTTAAAATCTAAATCATCATAAATAATTATAATAAACATTAATTGCATAGCAATATGTGCCACGCTATACAACCCGTCATCTAACATCATATGATTAATATAGACTGGTCTTTTTCATAATACGCAAAAACTCATCCTGATTCACCACCCCATCATGATCCAAATCAGCTTCATCAATCATCTCACGCAACTCCTCATCGGTCAGTGTTTCTCCTAATTCACGTGCCACACGTTTCAAATTCTTAAACGAAATTGAACCAGTGTCATCATCATCAAAGAGGCGAAATGCTTTCAATATTTCTTCTTTGGTATCCTTCTCAGCCATTTTCATGGTCATCAATTGCAGAAAGTCATTGAAGGATATGCGGCCCGTACCATCCTTGTCAATTTCAGCAATCATACGTTTGATTTCTTCCTTTTTCGGCTCAAAGCCAAGCGCACGTATAGCAACCTTCAGCTCTTTTACTTCTATAAAGCCGGTACACTCGGTGTCGAAAAGGTCGAACGCCTCCTTTATATCGGCCTTTTGTGCTTCGGAAAGCTCAAACTTGGGCCCGGATTTCTTCCGCTGCGATGTAGACTGATGTTGTCGCTTGCCAGTTGTATTTGTGGCCAAAGTAGCGTTCGACGGACTATGATCCATTATTTCTTAAATTCCTTTTGTAAGCCCTTCAGAACAAAAAAGGATAGTAAGTAAAAAATAATAGGCAGTGCGCAATTAAATACGCAATAAAGTATGTATGTATGTGTACTTCTCTTGAATGAATTCAACGGGCTAATGAATACACACCCACACAATCCGTTGGATAACTAGTGGTAATTGATTGTTTGTGGATTCTAAACAACGTCGCGTTGCTGTGACCACAGGCAGAGCCGTGACCGCGGTCACTATCACGCTAACTTCCCGTAACCCAGCGACGTGTTTGCGTATTGGAGCCTCTCTTGCCTTTAATGATTTTCCAGATTTTTCACTTTCAAAAAATCGAAGTGGGCGCAATGCCTACTGTGAATTATTCAGAATTCACTTCACAAAGTAGTTTCTAAAAATAGAAAACAGGTGGGTAATCCTTTATTTTTCTACATACACGCCTCAGCTTTTCTTCAGTGTACTTTAACCACCCTCTTGAAGGTATAAATTGTCCTTTTTGTTCAAGGTAATCAAATTGTTAAATTTTTATTGACTTTTCCGCAGTCAGCTGTTAGCCGGAAGCATACAGCATTGCCATAAGGAGATTTTTGCGAAATAAAATAACATTTTATACATCAGTTATGTATATAAATATGTAAATTAACAATATTATAATATAACATACTTCATATATATTTAATACAATAATACCAAATTAACATATGCATAATAGTTCAATGGTTTTAGCAAACCCTAAAAATAAAAACTATATATACTTAAAAATATACTTTGTCTTCATATATTTATCAATTTACAAGGTTTACACTAAACTGATGAAAACGAACTATAAAGCCTGGTGTCAAGTCCCTTATTAAAAAAAAACGGGTTAAAAACCAAAAAAAAAGATTATTATGTCGATTATTGAAATACTCGTTTTGCAACAAACAGCATCGACACTTACTCAGAATCGATAATATCGTACGAACTCTAAGCATAACACCGACCTAAACAAAATGTAATTAGAATTTAACATATGTACATATATGGTGTGATTGTGAATAATATTCTTAATATCGCATTTTACGCTGATATTCTCATTATATTTTATAGCCAAATCAACAAATCGTGAAATGTATACAAACCCCGCATCAGTTAAGAATTGGAGGCGCTTATGTCGTCTTTGTGCGAGACATGATGGTCACAGCTTTGACATTTGCGTAGAGCAAGGCCTACAGGATTCGAAAATAAATCTGCATTCTGCTATAGAAGAATACTTTCATATCAACGTATGTACTAAACCCTACCCCATAAGTATATTAAAAAATAAAATAACCTTTAACTGTATAAAATATTTTACACTGCAGATAAAGCCAAAAGACGAGATGCCACCGTTGTTGTGTACAGAATGCTGCTCTGCAATTGAATCTTTAGAAAACTATTCTCAGCTTATAAAAAAAGTGCAAATAATGTATGAAGATTTGAAGAAAACAGCAGTGAGCGGCGAAATTGACTTGAACGAACTGCATGCAAAATATGGTTTATTTAAGTGTGAAACATTTAAGTCACCAGCAAGTTGCATAATGGAAACATCCTCTACGACATCTTATGTTGAACAAATATTTGTGTCTGATGCTCCGGTTACGATAGTCAAAGACGAAGAGATGGAAAGGAGTTCGAAAACGCCGGAAAAGGAAGTAGAAGTGAAAATGGAATTCTCCGATCCTCTTACAAATCTTACAAATGATGTTGAGGACTGCACACGTATGAGTGAACACAGTGACAGCAGTTGCAGGAGTAGTATATCCGATGAATGCAAAAATGATACTAAAACAAACTATTTTATCGACTCAGATCCAAAGCAAAGCATTTATATATGTGCCTTCTGCAAACAGAGTTTTCCGGATAGTAGAAAATATAGCTGTCACATGAGGCTTAAACACAGTAGTGAAACACCGCTGTGGAATTGTCCACATTGCACTCAATCTTTAAAGTATAAGAAAGAGTTAGATCGTCATATAAAGAAAATGCACGCCCCAAGTGTTTATCCGTGTACTCAATGTGATAGAAAATTTAAAAGAGCTAAAGACGCTGAAAATCATGTAAAGGCCGAGCATGAATTTGCACGTTCGTTTGTCTGTGAAGAATGCGGAGAACGTGTGCGCACAAATAAAAAGCTTATCGAACACATGGCCGTACATACGGGCCAAGGGGCCTACGAATGCAAGGAATGCGGCAAGCATTACGCTAGAAAAATGTGTTTAAAGGTAAATAAGAATATGTGTAGAAAAAACAAGTATGCCTTGATTTAATTCAATTTTATCTAGAGACACATGGAAGTACATGGTGATCGACATATTTGTGGAGAGTGCGGTTTGAAGCTGAATACATCGTTAGCGCTCAAATCTCATATGAAGGTACATTCCGATGAAATGCCATACAAATGCAACTATTGTGGGCGCCGATTTAAGCGTACAAAAAATCTGAAGAATCATCTTATTACGCATACTGGCCTCAAGCCCTATTCGTGTGACTTCTGTGATAAAACATTTTCGACTGGATCAAGTTGTCGTTATCACAAAAAGCATTTACACCCAAAGGAGCTAGCAGCGCTAGAAGCAGCGGGAGTAAAAACATATACAAAAAACATACCTAAATTGCATGTACTACAAGCGATGTATGTAATAATGGAAATGTATATTATTATTATAAATAATAACATCTTTGTTACAGAACGCAAGCGGCGGGAGAAGTTGAAAAATATGAAATTAACGTAAGCGATAAGAGAATGAAACTTCCAAAACTGGATGCAGAGTTACCTGATACTTAAAATGCAATACGATTATTCATTGGTCATGTTGTGGCTTTTCTTTTAATTACATAATCAAAAAATAGTCGGATTTTTTTAAAGATAAATATAAAGCTCACAAATTACAGAATGTTTATAATTGTAAAAATATATATTGTTAAATTAACGCCATTTTACGCATTTTCGCTAATTTTACTTTTTAGTTTTGTGTACCTATAAGAAAAAACAAAGAGTATTAAAATTGATAAAAATCATATGAAAAAATAAAGAGTCTTAAAATTGATATAAATCAATTTTTTTTTCAGCATAGCGCTGATACGTGGGTCGAAGTTTTAGTAAAAGTTTCTGTGATAATTAATTGAGAAATTAAAAAGTTTTGTAATAAATGGGTTACGGATTAAAGTGAAAAGTTATTGCTTAGGTCGACGAACTGTTTATATTTATGGCAATTTTTACAATTATTATTATTATAACCCAACGGAAACCCACTTTCCCGCCCAACCGGCACGAGGGGCTCAATCCGCATAACGTACGGATGTTTTTTAAATATACAAATCTTAGGTGCCGAGTCGTGACAGAAAAAAGTTTGTTAAGCGTCGAGATCCCAAGCTGCTCAGCTACAGAATAAGAATTCATCAGCCGAATACAAAGTTAGAGAAATGCAAAGTAAGAAAATTGGATCGTTAGCTGTTATTAAGAGAGGATAGAATAGTTCTTTTAATTATAAAAAGTGAGTCCGATACATCAAAGGTGCTGGAATGATTGTTAAAGTCTTGGCATAAACCCCGAAACGGTTCATTCAACTCAAAGTTAGTTCTGCATAGTTTCAAGAAAAGTGGTTTAAAGTTTCTCGTTGCACGGGAGGGTACATTAAAATTAATTTGCTCTAGAAGAAATGGACTTGAGATCCATCCATTGACTAACTTTACGAGAAATATTATACCTAACATTTCTCTGCGACTCGAAAGAGTAGGAAGATTAATAAGTTTTAGACGACTAGTGTAAGGGGGAAGATTGTATGGCGAATCCCATCGAAGATTTCTCAAAGCAAAAAGTAAGAATTGTTTTTGTATTGACTCTAGTTGGTCTGAGTGGACCTGATAACGAGGATTCCAAACTATGGAACCATACTCCAGTATTGGTCTTACTAATGAAGTAAAAAGTGTTTTAGTTATATACGGGTCGCGGAATTCCTTTGACCAACGCTTTACAAAAGCCAGTACACCCCTTGCTTTATTAACTGTGGAACTAATATGAAAATTAAAATTGAGTTTACAATCCATTGAGCGTAATCAATCTCCATCGTGCAGTACAATCGCGACAGTTTGTGACAAATAGGGCAACAACAACAAACACATATGCAACAGGTAAGTAAACATGTAAGTATGTACATACTCGTACACACATCGGGTAATCCGTTCAATGTACATATGTAATTAAATAACAGTTTTCATGCAGATTTGAGATTTGTGAGCAAGAATAACTTCTAAGAAGCCTGTTACAAACAATGAAACAAGAAAGTACACCCAATAAACATTAGGCTTGGTTAAAAATTCGAATATAATGTGAATACGAATAACTTACCTTTGGCGAGAATGTGAACAAAGATTTGCATTCAATCAAAAACTAGGCCATTCTCCAGTAAAACAAGATCTGCGTTATCCATAGTATTTTCCTTCGTTTGACATTTGAAAACTAACCTATTCTCGAATTGAAAAACTTGCATCTAATTTATTAATAAAAAATCAGAATATGTAAGTCACCTATTCTATCTCAAATTTTTGTTCCTTAACAAGTTTTTTTCTAATAGCGGTCACCCCTCGGCAGGCAATGGCAAACCTCCGAGGGTTTTTCTGCCATGAAAAAGCTTCTCATTAAATACATCTGCCGTTCGGAGTCGGCAAAAAATTGTAGGTCCCTCCATTTGTGATATAATATAAAGACGCACACCACAAATGGTAGGAGGAGCTCGGCCAAACACTGAGCTATATAGTGTACGCGCTATAATTATATTATATATATATAAAAGTAATTGGGAATACAATACCGATATCGGCTTGATTCTAAACCAAATTTTAAATGAGACTCTTTTTCTAGTTATTCTATGCGATTGAATTGGTATTTAATTGCAGAAATTTACACAAATTTATGGCAGGGGCATGGCCTATGGAGTCCCAATTTTACATAAGTCTTAGTTGGAGAAATGGGGATATATATTCAATCTTTAGAATAGGAACGGGAATGTTCTCTTACAAAAAATAAGAGTCGAGAAGCGAAGCTGTGAGATACCGTACTCAGAGTAGCTAGGTATAACGATATATATTTAGAAAACGGGCTTACCAGGTTTTAAAACTGGGTATATACTTTGTGTGTGTGGCTCGAATCGATAGTGAATTGTTCAAATTTGCACTAGGGATACTAAATTTATTAATAAAAAATCAGAATATGTAAGTCACCTATTCTATCTCAAATTTTTGTTCCTTAAAACCTAAAAATGAAAAATTTATAGTGGCAAATTTCGTCAAAGTGCTGATTTTTAGTAAACATATTAGGGAGATTCCCCAAGTATTGCAAATCCCTGGCACTGTGCAGGAATTGCATGACAAAAAACCATTCCATCCGTGCACCGTGCAAGGGTTTTGCAAGATTTACAGAATCCCCTAATTTTTTTTAACGCTGTAATATTTGTTATCAATATAAATTTTGTACACACATGTAAGCCTGGGTTCGAAATTGAATTTCGAGAATAAAGCACTTTTCTTATTAAGGTAACGGTAAAACTATTTCAATTTACATGTTTCGATTTTAATATCTCTAAAAAACTAACACTAACTAAGGTACTAAATACAGTCGATCTCTTTTTATTGCGGTTCAAATTTGTTTATTCGTTCCTACTTTGCGAAAAATCCGCGCAACCAAGAATTCCGCGTTATAATAACCAAGTTTCCAACCAAAACCCAAATTTGCGGAAGTTAACAATCCATTATTAATTTAAAAAAAATCTGTTTATAGGCGCTAGGGTTTCTCTTTTTGCATGTCTTTTTATGAATCCCGGTAGCATTTTTAAAATTTCGCTAAACGCTCATCGTTAGCGATTGCAAAACGCAATAAAAATGAAACAAAAGGGTAAAATCAGAATGAATGGCGAACCGCGTAAAAAAGTAAATCCGCGTTAAAAAAAAGCAACGGGGGATTGTTTAAAAATCGTGCTCAAAAAATCCGCGTTTAGAGAGTGACCCACGAATTGGAGGGTAAGAGGGGTATCGGAGGAAAGAGGGAGTCTCCCCTTTCTAAAAATACCACTCCCAAGGTGCGAGTAAAATAGTTAAAACAAACAGAATTGCAAAAAAACACACAACAACAACCACACAAGCAAGTTTAATAGCGGCAGATCAGTTGCTCTTGTTTGCAGTTGGTTTGTTTAAGGAAAATGGAATAAACACAACAGACCACTCGGTTAGCGTAGCACAGCATGTAGCGTGTTGGTTCTGCAACACCGAACTCCTGGGTTCAAAGCCTGGGAGAAGTGGTTATGAAGAATAAAATTTAATTAATTTAATAAAAAGAAGTCTGATGAGGAAATGTGGTGATTTCCGAAATAGTACTATAACTTCTACCATTAAAAAACTTTTGTTGTTTTTCCAAATAAAATCTTCATTTAACTGGCTTCGAGCTCAATAAATTTGTTAAAAGGCCAATAAATAACAAAAAAAATGTGCAAATAACAAAAAATTTAGAAGTCCATATTTGTTAAGTGTATTTCATCAGTTTTTCACTATAAAAACCACTCAAATTACACTAAAAACACAATATTTAGGTGGACTGTACTTTCCTTTCACGTTTTTTAAGTCCTCTTTAACTTAAAGTGTCGTTAATTTTATTAAATTTAAAATCTTTGAACGTACATACATACTTTTATGTGAATTCACAGCAACACAAGGTATTGCCAGATAGCTAAGATGAGATGATACAATACTCTGCATATTTTATAACAGTTTATAAATGTGCCACTACGTAATATATGAAGTTAAGCAGTTTAATTGCATTTTTTGGGAATCCTGCAGGTTTTACTAACTAACTAATTAACTAACAAGTAAACACACCTCATAAAATATTCGAGCCTGTTTTATTAAAAGAAAATGTACAACACCCAAGTAACGATATGCGAATATAATTACAGAATACACTCAGGAAATGCATGACGCAAACTAAAGGACCTACGTACATGTAAATACGAATACATACTCGGGTATAAAAATGTACTTTCTACTAGTATTTCAACACGATTATCGGAAATAATCACAACTTAAAACTAATTGGGAATACAATACCGAGATCGGCTTGATTCCAAACAAAATTTTAAATGAGACTCTTTTTCTAGTTATTCTATGCGATTGAATTGGTATTTAATTGCAGAAGTTTATACTAATTTATGGCAGGGGCATGGCCTATGGAGTCCAAATTTTACATAAGTCATAGTTGAAGAAATGGGGATATATATTCATTCTTCTTTATAATAGGAACGGGAATGTCCTCTTACAAAAAATAAGAGTCGAGAAGCGAAGCTGTGAAATACCGTACTCAGAGTAGCTGGGTATAACGATATCTATTTAGAAAAAGGGGTTAGCAGGTTTTAAAACTAAGTACATACTATGTGTGTGGCTCGAATCGATAGTGAATTGTTCAAATTTCCGATTATAGCTAATTTTCTTAGGGCTGAAAAAAACCTGGTATATCTGAAAAAATGGACCAAAATGTTTTAGGCAAACTCAAATTAAGGTATTGGAAATCAATGTACCGTTCATTGATAGTAAATAAAACAATTTTTCAGATTCTCACTGACATTTACAAAAGAGCGTTTGACTGTATTTTCCTTAAACTGACGAATCTACTGTTATTAAAAATGTCACAAGTAGGATCAAAAATGTTTGTTAGATATGTAGCTATAAAAAACTTCCCAGTAAACATTTTTGATCGCGCGAGAAACTCCTCTTACTCCTTATGGATTTTTTGAAAGGCAAGTGTTTTTTCTAGTACCGAAGAACTTTTTCACCTTCAGACGATCCTTTTCAAAAAATGTGTCAGTGATTGCCAATGCGAAACCAAGGAATATTCAATAAGGTAAAGTAAAATAAAAATGAGAAGGCGAATATTTTTTATTTTCCTATTGCGTGTATTTGTTTTTGCTTTTACGGAGTCGTTTGTTAAAATGTTTAAAGCAAAAACAAAGAACTTACGCCTGCTTGTTGCTGTCGGTCTGACTTCACCTTATTGAATATGCCTTGAGCGAGTCTTTTGCGACTCTCCTGGAATATAAAAAATGATCTAAAATTGTAAAAAACACTTTCAGAAAGAAGGGAATTTTACACTTTGATGTTGAAATTGAAAAACAAACAATTTGTTCAATGTGTTGTTGATAGATTTGAACAAAATATTATCAAACGGCGTTCTGTAAAAGTTGTGATCTTATCGTTTTGGGGGCATACGAATGTCTTCGCAGAAGGACTAATGGGGCCACAATTAACATCATGTCAGATACCCAGGCAGTACTAAGGGCACCAGACTCCTTCAAGATGGAATCAAAGCTGGTACACAGTTGCAAAACGGTACTGAACTTATAAGGATTCGACAACAGCGTTACTCTGTTGTGGGTACCGGGTCAAGAGGACGTGGATGGCAACGAAATGGCAGATTATCTTGCCAAAAGAGGAGCCCAACGGTATTTGTATGGTCCTCTGCCATTCTGTGGTCCTGCCAAGGAATACACGGCAGACCTTCTGCGAAAGTGGGTGAACTTAAGCCTAATCAAAGCCTAATGCCGATACTCAAAGGATAAAAGGCAATAAAAGAGGTTCATTTGTCCGTCCCGTAAAGCCTCTGAAATACTTCTCAAACTCATCAGAGAGGATCTAAAAACTTTCAGGTCACTTTAGCCTGAGACATCATCTTCACAACTGCATGTATTGTGGTCTGGTTGAGGAGAACTCTAAGCCTATACTGTGTGAATACTCGCGTATCATCGCGATTATCATCTGCATCCAGAATATGGACAACGACACCCTCCAAAGTGTTTAACTTTATAAATAAGCTTAGGTTGGGGTGACAGCCTAAAAGGTTAGCACAATAGATCTTGTTAGGTCGCAGCGCTATTACATCCTAATAAGAATAATAGTAATAATACCTAATCGTTTAAGGCATATCTCTTCCAATTATCTTCGATATGTTGGCTGGGTTATGAGTATGTACATCTTAAAAGTGAGAACATATGTATGCACTGCCATAAATGTAAATCTGAATCATCGTGAAGTTAACAACGCTCATACAAGTTTGTATACAAGCATATGTACATACTTGAACACCCTTGCGCAAGTAAGAGTAATAAAAATTCAAATATGCAGAAAGAGGAAAGTATTTAAATAAATAAAAATCGGTTCGTCCTGCAGAGTCTCTGTTAGCGTGGAGCAACGTTGCCTCGAGTGATGCATCAATGTAAGCGGCTCACTGCGTCCGCATCGATTAACTTGTCAAAATTAATTAGTGTTATACAGCCTACTGACAGCTGAGCGTATAAAGATTCTGCAAGCGAATAATAATTAGATAACAATGGGAATTGAGTTTTAAAGTTTCCAGTTGCCTGTAAGAAAAGTTTTCATTACAAATTATGAATATTTGCATAACTGAAAAGTTAGCTGTAGACTTTTTATATCGGATCGACTTCTGAAGTGCAGGCCAAAGCTATTTGTTTTCACTTTTTTGAGACAAAATTAAAAAACGCTACAGATAAAATTAGCCACGATGTCTCCTTGCCGTCCTGAATGCCTTGAAGCCTTTAGCACTTCAGTTGACTAGAAAGGACTAGGTTTTTTGTTCCATCTTTATTTCATAGTCTTTAAACCTTTGGCTTCTACGTAGTGTTAAAAAATATTGCCTACACACAAAACTGCAAACATTGAAGAAGTTTTCTTTTAGCTGTCGAAAACTGAGTTGCTTCACTCTTGTTGGGTTTTCGCGGTGAAATGCCCTTTGCTGTCACTGCTGCTGCAGTCATCATCAATATCAGACATGAAAGCGAAAATATTCTCTAGCGCATCCACTCGGCCAACACCGCACAAACACCAACAAAGAGCAGATAATGAAAAGTTTTCCGCAAGTATGAAGTTATCTGCACCTATTTCTAGTATTGAACTTCTTATAGTATTCTGATTTGCTGTTTAAGTTCTTAAGAACCATCTCGCATCAGACAGTTTAACATATTTTACTCATTCCGAAGGTTCAGTCTTCTGGTTTGTTATTTAAATTGCTGTTGTTTGTGTGAATGTTACAATTACGCATGCGTGAATCTTGTTTTAAACTCAACATCGAAGCAGATATTGCTTATTGCTGCAGTGCCTGTGCCAATTTCAGCTGCTATTTACTTTCTTTTATTTTTTGTCGCGTTCTCAAGACTCAGCTTGACTTTGCATATACATACATATGTACATATGTACGTCGCTGTTGGTGTTGTTGTCGTTGCCATTATCGATTGGCTTCTTCGACTCCAACTTCTCTCTTTGTTTTTTATACTTTTTACCAACTACTTTTCCCTCAGCATTTCTTTTTTGTTTTTGCATGCTCCCCAACACCGGTGTTACTTTTGTTTTTGTTTTGGCGCTTGCGCACCCAGCCGCGTAGTGTATAAATAGCCATCAGCGCGTCCAGCTCAGAATCAGTCGGATTCTTACGCGCGCTTACTTTGTTACGCTACACGATTGTCGACGCTTTAGCTAGAGACTTTTTAAAGTTCTCACAAATTTTTAAAAATTTGTTAATTTGAAAGAGTTCCACTCTTCCATCCAATTGAACCACTAGCGTGGCGGTGTGCCGCCTAATTGCCGTGTGCCGAAGTGCTGTGAATTTCAATCAACCTATCACGCAGGCGCGTCGTTGGAAATACAAATTGCACGGTTCACCCGCTTTGTTGGTGTGCTGGCGAGCGCTAGAAAATGTGTCACCAGTCAATTGTAGGTGTCGACCGTGGCCGTGTAATATATTCTTCGCATAAGTTGGATTAGAAATGTGAAATGTGTGACCAAACTTAGTGAAAAATAAACGAGAAAACGTTAAAAAGAACTGAATTGAATTAAGTTAAATACAAACATTTTTTGTTCAAGCCTAATTTTTTGGATACAAATAAAGTGTGCTGGAAACAGAAGGAGAAGTGAGTGCATAGAAGTTTTTATATTTAAAAAAGGCTTTTGGATAAAATTATTTATTATTTATAACAATTCCTAACAGAAAGCTTCGTTCATTTTCAAAGTAATTCGAAATGTATCTCGAACAATCTAAAATCACTTCCAACAGGGAGCAGGACTGGCGTGTTTTACTACAATGATATGGGAAACATTTCTAAATAAACACCCAAAATAGATAATAGTTCATTATAAGAAAATGATTTATTTTGATGTATTCAGAAATTAAAGGTTCAAAAAATAGTATACTACTTAATTGATTCTTTAAATGGCAACGCTCATAAACTTCATGATTCAATAATAAAAGTTTAGATCAATATTGACAAGGGAGTTTTGACACTCCCTTACAAAAGGTTGCATATACGAAGTACGGAAAAAGGGTAAATAATGCTTTCCCTTTTTGTGAAACTAGGAGTAGCATAGTATGGAAAGTTTGCAAATAGTGGTAGAATACAATATGTTAATTTTAACATATTTGCAAGAAATTTTGTGCTTAAATGACAATAAAAAATATTCTTACCTCAATTAATTTATTTAACTGCTATTTGGTAAGAATATTAAAACTGCAAGCTAAAATTACGTTAAGCGAGTTTTAAAATAAAGAAGCTTTTTCACATCATTGCTGATGCTTATGTGTTGGAAACATGCAATGAGGGTTTCTATAGAACATGGGCACTATTTTATTTCTGCGCCATTAAAATTTTCAAAATACCAGCCCCAGGCTTTTGATTATAGCCAAAAACTCGCTAGATGGCTAGGTCAAGGTGCTCCCGGACACTTCGTTAACCCAAGTCAACGAAGCCTCATTTGCATTATTTTGCGACAAGTATAGCTTTCTTACTACGAAGAAGTTATTTATTCGGTTTATTCCTTTTATTTATTTACCATCGGTATCAGGATTATTCTTAATATTGTGATGAACCCCTGGAGGGTGAAAGGACTAAACATTTTATTCCGATAAATAGTAAGTAACTTTATGGAGTTGTAAGAAAACCTCAATAATTCGAAAGAAAGAAATCTTTAGATATGAAAAGAAAATAAAATCAAACTTCATAACTCAAGAATTTAGTTCTTACAAATTCTAATTTTTAATTTATTTAAAGTCATTCTTTCTAAAAATAACAAAACTTTCCACTCTGTCACATCGAATTTATATGCGCGTGAAAATCGTCCATTGAAAAAGCGCGTCATTTATACACATTTACATGAAATATTTACGAGACGGAGTCAATCTTGTAATAAGAAAAAATGTTGTTATTAAAATCCGTATTAAAACTTACTGTTTACGCGCACATAAGAAACAAAAAGTGTTGCCTGTTAGTTTTTGGTAAAAGTTTTGAGGTTACTACGTTTATTATTTTTAAGAAGCTGTTTATCGAGCTAACCTTTTATAATTGAATCATGCATAAACTTAGAGAAAATTTTGTCAACCCCAGACGTTCGAATTTTATTTACTCTCACTCTGTCATTTTACGAAGTAAATAATCATATGGCAATCGAATAGAAAAGGCGGCGAGCAAATTAATATGCTGATTTTAGATTTTGTTAAAATTTTCTTCATTTGAAAGTTGACTTTACAGCCAAAAAATGGTTCTCCTATTTCTTCAAGATGCGAGGGCAAACCAACAAAAATACTTTGTAAGGCATGAGTGTAAATAAAGACAGTCTGAGGATGTCAAATACGTTTCTAATATTCTTATTTATTTCCCCATCAACTAATTTGTATCTTCCTTCTCATTAGTTTCAATATTTTAACATTGTAAAGAACGCCTTTTGATAATTACGATTGCACTAATCACATAAAGAAATTAAATTTAATTATATTAATTTACCTTGAATGTTTTGTTATAAAATTCATACATAGGCGCATTTAAATGCGCACAAAGAAAGTTGATTTGAGAAAATAAATTTGTAAAAAATGAAATTCATAAATATTTATGTATATTTGAATCAGATCTATATTTAATGACTTATGAAATTAATTCAAACTAATTGCAAAATCGCTAAACTAAAGAAAAAAGTTGTTGTGAAAGTTCAATGTCCCTTTGGAGTGCAGCCAAGATTATGCAAATTCTCAATGCGAATTATCTGCCACACCTACAAGCTTTAAAAACGCAAGAACGCTCTTAAGTAGTTAGGCACATAAACACCTACATTTGTATTTATGTATGAACATTTGTATTTTCATAATTATATAAACAAACGACACATTGCCGGTGGGGATGCTGTGCCACTTTCGCATCTGCTCAAGTCATTATATTTCTGAACTGCTCTTGAACTGATTCATACAAGCTATTGATGTAGAGATAACTCAGGTTGCCCAAAATCAATTAAATAGAGACCAAAATGACACGCACATATATACATATCATACGCATATACAAATGAAGGTTGATTTGCATAAAATTACAAAAAAAAAAAAACTTTGAACGAGCTGGTTAAGAAGAGAAGGTAAAAGTGCTATTATTTGTTTTTCGCCACTCTTGTTGAGCTGATATATTAACCCAATTTTTGTTTGTGCTTTAGGAGGATAGGAATTTTAATTTATTACAATTATCTACTTACAGGGGCGGATCCAGAACGCTTTAAGAGGGGGGTCGAATGAAAATTGCTATAGCAGCTACCTATGTATATCTTATAATCATATGAAAATGTTCGTATTTTTTTAATTTCTCGTTCAACTGTAATTGATTTGGGTGTGCAGTATGTCCATAAAAATGTATATATATTTGACAAGTATAGCTGACATAGATTTTCCTTGCAGCTGCTTGGACTTTGAAATCGGGTTTAAGGTTTCAGCAGCAAAATGTTTGCAAGTTGAACTGCTAAGCACACTGAGAGAATGGTTCACTTGCGTAACAAAGGACAAAACATCAAAGTGAAAAGATCCTACGAGTTCTGTGACATGCGGCCGACGTCTTATGTTACACTTTGTCCAATTTGAACTCACTTTAACGGCCTTATTAAATAAAATACATTAATACACAATTCCTTCACATGTTCTTAAGCCTCGTGCGATTGCAGGTCTCGGATTTGCGTTGTCCTGCACATACGCACTTGGCTCAAAACCTGTGAAGAATTCGTTCAATAATGTACTATTTATGCTTCGGGAGGAACAAAATGTATATTAAAACTCATTTGAATTCTTTTGTTTACGAAAAATTCAAAATATGTTACCTGGGATAGAGTAGAGTCGATAATGACGCGAAAAATCGTTTAAAAAAAATTTAGAGTTCTTCGGTTACGCTTCATCGACCCCCCCTGTATCGGCCCCTGTGTACTAATGTATATAAACACTTACTTTTTTTTGAAACATTTTTAAGTAATGTCGAAAAAATACTTAACATTTTGCTTTAACAAAAATCGTGTTTATGGCACTTCCGAAACTGGCGATCGCAATTTTTTCAACAACTAATCATTCACTGGCAAGATAGAAAGATAAATACATATATCTCTCCTAATTTATTTATATTATATGCGCTTTATATTAATCAGTTAATTTAAATTAGTAACGCTTTGGTGGCATAGTAACACAAAACAAAATAATCAAGACCCAATTCATCAATTCAATTGGGCAAATGAAGTTGAGGTGAAGCATCGCAAACCAGCATTCTCTGATAATTATACAAAATCAATCAAGCAAGCACAAGTGGAGATACATATGTACATAGGTACATATGTATGTACTTATATACAAATTTGCATACATTTTTCCCACCAACGAGTATATTTACATACGAGTATACACATATTTGACAGCTGGGTGACCGCAATTTCAAAGCAATTCAGACCGCTTTCATTTATTATAAGCAGCTGTCAACAGTTTCTTAGCGAAATTTGATAAATAGAATAATCTTCGAAATAAACAAAGAATGTATTTCTTGTGACATGAATAGAGATTATCTGTTGAGATACAAATAAATAAATAAATACGTATATGGGGGTGGCATGCAAAAGAATAAGATTACAAATGAATCTATTTAAGTTTATAAAATTGAATTCAGTGATCGCCTTTTATTGTCATTACATTTATATATGGTATTTATAACATTTTTATTTGCTTCTATCCTATTAAACGCTTTTTGTAACTGTATTTCTAATTTGGGTCGATGAGTGATTATTAGGTTTTCTAACCATTTTTTTTTGCTCAACATTTCTAGTTTGTATTTCTTTAAGTTAAGTTTTTGTTTTTGACGTGATATTTCTAAGTCATTTAAATTTTTTTTTTGCAACGGCGTATTTTACGCGAACTTAAAAGCCTTTGGCGCTAAAATCATTATACTCAGTTTTGTTCACACTCTTTGCGAACGAATAAATCTTTTGATACAGGAGAAAAGAAAGTATAAATTTTATAATTCTATATTGGTGAAAACAAAAATTTGTTTTAAATTAATTAAAGCAATTTAATGGAATCATAATTGAGTTTCCGCTAGTTTACTCTTTTCTCACTTACTTTTATTTCCTTTAATATTTTTAAAAAAATTTCATTGAAATTAGATATTATCGGTATACATCTAAGCGTTAGTGCGCCGCTATTGCGTGAGCCACATAACCTCTTTGCTATACAAAAGTTGGAGTTTACATGTCTATTAAAAAATTGCTAAATTAAATTATAGAGAAAAACTTTCATACATTTGAGCAACAAAAAATATGTATCTCAAATACTTAGATTTGCAATTCAAACTTTTTGTATCACTCTGTCCAATTTCGTTTTTTTTTTCTCTTTCGTATTCACACTCAGTAAGAGTAAGGATTGAAGAGTATTGGCTCGGTTTGACGTAAAAGGGCTATAAAAATATCATTCATTTGTCTAATTTTTAGTTCACAGAAAGCTAAATTAGTGATGAAGATAAGGAAATATGTTTAGGTTTGAAAAGCAAGTTCTTTAAGAGATATTAAAATTTAAAATAAATTAAATGATCTGAGAGACCCAACAAAGTGCAAATTTCTTTAAAATGAATTGCATATTTTATCAAGCAAACCAGGAAAAAAAATTACTTAGATGTATTGAAATTGGTCTAAGCTTAAAGATTTGTTGATTTCAGAAATTTCGTTGAACGGTAAACATATTTTTTTTTTTTGCAAGTAACTAGTGTCAGATATGTGAAGTAAACATTTTCCTTATGTAAATCGAAGAAATGTTCAAAATATCAATACAAATGAAACATTAATATTTTTTTTAAATCTACATACTCACGTACACATCAACAAGATCAAGTCGCCAGTCGGTATCGGCAACGAAAGCCGCCAACAGACTTTTAAATAATAGCAAAGCTGCAATGCATACCAATGAGCTTTTTGTCATCAGTTCAAAGACGTGGATTTACTTCCTCCCAGAATTTCGCGTGTTTGCCGCGCATGAACGCTTGTTTAAAATTTATATATTTTATTTCTAATTACTTGAGAATATTTTATCAGTAACTTTTTTTTATAACTGGCCCACGTTTACATTTAACATTTTAATTATTCGTTACACTTAAATTATATTGCTGTGCTGTTGAACCGGAAGTCAATAGGACGGAGTATATTTTCAAATCACGTTCGCGCTTGTGGGTGTAATGATCGGGATACAATGTTAACTTACTCGTGTATGAAATGGCTTCAGTGTAAAAATGAGAAAACCATGAGTGAACCATTTATGTGACATAATTGAAGTTAAAAGACTTGAAGTGAGACAAGCATAATAAATTATCTTTTACTAAGGAATTTTCATAAAAACTCAATTTCAAAAACATTTTACAATAAATCTATATACTATGTATGTATATCTACGTATATTTTTATATACATATGTATGTATGTATGTACATACATAGGTAAACAAAAGACTTAAGAAACGAACTTCAACTTTCGAGTTCGCATACGTGCGTACGCAAAGCATAAACTTATAACGGTAAAATGAGTATAAACACTGCAAAATACATACAGAAACATATTTCAAAAACACATACATACATACATATGTACTCTGAAACAAAGAAGAAAAAAACCTCACATATAAATAATAATAGTCATTTCGCTTGCGACCATCAATCAAGTAAAACACTCAGCAGGAGTAGCTGACGTACAAATCGATCACAAATTTTTATGCATGCAAATGCGTAGCGCGAGTGAGACACAAGACCAGCGCACTCGCATACACTTAAACAATAAATGGCCTTATTATAGTGTAGTCACTTCAAAGAAATATATACAAAGAAGTGTGTTTAAAATTGATTTTACAATGAAATTCGCTTCCCGATTTGTCAACGCCTGGCAGTGAGAATTCATATTTTTATTTGTTAATTTATTTGTTCTTTTTTATTGTTGTTTTTATTTAAGTATTTTACCTCGCATGTATTGATTTTGTTTTAAATGCAGGACACGCACAGCCGCTGCTTCCCTTATACGTCAGGAAAACACATTGCGTTGGAGGTTTTTTGTTTGCTTTTTTATTTTTTTTTTTTTTGTTTTCTTGTGACTTATTGAACGTATTATTCGTTTTTAATACTTATAATTTTTTTGTAAGCATTTAATTGTATTATTTGTGGGAATTGAGTAAAATGTTTTGTTAGTCTTCGAGTTATGTTAATTTTTTGTTAACTTTCATTTGTTTATCAGCCATCGGATAAGAGCACTTCGCTTGCTTTGTTAGTGAGGGTGTACGAGTTTTCTTGCGAATCACAAAGTGACCGAAATTTATTATAACACATTCGTTTATAAAGTTGTTTATATTCGACAAATGAAATATTGTTGGTTGTCACAAATGTGTTGTTTTCTCTAACTACAATTTGTGACTTGGCGATAAATCGCTAAAACTTGTCAAGTAATTAATATTTAATGCTTTTCGTCTTTTCTCCGTTTTTATTGCAGAAAAAAAAGTTAAAAACCGTTTATTTAAAGCAAAGTCGTTTTCTAATATAAGGAGAAGAATTTAAACGAAGGAACAGGGATCAGAGAACAACGAAAGAAACGAAATATTAGAAACACGCTGCTGGTAAGGACATACGATGCGCGTTCTGAGCGTTAGGACAGCAGAGGCTGCATGTCTGCTGGTAAGTTCTGAATATTAATTAAATATGTAAGCACTTGCTTTCACATGATTTGTGAAAATGGATTAAGCAGCAGTCATGATTCAATTATAAAAGGTTAGGTAAATAATGACTTTCGAAAACGGGTTAGATTTTGTTACCCTTTCTAAAAGCGTAAATAATGAGTAGAAAAATGTTAGTGATTTTTATTTAAAAATTTCGAAGACATTTCATTTAAATTAAGAAATACAATAGCTACGCTTACAAAATTTTAATAATTATTTACTTCTTGGTAGATATTATTTTTTTTTTCAATTTTTAACTAGCGAATAAATTTTCAATCTATTTGTCCCTTAAACTAAACGATATAAGGCAAATATAACGTATTTATTCGGTTTATTCCTTTTATTTATATGCCATTGGATTCAGGGTTATTCTTAATATTACGATGAACCCCTGAACAATGAAAGGACCAAAAATTGTATTCCGATAAAAAGTAAATGACTTTATGGAGTTAATGGAGTTGTAAGAAGACCACAATAATTCGAACTTTTAGAAAGAGAATTTTTATATATTAAAAGAAAAATAAATCAAACTTCATAACTCAAGAATTTAGTTCTTACAAATTCTTGGTTTTTGTCATTTGGATGGTTATTAAGTCACATTATAATAATTGAATCATGAAGCAGCAGTTACTTCTAATTTCGATTTGCAATGTCGTTCGGAGTCGGCACAAAACTGTAGGTCCCTCCATTTGTGGTATAATATAAAAACGCACACCACAAATGGTAGGAGAAGCTCGGCCAAACACTGAGCTATATAGTGTACGCGCCAAAATTATATATATATTATATATATATATATATTATATATATATAATGTATATTGAAAGTAAGGCTTTCTACACTAAACATTTTTGATTTTTATAAAATAAAGTTTTTACCGTCTATTCTTTTCATATTCTGCAGTTACTCTGCTTTCTCGGCAGCCACACATTGGCACACATTCGTATCGATAGACCTGAAGTGCACTCCACTGAATCCGCAGCCCACTCCACGGCCAGTTTTGTGCGCTCAGCCGTGGAGAGCGTTCCTGGCGAAGACCAAATCACATTGGCACTTAGCCGTTTTAGCATGCGCCCCTCATTTGGCGATGTATTTTTACCATTGCGTAGCGCAGTTGAAAGTGTACCTTCTGTAGATTTGCATAGGCTTGGTGAATTGACAGACTCCTTTGGAGTGCGCTCTTTTATACGCGACTCAGTCGAAGCATTGCCAATAGACAATGAAGGAGATGATGAAGAGGGTTCGGAGTTAGTGACCAATGCAGATTTAATACGCAGCACTAGTGCCACCAATACAGGGCCGGATACAACCGCACATGATGTGGTTACAGATGTGGAAACCTTTGACGCACCGGATCCGTGGACTATTTCGGACAAATATGCCGCATTTGCTGCACCATCGCCAGATAACAATTACTTGCCACAACCATATCGCGCTGACTCGCCCTATCAACAACTTTTAAAGGCAAAGGAAGTGGAGCACTTTGATCAGCTCGATGACGTGGAGCTGTTGCGTGAGCAGTTCGGTTATGGCGCGCTGACACATAGTCAAAATGGCGATATCGGTGAATATTATGGTGCACCAACTCACCTAAAATCTGCCTCCCCTGTGCGTAAAAACTACAACAAATCACCAAAAGTGCTATGTCATATCACCAATTGGTCATTCTACCGCAAGGCAGACGGTAAATTTACGCCGGAAAACCTTGATGCCAGCCTTTGCACCATCATTATTTACTCCTTCGCCGCATTGGACCCAGATCACTTAACTATCAAAGAGTTTGATCCATGGGTTGATGTTGAAAACCAATACTACAATCGTGCCGTAGAATCTGGTATTCCGGTTATGATCGCCTTAGGTGGTTGGACCGATTCTGCGGGCGACAAATATTCTCGACTTGTAGGCGATGAAATAAAACGTAAAGTGTTTTCGTCTAATTTGGTTGGTTTTATAAAACGGAATGGCTTTTCGGGCTTACACTTAGACTGGAATTATCCGAAATGTTGGCAGAGTGATTGCTCCAAAGGCCCAGCAAGCGACAAGCCTAATTTAACGAAACTGGTGCGCGAAATAAGGAGTGAATTCGATCGTGTAGACAAGAAGCTACAACTTGGTGTGGCATTATCTGGCTACAAGGAGATTATAACTGAAGCGTATGAGCTCGCAGAGCTATCGAAGACCGTCAATTATATGACTGTTATGACTTATGACTACCATGGCGCTTGGGAAGGACGCACGGGTCATGTCAGTCCACTCTACGGGCGTAAAGGTGATCGCTATCCGCAATATAATACAGACTACGCTATGCAACTTTTGGTGAAGTCTGGTGCTAAGCGCGATAAACTGATTATGGGTATTCCATTTTATGGACAATCATTTACACTCGAGCATTCCAGCAGTACTTTGGTGGGTGAGGGTGTAGCCTCCTCGGCGCCAGGCGAACCCGGTGAATTCACCAAACAGCCGGGAATGTTGGCCTACTATGAGATTTGCCATCGCATACGCAAGGACAAATGGCTAATGGGTCGCGACGCTGAGCGCAAATCGGGACCATATGCAATGCTGCGCAACCAATGGGTTGGCTATGAAGATCCAGCTTCGGTGGAGGCAAAAGCGCGATATGCAGCCAATAATGACTTTGGTGGCGTTGCTGCGTGGACGGTCGATTTGGATGATTTTCAAAATCGTTGCTGTAGCGAAGCATTTCCCCTGCTAAAATCAATTAATCGCGCATTGGGACTGTTAGACACCGAACCACCGACACGTGGCAATTGCGAGCGCCCGCCTGCGCCTGTTACTCCTATACCGCCAGTCATGACAACGGTAAGTAGCGATGGTTCCCCTGGTAGCACGGTTACACAGCAGCATGACCATTCCTCATCTACCACGCCAACAACTTGGTGGCCAACAAGCAGTTCCTCGTCCACAACGCCTTGGTGGACGCCAACTTCCACTACACCCAGTCCAACGACTACCTCCACGAAAACCACCACCCGACGTCCGTCAGTGCAATCAACCACCTCGCGAAGACCAAACCGTCCCGAACACACAACAATACCCTCTCCGGCTGTGGTACGTCCAGTTGTACAAGCATCAAACTGTCAGCCTGGACAATTCTACGCTGATCGGCTCAACTGTAATGCCTACTACCAGTGCATCACCCCCGGGGAGTTGCATCAACAATTCTGTCCCGGTGGCCTGCATTGGAACGATCAGGGCAAGAACTGCGACTGGCCTACTTCTGCACAATGTTCTGTGAAAAACAAGCCTGTCGCAACAGCGAATTCGGTACCCACACGACCCACAAAATTACCCGGCACTACCAGCCGCCCACCAACCAGGCGTACAACTATCAGCCATACGGCAACAGTTCGTACAACAAGGTTGTCCAATCGCACCACTCATCGTACAACCACCTCAACCACCACAACGTCGCCCACTACCTCACGCAAGCCATCGAAAAAACCTTCCAGAAAACCTACTGGGCAAAAACCACCACGACCAAGTAAACCACAGCGCCCAAACGCCAGATGTAACGAAGGTAAATATTACACGCATAAGAAATGTGATCAGTACTATATTTGTGTCAATGGCGCATTGGTACCAAACTCCTGCGGTGGTGATCTACACTGGGATGGCATTCGCCAGACTTGTGATTGGCCCGAAAACGTACAGTGCATCACCACAAGACATTATTTCCGTATTTTGAAGTCCCAGGCATTGCGTTCCGGCAAACCATTAGCGGTGCGCAACTCGAATCCCAGCGACCCTTGTGATGGCGAGGAGCGCGTTCCATACCCTGGTGACTGCTCAAAATATCTTTTCTGTCTGTGGAATCGTCTCCAAGGCGCCGAATGCCCTCCAGGTCTGCACTTCAACGAGGCAATAGGTAACTGTGATTGGCCATTGGCCGCTCGGTGTACGCAAGATGAGAGTGGTCAGGGCGCGAGTGAAGTCGAAGGTCTCGTACCGGGTGAAAACGAGATTTTACAAGAAGGCTCGGTAGCAGTTAAACCAAAGCCCACCAAAAGGCCAGCGCCCACAGCTACAACGACTACCACACGTGCTCCTCGCCCCACTTATCCTACCGATAAACCAATTTTAGCACAACTCGATGGTTACTATAAGGTAGTATGTTATTTCACTAACTGGGCTTGGTACCGCAAAGGAGCGGGCCGTTATACCCCTGATGATATCAACACAGATTTGTGTACGCACGTTGTTTATGGTTTTGCCGTACTTGACTATTCAAACCTCGTGCTACGCACTCACGACTCTTGGGCGGATATAGACAACAACTTTTATACGCGTGTCAGCGAGCTTCGCAGCAATGGTGTGAAAGTAAGTCTAGCTTTGGGCGGCTGGAACGATTCGCAGGGTGATAAATATAGTAGACTTGTGAGAAATCCAGTAGCCAGAGCACGTTTCGTCAAGCATTCCATTGAATTTCTAGAGAAGTATGGCTTCGAAGGTCTTGATCTAGACTGGGAATATCCCGTGTGCTGGCAGACGGATTGTAACAAGGGTGTTCCGGACGAAAAAGAAGCATTTACAGCTTTGGTACGCGAGCTCTCGGAGGAATTCAAGCCACGCGGTTTGCTTCTCTCAACAGCGGTCTCACCAAGCAAGAAGATAATCGACGCCGGCTACGATGTACAACAGTTGTCAGAATACTTTGACTGGATTGCTGTGATGACTTATGACTTCCATGGGCAGTGGGATAAAAAGACTGGACACGTTGCACCATTATTCTATCATCCCGAAGATGAGATTGACTATTTTAACGCCGTATGTATTGAATATTTTATTCTGCCAAGATCTTGAACAATATTGCATTGTTTTCCCTTAAAGAATTTCTCGCTTAATTACTGGATTGAGAAAGGAGCTCCACCACGAAAAATTGTTATGGGTATGCCACTGTATGGGCAATCATTCACACTCGAGAATGTTAACGTTAATGGGCTTAATGCCAAGGCTCCGGGTCCTGGTAAAGCAGGCGAGTTCACGCGAGCTGCAGGATTCCTGGCATATTATGAGGTACAACTGTTTAACTATATTATAAGAATACTTATTCATATTTTTTGTCACAGATTTGTGATCGCATAAAAAATGATGGCTGGGAGGTCATACAAGATGAGCAAGGGCGTATGGGTCCATATGCTAGGAAGGGCACACAATGGGTATCTTTTGATGATCCAGCAATGATACGTAAAAAGTCACAGTTGATCCGTGCTATGGATTTAGGTGGTGGGATGGTATGGGCCTTGGATTTGGATGACTTTCGAAATCGCTGTGGAGATGGCGTGCATCCACTGCTCACACAAATCCATGATGTGCTGAAGGATCCACCGAAAGAGTATGAAGAACTGCGTAAGTTTGCCGCCGGCTTTAAAAGTAAATTGACCTTATTTAATTAATACAAAATTTCAGCTGGTATTTCTGGCAATGAATCAATTGAATCCAATACAGAAGCCGAATCAGGCGAAGAGGTAAACACCATAGAAGGTTCCGTTGTACCCCAAGAAATAGAGACCGGTTTAGCTGAAGAAAATATTACCGATCCCAATGGCGATGTTGAGGAAGTATCTACGCCTGCAGAACAAAGCCAAGAAGCTGAAACTGGCACTGGCACAATAATTGGTACTAATACAGGCAGCAGCGTCAATGGGGAGAGTGAAATTGAAACAAGTGACTTCAAGATTGTTTGCTATTTCACTAATTGGGCTTGGTATCGTCAAAATGGTGGAAAATTCCTACCAGAAGACATCGATCCAGATCTCTGTACACATATTGTCTACGGGTTTGCTGTACTAAACCGAGAATCACTTACTATACAACCTCATGACTCATGGGCGGATTTGGACAATAAGTTTTATGAGCGCATTGTGGCGTTCCGCAAGAAGGGCATTAAAGTGACTGTTGCGATTGGTGGTTGGAATGATTCAGCGGGTGACAAGTACGCTCGTTTGGTACGAAACGCTGCAGCAAGAGCACGCTTTATAAACCATGTTATCGAATTCATTCAGAAGTATGGCTTTGATGGTCTCGATCTGGACTGGGAGTATCCTGTTTGCTGGCAAGTTGACTGTAAACAGGGCACATCAGATGAAAAGGATGCATTCACTGCCTTGGTACGCGAGCTCTCACAAGCATTCAAGCCCAAGGGTCTGCTCTTATCTTCGGCCGTATCACCAAATAAGAAAGTTATCGATGCCGGCTATGATGTGCCATCTCTTTCACATTACTTTGACTGGATTGCCGTTATGACGTATGACTTCCACGGGCAGTGGGACAAAAAAACTGGCCACGTTGCGCCCATGTATGATCATCCAGCTGGCACAGAAACATTCAATGCCAACTTCTCAATAAACTATTGGTTGCAACATGGCGCCGACCGTCAAAAGATCATTATGGGTATGCCAATGTACGGGCAGTCATTCTCGTTAGCACAAGCCTCGAATCATGACTTGAATGCACCAACTTATGGCGGTGGCGAAGCGGGAGAGGCCACACGTGCCCGTGGTTTCCTTGCCTACTACGAGATATGCTCATTCATTCGCAAGCGAGGTTGGAATGTGGTACGCGACCCGCGAGGACGTATGGGCCCGTATGCTTTCCAACGCGATCAGTGGGTTTCTTTTGATGATGTTTCCATGATCAGACACAAGAGTGAATACGTACGTGCGATGGGATTGGGTGGTGCTATGATTTGGGCTCTGGATTTGGATGACTTTAAGAACGAGTGCGAATGCGAGTCTTATCCACTATTGAAAACAATTAATCGCGTCCTGCGAAACTACCCAGTAGTGGCACCAAAATGTGTCCTAGAACAGAAGACTAGTACCATGAGTAAGTGCTCTATTATATAGAACAAATCTGTCTATAGTACAGAATTATAAGCTGAATGTGCGGTGTTGAAAATGCTATAAATTTCCTTACAGTTGCTTTTGATAGCGGTCCTTCGCAAGCATACTCTGCGAAGCCGAAACCAAATTTGAATCCTCGCCCCACATACCCCGATCAACATACTGGAACTTTGCAGCCCGTTCAAGCAGCTGCTTTAGAAGATTTCAGTGAAGTGGAAAAGAAGCCCTGTAACGGAAGAAGTTTTGCACCGCATGAGCGCGACTGCAACAAATACTACGTTTGTCAGTTTGAAAAACTGATTGAGCGGAGGTATAATTTTCAATACAATTAATTTGTATTAGTTTCTTTATTTTTCATGTTTATATTGGGTACATTTCAGCTGCCCTTCCGGCCTACATTGGAACGAATTTTACTGTGACTGGCCGCAAAATTCTAAATGTTCTATGCGCCAAGAAGTAACCACAAAGCGGCCCAAGCCCACGGCAACAACTACAAAACGTTCACAGCCCTCAAAAGCAACAAGCCACCCCAAACCAATCGCTTCTACATTATCTCCAACAAAGCCAACTAAAAAGCCGTCAAAGATACCTAGTAAGAAGCCAATTACGCGTCCAAAACCACCTACTTTGCCACCAATCTCCGGAAGCGGTGATTATAAAGTTGTCTGTTATTTTACCAATTGGGCTTGGTATCGGCCGGGTGAAGGCAAATATGTGCCCGAGGATATCGATGAAAACCTTTGCACTCATATCGTTTACGGTTTCGCAGTACTCAACTCGAATTCGCTGACCATACGTACGCACGATTCGTGGGCCGATATCGATAATCATTTCTATGAGCGCGTGGTTGCCTACAAGAGTAAAGGCATTCGCGTGACCATCGCGATTGGTGGCTGGAATGACTCGCTGGGTAGCAAATATGCCCAGTTGGTATTAAATTCTGAAGCACGTGCGCGTTTCATACAGAGCGTACTTGCCTTCATTGAAAAATATGGTTTCGAAGGTCTGGACTTGGATTGGGAATATCCAGTGTGCTGGCAAGTTGACTGTTCAAAGGGTTCATCAGCTGAAAAAGAAGGTTTTGCAGCACTAGTGCGCGAAATATCCGCAGTTTTCAAACCACGAGGTTTGTTGCTCTCTGCTGCCGTATCACCAAGTAAAGTAGTAATAGATGCAGGGTACGATGTGCCACAATTGGCTCGCTACTTTGATTGGATTGCTGTCATGACATATGACTTCCATGGCAACTGGGATAAGCAGACTGGTCATGTAGCGCCGCTGTACTATGTAGACGGCGACACAAATGAATATTTCAATGCCAACTTTAGCGTGAACTACTGGTTGCAGAACGGAACACCACGTGAGAAGCTTATCATGGGTATGCCACTCTATGGACAATCCTTCACGCTGGCCAATGTTAACCAACGTGACCTCAATGCCAAATCAACGGGACCTGGAAAAGCTGGAGCATTCACACGCGCTGCCGGCTTTCTCGCTTACTACGAAATATGTGAGAAAGTCAACAGCGGCGGTTGGTCTGTGCAACGCGATGCACAAGGACGCATCGGGCCATTTGCGTTCACCGACAACCAGTGGGTTTCGTATGATGACGTTTCGGACATACGTCGAAAAGCACAATTTATCAAAAACTTGGGTCTCGGTGGAGGTATGGTTTGGGCTTTGGATTTGGATGATTTTCGTGGACGTTGCGGTTGCGGTAAGCATCCGCTTTTGCGTACACTCACGCAAGAATTGCGGGGCATACCGGGACAGAGAGCGCATGATTGCACGTAAATCAATAAGGGAAGAGGTCCGCCTAAGGGCTAGGGTAATATGTATATTCATAACTTAAGAACGTTTCTTGTGCCAGTAAAATACTACATATGTATGTACTTCTGATTACAAATACATACTTATGTATGTATGTATGTAGATACCTACATAAGTATGTGAACTATGTGAAAACATGCACACATACATATTTATCGATTTATTGGAAATCTGTTTTTAAGATTTCTAAATTCAAGTCGAATAATTTTGAAGCGAAACGTTGTCTAACTTACTGCTAACCTAGTTTAATTTTAATTATTAAAATAGTTTTAATTATATATGTAGCAGCTTTTACGTTTAACTATCGAGTATACAATTATCTGTGCTAGCTTAAAGAGTGGTAAGATACTTGAAAAATCGACTTCTCACCTTTCGAAAGGCAGAGATTAGAGTGGTACAGTATATAGCGTAACGCATTTTCATAATGATGCTATGGTGAATATTGAATAATTTGTTTGTGCGCCCTCTTAACATATCCTGATAGTTTGACATGGAAGAACTGATCGGTAAATTTCTTTTAAACACACGAATTTTAATATGTATGATTTTTTATAAAATATTTAATTAATAAAATAAACGATATTTATAAAAATAAAAATAAAGTGAAGCTTTTTCTTTAAAATCCGTCACAAGTAATTTTCAATTTGACTTTGATTAAGGAAATAAGTAAAAGAGATGTGTATTACATATACCAGTAGCTATGAAGTAACTGCACGCAAACTGAAAAAATCCTAATTAAACCTTGAAGTAAATTTATTTACGCAACATTATAGCGATATATTGATAAGCAAATTTGGTTTGGCGTTCAACGTTCACTTTTAACAGAGAACGTATATTACAATATTTTAAATTACGTTCTCTGGTAAAAGTAACTTTACAAATGCAACCATGTAGCCCGAACAGCTGTTTATCTCTGACAGTCCAAGACGAATTCGCTAAATTTTTTTCCCTTGTTTTTGCCCAGAAATATGTATGTGGTTAAAAGCGCACCAAACTGGAAAGTTTTTGGTCAATAAATTCGAGAAAAGCTTTTGTGGGCCAACCTGCTGTGAAAGCAAACGAAAGGATAGTGAATGAATAGCCGTAGCAGTCGGTTTTGTTTAAGCGCCGCGCAACGTACGTCAACATTCAGATGTGAATCTAGATTTTGTGCTATTTTTAACTGATTTGTGTTGCTGCCGTGGAAGTGGTGTGAATATTGAGGCGAGTGATACGGCATATAAAAAAATTTCGACACGCTAGCACACAATTGGCAATACAGTGTTACCTTAACATAAACGCTTGAGCAGCCGTTTCGCGAATATTGACGTCATTAACAAAGCAGCAGTGAACCTAGGTCAAACATACGTGTATAATAGCAACACACATAACAATAGCAATTCTGTTCGGGCTTATTCGCATCGTTGCACAAAAGCATAAAAATATGCAAGCAGATAAATTTGCACTAGCACGTTGTGCACGGACTTGTTTGCGCTTTTTTCAAACGCAACAACAAGCACGATATTTATCACAATTAGCAAAAGAACGTAGTCTGCTTCGTTTAGTGGGAGATCAAACACTTGCCATTAACACTAATTCCACTGCCATCGTTGTTAATGTTGCCGGTGTCTTTTCTCAGCATCGCTGCCTGTATTACCACCCCTCTCGTGTACAAAATAAAAATCTCAACCGTCACAGTAACTTCCGTCAACCTCATACCACAATTTGTACGCAATCCACAGCAACGTTAAGGGGCAAATATCCGACTGATACGGTGCATGAGCCACTATGCGCAGAACGAGCGCGGGAACTGGTCTATAAATTGAAGGATTCGGAAAGGGAGGCCATAAAGCTAGCTCTTTTGAAATACGATGCTGAATGGCAACGGGCGGGATTCGAAGGTATGATACACAAATATCTGAAAAGCTAAGTAGTTCATGGCTTTAGTTCCCTTATTTAAAATTACTGCGGTTTTATAAACGTTTTGAATACACCTACAAATATTTTTTATTTCATTTACAGAAGTAATAGAAAAATATGATTATCGTAAAGTAAAAGGTATATTCAACATGACTACAAAGTCTGATTTGTTTTTAATAAAATAAAACTCACTAGGGAGGACTCTTTTAGTCCTTATGAAGGTTTCAATAGAGTAATTTTATTTTGTTCTTACATACTATAGTATAACATACATAAACATGTGTTCATATGTATGTATATGTATATAACAAAATTGAGGAAGTTAAAATTTATTTGTTAATTTTTAATAAAAATGATTGTGTGCTCTAAACAAGTCAATAGTAATGCAATTTTCAATTCTTATACAAAACATAGAAGAAGAATTATCGCGTTGATTTTTAATATTTTCAAAAAAGTTATTATAAAACATCTGTTTATTTGCTCTCATATGTACATACATATAAGCATATAATTATATACAGTGCACTCGCGATAATATGAAAACCCGAAAATATGAACAATCTAAATCTGCCATTGACTACTCCAAAATATGAACTTTTTTTTAATTTTTAAAATAAGACAGCATGAATGTTTAAATATATAACTCGTTCCCTATATGCAAACAAACTTTTTGTGTCATTGGTTTTCATTAGTTTATATTATCGCGAGTTCATTGTTTATACCAAGGATGCATTTTAACGTTAAATTTAACCGATCCGAAAAGTTTTCTCTTGTTTCGGTTGAAACATTTCAAAATATTATCGTTAAAGCAATTATCATAATAAATTTCATTACGTTTTTAACCGAAACGAAATGCTAGCGTTAACGTTAAAACGTTAAGAAAAACGCTGGAGATTCACTCGTCGCAAACAGGCGCAAACAGAAGCGCTGCATACTAGGCACATTAAAATTAACGAAAACGGAAATTTTATAACGTTGCAACATTAACGATTTGATTTCGTTTTGATAACATGGCGCCGAAACGCAACAAACTCATTTCGTTAAGTTAATTTTGCTCGTTAACAAAACAAAATGGTATCGTTTCGTTTGTTGAGCAGCCCTGGTTTATACATTGTTTGTACTTATGTACATGTTTACATACATATACATACATATATGCATGTATGGATATGAACAGTGGCGGTCATATCATTGCAACCAGATTCTAAATGACATACATATGTATGTACATAATTTGGCACTTCATTTAATAATTTTTAAGAATTTTCAATTTAAATTCAATTCATTATATAACATAAACCATATAAAATAAAGTTTAAAACTTTGTACAAAACTAAAAAAAAATGCAACAAATTTTTATATAGATTTTAAACTTTTTTCTCAGCAGTGTTAGAATGTTTTGAGTATGCAGTTTTATAACCCATTCAATTTTAGTATAACAATGTGAAACTTGCACGTGTTTAGGAATTACCGTTAACTTTTCAAATTTTAGCGATTTAAAACTTGCGCAACATACTAAAATAAAATAGGGTAAAAAGTGCATACTTCAAAATAAAGCTTACACTATGTATATGAGGTAAGTGTACCTAATTCCGTGGTACTAAGGATTTTTCTGACTTCTTCATTTTGTGACGTTGAAATAATCAGTTGCAAATTAAAAAAAATAAAATATACCCCTTAAATCAATCAATTTAGATTGGTTTCCAATAAATTATAAGCAATAATAAATGGTATTCTAATTAACATTAATAACTTAATAACACCTTCAATCGTCCCTAATTCCGTGGCAAAAATTTTTTAATGTACCTAATTCCGTGAAAAGATGTCCCTAATTCCGGGCTATGCCTATATATACTGATTTTACGCTATTAAAAGGGAATAACTTATGTTTTAAACTCAAAAATAAATATTTTTCAAGCACAAGATACAATTTTTATTTACAACAATTTTAAATTCATACCGGTATCTAAGAAATTATTTAATAATCAAATTAAAGTATCTCACTGTTATTAAAAATTGTTAGGCAAATACAATACAATTTATATAAACGACTAGATGACCCGGTGAACTTCATATCACCTATCCTCTCAACATTATAACTCTCCCTTCGGTGAAATGGCATCCCGCCGAGCAGAGTCCTTACGTCTGGTTTACTTTCGCCGTCATATTAATCGATATGTCGCCATCCGATCAAAGCTTTCAGAATTCTCGGAACTTACAATAATATTATTTGATTTGTTACATTTTATTTCGGAGAGATATAGTTGACATTAACCCACACGCACACTCACACACGTTCAGCATATATGTATGTATATCTCACACCGTTTTAAATTCGTTCGGTTATTAAACATAACTTTCTAATAATTGAAATGAAATGCATAAATATTTTAAGATGATCGTTTTCCGACGCGCGAACACGTGACGTATTATTGTCCATGGGTGAAACAGGGAACCTTCAACTTGATTCCGAAAACTTGCAACGACTGACCTTGCGATTTATTTATGGTTATCGCAAAGGCCAGACGCACGTAAAATTGTAGTCGCTAAAAATCGAGTGGTAAATCCGTTGGAATCATCGGTATAACCGGGGTCAAGACATCTTCTTCTTTGTAATTTCCATTGATGATCTTGGCGAAGAAAACAACTCTCCTGAAAGAAAGTTTTGAATATTCGCATTAGTTTTGATCGCCAACATTGCTCTTTCACTAAGCCGATTAAATATGTTTATTAATTTTGTTGTTATATGTCCGGAAAAACTCGCTGAATAAGCTCCTGTTTTGAGTCGGTGAGGTGGTATCAACTGCGATCTTACCATTTCCAATATATTTAATCTTGTTACAAAAACACTCACATGTTAGTTGTTAATTGGAGTGTCATAACGGGCCGCCACAAATCGGGGAATAACTGGAGGAGTCCGATTAAAAACACCTGATAACAGAATAATGGCTCCACGAAGATCGTTTAACGTTCTGTCCAGTGCCTCCAGTGACCTCTTGTGGGCCATCGTGCGTTCATCCCAAACGATCAATTTGCATATTTGAAGAATCTTCGCCATGCGCTATTTTTGGCGATGTTGCAAACTGGTGCTTTGTTGATTTGCATGTTTAGTAGAAGGATTTACAGTTCGTCCACCTAATAATGTTGCAGCTATTCTAGATGAAGCCAACGCTATTGGTGTTGTCATGTCCAAACACGACAAAACTTTATTTGCCATCAATTAACACATACCTTCTATTATAATCAGTGTGGAACCGTTTATATAGGAAAATGAAATTGTAGTTTTTGCTATCTTCCTTGCAATTGTTCCATGTTCTCACCGTTTAAACCTTCACTGGACTATGACAAACATTTCAAAATAAAAATCTGCTAAATCGGCTCAGCCATTCTCGAATTTTAGCGAGATAAACGAACAGCAATTGATTTTTATATGTATATACATACATACATATATGTAGATTTTAAAATTTGAAATCATTAAAGGCATGGACTCCTCGCTAACACTGGTGGCTCCAATTTTTCAGGACATCTGAATCATCGGATCTCGTAAAACTAAAAAATTGCAAAAGTAACTGCTTTTTCAATACCAGTTTTAAAAATTGGCCACGGAATAAATTTATTAAAATATTAACAATTCGCTTAAAAAAACTGTAGCACGGAATTAGCTCAACATTTTCCTCAGGATTTTATTAATTGATAAAATGGCTTTGTAGGAGAAAGTCTTCTAAAAAATTCAATCAAATTAACAAAATTTAAAAAAAAAACCCTTATTCCGTGATAAGCACGGAATTAGGTAGGTACATTGTAAACGAAAATTGTACATAATTCTGTGAATGAGAAATATCAATTTTTAAGTAATAAAATATATTTACATGTATTAAGATAGTACACAAATCAATTAACAGATGTTTATTGAATGGCAAAATCAAATGTTAGTTCCAAAAAGTCCTATAATTTAAATTTCACAGCCTCAAGAATATATATGTACATGAATCTTTAACATTTTGCTTACACACCTTTATCTGACATGCCTATTATCTGAGGTACCACTTTTCAACTGCTCTATAATTTAAAAATATATCCCATACGTACAATCTGAATTGAAATTATTACCCTTTAAAATTTTAAGTTTATTCTAGTATTTTTTATTTTATGCATCATACTCCCAATTCCTTGTTTAAACAAACAAATCGGAATGCCACGGAATTACGTACTACCACGGAATTAGGTGCACTTACCTTAGCTCAATTTTTGGCACATTTTGTGGTGTGCGTCTTTATATTATTCCACAAATGGAGAACCTACAGTTTTGTGCCGACTGCGAAAATTAGAAATTTTGAAACTTTAGTCAATATAATTTTGAAAAATATTTAAGTAAATATAAGAAATACATAAATAAACTTTTAAACTGGAGCACTAGTAATGTATTGAACGCAACTGTATATACATACATACAAAGCATATAATATACATACAAACATTCATAGATTTACATACATATGCATGTATGTATGAAAAGACGCTTGCCATAATAAATTTTATTTGCTAAGGCTACATATTCAATGACCCGAATTAGTAAAGATTCATGCTTTGCAAATAATTTTGCTTGTTCACAAAAATAGCTACAATATACCAGACACATGCGAGTATACGACGATTCATTTAAGGTGGTATACTCCACATATAAGTAAAAAAATTGTGTGTATTTTGCGGTGAAAATGTCAGAGAAACTTAGAAAAACAAAAATAAACGAAAGGGAGGAATTCCAAATTTGACACAAAAAGCAAACGTACTGAGGCTTATAGTAAAAATATTCGAATGAATTTCTTTATAATATTATGTGCTGCTTGTCTTACACATGGAATTTTCCATCACGAACGTATGTAAATAGAAATTAAAAATGTAAACAAAATAACCACTTTGACACTTTCACCGCATAAGGCGTAGATAGAACAAGCAATCAGCTGATGGGAATATACCACCTTCTATGAATTCGCCTTGCTTTACTTGCTTTCAATCCACATTCAAGTGGTAAAGAAAACAAAATTGAAAGTACGTCCTTCACGTGCTCTTCGTTGTAGAATCAATCCGGTAATTTACGTATGTACACATGTAGCATGAAAGGTACTATCAGTGCGTGTGCTCATAACAATTACGTTCTGGCTATAAACGTTTGTAATAATCTTAGCAAATTAATAGATATGAGATTTTTCCTTTCAGAAATTTAATTTTTATCTTCTTATTTAAATAAGTAAATGTGTATTTTTGAAATATTTGCATATACTTTTATAAAAAAAAAGTTATCTTTTTTGTGAAAACACTTTGTAAACTTGATTCTTCCGAACAATTATTTTAGAAATTTGAGTATTTACATACACACGCCCCAAACAAGTTACTCGGTTGCAGCTCAAATGTTTGCCAGTGAGGTAAATTAAAAGAAAAAACGATTTCTACTAAAAATTTAATGCAAATTTAACTAGCAACTTTGATTTGAGCTTAAGTAATACAAACTTTTAGGTACAACATAGTAATTTTACAACTTTCGCTCGTTTTCGTGGCAGCTTATTTTAAACTATCAATGTAAATAAATATATACTTATGTATGTATATATTCTTCACTTATATAATTTTATATTAGATATTTGCTTTATCAGCTCTTTCTTCTGTTTAAACTTTGTCAGATAAGCTATTAATCTGTCGTTGAACTAAAAGTTGTAAAGCTACTGAAAAGTTGCGTTGAATTGCTTTTCGAATTTCAGTTTAAATTGCATATTTATAATCAGCTCATCTGCGTTTAAAAGTTGCATGGAAATTTGTTGTTTTAAATAAATATGTACATACATACAGTGCTGTTCGAATCCCAAGCAACCAAGTTCATAATTACATAGTTTGCCCCTTTTGTTCATTTATTTATTTTTAAGAATTTACATTTAAAGTTCAGTTCATTCTCTAGGAATTACCGTTGATTTCTTAGAATTTTATTTTTAACGTAAAAGCAACATTTATTTTTGTATAGAAAAACGTCACAACACCCTTGACAAAAAAAATTGGAATAAATCAACGGTAACACTTAGCTATGTACTTGAAACTTTCTAAACTTTAGTGGGATATAAGACTGCATACTCAAAAAAATTCTAACACTTCTGAAAAAAAATGTTGAAAATCTATGTCAAAATTTGTGGCATTTTTTTTTTAAGTTTTATACAAAGTTTTAAAATTGGATTTATTTAGTATATGTTAGAGAATAAACTGAATTTTAAATGAAAACTCTTAAAAACAAAAAAATTAAGGTAAGAGGCAAACTATGTCATTTTGAATGTGGTTGCTAAGGATTCGATCAGCACTGTATTGTGTATATTTAGTTGAATTTAAATTTTGAATATAAAACGTAACTAAAGGAATTTATAATAAGTAAGTTTTGGCTGTGAGCCAATAAATAGCCAAAACATGCAGACATTGTCAAAGGTCGCCCCTCCCTACATAAATCGAGTTTTGAATCAATTCGATATAAAAATGCATTTAAGAATTAATAAAGGGTTTTACTAAGCACCGCTGTTGATAAAATCTCAATCCTTTAACCAAAGAATATCCTTCTACTCAGAAATAGAAGAGGCAAATCCAAATTTTTTTAAATTTCCGAGCTGATTTACTGAATACTTGTTGAGATTATAGGTAAAATACATACATATGTACATACATACTTCAATAAATGAAAATTAAGAACGATACACGAACTTTTAATGTACTTACATGTGCATAAATACATACATACACACATACATACTCGTATGTCGATGGTTTCCTTTTCCTCTTCTTCATAGTCATTATTTTAATCTACATAATGCTCGTGATACGATTACGAACCTAAGAGTGATTAATAGTGCCAAGTTATGTTTAAATACAAAATATCAGCATAAATAGTAGGTAAACAAAAATCAACTTGAAGGGCAAACGTTCATACTACGCCCGTCCGAAAATTCAATGAGAGCAACTATTTTGGCCTACCCCATACATTTTTATTTTCTTCCCCTACAAAGTTTATTTCCTGCCCACCGCTCATGCACACCAACTTACGCTCTCACTTGGTTTCGGGGTATCAGGTCACTTTTCAGTACATTTTAAGCTTCAGTGAAATAAATTTTCATGAATTTCAGAGCACATTCAATTAATGCGATATGTCGTAGAATGCGTTACTGGCATGGGAAGAGAGGCAGCAAATGGCATGTTGTGCAAGAATTTCACTTTCAGTTAAGCAACTTTAAACCAAACATCAAGGAGCAATTATCCAAGTACATGCATCGAGTAGAGTATTGAGTAAAGTAAAATATATACATATGTATGTGTGTACTCGTAGGTATGTACATGTCTGCATCCGCCCGCAAATTCTCTATTGTCTGTGTTGTCTGCTCGGCTGTTGGATTTGCCACATATTGTTGGGTATTGCTTGTAAAAAACATTCGGTCTTTCAGTGGCGAATGTTACTCCATTTGTACATATGTACATATATGTATGAGACGCAGGTAGATTTTTTGCGGAATCCATAAAGCACTTCTCATAAGCAGATTTTAATATAGCCTTGAGCTTCTCCAGTGATGCAGTGATTTTTTCGGTCTTGGCTCTCTTAGGTGCTTCCATTTGGACGATTGGGCTTTGGTATCGACGTCGTAACCATATAACCATGATTCCCCACTAATTATGACCCTTTTTGGCTGACGTCAATCAAGAGCTCATGGGCGATGCTCACGCGACGGGTTTTCTGATCAAAATTCAGAAGTCTCATGCCCTAAACATCCGAAAAAATTGCACGACACGAGCTGACTGCCACATACATATGTATATCAACATCATCTGTAACTTCTCTTATGAAAAATTCTATGGTTTTGAAATCAAAAACAAATTTTATTCACAGCTTCGACGATATCTTCTGTTGCTGATATGCTAGGCGTTCAGAGCGCGGTTCGTCTCGGCCATCTTGAACGAGTTTTTACCACTTGTAAACATTTTCTTTTACTTAGATCAGACTCACCGTACGCCACTGTCAACCTTTCAATTGTTTTAGAGCACTTGATTTAATTTTTCATACAAAATTTTAGCAATTTTTGCTCCATTTTTTATAATAATAATAGAAAATCGACGAGTTCAACAAAACACGTCTAACAGGGGACATTAAAGAGGTAGTATAATCTTATCAGCTGATTTGAGTTTTTTCATATACATATGTACATATGTAGTCCATAACAAGTCAAACTGTGTTTACAAAACATACTTTAATTTTCAAAACAAACAAATAAAATTTGGTTTACTAAACAATCTTTGTTTACACTTTGTATATTTCTTATTTAAACAAATTTTGAGTTAACTTGATTTGGGAAACCTGCATACGTAGGTACATATGTATACACATACCCAGAAAAGGGACATTGTTTTATAAATTACTGGGAAAGGTCGGATCTTGTTTTAATATCCAATTGGAACAGAGCTTGGGTATGCCGCTTTCTGCAAACTGTTTAGTGAGTTCCGACCATTTTTTTGCATTCTTGAAGGCTTACCTCGTGAGTCTTTCCAGAATTTTGTGACCAGGAGCAATGCTTTCTGAGGATCCGTTAAAGTAGGATGCATCTTGTACCGTTTGCATTGAAATAAATGTATTTTTCAAGCAAAATGTTAAAAAACGTACATTTTGTTTACATTTAGAATTCTCAAACTAGTCAAGTTTGATATATCAATTTTGAAGGGTGATGGGCCACAACAAATCATTTTCTTTAATGCTGCTACCTGTTTAATGTGCCGTGACGTCTAACCTTTTTATCTGTCAAAAACAAACTAAGTATGCTATATACTTGAAACTGTGAACATATGTTCGGGACATGTGTACAAACACAACAACAGCAAATCGATAATCGAATGTGATTCGCCCGCGAAATTTGATAAGCCACCTTACTTTTTGAACACTCCTCGTATATGTTTGTATGCATTTTAAAATGTCATAAAATGTATAAAAATTAAAATAGCCTTGCCAGAAATATTTAAATAAAAATGTGTCTGCATTGTTTTGTGGCTTATTTGCGTTTCAATCGAATGTCAGAATATCAATGGTGGCAAATACAAGCGGATAGTTGAGGTTACGACATGATTCAATTATAAAAGGTTCTGAACATACTGACATCTAAATTCTGGCACTCCTTAATCTATAGTTGTATTTTGGAAGTAATCAGAAAGAAGGAAGAATATGTTCCCTTTTAGCCAAAAGGTAGTAGAAAGAAAGTAGGTAAAATACGTATTAAAATAGTATTTTTTTTTTGAGTAAATATTTAATTTATGTATTATTTAAAAATTTGTAGAAAATAATAAATAAATAAATTTATTGAGTCAAAAATTTCATTACAATTTATACAAGAAATAAAATATATATTCTTAAAGACTAATAGTTTAAATATAAAAGGTACCTAAGCTTATTCCTTAAATAGTTGAAAGAAAAAATATATACAGAGTAATCATTTACATAATTAATTGAACACTTGCTCCCAGTGGACATAATTGCTTCATGTGAGGCATTGCTCAACATCACGGCATGATCAAGGGAAGACTATTTTTCTTAAATAAATTATTTGCAAAACATGGCCTTACCCTCTATGCGTTCCTGAGGTTTTTTTTAAATAAAATTCAGTAAGCAGATAATCAGTATCGTGTAGAAAAAAAATTTTATTTTAATTGTAAATAATAAAAATGTAATTAAAAAAACTCAACAGTCGTTCAGGAAAGCGTTATTGTGTGTTAAAACATAATTCCAGTACTCCATTGCACATACATATGTATATTCCGAGTTATGCGGTTTAAAAAATTTAGAGGTGGTACGCCATCTTTTCCAATAACCATAATCATGAAACTGGTTTTCGAATATGTATGGATGTACATCCGTACCAAATTCCATCGGTCCATCGCTTACATGAGAAGTGCCATTCCCACTTATATTTTATAAATAATATCCTATCTTTCTATACAGGTTATGAGCTGCCGTCCTGCTAAATTTTATTCCAATTCGTTAAACCGTTTTTCAATGATGGAGTAACAAACATCTAAACATACAAACTGTTACATTTATAATTATTATTTTTGTATTGCCTATATATTTTGTGTAGGTTAACAGTATACATACATTGCGATTTTGTCAAATTTGGTCGGAATCAGAATGAATGGCTTTGCTATACATCGAAAGCTAGGATTTTTTTTTTGTTTTAAAGTATTGTCTCTGATCCTCACAGAACTGAAGAAACTTACAATAAAGCGAGTAAAAAGGATTTATACATTCCTATTCCCCAAATGCAGAACGGGCCTCTAAACTTTTTCAAGTGAAAATAAAAATAAAACGGTATGTTTATATTCGAAACTGTAACGAGAAAGTTAACTTTTATTTGCCAAAAACTAGATCTTAAACAATTACATCATTACGATACAAATCGTCTTTGGGAAGGTTTGTAAATAGGTACATAGTTCCCTGCAACCACTCCAAACATTTGAAGGAACCTGTAATCAAAAAGGTTAAATTATTAGAACTTCTCCTTATGGTTGCAGTTGCTATAACATTCAACTTACGTGTATGCATGTTCGTCTGACTCAGGAAAAAAATTCGAAGACGGTAGCTTTGCATAAAATCAAATGTCATTTAAAGAAAAAAGAATAATAAATTAGACAAACGAGTCAGTGATGTCAACTTTTTTTTTAGTATGAAGAAATTTACAATATACTACCATTTCAAGTGGGGATTGTAGAAAAAGCAACATTCTTTATAAGTTAAGAAGCAGATTTGTCATGCGGGAACGAGCAAGCTGCTTTATTACAAAACCTTTTGTTTTTGAATCATGGAGTAACAAGTATTGCAAAGGCAAACGACAGTAACATTTTCCGAATTAATTCAAAATTTGTAATTAATTTAAATTGCATTTCAAAAAATTCTAATTTACATATCCGGTTAGACTGTTTTTAATTGGATTTTATGATTTTGTTGTTGAAAGGACTCTCCATGCATAGAGAAGTTTTACACCAAAAGCTAGGAAAGTGTCTGAAAAATTAAGAAATCTTAACTATCGATCCAAAACAGCTTCAGTTAAATTTCATGCTTGCGTGAATAATGGCATTCAATGCCGAATTGTGCCAATCAGGATGTTGCGTCATTTAAACGCACATTAATTAGCACTTCACATGAAAACCAGAGCGTCTGTTGGGATGTGCTCGCGCGCTTTTCCCCAACTCTGTACACCAGCTGTTGTGAAATAAGTGCAGCGCGTGTATTCAGTTTCCGTTTCTCTAAAATATATTGTATATATTTTGTAATGTTGCTAATGAGACTCGGAGCACAAATTAGACTCCACTAACTTTACCTTTCAACACAAGAAACAAGTGTAATTAAGCAGAGGTATAGAATCTTCTAGCATTCTTTCACTCAACAAGCAGCTCAAAATTATCAAAATTGTTCGTTTGCTTCGCTGCTTGCTAAGGTAATTTATTCTGTTAATGGTTTGTAAAATTCAGGCTCATGGTTAAGGCGAAAAAGATTGCTTGGAAATTGATTTTGAAGAGCTGTAAGATTATGAATTTTATGTTGTACCACAAATGAAAGGACCTACAGTCAGCTTCTAACGGCAGATGAATTTTATGAGAAGTTTTTTCATGGCCGAAATACCCTCGGAGGTTTGGCCTTGCCTGCTGAGTGGTGACCGCTATGAGAACAAAATTTTTTTTATATTACTTGCCCTGGCAGAGTTTCGATCTCCGAACTTGCGGCATATCGAGTTATAGCACGCGCCGCTACACACCCGACCACAGCGGGTTGTGAAATTATATTTCCATTTTTATTAGAGAAAAGTTTAGTTCACTCAAATGAAGGAACTTATGAAGTAGTTCAATTTTAATTTTTTTTAATAGCGGTCAAAAGTTTCTCATAAAATGCATCATTCGGAGTCGGCACAAAACTGTAGGAGAAACTCGGCCAAACACTGAGCTATATACATACATAGTGTAAGCGCAAATTATAAGTATTATTCATACTCTTATTTTTACTATTTTATGTAAAATAATATAAAAATAAAATATTTATAATATATAAATGTTCCCATCGTCCATGCACACCGGAGCAATTGTATACACCTATAAGCGCAAGTCCGTTCTTCTATCAACGAAAAATTTGCATTTGGCATGTCAATCCCGGACTTGTAGAACAATATATATTTAAATGCAATTTATTTTTTAAAATTTGTCCTTATGCCTGAAGTGGATAAGGGAGAAAGTCTCAAACATAAATTGCATCAAGTTTTAACCAGAAGTTCGCAATTGTCCAATAATAGAAAGGCATAAAATTTATCAGAAGGCTTGGTAAAAAAAGTTGATAGTTTTTGTAATGAGGCGATTAAGGCTATGTCCTACAGAAAGCATTTAACTTATTGTCCTTTTTTTCTTGAAAATACCAATAACTACATACATACATACATAATTTACAACAAATCGTTCTTCTTTGTTATATTAATGTTATTTTGAATACTTTTATAATTCAACGATAACAGACGAGTTACATCTTTTAGCAAGTTAAAAATTACGAATCAAAACTTCGTGAAAGTTGGGATCCCGGGATTGTTCCGAGATTTTGTTTTCAGATCTCGAAAACCGCGGGATCAACAAAGTGCCCAAAATGTATATCCCTAATTCATATATGTACGCACCTACCTACACATCATTAGACCATACACCTTCCAAACTGGGATAATTCTCTATATATTTTATCACGGTAAGCGTCGTCTTTTTACATTTTTCCTCATATATTCAGCATTTATCATAAAAGGTGGTGTTAATCAATCAGCTGATTGGTGGCCGCTGTGTCGAGTTGGTAGCGGTGCGTGCTACAACTTGATATGCCGGTGAGTTCGAGGTTCGAATCTCAGTCAGGGCAAGCAAAATCTTAATCATAGAAAAAGTTTTTTCTAATAGCGGTCACCCCTCGGCAGGCAATGGCAAACCTCCGAGGGTATTTCTGCCATGAAAAATCTTCTCATTAAATACATCTGCCGTTCGGAGTCGGCACAAAACTGTAGGTCCCTCCATTTTGTAGTATAATATAAAGACGCACACCACAAATGGTAGGAGAAGCTCGGCCAAACACTGAGCTATATAGTGTACGCGCCAAAATTATATTATATATGATTGGTGGTTGGTTGTCAAAAATCAATTGTTTGGTTACAAATAATTAATAGTTCCGTTTAACTACAAAAAATTTAAAGATATGAGTTACTATAACTTTTTGCGTTGACTCTAACAGTGAACAAATTATTTCGCAAAAGTTAAATACAAAGGATATAAAGTTTGACAATAACTCACCAGAGCGGTGAATTTTTACAATCGCTACTACCTGACATGAATTCGTCATGGCATTTATAGTCAGATCTCGATTTATGATTAATGACGATGTTTTCGTCTCGAGCAAATGAAACGGCTTCAACATAAAAAGTGCGCATTTGAAGGTACCTCTAATTGTCTAATTTTAAACAAATTCCGAATAAGTTTTAAAGCAACCATGTAACGACGAGTTCATATAATCATACGATTTTTCCTTCTTTATACTTTTATCTGCATTATTGTACCTGCATTAATATGAGTATGTTTCAGCATACAAAAATACATTCTTACATATGTAACAGCTAAGTGTCTATCATATCCGCTATACAAAGGATGTATATAAAATAACAAGTTAAACGGATATTCGGGTAAACTAACAAACTAGCGTGCCACTGTCCATGACAGTGACAATTTGGCATAAAGTGGTAAGTGTGGTTTTGCCGTAATATCAACTCCATTGTGTCAACTCAAAAGCCAAGTGTACTCGTATATGAAGAGCAGAGAATAAGATAATGTGCATGTAGTAATTGTAACTTCAGAATGTATTCGTTTCTAGTAGAATGATTACACTTTACAATTACAGACAAAATAATGGTAGGTAGGACGTTCGTTTAAAAATTTGAATGAGAATGGAAAAGCCACTGGCTGCTCGGTACAACAGCGAGTACCAGACTGAAATTTGAACGATAAATTATGCAAGTAGTTTAGACGCTTGACCCATTTTTCTTGAGTTACACACATAAAATGCTTTAATTTTTAGTACAATTGATTTGAATGACTGTAGTGCTATTTTTTTAAGTAAGTATGAACTCGTATACCAATAAACTTACTACTATGTACATGTTTAGACACAAATATGTATATGGTAAAAGTTGTTGGTAGTAAGGAGATATGAAAATGTAATACATGGAATGTTTCCTAACCAAGAGCTCCATATTAATGCCGCAAGCATTGAAGTTATAAGTAAATGTTTAACAAAAATTTGCGTCTTTTATTAATTTGAACTTGAGTGTATCCTAACTGACAATGTATGTAATTCATTGTACTTCTCTATAGGTATGTGCGTTCTATTAAATGGTACATAGGCGATTAAATTGAGAGGGCGATTAAATTGGGAGGTTATCTGGGACCAAGTTTCATGCAATGTTCATTATTTTTTATAAATAAAACTAGCCGCAAATGGTATATCTTAAAACTTGAAAGATATTTTATAAAAAATCACGCTTTAAGGCTTGAATACATCTCAAGAAAAATCACAAAAAATTATTTTATTATTTCTGTTGCTTGAAAAAGTACTTTGCCGTTGCTGGAAATTTAAAAAAAAAATATACTACTTAGTTTTTTTTTTCTTGAAAACTTTATACTATGTTCTGACAGCGCCGTTAACTCGAGTTTATGAGCAATTTCGGAAACACTTCTTATAAACTCGTAGAATTTTTTGTCTAACTCGGTTTCAACACCACTTTTATTTGGTGTTTATGGACGTGCAACCCTTATTTGCCCCAATATTAGGCAACACTGTCGACAAATTTTGGCATCATTGTGCAAAAGTTTTGCTGCACTGTCTAGCGGTTTGACAGTTCATAATTTGAAATACGAGGGCGGTTTGATAGGTCATCGACTTTTGGAATTTTCCGCATAGAAACTTTAAATTTATCATTGCTGCTTTTAACTACCATCTTATAATAAACTACTAAGTAAGCTGATTAAGCAATATTTTTTGCGTAAAAAAACCATCACCTAAATCAAGCAAAATTTGTATTTGAAAGTAAATAAACAAATGTCAATTAAACTCAAAGTTTCTTAAACACCTCAATGAGAACGCTTGACAGTTGTTCATAAACTCAAAACCACAAACTCGAGTTTACTGCGCAGTCAGAACATAGTATTAGACTGATTTAAGAATTTTTAACTGAAGAACATTTATTTTTCATTTCGTGTGTGCCATTTTATGCATACATACATATGTATGTATGTCTATATGAAATTTTCGATTTTTTTGAGAGTGTGTACTAAGCTTTAAGCAGAAAAGGAGAAACCATTATTTCTGGATGAAAATTCTAAGTTTTGTATTATTGCAAACTAAAGTCAAGTAAGTGTGGCCGCTGTGGTCGAGTTGGTAGCGGTGCGTGCTATAACTCGATAAGCTGGTGAGTTCGAGGTTCGAATCTCATTCAGGGTAAGCAAAACCTTAATCATAGAAAAAGTTTTTTCTAATAGCGGTTACCCCTCCGAAGGCAACGGCAAACCTCCGAGGGTATTTCTGCCATGAAAAAGCTTCTCATTAAATACATCTGCCGTTCGGAGTTGGCTCAAAGCTGTAGGTCCCTCCATTTGTGGTATAATATAAAGACGCACACCACAAATGGTAGGAGAAGCTCGGCCAAACACTGAGCTATAAAAGTGTAAGCGCCAAAAATTATTATTATTACTGTGCTCTCTACTATCAAAAAAGAAGTAAACGGTTGAATAGAATTTTAAAATTATTATTTTAAATAAACTTGCTTTTTTCAATGTTCTCTTTATTTGAAACGGCTTGTCAATTTACAACGAATGTCACTTTTCGCTCAAATTTAAATGACATGAGTATTTTAAATACGGGTGAAAAAATGTTGTTGGCATTATTTTGCTAGCATGTTGCCCGATGTTTTCACGGCGTGGACTGAGTATAACTTTGCTATGAAATAAAAATGAAATTTCACGCATATTTCACGGCAATGCAATTTGTATGGATTTTGACAGGCATTTCATGTGAAACGTGAACTTAGTAATATGCTTAAGAGGCCGTACACATAAGACTTTCGCTTTGCTTTGCTCCAGAGTTTTGCTTTGACAGATAAGTTGCAGTCCTGATGTTATATGAGTGCTGCAATTACAAGGCAAGAAAAGTAAAGCAAAGCAAAACGAAGCAAAATCCTGGCGAACGCTTAACTTTTGTACTCTTTGACAACCAACTGTTTACATTTATATTTTATTTCTGCGCGCATATGCACACGATTTAAAAAAATTCACGAGTATTTCATAATTTTGGCGAGTATATTTACTTAAAAAAAACGAAAAAAGAGAAATATGAATTATTATTGTTAATAATATTGCATATTATACATATTGTTATGTTGTTTACATAGATAGAATAATATGGAAGAAAGATTAATGGAAGCGATTAAGCGTCACAGTGCCCTGTTTAATAAAACACGCCCATTTAAAAGAAGATGTGTTGACTACAATCAAGCGCTAAAATCTGCTGTTAAAAGCATACATATGTATATAAGTTTAAAATTATTATTGCAATATCTACTTTTTGCTTTATGCAAGCGTGATGGACAATCAGTATTTTGCTACTGTCGGTGGTCCATTCGAATCTTTTGTCAATCCTTCCTAAACAAGTCCAAATAACAAATGAAAGACATATTTGTTAACCACCCTCACCATTTTCTTAAACTCCCCTGGATCGTTTTTTATTTAGTTTTTCGAAAGATGCTGCAAGAAGACCGTTTACATCGCGGTCTTAATAAAGTTTATTATACTCGCGTCTTTCAAACATTAGTAGCATAACTACTACTTCCATAATTATATCAGTAAAGCTCATTTCTTATTCTCTTATTAAATAAAATACCCGGAATAAACACAAATCGCAATTCAATACAAACAAGTAGCGCAGAATCTGTCACCTCATGCTTTGTTGTTATATTTCGAAATGTCAAGTAGAGCGAGGAAAGTTGTGTGTGTACGGCCCTTAAGAGTCAAATGTATGTATATGTACATACACATTCCTAGTACGTTACAACGAACTGAATATTTAATGAAATGGTAAATCACTATTTACTTAATGGCCAGCTTCACATAAATTCGCCCATTGCGTCTTAGTATGTAAATATGTCCTTTGAAGGCATTTGAATTAAATATTTAGTTGTGCTCTCTGACACAAGTGTGCACAAAAATTGTTTGCTCTCCATCACAAGTAGGTATGTATGTATGTACGAGCATTACTTAGTACTTTAGGGGTCCAAAATTAATTGAAGCTTGCAAAATTAATTTGTTAAGGTCTTTGAAGTTTGTTCGTGCTGTTTAAAATTAATGCGTGTACTCGTATAAAGCAAAAATAATTAATTTGTTGATTCCAATGTAAATCGTGGCAGTAGTGACATTTGTAAACGTGATGAGTATGTAAAGTTGTATATTATTTATAGAAGTAATTTGCCTAATCTCAGCCAAAACGCTAAATAATTAATTAACACTTCTCAGTACCAAAATACCAAACATTTGCTGCTTAACGCAATAATTGAATGCATTTGTTGTTTATTGACAAAAATTTGTAAATATTTATGCAATCATATTATTTACTTTAAAATAAAAGTGGTCCTTTGCACACTAAATACAATGTATACTTCAATTGTCGCACTATTTATTGATTTTTAGGATAATTTACGGGTTCATACATTTTTTTCACACAGGCATTCCAGCTCTGCGCTTTGTTTGATTTTTTTTTTGCTGTTCGGTCGGTTTGATAAATTGTTGTTTATTTTTCCCAAAGGATTACGTCAATAAAAAGGCACCAACAGAAAAGTGTTCAGTTAGTGTTTATTTAAAAACTGCGTGAAGCGTACAAGCGAACGAAGAAATACGACGTTTTTTCACATTTTCAATATATACATACAAGTATATGCATTTAGTATGTATGAATGTACAGTGTTGTGCATATCAATAGTAACAGCATTGAAAATGACATAGCTTGCCACTTTTAATAATTTATTTATTTTTAGAACTTTCAAATAAAATTCGGCTCATTTTCCCACATAAACCATATATGTATATCAAAGTTTTAAACTTTGAAGAAAACTAAAAAAAAATATTTAACAATCTTCTTCTTTCTTCTTAATATATATAAATTACGTGTCACGTTGTTTGTCCACGATGGACTACTAAACTACTTAACCGATTTCAATTAAATTTGCACACCGTGTGCAGTTTGATCCAACTTGAAAGATAGGTTAGCTTACATCTCAATTTATAGTCGCAATATTATTTTTTTGGAAATTATTTTTCTATTATTTCACAATCTGTTAGCCTCAAACGATTTTAACAGATGGCGACTTCTGTTGAAAGAAACGTTTCATATAAGCTACAATTTAATAGCATAACCACCACGTATTGCTGAGGCTCAAGAATATGTTAAATTTATTTTGTAGTAAACGGAGAACAGTAAAATTCAATTGTTCTTCCTTTTTTAATATTTGGTATTAGCATAGCCGGCCACGTGTTACTTAGACGGAAGTATAAATTAAATTCATAGTGCTTCATTGTTCAAAACTCTTTAATTGAAATATATACATGTAAGTGTTATCACATATCTATATTCTTATATTTGCTATATGTACATCGAATCATCCTGTAGAATACAAAGCTCCTCACACTTTCTCAATAATTGTACATTTTTTTTTTGTTTTTATTATTTTTATTCAATCTCTATTAAAAATTATTTTGCACTACCTGAAATGCCACCACATATTCTTCGACTAGTAATTGGTTCACCCATTATTCTCCTGCGTAATTTAAATCCATCTCGATTGATTATTCAACGGTACGCGTTTGGTGGTCAAAAAGTTCATCGGAAATATTCTTGAAGCAACCATTTTAACTGGAAAGTTTAAAGAAGTGGTCCTGTATTCCTATGAGACCGTCAGATTCTACAATACCCTTCAGAAGGCAACAGTTTCGAATTTGTTTAGCTTTTGCTATGTCTATAAATAAGTCTCAAGGTCAACCAATACCCATTTGTTGTATAGATCTGAAAAATCCATGTTTTTCTCATGGGCAACTATATGTTGCATGTTCACGTGTAGGTGGATCGTTGAATATATTTGTGTTAGCTAAAGATAGGTTAACCAAAAATAAATTAAATTTAAATTTAAAGAAGAAAGATTTAAAACTATCTGCCCTACCTACCTCATTTATAAGTTTGAACTTTTTTCTCAGAAAGCTGAAAGTTTAAAAATTTTAAGAAAACAAATTAAATAAGTTCATTAAATTTGTGAATTGGTACTATTAAAAAAACGCTGATTTTATTTATAATATTAAAAAAAACTCTTGCTTGACAAGATTTAAAATTATTACTGCAAAAATGCCACAAAAGAGTTAAGCCATTTTCGCTGTACGTAAATGTGTACAAATTTAAACGAGTATAAAAACACGTCAACAGTTTGTGTAAACTGCAAATTGTATACACGTGTAAACATAAAAAGCAGTTAAAAATGGAATTTACCTTTTGTACATGTTTTACGTTTACAGCGCGCTATACCCTTTGACAACACCGAAATTCACTTGCATGCTGTCAGAGCATTTTTGTGCTATTCCTTTGTATTTTTCGTTCACCTACCTACATGTGTTATTGGCGGAATTCTATTCAACAACGATTACTGAACGCTCAACGACGTGTTGTATAGGGTGTTTTTTTTACAGGTTTGTTTTTCGAATAGAGATAAAACTGGCATTTTGTGGTCAAATCTGGCAACTCTAATGTCATTTATGTTCAGTTTGGTTTGCCATTTCACCATGAACAGGTTGACAAAAGAACAACGCTTGCAAATCGTGCAAATTTAGTTCGAAAATAATGGTTCAGTTCGCGAAGTTTACCGTGAGCTCCGTCCATTTTATGGTCGACATAATCGTCCATCAGAGCAATTAATTCGGTTAACCATGGATCGTTTTCGCACTACGTTTACTCTATGTGATAATACGCATCCGCAGAGACGTCGAACAGTGCGCACCGAAGAAACAATTGCCGCTGTAGAGCAAAGTGTTGAAGAGGACCCGAATGAATCGATTCGCCACCGTGCACAGCAATTGGAGCTTTGTCCATCAACTTTATGGAAGATTTTGCGCAAAGATCTTGGCTTGCGACCTTACAAGATCCAGCTTGTGCAAGAATTAAAGCCGCGAGACCATGCAATGCGTCGTGATTTTGGTGTATGGGCCGAAAATGAGATTGATCTCGATGCTGATTTTCATCGCAAAATTTTGTTCAGTGATGAGGCTCATTTTTGGTTGAATGGCTACGTCAACAAGCAAAATTGCCGCATTTGGAGTGAAGAGAATCCACATGAGACCCTTGAAACGCCATTACATCCACAAAAACTGACTGTTTGGTGTGCTCTATGGGCTGGTGGAGTCATTGGGCCATACTTCTTCCGCAATAATGCTGGAGAGGCAGTTACCGTTAATGGAGACCGGTATAGAGCCATGATAACCGACTATTTTGTTCCCGAATTGGATGGCATGAATGTGGATGAGTTGTGGTTCCAACAAGACGGCGCTACATGCCACCCAGCGCACGTCACAATCGATTTATTGAAGGAAACATTCGCTGAGCGCATAATTTCGCGGAATGGACCTGTCAATTGGCCACCAAGATCGTGTGATTTGACACCATTGGATTATTTTCTTTGGGGATATGTGAAGTCGCTCGTCTACACCAACAAACCAGAAACGTTAGGGGAATTGGAAGCCAACATTCGTGGCGTTATTGCCGACATACGGCCCCATATGCTCGAAAAAGTGGTTGAAAATTGGACCTGTAGAATTGGCTTTATTCGAGCCAGCCGCGGCGACCACATGCCCGAAATCATATTTAAACATTAATGGCATAAAATTATCCTTCCAATAAAGCCAAATTGATGGACCTTAAAACGATTTTCTTGTGTTTTGTTTCAATTCGAAGTTCTATACCCCTAAAAAAACACCCGTTATCAGAGCCTGAATGAAACCGACACCCCAGAGGACTTCCGAGTAGATATTGCAATGAAAACATGTGTGTGTGTGTTTTTTTTTCGGTTTCGACCAGGGAGGAGGAGTTTTCATAGCCCCACGGGCATGCCCGCATGCATGTTTTGCCTCCTTTTTGCAGACTAAATCCAACCGCCTTCGTACGCTGGGCCTGTGGTACCCCCGCCGGACTATCAAATCCGATATTACTTCGCAGGGCAGGCACTGGACGTTATTCTTCGTCTTCACTCAGCGTGCTTTATTACTCTGCGCGCGATTCGCGTTTCGCTCGTTTATTCTTAATAGCTTTATTATTGCCGTAATTATTTCTACACATGTGTTCCAAGTATCCTCTTCGGACCGCATAGCTTTTAGCAAGCCTTCGAGGGACACTGCTTTTCCCATCTAGCGTTCGAGATAGTTGCGTTCTATATCGAATCTGCGGCAGTCCATCAGTGTATGTTCTGCTTCCACAATTTTCCCATCGCAATATACTCAGTAGGGGTGGTCAACGTGTTTTTTATTTATGTAGATATTGTCAGAAACAGCCATCTGCGGTGAGGAACTGCGTAACGTAGTAATTAGTTTATCCGTATTTTCTCTTAATTCATTCGTCTACCTTTGGGATCAATCTCTTTTTGTTCAACGCCCTTTCGGGGACGAGTCCCACCTTTGTTGCCACTCGTCGGTGCTTTGTTGCATTATTTTGTTACGTTCATCTATGTCTACCGGACATCTTCCGGCCAGCAAATGTGCGGTCTCATCTGACACTGTCACAAATGCCCAACACACTCTTACAGATGATAATCTGATCACTGAGGCTGGTGCTCTCATGTAAGAGGTTATAGATGTCATGTTTGCCCAGATTGGTGCCACGTACATTAGGATGAATGAGCTAACGCTCGCAAGCACCGAAATATTTTAAGGTTCTTCTATTCGAATTCGAATGTCCTTTGCGCACACCTAACTAGTAAATCGTACTTTGCTCGAAATGAAGAAGAACCACAACTAGTGAGGTTTCTTTGAGTCTCTTCTTGCATATACATACATACATACATATGTACATAAATGCATACATTTTTTTTTTGTTTACGAGGAGTAAGCCTTCACCCCTGCACTAAACCTCCTACTGTCACGTACCGTAACCCTCCCGGTACTACCGTCAAGTATTTCGTCGGAAGGCAGTTTGAGCAGTAAGCTCTAAGTCCGTTAGCGTCTTGATGCAGTTCGTGGAAATTGCATCTACTTGGCACCACCTCTGTTGGTCTAACTAGCCCACCCGTGTCGGGTCCGTCGTCCCCGCCCACATACGTAATGTCCGCCTAATTGCGTTTGATATGCCTGACATCTGACACTACTTAAATGTTCTAAGTTAATTTTATTATCTATATAATTCGAAGTTGAACTTCATTGAGGCTGTCGGAATGGACGGGAATCCGAGCAGCCAATTTCACAGGTTAGTTGATTTCCGCCTACTCAGCATTGTTGACACTATAAAGAGCGCTATAGTATGCCGATGCATACATGCATACGTACGTGTGTACACACAAAAACAACATATAAATGTAAATATACAAAATAACGTAAATATATTCGCTGTATCGTTTTCATTTAAACTGTAAAAATCAATAATTTGCTGCTACTCAAGGCAAACGTCAATGCAACAAAAATAACTACAGAAGATTTCAGAAAGTACGCAATATTTTCAGAACCTTCTTTCAAATTAAGCCAATAAAACTCTTTATAAGACCGCCATGAACACAAAACACTCCCATCGCAGTCTTAAAGACAAACTTTTTACAGCTAAGAAAAGAAATTTTTAACTAAAATTGGATTTTATTAAGCGAATATTGCGTAATTTTACTGCAGCACGCGGCAGCTACACACCAAGGGAAAATGGAGAAATTTAGAAAAAGTGAAATAAAAGAATCTACTTTCCCCACTGCTATTGTCGGTAAATTTATTTACTCGTTTGTATGTACATATATTCTTACAAAAGACAACAGCGTGAAGTACGCCATTCATTCGTTTACATTTTGAAAATTTGTCCATATTTCGCCAAAGTTTGCTTATCACTCGGTTTTTAAATTACTTTCTCATATTTCAATGTCTGTTCACTGAAGTGCAGCTCTTGTTGGAGAGGCCTGTCATAAAAATTAATAAATTTTTAGCATCCACAAGACATACTCGTACTAAAGACACCCGACTGCGACTTCTTTATTCACTTCGGAGAAAATAATATGTACATATGTACAGTGGCGAGGACAAATGAGTACATGTTTGTACAACCTGTTCTTATGACTGCATAATTCAATGTCAAACATAATTGATATGTACAGTGTGACAAATAATAAATAGATGAAAGAAATATGCGAAAATCGATATTAGCGCGATAATAAAACTCAAATTTAGTTATTCTTCAGGTGGTTTTTTAATGGACCTTAAAGTTTCAGTTAAGAATCATCACTTACAAAATAATAATCTATAATTTTTTTAGTTTTTATGGCCTTAAATTAATAGTTCGCAATTTTATTAAGCTCCTGATCAGCTTGGTCTAAACCTGGGAAGCTGTAATGAAGAATAAATAAATAAAAGAAGTCTGATGAGGAGATGCGGTGATATCATAAATAGCGGCTATAAGTAACTTCTACAGCTAAAAGTGGTGGTGGTTTTTCCTAGCCGGGAGTTCAATTAAATGGTCTGTTATAAATATATAATAGTAAAAGAATTAAGAATGTCAGAATTGAGAAACATATATTTTCTTTTGTTATATGTAACAAATTTGTTTTGTGAGACATAAACATAAACAATGTATTTTTAATTTTTAAGCTACGATTGTTATGAAAAAGATAAATTTTTAAATTCTCGTGACAATTTTTTTTTATCTCTTAGTACCCATTATAATATAATAAAAAAAGTTTGATGTGCTAATGGAAATCTACACGAATAGAAAAATCTGATAGTTCTTGATAGCTATCAATAATTTTCGGGTACTCGATTTCGCCTAACGCATATACATACATACATACATATGTGTGTATATAACATTGAGCACAAAAAAAAGCATTAAACAATATACAAGAAATTCTCAAAAATTAACGGTAATTTGCAAAATTAATTAAATACAAGATTTCGTTTCCAAAATCATTTTAAAAGTTCAATGAAAGAAGTTGTAACTTGGTCTTATTCCATTGATTTTTCTTAGAATATGTTACTTTAACTTGGCTTACATCGTTTTGTTTGCTATTCAACATAAACATAAAATAAAGGACATAGGAAGTATATACAGTAATTAAAAGCATGCACTGATTTTTGCTCGCCACTGTACAGATATCGCAAGGTAATAATGTGGTCGCATGACATGACTCCGTCAAAGTATTAGCTACGCTATTTTATGCGGAAACCCGGAAGTTATGGTTTACAAGGCCACGAAAATAATGAGAAATACATACTCGCAGGAAAGATTAAAAGAAGTAATGGCAGCAAAAGCATACATAGAAAAAAAACTCAGTTGACTTGAGAACAGTACGCAATAATAAAAATGTTCGCTATACTTTTCTTTCTTGATGAACTTTCATGCGCTTCTGATGTTTTAAACGGAATGTAATCGTGCCCATTACGGAAGTATATTTATACAAACATATAAACGTATGTATGTATGTAAATATGCAAATGCCAGTTTATTCTTCATTTGCCTGACACTCTGGACTTGTATCTCTTACTTGCTTCACCTAACACCATAAAACATTGTTTATATTAAAGATCAGAGTTTATTGAAATTTAATTTTCATGTATTCTTTATAGCTTTTCACTCGCAATACGTTCACACATTCCTTGCTCTGTTCCAATAGTTTTTATGCTTTTAACACTTTTTTTTACCTCTAGCTTTTATATTATTTTTACATTGCGTTTTGTGCTTTCATAAAAAGTTGTGCAACGGTGATGAAGGATTGTTTGCTGATCGTTTTATGAACAAAAACATAAATAAATTGCATCATTTAAAATGCGGTTTCCGAAGCGAAATAAATTGAGTATTTTATAATTCCAAAATGCATTGACAAGTGAATATAATTGAATAAAATAATGGAGGGAAATAAGTAAATACACTTTTAACAAAATGGGTTTAAATAATTCACTGATTTTAAGCAGGTATTTTTACTATTGTAAACATTAGAAAAAATAACTTTTAAATAATAACATTTAGGGTGTCAAAAACTTAGAAAGCAAAGCTAAAATCATCCAGAATGCCTTGCTTAAAATACAAACAGGCCATAATCATTTCGGCATCGAGCACTGGTCACGGAAAAATTTGCAAGTCATAAAGTTACTAATAAACTAGCGGACCGAACTTTGAAAAATTAATGTTGCTCTTATAAAATTCAGTATTCTGGTGTTTTTGGGGTCGGGGAATACGTGTGACATATTTGTTTTTAATTTGAAACGTTAGCTGTTAACATTTGTTCAATACTAAACTGTGGCGTTGATTGGAGACACTACTGTGTTATTCTACTACTTTGTTACGCTCACAAAAAAATTGATAATAATTAGGGCTGCAAATGGCTGCAACTGTTTCTCTAAAATTTATTTTCAAAAATTCACCGAAACTAAAACCAATCGACACCAATCAAAAGTTTGCTTCGTGTTTTATTAACTAATTATCAAAATATAGATATTCATGAATGGTGAATATTTCAGGGACAACACACTAAATTAAAATGCATACTACCAATTACATTTTCCATGTTATACTTTGCTAATTAAGCTTCTCCATTATGAGCTATAGCACTTTTAACGTAGGTTATATTTCATCGTTTTTGTAAATCTCACGAGACTATGAAAACACTTGACTTTCAAGTCGTACAGAAAACGAAGTTGGCATGATAACGCTGTACATTATCAGCATTCGCTTTATAAATAAGTTCTAAATAATATATGTATTGCACTTAAATTTAAAAAAAAAACTTTGTAATTTTTCATTTTGGCCAGCAAAGATATCAGCGATCAAATAAAAAACACCTGCTTCTAAAGCTTAAATATTTAAAATTATTTCCCTACTCTTTGCCTTGTCAATTTTAAGCCCATGACTTTAGTGTGAATTCCTACACTAAACGTTTTTGCTGTTCTCCGAAGCTGTACCTGCTCACTGCCAGCTGAAAATATTAATATTTCGCAGCACTTGTTCTTATTAGATTTTAGCAACCACTTCCTCTTCCGATGCCAGGTGCTAATGGCATGATTCCTGTGGACGTGCTTTGAGACATGCAACGAAGACAGTTTTCTCTTTGCGCTAAAATTCCCTTTTCCGTCGCTTTTTGCTGGTCTATTTCCATTATTTAGACATTGTGAGCTTCTAAATACCACTTCACACACATCAATAATTTTCCATTCCTTTAATTTTTAACAAATGTGGTGTCGAAAAGCGTTTGCGTTTAAAGAATCAAATTTTACCACACTTTGCCTTTGAAAAATTGTAACTTTCACTCTTATAGCAAAAAAAAACCAACACGTCGAACGTTAAATGGTCTGCGGTTACATTTCAATTTTTTTTTTAGTTTGTAGCTAAACGTAAGCATCTTTATCACCACCACAAATGAGCTGCTGAACTATTAAAGAAATCACTACGTCCTACTTAGGGCTTAATATCCAACATTTTCCGCTTTTAGCCAACACTTTTTGGTTTCCTCTTTATGCATCTTCGTGCATTCTCTGACATTAAGTGGCCAGAAATTGGATTAATGGCAATGTTAGAGGTACGTTTTTCTCTTAAAAGCTGTAAAAGCGGTTGTAAAAATAAATTTATGGTGCGCACTTGTTGCAAGTGCAATTTCGTCGAATTTCTTTTACTGTTTGAAAGAGATAAATTGGCTATTTATTATTCGCCTACATTTATAGGGATTTTTCTGTTTGCTCAAGAATGATTGCCTGCGAACGTATTTTTATCGTACTCCCAGTAGATTGTATTTTGCGCGGAAGCAATGCGAGTTATACGAGTAGGTAAGTGCATGCGAGTGCATTTGCCCTGGATGTCATGAGTGTGAGATTTTTCATTCTAAAATACTTTTCACCTTGCGATGTCAATTTACAAAATCTTCAATTCAATTTCGTGTTTGATTGCATTGCAACAGCACTTTACCTTCGGGCGGTATGCCCCTGAAAGTATGCTGCTGCACTTACGCCATTGTGCTTTTGGCACTTTGTATGCTTTTTCTTCTCTTTGTTATAATGTTCGTACAGCATACTTGGAAGTTGAAAGTTATTGCTTTCATTTTCTGTTTACTACTCGTACATGTATGTATGTATGTATGTATGTGGTATATTATGAGTTGTTTGACAGATTTTGTAATAATTTTGATTCGAAACGAAAATGGGTTGGGTTCTTTCTATACTAAGTTAAGGACATGTACTCGTATGTACATATGTAACTCAAAAATGTCGATAAAACAATATATCTAATCAAAAAATTATGCCATAATTTTATAACTTTTAGCCGCGGTTGCGTATGAGTGATATTTGTATTTTACTATAAGATCGATGGTACAATAAACAGGTAATATAATGTTAGCAGCTGATTGGAGTTTTTTCTTACAAGTGGTCCATAACAAGTCAAACTTTGTTTACAAAACAAACTTATTTCTGAAAAAAAAAACAAAACAACTTTGTTTACATTTTGTATATTTATAATTTCTAATTTATACAAATTTTCCATTAACTCGATTTGGAAAACATATGTACATACCTACTCAGAAAGGAGATATTGTCTTCTAAAAGACGGGAAAAGGCCGGATTTTGTTTTTTAAATTCAATTGGAACAGAACTTCGGCATGTCGCTTTCTGCAAACGGTTGGGTTCGTTCCGATCATTTTTGCACATTTGAAGGTATACCACGAGAGCCTTTTCCAAATTTTGTAACCACGAGCAATATTTCCTGAGCATCCGTTGTAGTATGATGCGTCTTGCACTGTTTGCGTTGAAAACAAATGTATTTGTCAAGCAAAATGTAGAATCACGTTAATTTTGTTTACATTTAGAAGTATCAAACTCGTAAAATTTTAAATATTTATTTTGAAGGGTGATGGACCACAACAAATCAAAAAATATACCTCAGGGTTGCATTTTCTTTAATGCTGCTAACTGTTTAATGTGCCTTGATGAGATCAAAATATAAATTTGATTTCGGATGAAGAACTTTCACTAAAGAGAAAAGGTTTATTAAAAAAAAATTTTGAAGAATCTACTAAATGATTTAAGAATTTTTTTTTATTTTAAAGGTGCATACATATATGTTTTGACTTACAAATTTTTGTATTGAATATCAAAAAAAACCATTGTCGACCTTGAAACGTCATTGACTAAATTGATGTTGAAACTGCATAGGTCCCGCTTAAGCCAAATTCTGGCCAGATGGGTAATCTGTAATCAGAAATTAAATATTCTTTATAATCACAGTTACGTTAGCTATGTTTTTCCGAGACAGAATTTTTTTTTGCAAATTGTAAAATTTATGCAACGATTTGTGAAAATTTTAAATTTTCACGTAACTTTTTGACATATTAGAGACTTTAAAAATAGAACAAAATAAAATTTTGCAAATCGTACTCGGAAAAACATAGCGGAATGTGATTTCTACGAAATCCTCTGTAGCGTATTCTTGGATACATAGTATATATTAAAATTAAATTTAAAAAAATCGATTTTTTGAAACCGTGAGAGTAGAGGACTCCCCAAAACCCATAATAACAAAAACACAAACAAAAACTAGAAAATCATGGTAATGAAACCAACGAACATAATTGAATGTTTAAACATGCTAAAAGTGTACAGCACAAGCAGTGCTGACTATGGCATTGGGGAAAATTGAAAATGTTATTCTAACTAAAACATCCGGAAGCTTTGAATGCGAACAACCGCGGCGGAGCAATAATTTGGATTAGCATGAACATTTCGCATTTGCGGCTGCAAACGCCATTCATGATTGCGCACGAGTGCTTTGTTGTTTGCTTTTACGCACATTTTAGCCAAATACACTTGGGAGTTTTAATAATTGACGATTTGGTAAATACTGGAATTATGCTGAAATTTAATATTATTTTGTTCTGTTGCACAAATGTACAATATTATTAGTTGTGCCAATTTGTAAATTTATTAATTAAGCTTCGGGCGATGATTAACTTATTCCATATAAAAAACTACTTCGATAAATTATCACGATGAAATAGTTTTTTGTAAAGCTGAATCTTTTAATTGCGTAATTTTTTGTTTCCTTTTTTTTCGTCTTCCATCTTTTTGATCGCCATTTTTGCAAACCATTTACCAAATACATACATAGTTCTACAACAACAAAAAAAGTACAGCGACGTCCAAGTGCGAATTTTTACTGGCCAGCTCATGTTTGAATAGCCATTGGCATGATTATTCGGGTAAGCGGATGAAGAGACAAACGGATCGGCATTTTTTTTTTTGCTATACTTCATTAATCGTAGACGTACATATTCTAAAAATTAGCCACTTTTCGTTGTTTAATAGTCGATACTTTTCTCCTTTATACAAAATTTGAGCAAATTTACGGCAATAATTTCAGAAATTTCAAAATTTAACAAAACAATTTGTTTGTCCGATTTGGCCAACTTTCAATACTGATCCACCTGTAGAAGATTGTCACATGTGCACGAACAAACAAAGAGGCATGGTTTGTATAAACCCTCGTGGATAAGTGCGCTTGGGTATCAAAAATGTTCACAGATTTTTTAAAAGCGATAGTACAAATACGTTTGTGTTTGTCGTGCGAATTTCTTATGTCAAATGCCATTAGGTATGCATATTCCCTAGAGGTCAAAAACTTTGTGTCTTTCTGCAAACAAAATATTTTACGCACAAAAAAAAGCAAATCATAAAAACTTTTGTTGGTTCTTTGGATAAGTAAATTGATAAAAGTTTTTCTTAGGAAACAAAGAAGAAGGGAGCAAGTTAGCGGCATGAAAATGTAGCAATGCCTGCATGCCTGACGAGCTCGTAAAACAGCTGTCAAAATTTGTATGTAAATTTAAGTGATATCAGAAAGCAAGGCTGCTTAAGCACAGTTGATTATTAATTTTTTTTTTTTTTTTGAACATATACAACCAATTTTTAAAAATGGAAGTAATTTAATATTTAGAAAATACTATTAAGTTTTTGTTGCCAACATCGCAAACACAAATATCTATATATCACGGGGTGCTTAAATTTCAGCAATTCCATGTACGAGTATATATTTCTGTAACTCCAACATTGAACCGCTGAAAGTTTCTTCTACACATTGTTTTTGTGTCGCTTCCCTCATTGCTCGAAAAGAAAATTAAAAAGTTATGTAGCCCATAATACATTCCGTTTTATATTAACCAATTGTGATTGCTCTTACGCAACAGGAAAAAAATTAGGTTCCACATCCTTATTCCTTTATTAGCAGCCTAATAGCAGGTAGCCGAACGCGTTTGTCAAACTTTAAGCGTATCACTAACGTGTGACATGACAATAACTTGGTAATATATTTTCCTAGCACAAAAGTCATTTTCTGCCAAATCAGGGACTAATTCGTACTGCCGCACTCAAGCGCCCTTTGTTCATACATACTTATGTATATAAGTCGCTCTCCAAATCACAATTCAACACGTTGCTGCAATTACTCGTAATTCAAATTAGATACATAAGTAATCATTACAGGGCGCCACACATAAAAACAAACGACAATAAAGCTGTGCGAAATTAAGAATACGTCACGTATACGCAGTGGTGTGTGCGTGCCTTTCAAGAGCCACAAAATGGTATTTGGTGAAATGTGTAAGTTTATTTATACTTAATTTGTTGTTATTTGTTGCTTGTTGATAACGCTGTATATGTAAGGAAATGTGTTTGTGTGCACTTCATTACGGGGTTGCGTCAGTCTATTGTGTTTATTGTGGCTCTTGTAAGCACAGTTTTCTGTTTCCTCCTATTTTTTCTTGCACGAGTTTTAGTCTTCACGTTGCGAGATAATCGGTACCCTTGTCTATTTTGTATTGCGCTAATTGAAAGTTGAACAAGCGTGAAGATTTGAGTTTACTTGTTTGAAATTTTCTTGCTCGTCGGTACTTTATTTTCCTTATTTAATTTGTACGTTGTTTTTTTTTTTGATTGCTGACGCTTAAAAAAATATAAGTGGCCTTCGTTTTTTATTGCTCCTAAAGTCTGCTTTTTCACGTTATGATATTTTACCAGTATTTAAAAATTTCCTTCAGCATCTTTGCATTTCAGTAGCATAAGAAAATAATATACATAATTTCTACGTTAAATTAGTTTTTAAAGCTTCAAAAAAAGCTTTTAAAATTGCGGTCATCATTGGCAAAAAAATTCTCAAAGGATAATTTGTAGTGATTTGAAATTTGCACTCCAAAATTGAGCGAGCTACATACTCGAAAACTTTTTCAAAACTCTTTTTAAAAAAATTTTAATTCTAGTATAAGTTTTGAAACTTTGATTTACATATATGATTGAAGTTATAGAATTAGTTTAAGAATAAAAAAGAATAGCGTCAACTTGTGTTTTGAGCAAGAGTTTTTTAATTTTCGCATTGATTCTGCCAGCTTGTAATTTATTATTTAATCTACAATTTTTAAGGAATATTTAATGGATATTATAGGTCATACACATTTGCATTTTAATTTTATTTCGAATTCTAAATAAAAATTTCTTCAAGTAATTTCCGTGTAATACATGCTGAAATATATACGATTACATACATACGAGTATACATATATAATCAACTCGTTAACCTTACTTGAAGTGCAAGTATACTGAAGCATGTCTGAGTTGAATAATTTTATATACCATATGCACAAAGCGACTAATGTGTGCGAGTACGTGACGTATGAACACAGGTTCTTAAATTTTTTATGGACCGACTGAACATACAAAGTAAATAAGAATATGTACTTGCATATTAGTGTAACTCTTATTTTGTGAAAATATTTGTTCTTTGTGGGTTTTGTTGGTGTGCAGGAACAAAAATTTGATCCACTCATTATAGCATACCTGAAGAAAGCTAAATTATGAAAAGCTTTTTTAACACACCATGTCTGGATTTGACTGGTCTAGTATGAGCGACTTTATTATATGTGAATAAATAATCCTTGCAACTTTTACTACCAACTAAACTTCAAATTGCACACTAAATGCAAAACATTCACAACTAAAAAATTGTCAAGTTCATTTAATGTTAAAAATTAGTTCTCAAATGACATCCGCAAGATATTTGTATGGAGGATTTTTTTCCTTCATTATTATTTTCTTTCAACTAAAACATTACCGTCATCCCAGTTTTTTGTAATAAATAAGGTAAGAGAATATCAACCTACATCTGACTTTTGAGTTCTGACACTTTTGTCTCATTTCATTGCAACATTACATAGCCAGCTAATAACACTCGTGCTGACTTTACGTGCCTGTGCCATTTTGCCGCCATTTTTCGTACACATGCCAATGCCCCTCGCAACATTGTAACATTTTGCGTTGAATGTTACCGCAGCACGACGTCCAAATGGCATTTAATTGCACATGAAAGTGTGCAATTAGTAGGTGGTGTCTGGAAATTATGAGCTCTTTTGACTCCACTGACTTTAATTGCCAGATTTCAAGCTAAATTTTTCACTTTGACATTTTATATTTTAGCACGCTAAGCGTTAAAGCCAAGCTAGGACACGAAGTGGATAATTGCGAATGATATCGCGGCGTTGCGTAGGTGGCGTTGGGTAGTTTAATATTTGCGAATAGACATGTGAAAAACGTTTGGATAAAGTGAAAAGTGTTATCTTGGTTTCTAAGCCATGATAAGCTATTACAACTTTTTTTGAATACAAAATCACTATCAACTTTATAAAATATTTTATTACACAGAACGACAGTGGTTGGTACACATGAAAAAAAGTTTGAAAGAATATGAAAATAGGCTTAAAATAAAGAAATACGTGTCTCGGCGTTTTGCTGTAGCACGTCAGAATTTTGAGAAAATCGATTTTTAAGCTTCAAAGGACCGTGGAGGATCAATTCTAATGTAATACTATTATAAAAAGCTCTATAAAAACAGAATGGGTGAACCGATTTTAATGCTTGAGCCAGTTTTGAAAAGTTTTTAATTTTGGATTTTTTTTTATTAAGAAACCAATTTTTTTTCTCCGGTAGATGGCTTTTTAATTTTCATGTAAAGTTAAAAAATAACCAAAAATGTACGAAATTCATTAAAAATACAAACAAAAATTATAAAAATACAAAAATGAATATAAAATCTGAACTATTATTTTGTGTTAAAAATGTTGGTCGTAAATTTTTTTGTGTGTTTGAGGGAAACTGCCAATAAAAAAATTGTCAAAAATCAGTGGTTACATGTAAACACTTCAAACTTGCACTTTCTTCCACTGAAATTTAATGAGCCACAAAACTGCATACTCATAAAGTTCGAAATTTTGATAAAATATTGTTAAATCATTGTACAATTTTGTAAATAATTTAAAAAGGGATGTTTATGGTTTTTCATTGATAACACAAGTCTGCAAAAAAAAAATAATTGAGAGCTGTTTTGGTTTTTTTGTGTAATTCTTATGTTTTTGGGTGTGCTGAATCCGAAAATAACGTTAATTTTGTCTATGTTGAAACAGTTATCATCTTAAAAGAAAATATAAAAGATTAAAAAAAAATTTTTTAATTTATAATTGCGTAACAAAACTAATTTATTTATGTAAAATACATACATACAAAAAGTAACCACTAAACACATTTCTTTTTCTCAGTGAGACTTCTTTTGGTAAATTTTCGCTTGTGGGAAGCATCGGGAAGGTCTATTTGAAGCGTCCAACAGTAGTCCGCCATCATTGAAACGCTCCATCTTCCCTGGTATCTTTTTTCCATCTCCTTAATATCTTGGTGAAATCGTTTACCTTGCTCTTCACTCACGCCTCCTAAATTTTCTGGAAAGTAGTCGAGGTGGGAATAAAGAAAATGTACTTTTAAACTCATCAAGCAACCTAAAGCTTGAAACGCTTTTAACATCCTTTTGACGATTTTTTTGTAGATAGGATCTTTGTTATTGCCTCAAAATTTCTTTATTACCTCTTTAAAGGCAATCCACCCTTCTCTTTAAGGATCCGTCATGGTTGTGATGAATAGTGGATCAGCCATAAGCCGTCTAATATCTGGTCCAACGAAAACACCTTCCTTCAACTTTGCCTCCGAGAGGGCGGTGGAAGAAGAACTTTATGAGGAGGCACCAAAGTTTCATGCAGGACATTTCTTTTCGCCAACTTTAAGCTCCCTCGGAGGCCAACACTTTTTGGTCCAGTGATTTGTTCGGTCTCTACTATCCCATAGACACAAAACGCAAGGGAATTTGGTAAACCCAGATTGTTGTTCGAGCACCATACCCAACCATTGCCATCCGTGGTCTTTGTATTTTAATTTGCAAATAATCAATTCCAAGTTCTTGTAAGTTTCCTTGAGGTGTACGGAATGACCGACAGGAATGGAAGTATAGAAAACGCCGTTGTAAAGCAGAACTGCTTTAAGGCTTCTTTTTGAAGAATCTATGAAAATACGCCACTCTGCTGGGTCGTATGAGATCTTAAATGTATCCGTCAAACTGTCAATATTGGTTTAATAAACCAACTCGACCTCTTGGGCAAAGTAGGAAGTAAACATGTTTATGTTTTTTAATGCAGCTCACACAGGGTGTTCCTTATTTAGAAATGAATGATAGTTATGGTAAACATTTAAAAACAGTAATCAAAATAAAATTATACCTATTATAAATGCCTACAAGTTAGCCCAAAATACTCCTTTTTTATAATAAAATTTTGCGTTTTGTAAAATAACCTTACGTTCTGGAGTTTTTTGAGTATTTTTTTTAGTTTTCAGAACACCTAAATACATAGAAATCAGTTGGAAATATCCAGACAGTATTTTTGTTGCAGACCTGCGTAATCAACCATATATTTTTTTTTTAATTTTAATTAAATAGAAGAAAAATAATTGCCCAAACCTGTCTATATGTATGTGGTTGTGCTACAAATTGTGAACATCGTATATATGTATGTATGTATATGATGCTAACACTCCAGTTTACCATCAATTTCCGCACAATATGCCACCTAAGCTGGACATATTACTATAAATAATTATCTGCCCGATTATGCCATGCTGTGCACAGCAGCTTATGTAAACAGTTGTTGCATTATTTTTTACCTATGTACATATACATATTTATACAACTTGCCGTCACATACAAAGACACAACACTTGATGTTAAAACAAAATACAAAATTTAATTGTATTTCACTGAAAGCCTTGCCACTTAAAAAAGTAATTAGTATTGCGGCTGCTGCACGCCTCCTCTTCTTTGTGTGGAAAATATGTGCGCAAGAAAACGCAGGCAGGCCGCCATGACAACAGTTACCGGGGCGTATGCGCGATATTTAATATAATTATCTATGAATGAATGTATGTATGTATGTACGTAGCCTGTATTTGTAGCATTTTAACGTCAGCCATAAAAAGCATTGCCCCGGTAGCATTTCACTCTAGCAAGCTGCTATGTTCATACATACTTATGTGATCTGTTGTTGTGACAGAATTTTTTGTCCGACGTTATTGAGCCATTAATTTTACTTATTCGTATGCTGAGCTAAAGAGCTGTTTTTGCTCCATACATAAATATTTTAAGATTCAGTTGTTTTCTCCTGTTCCTCCTACTGAGTTTTTTATTGTCGCCGTTGCGTGCCTCATCAAATAACTAATGAAAACAGTTGTGAATTGAGAATTTTTTTTTACAATTTTACCCAGCGGGAGCAAGCATACCTACTAGTTATATTAAGAACTACATATCTTCAATATAAAAAAGGCCTTGAAAACAAATACTACAGCACATCAACAAAATCGCAATATTTTAACTACATTTGAAGCACAGAATTAAAGATAGGAGCCTTTTGAACATAATTTGCTTTATTAAGCGTAGCTCTCAAGAAAATCGAAATATACAATTAAAAAGAGAGTTTCTTCTATAATAAATAAATAAATAAATAAATTAAGAAAGAGAGTTTCTTCTATAAAAATATTTTAAATCAGTCTAAAGCTCGCAGGAAAGAAATGCTCGGATATTTATTTATTCTATCAAATTTACAGCAACGGCAAAGTACATTTTCAAGCAACAGAAATAAATAAAAATATTTCTTGTGATTTTTCTTGAGAGCTGTATGCAATTGGGCTATAAAACTTTAATTTATTAATTTTTGTGAACTTTGTTGCTGTTATAGTTCGAACTGTTGTTTAGGTGAAATTATTAAAAATAAATAAATAAACATAAGCTGCAATAAATTTTGAATTTTTGTGCAATATTTATGTGAATTATTGCCACTCTAAATTATTTCTAAATTGTTTTGTTTTTTATATAAATCGTCAACACAAATACATATGTACAGTTGTGGAGTAAATATACCAAGCTTGGTCAATTAAAAATTTTCATCATGACACAACAAGCAGGAGTAGGGTCTCATTACCGCTTCTGGCATTGGTAAATTTTAAAATAATTAGAAAGAATTAAGCTGTGATCAGACGGTTTTTTTTCGCTTAAAATCATTAATTTCAGTTTCTAGCCTTGAATGAGAGCGATCTTATTATAAGGAGTATCAGTGAAAATATAAGCATGGAAATTAAAAAGTCATAGTAAATGTTAACAGTACGGATAATTTTATCAAAATATTGTTAGAATTTTTTAGATTTTGCATTGACATTAGACATTGCTCCTCCGAGGTACGCGAAGTTATTTAAAATATGCGGAAGCAAAGCAAAACTTGGGATGCTCTGACCAAATGATCACTAACGCTTTTTCGTACAAAAAAACCCGCGAAAGTAGAGAATGTAAGCGTAAAATTACAAGTTTAAATGATAGGCGTACTACAGGATATAGCAAATTTTGATGCTTTGCTTTAGCTGGACTCATAAAGAAATAGCTGAAACTTTCTGTAAGTAAAAAACCGTCCGTAGACATTTACAATAATCCCACTTAAAAACCAAAAGTCCACAAAAATTTCTTTGCTTTCTAAAAAATATGTAGCAGTGCGTATCAAGCTAGCTCATGAACACGTCAACTGGCCAGCTTAAAAATGGCGCAACATATTTTGAACGGTCGAAAGCAAAATGGTTTTATATGGTGGAACGAGGTCCCGACTATATGTGCGCCGTCCCCCGAACACGAATTATAGGCGCAATACAATTAAAGTTATAAAACATGGTAGCATTAAGTTTATGGTATGGGGCAGTTTTTCTTAAAATGGAGTTGGCCCAATCCACTTTATTAAAGAATTGATCGATCAGATATGTAATTTTGCCGTATGACAAGTGGAATATGCCTCTTAACTGCTGTTTCCAGTAAGGTAATAACCCGAAGTGGCCGCTGTGGTCGAGTGGTTTGCGGTGCGTGTTATTACTCGATATGTCGCTGGGTTCGAGGTTCGAATCTTAGTCAGGATAAGTAAAATTTAAATTATATAAAAGTTTTTTTCTAATAGCGGTCACTCCTCGGCAGGCAATGGCAAACATCCGAGGGTATTTCGGCCATGAAAAGGCTTCTCATAAAATACATCCCTCCATTTGTGATCGAATATAAAGGCGCAATGGCGCAAATGGCAGGAGAAGCTCGGCCGAACACTGAACTATGTATATAGTGTTAGCGCCAAATTATTATATTAATAACCCGAAACACACGATCAAATCGGCAGAGGAGTGGTTTCGGGTAAAAGAAGTTGAGGCCAACAAATGCAAAGTATTTACGGAATAGTATCCAAGATTCAAATATTATACAAATATTAAATTAATATACATCTGTGACCATTTTCTGCTTTTTACTTCCGTAATATTTGAAAAACTTTCCACTCTTCCTATTATTTTGATCGGTAACATTTTATGTCAATTTACTTATTTTTTTTTTAACATTATTTTAAAACCTTTTGATGAAAATTCTTTGCTGTATAAAAATATAAAACTAAGCAAAGAATGTATTTCTGAAGTGTTTTTAAATAAAATTTTACTTTTTCAGAAGAATATGTAGCATTTTGTGTATTTCCTTGGGACACTCCTATTTTTTTAATCACAGCTTTATGTAAAGTTAATATTAATAAGACTTATTTTGTTGAGCTACATATTTATGTACATATGTACAGGTATTTTAATATATTTTAAATTTAAAGGAAACACAAGGAATTTATAATTTTTCTCATTATTTACCTTTCCATTTCAGCATAAAAACCTACAACATAAATTTAATTTTCTATTTACATACTTATTTTATTTTATTGTATTTTGCTTTCCTGTCTATTCTTTTATACCTATGGATATTTAACTGCACAAATCAATCACAATGGATATCTATTATTTAAACGGTCACGGCTACCACCACAACACCAACCTACACAAAACGGATGCAAATGCGGCTGATGGCGATTCTGATGATAATACAAATGCAAAACATTTCTTAAACTCGTTATTAAATCTCACACATACATACACACACGCACAAACGCTATGCCATATTATAAAGGCAAGCTAGCAGCAACACAGTGGCGCACACGCTTTGGCCGCCCCTCGCAATTGCCACGCCTCGGCGAAGTTGATCCCACAGGCACTTTTTGCGCCTTTCCCGAGGCTTGGCTGAAACAAAGAGCGGGTAAAATATACAAAAAAAAAAAAAAAGCAACTAATCCAACACAATTAGGAAGCACTAACACATTTGTTTTTGGAAACTTATAATTTTTTATGAAATTTTTAAATAAATTTGATTCGAAATTTATCTGATTTTCATATATGTGTGTTTGTAGTAGTACGTACATATATTCGAAATATAAAAATTGCTAAATTCTCACATTTTCTTTTTTTTTCTTCATAAAGCGGCTAAGGCTCCTCCGCCGACAATGGCAGATTTGCGTCGAAGTAAGTGCTTATTGAAAATTTATGAAAAACTATGTATTGTAAACATATGTATATGTACATATGTATGTGTGTAATAAAATTTCATGAATTCCACAGTTTGCATAGTGAACGCTGTGCCATTCATCGCTTTCGGCTTTCTGGACAACTTCGTCATGATAGTTGCGGTATTTAATAAACATTTCTTTCACTTTTTTTTTTTATCCAATTTACAAAGCATGCTTGCATATGCGCATATGTAACATCTGAATTTTGTTACAGGGTGACTCAATCGAAAGCGTTTTTGGCGCCTTTATGTGCATATCGACAATGGCTGCCGCTGGACTCGGCAACACGGTGAGCGATATCTTGGGCATCGGTTCGGCGTACTACGTGGAACGCGGCTGTGAGATGATGGGATTCCGTTTACCCGATTTAACGCCCATTCAAATGGAAATGAAATCCAGTCGACATTCGGCAAATTTGGTAAGCAAAGAGAGTAGTTGTCGAAGAAACTTTTAGTATAAAAATGACGATGCGATATTAATGATCCTCCTTTTTTTTTGTTTCTCTCAAGGGTCGCATTGTGGGCATAACAATAGGCTGTATACTGGGCATGGTGCCGCTTTTGTTTATGAAAAAGAAAGAGCAAAACGAAACTGTTAACGTCAATGCCGATGCAATAGCAAATGCCACACCAACTAAAACTTAAGTTAATTTTGCAATTGAACATTACTAGAAAAATTATTTTTAAAAAAATATGTTTTTATTTCGTGCATTAACCAACATTGATTATTTTTATATTATGTATGACGTGGAAATAATTAGTACATAAAGCAATATTTTTCTAACCGCCAGTGTTGCTTAAAAACTCGTACTTGTTTTGTGAAGAATAGTTTAAGACACTAGCAAATTTATAAATATAGATATCTAGAAATACATATAGTTATGTAAATTTGAGCTGTTTTTTTTTTTGTTTTAACACACTTTTATGTGCATATTTATGTATACTTATGAGGTGTATCCTTATTTTGTTTATAACATATTTAAATAAATCTCAAAATATATGAAAATTTTTTTGTATTGTACATATGTACATACATATGTACATTCAAAACTATTACATAAAATTGACTTAGTTTTCCCTGACACGAAAATGCTTGATGGTGCATGAGATGATCGCAACAAAGTTAGGTTCTTTCGACAATATAAGTTACAATAATATAAAAATGAATATGAGATTATTTAAACCAAAATTTTGTTAGTTCATTTAATAAACGTGGCTACACACGGTAACAACCCTATTCGATCGGTTTGTGTATAAACTATCCACTAAGTCCGTTGAGTAACTTCAGTTCCTTTTAATTATAGTAGCGCGAGATTTGTTCTTTGAGTTGCGTAACTTTCCGGCTTTCAGCTTTAAATTAGTGCGAGCTATAGCATTTTTGCTTCATATAGATATTTGTGCATTGCATTTCGCTCTTTCAAATTATAAAATCTACTCTTGAATCAAGTAACTATATGCCTTTTACTAAACACACATGTACCTTCTATTTGTGTATCTCTTTAAAAAAAAAAAAAACTTACACCAAGAAACACAAAAAAAGTTAACTGCGTATTTTTATTACCTACTATAGGCTACTATAGGAGAAACCTAAATTGCTATATTAATCCGCTAGGAAGCGCTTAGCTTCAATGTGGAATATTAAAAATAAGTTGTAGTAAGAAGTATATTAAACGACACGAAAAAATTAAATCAGGGAGTGCATAAGTATTAAAAACTTAATTAAAAGTTGTCATAAGTAAGTTCTGCAATTTAATGGTGATTAAAGCATCTGTGAAATGACTTCGGAAATATGAATATTTTTGTCTTCCTAATATCTTCCAAATTACACGTACATATGTGCATATGTAAGTGTGGTTATAGCTATGCATGTTTTCAAAAATTTTCACTCACTAGTATTTATGATAAGTTCACTTGTAGGTCAGTTACCGCCTCATTTGATGCTTTAGTCTACACTTATTTCAGTCAAATACAAGCTGGCATCAAATTTTTATACAAAACATCACTCATTTTAGTTTTGAGGTTTTCCGAACATATAAAATTATACATACATAGATGCTGCCAAATCACATTACTGCAAACTTGTACTTAAAAAAAATCTTTAGCCAATACTGAAGTCAACTAAGCGGCTACTTTGAAGTAAAGATAACCCGTCCTATTTAAAGTTTTTTTTGAGGAACTGAATAAAAGAATTTTTAAAATATATTTCTAATTGCTTGCCAATGTATTTCGATTTACTTAAATCGGTTTTGAAAGAAGGAAACATATAAAATCTACCAATCGTTGTATTTGCAAATAAGCAATTGGAAAAAATTAAATGCAAAAACACCAATTGATCGTGCTTAAAACTATGTAGCGTGTTTAAAAACATAAAAAATAGAACTACATATGTATAATGACCTTTATAAAGGGCAAAAAATATAATAAAAGTAACAAACCAAATACATATTAATATTCTTGTGTGTATTATTACAAGTAGCCGAGTAGCTGAAATTTTATCATATTAAAATAAAAGTAAGAACAAGAAGCTTAAAAAAGTAGTAAAGTGTGTTTAAAGAGATAAAAAACAATTACATTTGAAGAAAAATTAAAAAAGTTGGTTTTATTCATTGGCGAGCGCATCACATCGACACAAAGGTTTGTTTAACTTGTTGGCAGCCAGCCACTACACTTTTATTAAGAAGTGCTTTGTTAATTAAATTTTGATCTTTATTATTAGCTAAAACCATAAAACCTCGGCAGGCAATGGCAAACCTCCGAGGGTATTTCTGCCATGAAAAAGCTTCTCATTAAATACATCTGCCGTTCGAAGCTCGGCCAAACACTGAGCTATATACATACATAGTGTAAGCGCCAAAATTATATATAAAACCATATATATAATACTTATATATTGGCAGTATCGACAAGTGCAGTCAGCCAACATAACAGGACAGATATATACGAAATTAATAGAAAAACCAAGTAATCGTATGTAAAAATATCACCTGAATTAAAAAAAAAATTCCAGGGGCGTAGCCAATAATTAGTTGTCGAACACAATTTTTTTTAACGTTTCAAAATATTTTTCATTTATTTATTTATTTTTAAATTATAGTTCATTTGACCAAAACCATATACTTTTAAATTATATTCTATGAATATAATATATGAAACAAAGTAGAAGTAATCTCCGCTAAAAAAAAGGGTATAAGCCCCCCATAGTAAAAGCAACATCTTCAACATCTTTTTCACATTTTTTACTGTTAACAGTGATGTGAGTACCCAGCCGTGAATGTGCTATTTGATGAAAGGTAATGCTTTGTCTTGCCATCGTTCACCTCCGGACCCATTCGCTTCGTTTCTCTTTCCAGTTTTGAGGAGGCAGAACTTACTGCGCAGTTGTTAAGGCCGAAGACCGATTTAGTTATGCGGCTCGAATTATCTTCTCCAGCATCAGGTTAAAGAAGACGCGCGACAAAGAGTCACCCTGTCTGAAACCTCGTTTGGTAACAAACGCCTCAGAGAGGCCCTTCCCATTTCTAAAAGAGCTGGAGCTGATGCTCAACGTCATTTAACATAGCCGTATAAGTTTTGCTGGGACACCAAATTCAGAAATTGCGGCATATAGGCAACTTCTTGTGCTGTCGAAAGCGGCTTTGAAGTCGGCGCGTCAATTCTTCTTTCTCAGATCTTTCCCAAGATGTGGCGTACTACGAATATCTGTTCGATGGTACATACATACATATATTTATATACGCGATATTAAGAAAAAGAATTCCGCGATAGTTGGCGCAAACTGCAGTATTACTCTTCTTGTGAATTAGGCAGAGCACACTTACAATTCCAATCAGCAGGCATGTGTTCTTCCGACCATATTCAAGAAATGAGCTTGTGCATGCACTTAACCATCTCCTCACCGCCGTACTTGAATAGCTCAGCTGGCAACCCACCAGTCCCGAGGGCTTTGTTGTTCGCCATCAAGATTGATTGGTTATTAGGGTTCCTATCTTCTCTGAAGTGGTTGCAGCTACTACCATTAAGCAGTGTGAAGAAGTATTATTTTCTCTATAAGTTTAGTATTATGTGGACATCAGTAACCAGGTGACCGTTGTCATTCCTGTAGATATTCCCCCCGGTCTTAAAACCTTCTTTTAGCCGTCGTATTTTCTGAAAGAATTTTCAAGCGCTTTTCCTGTCAGCCACCATCTCAAGTTTTGGTACTCACGCATTTTGATCTCTCTCTTCTTCTCACGAAAAATTCATTGTGCTTCGTTCTTCAACTCACAAAAACGCTCTCTGTCCCTGTAGGCTGCACCATTACATTCCGTAGCGGCAGCTTTCCGACGTTGATCATTCCTTGTATCGAAACGCGTGCACTTTTTGCTGCACAGAGGTTTGTGCGGATTTAAGCTGCCACAAGATAATGATTCGAGTCGATTTTAGCCCCGGGGAAGTCTATCAATGTGAATCCGTTACTTGGCGTTTAAATCGCCAAGCACCCTCGGAGCGGTAATTTCAAGCTTTGCACTACCGAGGACTTCAACCAGCCGGGCAGAGCCACCCTTCCAATTAAGGGTCCGGAAATTCCACTTACATGCCCTGAAATCATTGTTCTTTATGCGCTTGCCGTGGTCATCATCAAAAAAGAGGGGTCTCATCCGAGGCCTTGCTCTCTTTTTCATTGGTATTTATTTTTACGTTGCGGGATTTAAGCCCTGCGCAGATGGGGGAAAAATTTATACATTTTATACAAAACAAAGAAATATGGCTTGAATATATACTTATTTAGATACAAATTTTCTTGAGTACGTAAACGCAAAAAAAATTTCAATAATATTTATTAAGAACTCAGACATTTGTATTTTTTAAAGAAATTTTTTCTTTAACTACATACAATGTTTTATCATTGCATAAGTTTATACCAAGGCGAATTCATTAAATTAAATTATGATTTAAAGCATAATAGAGACATAGTGTAACGTACTCGGAAACATCATTTTTCGAATTTGACCTTCGGTAAAAATTTTTTTGGCCGTATCGACAATGGCATTCGCTTCTTCGAGCTCTGATTGTAAAGCGCGGTTCTCCACTTTTAACTTCTTTACCTCTTTCTTCAACTCGCGAATTTCAAAATCCATATTGGATTCAATAACAACAGAGCTGGAAGAACATATGTACATATGTATGTATGTAAATACACGTGATAGTAAGAAACGTGAGTTTCCCGCTTATGAGCACTTACTCTATTTGAGTGCAGCAATCTTTTGGAGACAGTGCAGCTCTTGGCGCGATAGAGTTAGGCAAGCTGAATAAATGTTAAAAAATCTTAAGAAAAGTATATTAGAAGAAATAATGTATTGTTCAAACCTAATTGGCGAATAAAAATTAGACCGGTTTGCTTGATTATCACTCGGTGTACTATTAAATTTGACGAGAAGAGCAAAATTCAGGACACGTGTATTTCTATAGAGTACACAAATCAACTTACGATGTTGGCAAGAAAACTGCCAAATCTTCATTAGGAGAAGCTTGAAAATTTGCATTCCCGGCACTCTTTCTGTATTATTATTTGTTTACATACATATGTATATGTTTAATTTCTTAAGAATTTTTTAATCAAAAACTTACTCTAGCTTCAGCGGTTTTGGGACAGCTTACGGCAGCAAATTTGCCCTTTTCCCAATAAATAAAATTTGCGAAGGCAAAAAATGATTTCCGCATATAAAGTCCTTTGCTACCAAGTGTTTCCGGCAATTCGTGCTCCACATATTCCTTATTTGCTCCTCTCGCGGAACTTGAAAAAATGGTACACTTCCTTTTTCCACTCGCTTAGCGCACATAACACATTTTCCAATTTTTATTATTTTTCTTATATTTATTTAAAATAAAATTGCCTCACCATACACATTTGAAAAAATTTATTTTAACTTTCATGTCATAACATAAATATTAAAGGAGAGAAGATGTAATGTAAAGAAAAAAATAAAAATAAAAATCAATTCATTTGACAATCACCCACCAATCATCTGCTCGATTACGACCACCTTAAATGAATTCGCCTTGGTTTATACGACTTACTCCGGTATAATTCAAAAATTTGTTACGTTCGGGGTCAAATTTGTTAAAAATCATCAGCACTTGAATAGAGAAAATGTTTGCTTTCAATTAAAAGAAAATATATGTAGTTTTTTTTTATAATACTTTTTTTGATGTTGGTTGTACCTTCATAACAAAAATGTATTCAAGATATATAATAATTTTAATATAATTTTATAATAAAAAATATTGTTTTGATGATGATATATGTATGTAGCATCTAGCCTAAGTTTTATGTACATACATACATATATTTTACGCTTATGTACTTACGAGTAATTACAATTTTTTTATCTTCATCAACTATACAATCTATAAAAGTCTTTGCGCAATTTTGTATAAATTTGTTTCAGCTGCTGCATCTGCATGGATTGTGAAATATCTCCCCTGTCGTCCTCCGCAGTGTCCTCATCGAAATTTTGCGCTTGTAGAAGAAAAGCGCCACAGCGTGTTAAGTCGCACTGAAGTTGCTAGAAGCAAAGGAAATCTTTAAAAAGTGCTAAAAGCAATAGTTTAACGCATTTACCATCAAAATCGATTGTCTTTCGTCAGCTTGATTGTCATTTCTATTTATCAAGAGCGCAGGTAAGCTTATGATTAGTTGAGTTTTTAGATAATACAAACCAACTGGATCCACGCTTTCCATTGTAATATATTTATCTTCCACTACGTGCGTGATTTTAATCGCTGTTGACATAAAGTACAACTCGAAGTAACGCTCTTCAGATATTGTTACATTAAAGCAAGCAGCAACGGATTCGAAGGAACACGTCGACGGTAGCCGTAAAGTATGTAGTAACATATCCGCATCTGGTTCATAATGATCTTCTTTCAGCGCTTCATTGTCTGACAACTCGCTTTTACTACGTCTTAAGAAATCTTTTATGAGTTTTGCAATGTCATAGTCGTTACAAATAGTAAAGCTGCATTTAGAATGCGTGAAAAGCTCAACGTAAGTATTTGAATTTTTTTCCAAATCAACGGGCAGCGCTATAGCTACAAAATCCACTTCCAAGCATACCAGTGCATAAAGTTTCAGTATAATTTCAGCAAGCAACTTTCCAGGAACTCGTTTCAAGGGCAATACAATGCACAGTTGTTGTTCCAGGAGCTCGCTGGGTATGTGCAGCATGTAGCTAACGCTACAGTCAACATCTATATGCAAGTGCCAAAGACTGTCTCCACTATGCAATACATCATTTTTTTCGACTCGCAAATATATAAGTGCCACATAGCTATCGTGATGTAGCTGGTAAGTGTTATTCGCATACAGAACAATTGCATCCGTCTGAGCTGCTGTTGGCAGTTGTCTAGTGTAAACTAGTCGCGCTTTCATAAGATATCGATACAGGTGCCTATTGGAGGCAACGCTGAGAAGTTGTTGTTTCACACACTCTTGCTCGACCGCAGCGTGCATTCGCGCTGGAAGTTGCGTTAATTCTTTTACCTTTTCAGCTCGTTTGAGCAAACGCGTTAAACGAGCCGGCGTAAGCTCATAAAGCGTTTGCAAATTTTCATACTCTGTATTAACTGTTACGGTAGAATTGATGTGTTGCGTAGAGCTGGGCACAGGTTCGAAATTTATTTTATAAAAAATATTATTGCAACTTAAACATATCAATTGTTGCTGTGTATCTTCCCATGTGCATGCCACCATACCTGGTATGGCTTTATAAGTCTCTCGCACTTGACAACGGTCCATTTCAGCATCAAAGCTAAAATGCAACTGTGCCACCTGCTGTTCATCAGTGAAGTAAAAACAACGAGCCTTTGGCACATACACATGATGACTATATTGTGCACCAGTATGATGTTGCATGCGACGAATGCCACATGTGATGTGCGAGTAATACCAGATATCAATACTACCACATTGCAAAAATATCAAACAGCGCTTTTCTTCGCAGTCCAGCTGAATAGAGTCAACTTTTGTAGCGTACGCGCATAGCTGGTGTATGCTGTAGTCGCAATCGGCTACCTTATCATCATTACCAACCTTTGCTGCAATTTAAAATTTTCAAACCATATATAATATTAAAATTCATAACATGTACCTACAACCAATGCAAACACCATGCAGGATACCGTAAACAAGTGCAGCCATTGTCCCACGCTTAAATCTACGTCTCCCATTAATAAATTTTGTAGAAAATCTAGGTTCTCTTCCGTGACTTGAAGTGACACTAGTGTATATCGTTCATCCTCCCAGGAGCAGTTGAAAATGTTTCTATTATCAAAGGTAATATCACAACGATGCAATAATATGGGTACACTACGTCCTATATTAGGGACATCGCAATACATCTCCAATGTAAGCGCACTCTCCGCCGCAATATAACGTATGCAGCTGAATCCCGTTGTTGGGGCCGCGGACATGCAACGTACACCACTTCCAGCATCATTAAGCCAATCCACAGCATGCATGGACTTAACTGAACTAAAATAGTATACACTCCCACTGCGCATAAGTAGCAAAGCATTCATATCCAGTATAAAAAGGTTGTTTACGATTTCCCCAAATGGTAATGGCAGCCTCACCTTTGTCAAGGTAATTTTCTTTGTCCGTCGGGATCTTTTAAATACGAAATTCAAAAGATATTCGTCATTCCATGTCACAAACACTGTTTTACCCGCATCAGTTCCATGGTTCGTTAACCCAAGTGGTTGAAAAAGCGTGTCATCATCAATGGACCACAGCATCTTTTCAAATTCCTTATCTTCCTTGTCGTCGGTGTCTTCCTGATTTGCTCCATCTACCTCCATTGCTTCACACATGCGCTCCTGGGAATTTGAACTAGCCGTATTCGGATGTTCCGGTATTTCGAAATATTCAGAGTTACTCATGGTTTTTAAAAACTATTATAAAAGGGCAATGAACGAAAGCATAAATAAAATTGGGATTTTGTTTGATGACAATGTAAACTCGGATTTGTTTACATTTTTTCGCGGTTTATTAACAAATGTCAAAATAGTGGTATGCTGCCAGATTTGTTAGAAAATAATCCATCGACTTCTCTGATTAGAATAAAAAACAATTTACGGTATGGCTCTACTATCCTACAAGACAATTGTCTTGTGACAGTGTTAACACTTTCCAATAATTATTAATATTTTTATTAGTATATATTTTACAGATAAATAGCATGGTACAATAAACAGGTAATATAATTTTGGAGGTTTTTCTTATATGTGGTCAAGTCAAACTTTGTTTACAAAACAAACTTATTTCTTAAAAAAACAAAACAACTTTGTTTACAAAACAATATTTGTTTACATTTGGTATATTTATAATTTCTAATTTATGCAAATTTTTCATTAACGCGATTTGGAAAACATATGTACATACATACATACTCAGAAAGGAGACATTGTATTCTAAAAGACGGGAAAAGGTCGGATTTTGCATTTCATATTCAATTAGAACAGAACTTCGGCATGCCGTCAAATACGAAATATATATTTTGAAGGGTGATGAACCACAACAAATCAAAAATATACCCCAGGGTTGCATTTTATTTAATGCTACTACCTGTGCCTTGGATAATTATGTAAAATACTGTATGGTGCCGGGCGACGAAGAAATTGTGCACCAGTATGAGTTAATTGCGGGTAAGTATCTTGGATTAATTAAGTTGTGGATGGATAGAATTTTTTATTTCAACGATGTTGTCCTTTTAGCGCAATCCATAAGCTTGCGAAATTGTAGTTCAGTCTTTAAAGAAGAACAGTGTAATACTATATGTTCTACAATCTGCGTTGTGGAGCAGAATGAACAAGAGAGTGGTGAGCGATTAGTATATACATATGTGCTTAGAATGTTGTTCCCAGCCTTACCCTGAATAATGTTATTAAGTTCTGCCGGGAAAGTTGGGTGCTTTAATTTGGTCTCGTGTGTGCTTTATTGTGCTTTTTAAGAAAAGAGGCCAACTTTAAGGGCCAGTTTTTCAGTGCTGGTTTAAACTCAGTTTAAACTAAGTTTAGTTAAACTCAGTTTAAATTTAAACTTAGTTTTCTTGCGCTCAATTAAATTTGTTGCAACCAAAACGAAATAGTTAGCACGCAGCTGATAAGTTAAACTAAGTTTAACTGTGCGCAATCGGCCGTTTAAACTCAGTTTAAACTCCGTTTAAAGTTGACTGAAAAACTGCATACTGAGTTTAAACTTAGTTTAAACGACAAACAGAGTTCAACTTGCACTGAAAAACTGGCCCTAAGTGCGTCTGATCGGAAGCATTTGTTTAAAGCACTGTTACGAAAACGACACTGAAGATGGCGCAACGCCGAAACCGGTATGTCACAAAAACAAATTTAACAACGATTGACGGAAAATCGTTCAAATATACATCAAATTTCCACCCTGTCGAAAAATCAGAAGAAAATCAAAATACACTCTTAATTTTCTTAGAATGGTTTTTGATGTCCATCCATAGATGGTTATGCAATGTTGTAGAACCAATAATGCTTGGTTTTCATTAGGTCAAATTTGACGTCAAATGTTGTCATATGAATGAAAACGGGTTGTCATAACCCGACATCTCCACAGAAAATAGCTGATGTTCTAACATCTTTCATTTTGACAGGAAAAAATATATGTGTGTTCAGTATAATGTATTGACATAAACATTTGTAAGATGGCTTCAAACAAGTAAGTTCGTTTAATAAAGCGCAATACAAGAAATACATATGTTTTCTTTCCTCCGAAATACAAAAACATTAATAAAAAGGAGGCTGTGTCAGAGACACGGCCATTAAGTTTAACGTAGAATACGCCATCCGATAAGACAGAAAACATATGTATAATGATAATTTATAATGATAAATAATGCAAGCAAATGAATTTCTTTATTTGATAGTTACTTTTGATGATATATGTACATAAGCTTATGATAGGAAAATAGGATAAAAATGTTTTTAAATTATCAATTAAATTTCTCGCAAAAACGAAGTCAATGGTAGTTATCAATAGTAAAGATAAATGATAAATAACAGACCCAAATCTATTTGATTATTTGAAAGTTACTTTTGAGAATATAGGCTTATGATGGGAAAAATAGGATAAATATGTTTTTAAATTAACATTTAAATTTCTCGCAAAAACTAAGTCAATGGTTGTGTTATCAATAGTTGTGGGAGCATCATTTCGAATATAATCCAAATTAAACGTATCGCTCATAAATTTCGCCAATCTAGTATTTGAAGTGATTTCTGTGTTAAAATCACCACCAATAAGCAGTAGTTGGTAGCGCTTTCTCTGCCTTTACTCTACTTTAACTTGCCCGCCTAAAATTATGCAATACAAAGAAAGGCCTGCATTACATTTAAATCGCCCAATAGCAAACACTCAACCAAAAACCAACAACATATTTGTGTGCATGTGTTTATACAATTTTCATTTGAGAATTTTAAATATTAGGAAGATATCAACCAACATGAAATGTATGTCAAACGAAAGCTAACATCTTCATTTGACTACAAAAAAATTTTTAAAAAAAGTTACCGAGCCGTTTCCTTATAATAAAAGAAATAGAGATTACAACAATAAAAACCTGACATGGGTGCCCATACCGTAAGGTAAGACGTATTCTACGCCAATAAAACAACTCAGTTTTTGCTTCTGAATGAAAATATATTCGACGTTGGCCCCACGAAATTTACAGCCAAATGAAAAATTAGCTGTCAAAGTAACAAAGCGACAGCTTATTCCATACAATAGATACATAAACGCTGACATAAAGAAATTAGCCGTCCCCATTGACAATATATTTTCTGACATCTGTTTTAAGACATCAGCTATTTTCTGTGAAGATGTCGGGAAAGGTTCCATTTTTGTTTGCAGTCCGTTATGACCTTGTACTATCATATAAAATGACAGCCAAGTGAAAACGTTCAGATTTTAATTTGGCCGCCGATATGGCAACATTTGACATCTAAAATGAATTTGCCTACATGTTGGCAATTATTTTCGTTTGCCATGCGAACAGCTGATTCCATTTTAAAACAAACTGCTAGCAAGTCCGAATGAACAAAATGCAATATATTTTCAGCAAAGGTAATGTTACGAGTATAATCTTTAATAATTCATTATAAATAAATAATTTGGATTTATTTTGTAGTCTTTAAATATGGAAGAAGAATTATTTGACTTTCAAAACTCGGCCGCTGTGGTCGAGTTGGTAGCGGTGCGTGCTACAACTTTATATGCCGGTGAGTTCGAGGTTTGAATCTCAGTCAGGACAAGCAAAATCTTAATAATAGAAAAAGTTTTTTCTAATAGCGGTCACCCCTCGGCAGGCGATGGCAAACCTCCGGGGGTATTTCTGCCATGAAAAAGCTTCTCATTAAATACATCTGCCGTTCGGAGTCGGCACAAAATTGTAGGTCCCTCCATTTGTGGTATAATATAAAGACGCACACCACAAATGGTAGGAGAAGCTCGGCCAAACACTGAGCTATATAGTGTAAGCGCCAAAATTATATTATATATAAGACTCAGCTGTCACCGCAACAAAAAAGAGTGCGGAAACTGGCGGAGAAATGGATGAACCATGAAAACAGTCATAAGGCTGGAAAAACTGTCGGCAATATTTCACCGGCGGAGATTGCTTCCCTAAAACGAGTTGATTTTTTCAAAATATATGTGGTGAGACGCTCGACAAGACATTCGAAATCCTCCAAATTTATCCTTAAAAAGTTTTTTAACCACCGAGGGTCCTGAAAAACTAGCTTGGAACGCAGTGTAGCATAAAATCCACAAGAGGCTCTATCCCTCAGAGCTTGCCTAATCTACCATTGTTTTCTTTTTCTCAGTTGGCCCCTCTTCGCTTAACATGCGCTTAGTGTTGTTTCACGTGGAATTTCATTTTACTTTTTTCAAAATCTTGTCTCCTATCAGCTGGCCGGCTGCCAAAAAAATTTAATTTCACATATGCCATTAGTAATGAAAGCTGCATGGAAGTCAACTGACTTCAAAATTTGATGGTAGTGTTTGGTAGCCACTGCCTTATCAACTTTGCGTCAATTTATAACATGTAATAAAAACACATTTGACACCAAATGACTAGCTCTCAGTTGAGGACAGTTTTTGATGGCAGTGAATTTGACCAATTGAAAACCAAGCATAATTATTTAGGGTATTATTTCCATGAAATCACGAGTATTACTACTACGTTTCGGTGAGAATTTTCAATATCGCTTTCAGCGTTGAGGTCTATCATACGCAAAATACCACATTTTTTTTATTCGCTTTGATTGAATATTCAACAGAGTTTTTAGACGTGTTGAGTACTTGAAAGCAAATATGTTTATACATTCAAGAGGGGATGGAAAAAACAAAGTAAATACTTCTCAAAGCCCCGATTTACATCATTCAATTCGTTGAAAGCAATTCTTGCTCATTTCTTTTGTGTTTTCTGTTTGCTTTCACATGCTTCAACTGAATTAAATTCAACTTTTGCGTTTTCTGTTTTCTCACAACAGTTCTCTAAAAGCTCGATTTGATTTGATTTTAACGTAACTGTGCGTAATATCCCTTTATAATTTCTGAATACAAAATTTTGTTTTCAAACTATATCGATAATTCGATATATCGATATTTTTTTCCCAGGCCTAAAATTCACAATCGTGAGTTTTTCAATCACGATATTGTGAAAGGTTTTTGTTCCTTTACGAAGAATTTTCTATAAATTCTAATTTTTCGGTTAAAATTTCTTTCATCAACAACAGTTTAGTGCATAATTGTGAAATTCCAAATTTTCGTAAAATCATTGCTAAACGCTCTTAAAGTAAACAGCAAATAATATATTTTACAAACGTCGCAAATAAAATGGCTTACGGGCGTAGCGCCAGAAAGCGCAACGTCAAAGGCAGCGATCCACATGGCACTAATGCTAAAGCAAATCAAGTAGAATATAATGAAATTATTTGGTTGCCAACAATAAATAACATATTTTAATATGCAGGTAATGCCTCATGATGAATTCATTGATCGCATACGCAAATCGCTTTACTTTGGAGGTGATGCTTTAGTGGAGGAAATGGAAGTGTCGCGTCCACTCGCTGAATATGCATCGGAATTATTTTCTGCGCCGCACAAGGGACATTCACTAAATCGTTTGAATATAGTGGCAGCTGGTAGCGTACACGCATCGCCTTGTTCGCTCATAATGGCCTTGATTTATTTAGATCGTCTGAACATCTCAGATCCCAGTTACGTACGACGCATAACGCCCCAAGAACTTTTTATTGTATCCATGGTATGCACATAGAAAAAGTATATATATATACATATGTAGACTTAAGTACATTTCCCTTGGCTAATTCGAAGTATGAGTCATTATGTAACCACAGCTGGCAACCTGTTGAGTAGCCTAAGCACTTAAATTATTTTACGCCATTTAATAGGAATCTCTTGAAATTGTAACTGATGGTTTAAAGAAAACTTGTGTTTTTTGTATACATGTATACCTATTTATGCATGTACATTCATACATACCTATGTATGTATTTAAGAGGCAACTTTGTTTTTTACCGTAAACTCGTTTTTTTTTACAAAATATCCCAATTCGGTGAATACAATTTATAACATGCATTACTATAATGCGCTTAAAAGAGCAAATTGCTGTCCAATGGTTGGTTTAGTTTTTCCGGTTTGACTACATACATGAGACCAGTAAAACGAAAACCTGATACGATACATTTTTTTTTTGCAGATGATATCGACGAAATTCTATGCTGGGCATGATGAGGAACTATATTTGAGTGACTGGGCTGAGGATGGGCAAATGACTGAGAAAAGACTGAAGAAACTAGAATTGGAATTTCTGTGCGCTATAGTAAGTAGTGCTTATTACATTTATTTATTTACTAGGTTCAGCAAATTGAATAAATAAAAAATCACTAAATAAAAATAATTGCGCCCTTCTTAGGAATGGAATATATACATATCTAATGAGGAGTTTTTTGAAAAATTGAGAAGCACTGAGAAACAACTAGCACGACGCGAAGGCTTGCGACGCGGCTGGCTTACCTACACGGAGCTAATGCAAATGTTACCCTCGTTTACATTGGCAAAATTTATACTGAACAATATCGCCGTAATGGCTGTCAGTTATGCTGCAAGTGTTATAACCATAGCTGGTGCCTTTTTCTTGGCAAGCCAAATTCCTGGAACAGCTCTGCATCGGAAGACTATGTCAACAGTACTAAGTGGAAATGTTGCAGTTTCACAACCGGTACCTATTGTGGACTATGACGCTACAGATTTGGGGGTTCAACAACGTTTACAACGCACTAATAAGACCGAAGGGGCAGCATCAGCTGTAATTGCACCGACTGTAACCGGGGAAGGAAGTGAATCTAATAGTACCTGCGCAGCATTGAATGTTGAGGCGGAACTTTTAAAACTGGAGTGCCAGTATAAGGCTGAGGCAACTCGACGAACTCAACACGAGATCGAGAGTGCCACACGCTTAACGTTGCCCGATGCAGTACAACATATAGCTACAGGAAATAAGAAATCGAAAAATGCTTGGACCGCATCACGCTTTGGTATAGATTTAGTACGCAATTGGTTTGCTCTTAAAAATAAGTATGCGGATGGGAGGCTTGACGGTTGGTTACAAATATTGAATGAATTAAAGCTGTCTCGGCAATTCGAATATGTACCATTGGCGCACGAAAACAAAAAACAAAATGGCGTTGGTAATGACGATTGGAATGATTGGAGTTTGGGCAACAACACAACATCTATGCTCTGGCAGCTGTTTAGCGATTCCGCCCAACACTCGTTTGTTCGCTTGCCATCAATGTGGTTTAAATATATTTAGTATATGATCACTCCTCCATCACAAAGAGATTGCAACGCACATAAGACACATAAAATGATTTAATATTAGAACTGACATTTTAAATTAACTTGTGCTGAAATTGATTGCATTATACCTATGTTCTTGGATTTTATGAAAAATAGATACTGATTAGCTATAATTAAATTATTTACTTTCATGTTTTTAATACAAAAATTGTTCTCAAAAATATTTAAATTTCACAAACAAATAAGAAAAACATTAATTTTTTTAATTTTTGTAACAGTGAAAACTAATTTTTGATACAATACGAAAATTATGGAAAATAAGATGAAGGATTTCTAACGATATTGAACTAAAATTTGTTCTAAAAGACACATTTGTCAGATTACAAACTTTTCAATTCCTGCAGAGTGCACAAAATAGACTATCTACTATATGCAATTTTAATAACGTTTATGCTTAGCGAAGAGGGAATCGCCGAGCAATGATTAACAAATGTTACTTTAAATATGTGCATACATACATACGATGTACATATGTACATATACATACATATATTTTAATAAAGCAGAATAAAAAATCAAGCATTTTGATTATTTGGAAATTAGGGATGTGAAGTACAAAATTGTGTGGGGTGAGGAGCTCTCCAATTTGTTATCCTATTGCAAAGCCCCCCCTTCCCCTCCCCCCATTTTTAAAAATCATTTAAATCCATGTATCCAACTAAAAATAATGATACATTTTTACAACAATTAAACAAACATGATCCTCGTTAGACACGTTTGAATCATATCGTTTTGGAATTTTACGATTCCGCGGGAGTTTAGCTTCTTCCAAATCAAACTTTTCGACCCCTTCTAAAGTTTTCTTCCAGATTATTTCAAATCACGCGATTTTTTCAAACAATCCGTGACAGTTTTGACTTTTTCTTGACAGTTTTGACTTTTTCTTGACAGTCACCCGGAAAGGTGTTCTACGCGGAAATACTGTTGATGGCGTAGCCGGAGTTTGTCCGACCAGGGTTATTTTTTTAAAGCGCGGCCGAAGGCCGCTCACGCTGAATGGTGTTCTGCGCGGAAATACCGTTGATGGCGTAGCCGGAGTTTGTCCGGCCAGGGCTATTTTTTCAAAGCGCAGCCGAAGGCCGCTCACGTTGAAAGATGTTACGCACGGAAATACTGTTGTATACTTGGGTTTCAAAATTAAATAAAACAACATTAAAAATTAAAAAAAACACATCGTTAATACCTTTCCGCGAAGCCGCTCAGGATCATAAGCCTCAGTATGACCAATTTTCTTACCGCCAGCAACACAAATAAAACAAAATTTCTTACAAAACTTAAGTTTAAATTTATAAAATTATTTATGGACTTTAAGACAAACTTATTTTCACATACAATTAATTATGTATTTTTTAAAGAAAAATATACATTTTTATAAAAAAAAATGTGCGTTTTTCAGTTTTTGTTATTTTTCTCAAAATATACATATGTATGTATGTATATATATTTTATTTACACATATGCATATTAAATAAAAGGTCTTTTAATTATCTTTTTAACGATACCAATATTATAAAGATCGGATAAAATATTGAAATTTACGGTGATTTTACTACTAATTTTATTAAGTGTCGATTGCGTGTTATGACAACTTCGATTGGTGAAATAACTAGCACTGACCACTTTTGTTGTGATTTACATTCAAGTTTTTAACTCATCTATGAGTTTTATATTACCAGTTTGTGCAATGAGCATATTAACAAAAAAAAAAAAACGTATGTATCTTGTATCTTGCTAAATTTCAATTTGCGCGTCTTTAATAAAATTGCACAGTTCCTTGAGAACTGCAGTGTAATTTTTTTTTTGAAAAGTTCAATAAAATTGGTGTGGTCTTTAACTGCATCATACTTATTTCTTATTCTACAAGCAAAGATGGCGTGAGTGTAATCATCTACTGTTTGGCACTACTCACATCTATTAGAATTAATAATCCTTACCCTATGGAGGTACGCTTTGTCAGACGTGTGACCAGTTAAGAGCCTATTGATGGTTTTTACATCTTTTGCTTCAAGTGACGAGTTTAAGTACCATGGTTTGCTGGGAATACTGGGAAAAATGTTATATAACGTCTTTCCTTTTTGATGTGAGGCTAATATATGTATTTTTATCTGGAATTCCATTCCTCTCTCAACAGATTGTTTACCTGTCTTAAGGCCTCTTCTGGTGTCAAAAGCACCCTCAGAGGAGCATCTGCATCACATCCCAATTTTGCAATGGTATCCGCTACTTCATTTATCTCAATCCCGACATGACCCGGGAACCACACTATGTCACAGATGTTGTTTCTATTAAGAGAATAATGGATTTTCGCTAAAATATAGTTGTTCGACTAATTTTTTTCCAGGAGGTGACTGGCTGTTAAGCTGTCTGCAAATATTACTATTTTTGCAGCTTGTCCTCACCGGCTGGCTATATCTATTGCTTTCGCAATAGCACACATTTCACTAAACGCTGACGATGTCTTGAATTTTATGCTGAACAGAAACTTTTGCTTAAGTGTTTTATTGTAGACTCCGCAACCAATGGAATTCTCTCCGCCTGATGCATCTGTAGCAAAAATGGTGACGTTATTTTTCCTATACCTCTGAATTTTACTCCTATATTCTGCAATAAGTTGTTCCTTCGGAATCTCTTCCTTCTTACGAGCAAGTGTTTTTCATATTATTTAAGATCTTTTTTTTCTGTTGTAGAAAATATTAGTGTTTACTTTGTCAAGGATTTCTTTGAATTGGTAATAGGTGAAAGAATAACTAGATTTTATTTGTTGTTGAAGTTCTATGCTTTTGTAAACTTCGTTGTTTATAAATTTCAACTTAATAAGTTCCCTAAAGATAAGTTTCCTTTCCCTCTCTCTAGGTTCAAATTCATTAGCTAGAAGATAGGTTTTATGTGTTGGAGTAGACGAAGTGAGTCCAAGAAAGGTCCACAAAAGGTTTATAGCTATTTTTGGAGTAATTCCAGCCCTAATTGTTGTTAAGCATTTAATGAGCTTGACATTACCAACAGCCTTTTCTATTAAATTGTTATAGTGAGCGGTCACTGTTAGGGAGGAAGTTATTGTTCTTCCTATGAATTTGATTTTGTTTTCTTATTCCTTTGTATGATTCCCAATTTTCACCTGGAGTCTTCTCTTGCTTCCTTTAGCGAAATGTATCAGCTTGGTGTTTAGCATAATAATATCCAGATTACCAAACTGGTAAATCTCCGTTCCCTCATCCTCGATTTCATGCAGCGCCGCAGTATATATGTAGGTTGAATAGCAGTGGTGAGAGGCAGCTGCCCTGATGCTAATGGTGTTCTTACCTAGTCTAAGAGTTCTTTTTTTTTCAAGGAAAGATTTTATCCACTCAATGTACTTATTGTTCATTTTTGTCTGACTGAGAATTCCCAAGAGTGTTGATGTGGGAACACAGTTATAAGCATTACTGATATCAGCTACTATCGTAGCAACCTTTAAACCTATTTCTTTATATATCGCTACGTTTTCTTTTTTAATATCAAGTTTAGCTCATTTGTACTAAAATCTGGGTCCCTGGCATGCTACTGCACATCACTTTCCCGGTTACTATTAGGCTTTGAGTCATCAACAATTTGATCTTTCAAGTGCTGTAGAAAAGGGCCATTCCACTCTTATATTATTTTAAATTAATTTAAACCTATTCCTTATAGAAATTACAAAACTTTCCACTCCGTCACATCGAATTTATATGCGTGCGAAAAGCATTCAATTTAAAAGCGCGTCATTTTTACACATTTACATGAAATACTTACGATATGGGGTCAGTCTTCTAATTTGAAAAAGGCTGTCTTTAAAAGCCGGATTTAAACTTAACGTTTACGCGGACAAAAGATACAAAAAGTGTTGCCTGTTAGTTTTTGGTATTAAAAAGTTTTCAGGTTCTACTATTTTTATTTTTAAGAAGCAACACGGTTTGGATGCTAAGAGAGTCGTTTGACAAAAAGTGAGGGAGCTAGCTGCTTAGTTACCAAACCTTTAATAATTTAATCATGGATTTCGCCGCCATTTTGGTATTTTCTTTTGTCAATCCTTCCTAAACAAGTCCAAATAGCAAATGAAACACACCTTTGTTAACCACCCTCCCCGTTTTCTTAAACTCCCCTGGATCGTTTTTTATTTATTTTTTCGAAAGATGCTACAAGAAGACCTTTTACATCGCGGTCTTGATAAAGTTTATTATACTCGCGAATTTTAGACATTAGTAGCATAACTACTACTTCCATAATTATATCAGTAAAGCTCATTTCTTATTCTCTTATTAAATAAAATACTCTGAATAAACAAAAATCGCAATTCAAAACAAACAACTAGCGCAGAATCTGTCAAAGCGTTCTATGTTGCAAACCTTCTACACCTCATGCTTTGTTGTTAAATTTCGAATTGTTAAGTAAAGCGAGGAAAGTTGTATGTGTACGGCCCTGAAGTGGCGCGCGTATTTACACATCTGCAAGCCGACGATGACCTGGGTATTATTTCTCGCCATTATGAACGCTACGAAGAATAAATTGCAACTGTCAATTTAAATTGTAATAACAATTAAACTATTACAAAAGCACTCGAATTACTCATATTTATCTTATACATGGGTATTGAACCATTTCTTCACTATTGCACTTTAAAAAGGTGAGCACTTATAAAAACACTTACAAGAGGGCAGGAAGCTTCGATAATTAATTGTATTACATTTTTTTCACATACCCACTTTGAAAAGATGATCGCGAGCACAAAAAACTTTTACAGAGACTAGAAAACTTTGAAAATTATTCACTTTTATGACCACTATTATATCACTGCATATTGAAAAGAAGATTCGGAACAAGTAAGGAATACGGACCATTGAGCTAGCAAAAAAAAAAGTGGGCGTGGTCCGCCAATTTTTACCGATTTTGGTGGTATAATTTTTTTTTGGTGCAAAGTAATAGGAGGGGTGTTAGGGAGGGTTAAAGGGGGAAATTTCAATATTTTGAAAAGCTAATATTTCAAAAACTATTAATCCGATCTTCATAATATTGGTATCGTTATAAAGATAATCAAAAGGGCTTTTATTTGGTATGCATATGTTTACATAAATTTTATATATATTTTGAGAAAAATAACAAAAACTGAAAAAAAACACATTTTTTTAATAAAAAACTATATTTTTCTTAAAAAAATACGTAATTAATAGTATGTAAAAATAAGCTTGTCTTAAAGCCCATAAAAATACCTTTAATTTGATGTATAATTTTATATACTAAAACTTAAATTTTGTAAGAAATTTTGTTTTATTTGTGTTGCTGACGATAAGAGAATCAGTAATAATGAGGGTAATGATCCAGAGCGGATTCGCGGAAAGGTATTAACGATGTGTTTTATTTAATTTTTAATGTTGTTTTATTTAATTTTGAAACCTAAACATAAATCAGTATTTCCGTGCGAAACATCTTTCAACGTGAGCGGCCTTCGGCCGCTCTTTAAAAAATAACCCTGGCCGGACAAACTCCGGCTACGCCATCAATAGTATTTCCGCGCAGAACACCTTTCCGCGTGAGCGGCCTTCGGCCGCGCTTCAAAAAAATAACCCTGGCCGGACACACTCCGGCTACGCCATCAACAGTATTTCCGCGCAGAACACCTTTCCGCGTGAGCGGCCTTCGGCCGCGCTTCAAAAAAATAACCCTGTCCGGACAAACTCCGGCTACGCCATCAATAGTATTTCCGCGCAGAACACCTTTCCGCGTGAGCGGCCTTCGGCCGCGCTTCAAAAAAATAACCCTGGCCGGACAAACTCCGGCTACGCCATCAATAGTATTTCCGCGCAGAACACCTTTCCGCGTGAGCGGCCTTCGGCCGCGCTTCAAAAAAATAACCCTGGCCGGACACACTCCGGCTACGCCATCAACAGTATTTCCGCGCAGAACACCTTTCCGCGTGAGCGGCCTTCGGCCGCGCTTCAAAAAAATAACCCTGGCCGGACAAACTCCGGCTACGCCATCAATAGTATTTCCGCGCAGAACACCTTTCCGCGTGAGCGGCCTTCGGCCGCGCTTCAAAAAAATAACCCTGGCCGGACAAACTCCGGCTACGCCATCAACAGTATTTCCGCGCAGAACACCTTTCCGCGTGAGCGGCCTTCGGCCGCGCTACAAAAAAATAACCCTGGCCGGACAAACTCCGGCTACGCCATCAACAGTATTTCTGCGCAGGACTCCTTTCCGGTTTTCTATTTCTTTCCGCGAAGCCGCTCTGGATCATTACTCTCATTATTACTGATTCTCTTATCGTCAGCAACACAAATAAAACAAAATTTCTTACAAAATTTAGGTTTTAATATATAAAATTATACATAAAATTAAAGGTATTTTTATGGGCTTTAAGACAAATTTATTTTTACATACTATTAATTACGTATTTTTTTAAGAAAAATATAGTTTTTTATAAAAAAATGTGTGTTTTTTAAGTTTTTCCTATTTTTCTGAAAATATTAATAAAATTTATGTAAACATATGCATATCAAATAAAAGGTCTTTTAATAATCTTTTTAGCGATACCAATATTGTGAAGATCGAATAAACAGTTTTTGAAATATTAGCTTTTCAAAATATTGAAATTTCCCCCTTTAACCCTCCCTAACACCCCTCCTATTACTTTGCACCAAAAAAAAATTATACCACCAAAATTGGTAAAAAGGAGCGGACCACGCCCACTTTTTTTTTTTTCCTAGCTCAATGGTCCGTATTCTTTACTTAAGCCGAAGATTCTAATTCACTGCTTCCGCCTGGAAATGCTGTTACCAGACTGGTGTTTTCTTTGGGTAAATTAAATACATTTTTTTTTTTTCATTTGTAGAATATTCTAGCGGAAGAAATCTATGCTGTAACCGAGTTTTAAGAATTACTTCTTTATTAATTGCGTGAACAAACATGTTTATTTTATCTTACTTTTTAAACACTGTGTAAAAGCTACAAAAGCCTGGCAGCCTGGCAGTCTGATTGCAATTAACGTGCTGCTGTTTCTAGATACGAGCTGTCAAGTTCTAGATACGGACGTCGTTCGATATATACCCTTCTCTTATCGATATCACTATCGAAATTATATCAAAATTTTATAAAATTTTTCAATGCATATATTTAATCCAAAATGACAAACTTAGTAATACAATTAGAATTATCAATAATTGTATCAAAATTTAGAATATTTTTGATATTAGTTTCTACATAATGGTTAGGTTTAATATTAGTTCCAGAGAGTACAAATTCGAATATGCTCAAGTCCTTTTCTCTTAACACAAAAATTTTCGAAGCTACCATGTACATCTATGTAAGTACATACATACAAACAGCACAACTCCCCGGTAAGTTAATCTGTAATTCGATTCAATAAAGAATTTCTTCGAATTCGCATGAGGCTTTCATATAAAAAAAAAAGTATCGATGGTAGAATAAATAATACTATCGATTGCGCATCTTCCAACTTGTGTCTATTGAGTTCTGCAAAACTTTTTTGAATAGGAAAAAAAAAAAAAAAAAAATTACCAAAACATTCAATTCAAGTTCCTGTAAACATAGTTTTTAGCTTACTTATATTAAAAAAAAAAAAAAAAAATTACCAAAACATTCAGTTCAAGTTCCTGTAAACATAGTTTTAAGCTTACTTATTTATAAAAAAAAAAAAAAACAATAATAATTTATATTCTAAATAACAGAATTTTAGATTTTCTTATAAATGAATATAATATTTATCAAACAAGAAAAAGCAATACAAGAAAAAACATTTTTGTAAACTATTGTAAACTAAGAATATAATAATTATCAAAAGCAGTTGAAGAAAAAATATGTTTTACAAATTAACTCTCATGAAAAGAAGGGAAAAATTAAATGAATTTGTGGAAATGTAACTTAGTTTTAAGTTTTTGCACATGTTTGCTTATCAAATCACACTACTTTGAATAATACACTTAACTTAGTTTAATAATTAAAATTAAGCTGAAACCTACTCTATCGATGTCAAAAGACTGAAGTTCGCTAAACAGCAAAATATCGACTGGATCTGGCCACATATAATCACATTAAATACATGAAAACCTGGCAGTATAAGAGTAGTTTAAAAACTCTTGGCCAACACTGAATCACTCTGTGGTTCACCGATAGTTAAAAAAAAAAAAAAAAAAAAACTTTTTTGGTGCCCTCAGGAGTAACATACAATATTTTGAGGTAATCATGACAAAAACTGGGATCATGGAAAGGCCAAAAATTCAACTTGGTGACTACATTGTAATTCAACGCCAAAGGTACACTAAATTACAGAAATTCGGAAGTTTGGATACCACTTCCATGCTGGGCAAAGAGCAGCTAGAGTTGCGTGGTTTATTAAATCAGTCGTACAGTGCCACTTTTAAAATGTGTCCAAAAGAAACTACTCCACCTACTCAGCGGGGGCAACGCAACCAACGCCTACATATTTTGGAGTTGTGTAATGAATTGGAACTGCGTGATATACGTGAACGCTTGGGCATTTCAGCCAGCGGTGCAGATAACCGAAACATAGTCGATGACGGAGACTCTCAAGCTTTACGTCCGGAGGATATTGAACAATTGCGAGAGGTGCATAGTGAATCGACAAAGATTATTGAAAAAATAGTCGAAAATTCGAAGACATTTCACTCAAAAACTGAATACTCACAGGAAAAGTATTTGCGTAAAAAGGAGAAGAAATATTTTGAATTCGTACAGATACGTCGTCCAACACTGCGATTAATAACAGAGATTTACTATCGACAGGATGCTGAAAAAATTATGGGTATAAGACAAGATACTCTCTCGCAACTGATTTCCTATTCGGGTGTGTGTGCATTTGGAAATTATTTGTTGTATGAAAGTGGCACTAACGGTCTGATACCAGCTAGTCTCCTGAACTCGATGGGCGCTGGTACTGAGGCAACACTGGTGCACATGCACCCGGGTAATGTGCCACAGAAACAGGCGATGTTGGCGTTAAATTTGCCCTTTGAGCAACTGCAACGTTGCATATCGGTGAATTTGTATTCTGTACTGCGCAAATACTATCAAAAAGAGGGTCAGGACTTGCCGGAAGTTGCGCAAGAGCCAGTAATACTTGCAGAAGAGACAGAGCCTAGCAGTAAAAAACAGAAATTAAACGACGAAGATACGGGTAACTGGATGCAAATTTGTGTAGAATAATATATGTATCCAAAAGACTAATGATTCATTATTCATTTACAGCGTTAACAACATCATCAAAAAGTATAGAAAGCAACGGAGATAACACTGAAACTAAAAAGTCAGTAGCAAGCACATCAACTCCTGTGCAGAAATGGGAAGTAGAAAATCGTCGCGCTTGCGATCTAATTCACGCCAAATTCGATGCGCTTGTGATTGCTGCAAAAGAGCATCCCAGTAATATCGTTCAAGCATTATTACCCTTTGTTAAACCTTCTCGTCCCTTTGTCATATGTAGCCAAAGTAAGGAGCTTCTGATGGACTTATACGTGGAGCTGAAAAGCAACTCGAATGTCACAAACTTACATTTGACCTCAAACTGGCTCCGCTATTATCAAATATTACCTAACCGCACACATCCGGAAGTCAATATGAATAGTAACAGTTGTTACCTATTGATAGGTTACACTATCGCTTAACGTAGTATTTATAAATTTGATTTTTATTACGATGAATATATGTATAAGTTTCTGACGTGCACTAAATGTGAATTATTGCTGTAATTGGTTTAAATTGGTTTTATTTCCTTCAGTTGGAAATAGTATCCACACTCACATCGTTTGGGTTGTCCTTTCTCTAACCACATCCAATTCACAAAGCGATTACCCTTACCTAGTGGATGTTATATACATTTTGAAAGACTTGAGAAGCAATTTGAATGAACTTACAGGAACAGCCTATAATGCGCCCATCAAATGCGGATGGAATCATTGTTGGTTGCTCTTTAGTCCCAGGACCGCGTTTTAAGACCGTATCAAGTAACCAAGGGTCCTTATTACCAGACTTCCATTGCTCCAATTCGCGTTTTTCGATACCAGTAGCATGATCCATTGGATCGTTCATGTCTTAAATAGGAAAATAAGTTATAACGCAAAAATCTACCGCAATATGTGTATTCACCCGCAAAACATATTTTTGTATTAGAGAAGCAGTGCATTATTTGCTTTGAAACATGGAAGTGATTTTTTAAAAGACCACTGGACAAAGTGAAGACAGTGTTAGGAAGCAACGAAGCCATTCTTTTGATGAAAATATATTTCCGTCGTCTCAATTTCTAGTTTCGCTTTCTCACAATTGTTTATTAGCTGTTTGAAGTGAAATGCAAAGCATCCTAAGCGGAATTTTCTGTTCTGTTTGCCTTTCTATTTGCGAATAGTTCTTTTTTTGAAGTTTATTGTTGTATGCAAGTTTTCTAAGCTTGAGATCATACATTCTTTATTTTATTTTTTTGTGTCCAAACATATGATTGCTGTTACAGGAATTATCAATTCTTATTGTCAGACTCCTTATTAAATTTACCAGGAATTGTATTTTAAAGTTGATGTTCATACGAGTCATTTGCCGGAGCAGTCGCCAAGCTAATTTTCATATTTCGGGTATGCCTTTAGTTAATACACTTTGCATTAATACTTTGCTTTCAGAGATATTTTGTTGTCGGTACAATGATTTCTTATTTCAACGAGCATTCATATAAAGATACATTTATAAATCTTGACAATCAAAGAAATCGTATTCAAATTATAAAATTTGCATTCAAATTAACAATAGAGTGGAACCAATTGAAAATAGTTACTTGGTCAAGCAGCAAAATTTATGTCCGAGACAAGTTGAAAAAATAATAAACGTTAAACTTTTACTTAAACACAGTTCTAGGTATGGTTGATTTTCTTCATTACATACAATTACTATTAAATATACAGTGTTCATTATGTATTTTATTTATTAATTATTTTATTATTACGCCTGTTGTTAAAAGTAGGCTTACTTAAAGCAGCTTCCAGCTAAGCATTGCAACTAGTTTCTTACATGTTCTTGCTTAAGTTCACCAAGCTTTCGCTTTTCAACTTCACTGTTATTCAGGAGTTTTGTTGTTGTTGGTTTTGTTTATTTATTTGGTTACTTTTTGCTTAGTAAATGAAATTTGCAATTATATGTCAATTGATTTAAACAGGAGCCTTTTCGACTAATTTGAACCAATGGCCACATTCACAACGTTTTGATGTGCCTTTCTGCAGCCACATCCATTGCACGAAGGTTTGATCTTCCTCGCCTGGAGTTTAAGTCATTATATCGGCGGGTTGACAAATATTTAACGCATTAAAGAAAACCATCAGTAATTAATTATAGTAACATTTAATTTATATTTATATACTTACAGATGCAACCGACAATACGGGCATCAAAAGCTGAAGGTATCAGGTTGGGATTTTCTTTGGTGCCAGCGCCACGTTTGAACACTTTCATGTCGAAGGGATTATCGTTACCAGCGGCCTTGGCCAAAAGCTCACGCTTCTCTATACCGGTAGCGTGTTCCATTGGATCGTTCATTACTACAAAGTATAAAGCAAAAATTATTATCTTAAAACTTTCATATCTATTTCTTTGCGTTTCGAATATGTCGCCAAAATATTTAAAAAATTATGATTACGGGTTACATGATTAAAACTATTATTTATAAAATATTTAACTATAGGACATAGTATGTACATAAATAGTTATTAAAGCCGTAAAAAAATAAGAAATGCCAAATGTTACGCCGAGTTATGAATTAACCATTCAAGCCAAAGAACTTAACTTTAAGAAACGATTGACTAATTTTTTGGTCGTTCACCCTATGCGATGACCAACCTTTCCAGGCGCACTTTGTTTACAGCATGGAAATGCAGGATTATAAAACCGATATGATATAGGTCCGTGATTCCTACAACAAATTGAAAATTTATGGATGCACGTGCATTTATAATACTAATAAAATCTAGAAATGGAATAGAATCTAAAATAAATTTTAAAAAAATATATATACAGCTGTGAAAGATTACATAAACAGATCGCAGTCATCGGTGGCTTTGACAAGGAATCACATAAGAAAACGGCGAATGCACATTAGTTCAAATAAACTTTTTCATGTTATATATGTATGTACATAAGAATGGCAATATATTAACTAAATATAAATAATTTCGGCTAGTACTAACTATTTTGCAACAATGAGGCTGCTTGACACCCAATAGAAATATTTTATTTTCAATCGTCACTGGTTACATAAACAATACGCCACTACTCATTCATATTGAAAATTTGTACTTTATTTAGCATTTTCATTGCGGATCTTGTCAAAAATTAAGGAAACTCCTTTTCTCACTTTTGAGTTACGTAATATTTGCACACCCCCTCTTGCATGAGCAAACGCATCATGAGCAGAATGCGTGCGCGAACTGTCACCGTAGCACCATGAGACCAGTGCATTGGCTTAGACTGGCTAGACCCTGGACGCCTCATAGGCTCCGTTTCAGTATTTTTTCTTTACAATCCAGCATTTTATAAATTAGTTTTTAGGGCTCACTTACTTTTGCAAAAGCGAACTGGAGTGTATTGCAAATTTTGGCGTGTCGCCGCACGCAAAGCCATACGTCCACAAACCGCTGCCATTTTATTAATTTGTGTTATTTATTTACTGGACTTCTAATGGAATTCAGCAAATACTCGCGAATGCGATGGCAACAAATATTCGATTTTTGACAAAAATTGTGATTTATTTCGTAATTTCCAACACACACAAGCTCACTGGCTCGCTCGTCCTCGCTAGTTGAAAGGGTGAAAAGTCAAAGTGACAGCCCCATTGTTGCGGTGTTGCCATTCGAGGCACTGATAGCTAAATAGTTGATGGATGGCAGCACGGTGGAAAACGAATATCCATTTGGTACAACATCGGCTAATTTTTCAATATATTTATACAAAATATTAAATTGATGATTTGCTTTTTATAGTAGGCGATGCTTTGTTTTAATCAGAGTATGTACTCGTATATTTGAAGTTTAGCGGATGCCGAAAACTTTATACATTGGCAGTCAAACTTTCACTTACTCGTTACTATCATCGTTGCCAATTAAATAATAATATTATTATAATTGCTTATGTGTTTATTTTGTTTTGGCTTATATTTTAATAATGTTGTTTAAATGCAAAATGTCCATAATAATGCACGTTCCATTTTTTGTGCTAACAAAATCTGGTCTACGTGTGTACCAGCAAAATACTCTTAACTGTCAGGATTTTCATTGTTGCTAGGAAACGGAAGCGCACAACACAAGCCGGAAAATGGCAAATCAACTTCTGGAAGTTTACATTTGGTTTCTCCAGTTAGCAAGTGCTTAAAGTCATACAAATTACTAGCAAAATGTCGAAGGGTATAATTTGTTTTGATATATCTAAAAATGAACGTTTCCAATTGGCGGATAACTATAAAATGCTGCACCGTAAAATAAAAGTAAATTGGAAGGTTGAGCAGTAAGTCGAAAGGAGTTGTGAACATAAATGGCGATAGTTTTTAATAATAAAAAAATTAAATAATTAATAGAAGTGATGGCGAGTTAAAGAAGGAAAAGCTACAACGCGTTACTATATTTGTGTTGGCCGGACCACAAGATCGATTCACCGAGGAAGAATTTCAAGTGTTGAAGGAGTTTGTGGAAAGGGGTGGCAAATTGTGGGTGATGCTTGGCGAAGGTGGCGAACAGGAATTCAATACAAATGTGAATTTCTTTTTGGAACAATACGGCATATACATCAATAATGGTGAGTGAAGCGAGAAAATGGAAAATCCATTGGTACCAGCTGTACCACTTCAGTTTTACTTCATACTTATTCATTGCCTTAGATAACGTCGTTCGTCCTCATTACTACAAAAACTTCCATCCGAAGGAGTGCATTATCGGTGGCGGCGTCGTATGTGAGTCCATGTGGCGCCACCTAATCAAGAAAGATATTGAGATAGTAGATTATGACTTTACTGATGAAAAATACAAAATTCATTTTCAATATCCATATGGCGCAACTTTAAATGTGTCCGACCCGGCGAATGTATTGTTAACCACTGGACCAGTTGTTTATCCGTTTAATAGGTGAGTAAAGTGAAATCAACGACTTTAGATACTTATGTAAATATATTTTGACTTTCCTTAGGCCTTTGGCTGGCTACTACATTAATGACTGCGGCGGCAAGATACTGGCCATGGGTTCTGGCTACATGTGGCACGATAAATACTTGCAAAACGATAAGACAAATGATGCACTGTTGGAGTATTTTCTACAGCTATTGGGGAGCAATGAGATACAATTTACCCATTTGGATTTCAATGATGTAGAGGTGGGGGAAGGCTAAGTATACGAGTATTCTCGTAAATGTATAAATATATAGTACATACATTTTTAAATTAATTTTATTTAGGGCCAGTTTTTCAGTGCAAATTGAACGCTGTTTGTCGTTTAAACTCAGTATGCAGTTTTTCAGTCAACTTTAAACGGAGTTTAAACTAAGTCTTAACGGCCATTCGCGGAGGGTTAAACTCAGTTTAACTTATCAGCTCTTTTCTGACTACTTCCTTTTAGTTATAATATAATATAATTTTGGCCCTTACACTATATAGCTCAGTATTTGGCCGAGGGACCTACATTTTTGTGCCGACTGCGAACGGCAGATGTATTTAATGAGAAGCTTTTTCATGGCAGAAATATCCTCGGAGGTTTGCCATTGCCTGCCGAGGGGTGACCGCTATTAGAAAAAACTTTTTCTATGATTAAGATTTTGCTTGCCCTGACTGAGATTCAAACCTCGAACTCACCGGCATATCGAGTTATAGCACGCACTGCTACCAACTCGACCATAGCGGCCACACACTTGCTTTTGGTTGCAACAAACTAAATTGAGCGCAAGAAAACTAAGTTTAAATTTAAACTGAGTTTAACCAGCTGGCCCTTAGTATGTAGTATAAGGGAAACAATTTGGTACAGTACTGTCAGGTCTACAAAACATACGGGTATAAATCAAGTTTGAACAAAAACTTTTTGGAACTAATTTAGTATCTTATTGCCATTTCTTTGCTTTTGCAGATAAACGATAACAAAACTTTTACTGATATCGAGTTTCTTGCAAATCGACCAAAAGCCTGTCTGATTGACTCAATTGGAGGCACAGAAACGCCAGCGGACTTTAAGCAGATGTTCGACATGACTATGTACTCTCTAAGTAATCGTCTTCTTAAAGACGTAATGGACACATACGAACAATTGAATGTCAAATATGAACCGCTGAAAATAATTAAACCCCAATTTGAGATACCTTTACCGCCTCTGCAACTTGCGGTTAGTATTTGCTATTTTCATTATTAATGAATCTAAATAAATCATTCGGTTACGTAGTTTTCAAATGAAATTATACTCAACATAATTCCATTAATTTTCTTTTGCGTTTCCATAGACGTTTCCACCCATATTCAGCGAACCGGCTGCACCGCCACTTGAGCTTTATGATTTGGATGAGGTGTTTAGCGCAGCACGCACCCAACTTGCCCAAATGACAAGCAAATGTGTGCAATCGGTTACAGCGAAGGATGCACACAAGCCGCTCAATGCGCGCGAATTAGAGAATTACATTAAAGAGTGTGCGCGCATCACGGGCATCATATACGAACATCAAGATGTGGCAGCGCGCGAGATACTCAACATATTGTCGCGTCAGATTATCAGCTATCGGCCCTATGCAGATGAGTAAGAGCAGTAAAGGAACAGCTGAGGGCCAAATTTAACGTAGTGCACAGAAAGTATAAAACTTCTAGTTGAAACATGCTTAACAGTTTTATTTTTTTTACTTTAACTTTCCTGTTTTTTCAAATGTGAAATTGTGTAAATTAAAATAAAAAATCGAATATTTTTTTCTTGATTGCACATAGTACACATATTGTAAAGGTTAATTTTTGAATGCTAAAGTTGAAAATGAATTGCAATTATGGGCTTCGCATTCTATTTGAAATGCTAAAAATGCCTCATTTGTTGAGAAACTTTCAAAGCTTTAAGCTACATACGACTTCGTGTAGCTCTTCTAAAATAGCCTTGTCTATATGTTTTGTATCCGAAATCACATTAAGACGCTCTTTTGATTTATTGGTTACTCAAGAATGCAACCCCATTGTGAATACTTTATATGCCAAATAATATTGGTATCGAAATATTATAAAGGGTTTTCCAATACGGATGATATGATTTCTAAGGACCAGTTTTTCAGTGCAAGTTGAACTCTGTTTGTCGTTTAAACTAAGTTTAAACTCAGTATGCAGTTTTTCAGTCAACTTTAAACGGAGTTTAAACTAAGTTTAAACGGCCGATTGTGCTCGGTTAAACTTAGTTTAGCTTATCAGCTGTTTGCTGACTACTTCGTTTTGGTTGCAACAAATTTATTTGAGCACAAGGAAACTAAGTTTAAATGTAAACTGAGTTTAACTAAACTTAGTTTAAACTGAGTTTAAACCAGCACTGAAAAACTGGCCCTAATTGTCATTTCTAATGTTTACAATTTCATCATGAAAATATATAGGCAAGAACCATGGTGAAATTATATTTAGGTGAAGTCAGTATGAATTCCCCAGATGGTATGCTGCGATAATTGTGGCATGCATTTTGAAAGTAGTAGAAAGAGGGAGCAAATAAGTACTAGTAAGAAAAAAAAAAAGTACTCGCCGTAATTTGGAAAAAAACCGGAACAAAAAATGTACAAGGAATACAGAGAATAAATTAAATTTTTAGACATGAAAAGAAAGAATTAAAAAATCTCTTTCCCCCTTTACTTGGTTTTTGAGTACAGACATTAAATAAATGTTAAAAATAATAGTAAGAACTTATGACGAGTACAGAATCGGACATTTTGAAATGGGTCCAGCTATTCTTCAATTTTGTACTATTGTATAGCTATAGTATAAATCATTTAAGAGCAATTGATTATTATGTATATGAATACTAGTATGAATAAAATAATAATAAAACAACAGAATTAAAGTGGAAAACAGCTTAGCTGAAAAAAACACTATTTATTTAACTGACGTCGTATTTTCACTTTTTACATTTATTGTTTTTGTTTAAATCTTTAATTCTAATCTTTAATATATGTGCAGAAACAGTAAGTGATTATGACGGTTTAAAGCAGGCACTAAAGGATGAGTTTCAGCGCAATCTGAGAAGTGCTATGTACATTGAGTTGACCGTAAAAAGAAAAAAGATGAATCGTTTCATGAGTACATGTTTCATATGAGGGGTTTAGCTGCTACAGGTGGTGTTGAAGCTGCGGCAGTTCTGCGGTAATTATAGCTCCACCAGAATATCTTAATTGTGTTGAACAATTAATAGATGACTATGAGAAGCTGGGCTTATCACCGAAACAATGCCCTGTAGAGCTGAAACTCATTGCTGATGGTGTTATTAAACCATTTCGTCAGTCACCGAGTCGTTTATCAGCAGATGAAGCAGTTAAAAATCAGGTCGACGAATAGCTGAAGCAGTACATTGTACGGAAGTCGTCACCGAATGCAGCTAGTAGAGTGGTCGTTGATAAAAAACAAGGATCACACACTCAGAGTTTGCATAGACTACAGAAAATTAAACAGTATGATGCTGGATGACTGCTTTACAGTGCCACTAATCGAAGACGTCATAGTTAAGCTGCAGGGGGAAAGGTGGTTTACGGTTATGGATCTGGAAAACGGGGTTTTCCATGTTTCCGTCGATGAAAGCAGCAAAGCATACACAGCGTTCGTCACGCGTGAAGAACTTTTTGAGTTAAATAGAGCGCCTTTTGGATTCAACAATTCTCCATCAGCGTTTATACGTTTTGTGAACCATATTTTTCAGGAACTTGTCAACGAAAATATAATGCATTTATACATACATGGGCGACATCAATGTTTTCGCCACATCACCTGAAGAGTGCATGCAGAAACTAAAGAATGTGCTGGATACAACGGCCAGGATAGTTGGGCAACGATGGCAAAATCGTGAAAAATATTCTGTAAAGATATGAATTTGAATAAACATTTTATGATTTCATATTTCGCACAAATCTTGCCTCAAAAGTAACGGAAATGCTGGAATACCAAGTTACACGCTCGCTGTAGATCAATCGAGTAAATTAAAACACATTAAATTACATTTTAATGTAAATAAATAGATTCAATTAACGCAATTAAAAATTTTCACACAATTTTGTAAAAACAAAATGTAAATAAATTATTGTCAGTTTGTCAGTAATCTCAACGCAAATTTTTGTTCACAAAAGTACCAGATTATTTATTTTGTATGGAAAAGTAATATAATATTGACTAAGTGTACATTACTGAAATTAACACAGTGAGAAATGCCAAGATTTACAATTATGTCATTTATTGACTTCACCTGTATATAATTTCACCATGGGGGTGACCGATATTAAAAAAAACTTTCTATCATTCAGATTTTGCTTGCCCTGACTGAGATTCGAACCTCGAACTCACCGGCATATAAAGTTATAGCACGCACCGGGCCGCATTTTCGTCTATCATAACATAATCAATTTGGTGTTTAGACTCTTGATCAGGTAACCCCTCAAGTGGCTTTGCAGACGTTTCTACCTTGGAATCTGGTACTACCCCTGTTTCTTTACCCAAATTAATCTCGGCTCACGTAAAATGTGTAATAATTTTCCTCCAATGCAGCATACGCAGAAATTAATTGGCTAGATACACCTTTTCAAGTGCATAACCAGCGCCGGCTTTGAGGAACTAGTTCATGTTAGGAAACAGTTTGGTTGTTGCGGTATTTTCTGAGAGAAAGTCTGATTTGAGTATCCCTGAACTCCATTCACCACTCAAACAAAAATTACTTTTCGATAATTCTCAGGATATGTCAGGCCATTTAATTTATGAGTGTCTTTATTATTCTCAACACATAAGTTCTGTTAAATACTCGTACAATATATAATGTGTACATTACATTACGACATACGAGTATGTACATATATAACAAGACATGCACGTACATACAAACTTAAGTACAGGAATGTGTCATGTCAAAACAAATTACTTTTTAATTTATAACTCAATGATGTTTGACTTGATGCGCACGCGCGTCCGCTACATCAAACCATTCAATAACATGATTTCCTTTCACACTTCCTACTGCAGTTCTAGGGAAATCTGGAGATCCACACTGTATACAAAAAAAAAATTAAAAAAAATAAAAAAAAAATAAAAACACACTTGGCGCTTCTTTCATTGCTGTGGAGTAATGTAGCAGCTAATTGAAGTGTTGACAGCGATCGCCGCTTGAATTTATCATGTGAACAGCTTGTTAGTGGGATGTTAGGTACACTCCAACTCCAATGTGGTTCGCAAGGGGACTGTGAATTTTTGGCTTAATTGCTGGAGCTGTAGTCAAATGAGGGGAAACTGTGTAGGGTGCTGATTAGGTGGCGTTGTTTGATGTATTTAAATGGTATTTAGCGATGTGAATGAATCTTTTTGCGTTTTGTTAAAAAAAAATGTAATTAATATTTTCTAGTGGTCACCGGGGATTTGCTGCTTTGTTTTATTTATTTTTTTTTAATGATTGTGAATAAAGGGACTAGGAAATTAAAAGGAGGCGTGAGGAAAGCGTGAAAACAGTTGTCGCGATTTGATTTCATTGCAGTATTAAATAATTTTTATTATGTACATACGCATGTATGATCTACTTGAGTTAGCAAATACGGTAGTAGTAAAAGTGCTTCAGATAAACGTACATACATATATTTATTTTAAATTCCATTCACCTGCCTCTATTGTTTCTATTGATTGATCTTCACATAACGCTCGTTGCTGAACTATGTACAAGGAATGTTCGCTTTTTACAGTTTCTCACATCAATATTTTATTATTTTTTTCACTGACCAACAAACTACTTATGTTTTCGCTGTTTGTCGCTTTTCGATATCCTGCAAGGTGCGCCAATAGAAATCTGAATATTTCTTGGTGCCTATGTCTGTATGAATGTGTGCTTGCCGACATCCAGATGATTGCATTTTTTCGCTTTCTAAATATATAACATAAATGTACATAGGTATTTTGTGTGTGTTTAGTGCTGACATCTGCGAATCTACCTACAGTTGGAGCCCTAGTCGCATCGCACTATTCCCAGTCCCAAGTGGAATATGTATGTACATACATACATAAAATAAATAGATGATGTGCGTATGTACATAAGTTTTGATGTGCTGTACACCTTCGTAATTCGACACCATAGGAAGTTACCTTGAGTGCATTTCATGCCATTCCGCTTTTTTTTCTCGTACTACCACAACTAAATATGTACATCTAGTGCTTCAAGCAAAAAAAAAAAGAAGAAAACAATCTCCCAGGTATGAATGTTAACTGCATGCGCAGCCATAGAAAATTTTGCGTTCATTCATGGTTTCACAACAAGCCGTATTCAATGACATGACATGCACTTGGGCTAAAACAGAGTTTTTATGAATGAATTGCTAACAATTTTTTACCCGCCACATTACCGACTATTTGCTCTACTCTGGCCTTTAAATTAGCCAAAACTGACCAACTGAGCTGGGCGAAAGGATATGTACATATGTACATATGTATTTGCTGCAGCAGTGTCCGTAAATAAATAGTGTCCAGTAAATATTTATTTAACTTTTTCAAGTTTAAAAATCATCTGCCGTAAAGTCAAATGTTAAGTGGCGCTTCCCTTTACTGTATTTCAAGTCATTGTTCTTTATTGGCCTGTTGAAAACAAAACAGGACATTCGAAAAATGTTTCCTCAGCTGTGATTGCAGATAAACATATGTACATATGTAGGTACATACACTCTGTTCACAAAATATATTTATCCTCCAATTAAAATATCGTTAAATTTCTAATAATTTTTGTAATGTAGAAAACTATTTATCAAAATTTCGAACTTTTGAAAATAATTTTTAGAATTTTTTGTGGTATGCTGATATGTAACTCATTAAATTTGAGTAGATATAACAAAATACAAGTTTCTAATGGCTACTAATTACCACTGATTTTTTTCCTTTCATATAAAAAATCATCGCGAATTTGCGATGTATGGAGGAAACTGCCAGTAAAAGAATTGTCAAAAATCATTCACAACTTGTAGACATTTGAAACATGCAATTTCTCAAATGAAAATTTAGAACTGCACACTCAAAAAAGTTCTTAAATTTTTTTTAAGAAATTCAAAATTTTGAAGAATTTTATTTTAATTCTTTTACATTTTGTAAATAGTTTAAAAAATGGGTGTTTATTAGCTTAAATAGATAATATTTTAAGCTAATTTAGTTAAAGCTATAGCAACTAGGCCTTAAGCTTAATTTTGTGCGGAGTTAGATATATGTACTTATGTGTTGTGTATGTTTGTCATCGGCCTTAACCAACGCGCAGTTAGTTCTGCCTTCCCCAAACTGGACAGAGAAGCAAAGCGAATCGGTCTGGATGTGAACGAGAGCAAGACGAAGTATCTGCGACTGGGATCAAACATCACTGTTGACAGTTATAACTTACAAAAAGTAGAAGACTTCGTTTACTTAGGAACCAGCATTAGCATCAATAATAATGTCAGCCTCGAAATCCAAAGGAGGATCACTCTTGCCAACAAGTGCTACTTCGGACTGAGTAGGCAACTGAGCAGTAAAGTCCTCTCTCGACGGACAAAAACCATACTCTATAAGTCTCTCATCATGACCGTCCTATTGTATGGCGCAGAAGTATGGACGATGAAGATATCTGCTGAGAAGGCTCTAGAAGTGTTCGAGGAGAAGGTTGAAAGGTGATCTAATTTACCAAAGATTTGGTTTCTGTGTGTAGAATAATTAGGACAGTGTTGCATTAAGTGGGGTATGGTGATTATTGTTTCAGGGTCACAGGCGCAAGTTAGAGGGTTGGAGTTGTTCATGAGGTGTCCATGGGTGGTTTTGGTGTGCCCTAGTCGCAGTCTTACAAGTTTTATTGTGTCGAGTTGGAAGATTTTGTCAGTGTCTGGTAGTAGCAAGTCTTTGATTTGGGTTTTTTTTTATGATATGCTGTGGACTGGCATTTGGTGTGCTTGGTTGGCGACACGATCCGCGAATTATTTTCCTGGTATATTGACGTGGCCTGGTAACCAGCACAATTTAAGCTTTGGGTAATTTGCTATAAGGGCATTTCTTATCTCTGTAGTGAAGTGATCTTGGCTGTTGATGTTTGAGATGGCGTCAAGGGCGGATAGTGAATCTGAGCAGATAAGAAAATATTGTTTTTTGTTTTTCACCCAGTTGATGGCTTCGTGTAAGGCAATAATTTCTGACGATAAAATACTGCTGTAGTGGGGAAGGTTTGAGATTTTAACAACTTGATTAGTTTGTATGATACTGTATGTTGCATTCCTGTTGATAACATACCCAACCGTGTAAATTATCTTATATGTGTTGTGTTTTTTCTATTTCGCCGAAGGCTACTTGGTATTGTATTGGACTACATAGTTTTGGTGAAGGCTCGTAAAGAGGTTATAACAGAGTTTTGGATTAAGGTCCAAGAGGGATATTTGCATGCTGTTCGTTTCGCTGTAATATGTGGTTGTACAATAATTTGTAAACATAGTATACATACATATCTCATGTAATGTGGAATGTAACATATGTATGTATCTTGTATGTCTGTATCCAAGGGCGTCGCCAGGCCTGAAGGTAGGGGGGGGGGCAGGAAAAAACTTTAAATCAATATTCATTTAAATATTTATTTTTATTCATATTTTATTAATATTTTATGAAAATAATAATCGTCTTGGATTTGATGAAAAGAGTTCCAAAATGTCTTCCTGGAGCTCATTCTTCTTTTCTTTCACTAGAGCTCTCTGGACGCTTAACATACACAATCCTATAAAATATAAAATAAGTTTAAAGTTTCTGCTTTGTACATTTTATTACCATTTAAACGATTTTCTCCCATTGTAGTTCTCAGCCAAGTCTTTACTCTTCTAAGAGTACTGAAAGATCGTTCCACGGTTGCGGTTGTACAAGGCATTGCCATTATAATTCTGATCGATAACTATCATTGATAACTTCTTTTGAATAGAGTTGCAAATCAAATTTTTTGCATTGTTTATTAATTAATTTAAATTAAAATATACACAATATTTTGATTATGTTAAGATTTCTCATTTTTTAATATGTGTACATAATAATAAAAAAAATCGTCCATTATTGTAGGGGGGGCAGCGGCCCTATTGGCCCCCCCCCTGGCTACGCCCTTGTCTGTATCAATACGGAAAATTGTTTTCTGTGCCGAAAATGTTGACTCTGTTAGTTCAAAAGACATTGGTTGAGGGACGACATACATACATACATACATACAAACTGTGCCAAACGTGAACGAATGCTTTTTGCTCGGAAAATTTTATATTATGAATGGAAAAAGAAGCTTTTTGACGTACCCTTTTTACGTGATTTTTGTCAAAAAAACCTTAAAATCAACTCAAGCTCAATTCTATCAACGAGTCAATTCATTTGGAAGTAGCACATTTTTTTATAATATCTGGCGTTTTCCTTTATTCTATGATATTTAAAAAAATGATGAATGATGAGATATTTTTCGGCTCTCATCATTATCAAATAGTTGTTTTAACCGAATAGAGGCGCCGGCAACGAAAATGAAATTCAAAACTTTTAAGACATTTTTCTTGAATTTTTGGTTTTTGGAATTATGACACTCTTCTAGTAAATGCACAATATGCACATTTGGCCAATGTTCGTATGCGCCTAGAAAACTAGGAAGTAAGCAGTCATTTAGCATTCGACGCTCACATCACAATAGTAATGATTATTTTAAGTTGCGATGATGTTGATGAAAATTAGAAGGCGCCAAATGCATAAAAACTTGAACTTGCCAATGGCAAATATAAAACACCATTTAAGGTGTTAAGACGAAAATTATCATAAAATCTACGCCAAACGCAGTTAACAACCGCTAACTAGACAAGGCGCTTAACTAAAATAACATTCAAATAGATATGTACGAGTATGTATTTGCAAAAACAAAAACACCATCTACTAGTCAAACTGCAATCGTAGGAGCGGAAATTAGAAACATACACACAAATGTATGTATTTACATACGGTTGATGATAATTTTAGCACTCGCTCTGGCGCTTAAGAACGCTGATTATGATTGCCATCGAAAGCTATGAAGTAGTGATAGTAATGGCGCTGCCGATGATTGCTTTAAGAATTTTATTATTTATTTAAATTTGCAGTATTCTCGAACACATAATGACATACATAAACAGTGTTGTGCATATAATTAGCAACCAAATAACATAAACTATATAAATCCAAGTTAGGAACTTTGTAGAAAACTAACTATTTAGATTTTGAAATTTTGTTCTCAGAAGTGTTAGAATGTTTTAGAGTATGTATGTAGCTATAAACTTCATTCAATTTTAGGCTTACAATGTGTTGCATTTTTCAAAACAAAAAGTTAAAAAACAAAGGTTTGATTTCGAAAAATTTTCTAGGAATTAAAATGAATGAAAGCAAAGTAACCAATAAATTCAAACCCTCACAGAACTAAAAAAAAAGGGAGGAAAGCCCATAATAGTTTCAACACTCCAATAATATCGCAAGCAACGTAGCAAGATATCAAGGTAATATAAAGACATATCTATCATAATAGCTATGAAGTGCCAATGTCAAAGTCAGGTGGTTAAGAAACATTCATGTGAGACTCTCTGATATGAGATTTCACTCCATACAATCTCCATATCAATGTTTTTCTCTTGAATAACTCGCGAATTATTTTCTATATTTTGCAGGTTTTGGTGCGTATTTCATATTTTTGAGAGTACCGTCGGTATAAATTTTCACTCCATCTCAAATTTCCTTGAGATTGCTTTCAGCAGGTCTTTAGTATTTTTCTCGGTGAGTTAAAAGATTTCCCTTATTATTATAAGTTAACCGGATTTTACTTGAGAGTCTGTACTTAATACTCTAGCCAAATTTAGTTCCAAGAAAAAATTAACACGAGTATACGAGTTTGTGTTCTTTTCAAAAATGTTGTAGTTCATACATACTAGGCATGTCAATCCCGGGATCCCGAAATCCCGAGGTAAGTCTATTCAAATCCCGTAATTGTACAAACAAAGAATTTAATAGCCATTTGTTTCTCAAATATTGTGTCATTCTTAAAAATTCCCCATTGAAGGGTAAAACAAAGCCTTTAGAGTTCACAATCGGCAAAAAATTCCCTTAGGGCTTTGTTTTGTTCTTGCCATTATAAGTTAGCTGTAGAATATCCCACTCGAGTAGAAAATGAGCATCATTATGAAAGCGATGTTAATAGAACTAACAACGAGGCGCCTGAAGTGGATAAGGCAGAATGTCTTAAATATAAATTGCATCAAGTTTTAACGAGTAGCTCGCTATTGTCTAATAATCGAAAGGCATATAATTTATCAGAAGGCTTGGCAAAATAAATTGATAGTTTTTGTAATGAGGCGATAAAGGCTATGTCCTACAGAAAGCATTTAACTTATTGTCGACAATCCAACCAACAATTGTTGAGGCGCAGCAGTGCTTCTTCTGTACCAATTATGTACATATATTTTTGCTTCAAGTATAAATTTGTTTGTGTGTGTCAAATTTTAGGTATATTTTCTTTTTTTCTTGAAAATACCAATAAATACATACATTGTTTACAACAAATAATTCATCATTTTATATTAATGTTATTTTGTATACTTCTATCATTCAACGAATTCAGACGTGTTACATTTTTTGGCTAATTAAAAATTACAAATCAAATTTCGTTTTTAAATCTCGAAAATCTCGGGATCAACAAAATGCCAAAAATTTACATCCCTAATACATATCTACATGTACTATGTGTATAAGTAAAAGTTTGAATGCGGCTAAAATAAGTGTCGTGATATCAGATCTAAACAAGTGTCCAATGCATGTTGCTCATTTATCTTTTCTCTTTCATAATTTTTTTTTCGTCGTAAGCAGCACACGGTGTGTCTTAAGATGGTTTGAACTGACCTCCGTCAATGCATCGTGCAACTGTCGTTGTCATTGTGACACTTAAACAACCAAAATTACATACTCCAGGTGTATATTAAGTATGTTGAGTTTAGTGAACGAGTAGTCAAATTTATTAAATTAATCGGTGGAAAACTTATCTATCTACATAGAATATATGTAAGTACTACTTTCATTTATATATAACATATGTATACGAGTAAAAGCATAAGCACAAATAAATAAGAACAGAAGATATACTCGTTGTGCTTCGTAGAAATTTTCAAAAAAAAAAAAAACAGGTGAATAGATTGCCGGATATATTTTTTTTACATTCCATAATGTCACCTCTTTCCTACAATGAATACTCTAATCTACAAAAATCAGTCCTTTATGACTCACGTGTGCATCGTAGCTAAGATTTATGTCTCACAAGATTCCCTCAATTAAATTTATTGTCATTTGTTATTAATTTATTAACTGCGGCTGAGCAACGCGTTAGTTTGCCTGGAAGTTTTCTGACACTTACATATGTACGTGTGTATATGTTTGTGTATTAAAAAACATGTTCGTGGTGTGAAAGCGTATGATTATTGCCATACCCCTTCACTATGTTGTTGTTTGATTTATGTGCCAGATCCTTGATTAACTATCGGTGTTTGACTTTGTGATAATATTTGCGAACGTTTTTGGAAACACATACTCGTATACATATGTATGGCGTATATTTAAAACGATGTCCGCAAAATAATTAAAAAAATGTGTTGAGTTCTAATATTAAGCGCTGTTTGCACCATCTCCGGTTAAGCGCTTAAACAGAACTAAAAACGCCGGTTAAGGCAATCCGTAAGATAAGTAAGCGCTGAATAGTAAGCGGAATTGTAGTTAAACACCGGTGATTTTAACCGGAGTTAGTGCAAACGGTCCTAAGGGTTTTTTAGTGATTTCATGTATCTTGCCTGAAGTACATAACTAATAAAGATTGGTATGAAAATTGATGAAATCATTTCTGTTTCTTAGACCAGCCAAAAAATAAGCTAAAATCTAATGGAAAGGATTTGAGTAGGTTTCACTTTCTGCATTTCACTTTCACTTGGATATGTTCATTTCACTAGACAAAGGTCTTATATGAAAATTCCTTCGGAATTTAAAAGCAGAACACGTCCGATTTTCTTGCTATTTTAAAGAATTTCTTCAGATCTTCTTTTTCTGTCAACGCTTTGTTGTTCCGCAAGTTCCGCATTTAACGCTAAAATCGGAGCTATGACTACCTGCAGATATGTACGTTAGCAGCCGCCGCACGAAAGCATTATTTAAAATTCGAATTTCTCAAAGGAGGGATTTGACAGAGGTAAGGTGTTGTCATTCAAGGCAAGGGAGGCGCTAGCTCTCAGTTCCCGATGGCGTGCTGCCCCCGAGATGATCTACACAAAATACGTGAAGTTTGGAGCGTTTCAATTCTGAATTATCACATCCAGAGGAGCACCCTGCGGATGGTTCAAGAACTCCGGTTCTACTGGGGGCCTTCCCAAACATCTTCCCAGCGGAGGTCTATGCGATCAATATGTGTGCGGAGATAAACTGCACTGGAACTTTATCAGTTAAAGAATTCTAATTTGGAGTGATAGTCAGGCAGCGCTCAGAGCTCTCTTCTCTTGCGAAGTAAAATCTTCCATAGTTCTTGAATGCATAGAGAGACTAAACGCCCTGTTTGAAAGGAACCATATCCTATATCTTTGGGTACCAGAGCATATGGGGATGGATGGCAGCGAGGCAGCTGGCCTGCTAGCCAGGAAAGCGGGAGTCCTCCCCTATTGAACCCGTGCCTTTTTTCGCGGTGGGGCCTGGTTCTGTAAGATATGACCTCAGGAATGAAACGAAATGTCGCTGGTGTTAGACAGTCCAATTATCTCCTGGGATGGTACAAAGAGACAGGCTTCTAATAGACCTTCCCAGAGATACTGAGAATTATTATTGGTTTTCTGACGGGTCACTGTATACTGAAAGGTCACCCGCACAAGCTGGGGAGATGTGGTCGGGCGATCTATGTCGATTCTGTGACTCTATAATGGTATATTGAGAGCCTACGTTTTTCTCTGAAGGATATTATAGTCACACGACATACTTGCGCCAGAGACATAAGGTATTTCTTAAAGACTTCCTAAGCTCAGAAATCCCGATGTCTTAAATTCGAAGGTGGAAACTCAACAAGGCATGAACAGCAACGTTTGCCGATCTCAACTTTGAGTGATAGGTTTAACTTCAGCCGGACAAGAGTCTTCGGTGCAAGTTCACTCTTTATGTGTAATCTCGATCTCTCAAAGCACAAACATAAAATATTATAATAGTTAGAACTCGACCAAGGTGATTATAACACAAACAATCGCAGACAAATCAAAAACAATGAATGGCGCATGCATCGTGTTTTTTTTAATCTAAAGATACACATATGCTCATTGTGTTTAAACCACTTAGAGCTGAGTAGAACGACGACGTTGTAGGTCCACGCACATAACCCGATCAAAGAAATAAGAAGTGAGAATAAATGTCAATGAGGCGGAGGTAAGCAGCTGGACATAGGAAACCCACATGCGCACCACGATAAGCAAAAGACAAAAAATAAACAAAAAACAAATCATTGTTAGTTGTTGTTGTAAGTGTGTCGTTATTATTGTTGAGCGCAGAGGGTACTTTGTCGAAGATTTGTCACCTGGCTGACAATACATGCTGCCAACAGCGAAATAAGCTGTGCAGCGTTGGACTAAACGCACGGACGTGGCGTGGCGATAAAACGACTGGACGGACATTCTACGAGTATGAAGCAGTTATGCATACACGAATTCTTGAGTGTGGCTGTGTGAGCGCGCGTTGAGAATGTTTGCTGGTGGCGTCGTGGTTCGCGCTGTGGTCAACACGCATGCTCGACTGCTGCTAGGCAGTTTAAGATAAAGTCGAAATTAATTCTTTTCACTTAAGTACACGATAGGCGATCATTAAATTGTCGACTCGCCGATTGGACTTTGCTGCTTTGGGATGTGCTGCTGCGACTGCTACGACTGCTGCAAGTTGTGCTGCACACGGGGAGGAGGCGGTAATGTTGGAGACAACTTCGATTACCCCGCCGTTGACTCGGCTGACTTTTGGCTGAGTTTCGTTGACTTGCTGTTTAGATCAATGCATTTGGACAATTATTTCACTTGTTCATATTGTAAAATAACTTTTTTTCGATTCGTTTGCGTGCACTCGAATACAAACGCATTCAATTTGTGGGCAAATCAAATAAGAGGAACAGGAGCATGGGTTATGAATGCGAGTGCACAAGTTTTAATAGGCAGGCAAGTGGAGGCATGATTTAATCGGAAATCTGTGGAATTTTAATCTTCATTTGGAGCACTGACATGCGCTTTAACGGCTTGTTTTTACTTTAAAATTGCATTGTTTTTGTTAGTTTGCCGCGAAGGTGTCGCAATTGTCGTTTTTGTTATCGTTTTAAGCCTTGACAGTTGATAAGCTGACGGTTAAGCGCTTTGCAAGCAAAGCAGTATAGACAAAAGCTGCAAGCGACAGACATCTCACAAATCTTAGATTTCAAAATGCCTTTGGTTTAGGGTTTTTCTTAGTTTTTTTTTTGCTACATTTTCTCTTAGTTTTGTTGTTTTGCTTTTACTTCGCCTTATTTAGTTATGAAGCTGTTCGGTAACACACGCGCTTGTCCATATCTAAAACCATGAAACCGCAAGATCAGCAAGCGTATCAAAAGCGAAAAAATGCAAAAATTACAATAGTCAACTACAAAAGGTGAGTTAAATAGAAACCAATGTGACACTGCTCTCAAACGAACTAAATACATTTGTACATATGTTTGCATGTATGTATGTAAGTACATACCTTTTTTGCATTTGAATCTACGTTGAAACACCTTTGAAGTGCATAAAGCTGAATATGGAATACACTGACGTGTGCAATATGCGCGTGCACCATAGCGAGCGCATCGTGTTGCTTTATGTAATGGCAAAGATGCAAAGAGATGCAAAAACATTTGCTAAGTTGTGAAGAAAATCGAGCAAAATACATTTAAACCTGTTAGGATGTTAAAATCATGTAAAATTTTTACCACTCGTTGGATTTGTATGTCTTGACTTGGACAATGAACGAACAAATATATAACGATCCGAGCTTTACAAAGTCGTAATTTATATGTAGAAAATTTTTAAAATTTCTTTAGGACGCAAAGAAGAAATTGTAAAAAAAGAGAAAGACGCTAACGGCTGATTAGGTGCCTTCCCACGGCAAAAAGTGGGCGATGCAACGTTTTTAGCACGTTTATTTATTAACACGAACTCATGTCCCGGCAGTAAAAAAATCAACTAACTTTGAAAACAGTAAAATATGAACGATTAAATTAATTATTTACTAACATACAAGTAAGATCGTGCGAAGGCAGCTTTTTGCACTTTTTTACTGCGTCACCGAATGGTGAGAGACGTATCATATCGACAAAAAGCGGACTAACAGTTCTCGCATGTCGCAACCTTTGTTTCTCTCGTCTGTGATGAAGAGTTAATAAAAATGAAATAAAAATAAGTCTGATGAGGAGATATTTTGATTTCCGATATAGCGGCTATAACTTGTACCACTAAAATAAAATCTTTCATAAACAGGCCTCGACCTCAATAAAATTATCAATTATAAACTTAAATTTAGTAACAAAGTTTTTTTTATAACATCATTATGGGTACTTCAAGGCAAAAATGTATACATTGATATTGATCTGTGACACCAATACAATCTGTCACTAATTTAATTGACAGTTACAGTTGTTCAGAGCGGCATTAATGTGTCAAACAACGGCATTTTGCGACGATAGCCACCCACATTACATTCATACATTTTAACATTGCTATTTTCATGCAATTCCTTTCTAAATGCATCTTCGAACCCCCTCAAAATGAGTATATGTATAACAGCAGCCCGTTGCTTATCGCAGCTTAAACGTTTTGAGCTTCTGACAAGTGTCAATTTGTTTTATAATTTTATTGGGCTGTTGCTGTTGCTGCTGTTATTGTTATTGCTTTGTTGGTGGTGCTGATTAGTTACAACATTCCGAAATGTTGAAGGCGCAAGCACAAGAATAAAGGTTGTACAACATAAAAGACGGCAAGGATGTTGAATACAATGTGTGTAGTGTGCTGAGTACGCATCGATAAGGAGCACAGTCATTGGTGGGGTCAAAAATGCGGAATATAAAGGGAACACCCATTTAACAAGTCAACGATGCCATGCAAAACCATAAATTAAAAATGTTTAAAGCATCTCGCCAACAAAACCACAACCATCAACTGGATTCAGCTTGGCTCACATGCAGCAAGCTAATTGAAAGTCGAACGGGTGTGAGCGGCGCAGCGAAAAATATCACGAACATGCACACGAACCGCCTTTAATACATGTTGTCGAACACGATCCTTATCTGTCGCCGCCAGCTTCCACTGCGGTGTGCTGGCCGAAGACACGCAAGGCTTCAATATGCCAAATGGGAAATGGCAGGTGGCAGAGGTGGATGGAATGGGTGTATTGGTAGCGATAGGGATGGCGCATTTAAAGAAGCAACGGACTCGAGGATGCTTGACTCCATCAGGTACGCAATACAGCTGTCAATTGCACATTCATATACATATACGAGTATTTACAACGGCACAAACTTCTTGGCCACAAGCACAAAGAGGTGAGTGAGCAGACGCAGCGATTGCCGCTTGTGTGTGGTGTTGTTATTGGCCTGCCCGCTGTCCATTTGGCATTCATTGCGTGAAATTGTCGCGCTAATCAAACACGCCATTAAAATGCTCTGCGCATTCTACACTGCGGCCCACCGCTGAAGTATGCCCACTGGGTTTGTTAATGACGATTGATGCGCTTGTGCGGGGAAAGGGGCGCAAGCGCCGATTACCACTAGTAAGAATTATATTTATAAAAAATCTAACAGGAGGGCCTCGGTGGTAGACTGCGTTCTTCAAACTACAAAAGTCATTGCAGGGAACACCTAGTCCCTCTGCGTGTCTACCGATCAGTATATGACCTGTTATAATTCCTAAAACTAAGGACAGGTCTGCCCTGCTCAGCATGAGAAGACCTTGTGATCGCTTGTTTTAATGACCTTTTAAATGATTAATAATTGACAATTTTTTTGAGCTCGACAGGCTTTATTTAAAAAAAACAACAACAACAGTTTTAATAAAATTTTTATGGAATACAATTTTAATAATTATTGCTCCGTTGATGACATATGTATGTTTGCCGATTTTACTAAAGCTATAAACACAAGAAAACATTGACCACGTAAAACATTGTTAAATCGAAATTTCTATCTTTTCTTTCTTCTCAAGTCCGCCCGCCAGCTAAATATTATGCTGTGCGTTTAATAACATAATTTCCACTGTCAAACAATTATTTTTCAATATCCGCTGCTGATCCCTACGCTTTGTCACAGTCTGTCATAACCACGTTATGAAGTGATAAAAAATAATGAAGCGACCAAAATACAAAGCACACAAAGCGTATAAACACACGCAATGTCTTTAAAAAATAAAAACCCAAATGACTATTTCCACATTATAGTTTATAAAGTTGGCGTCGGCGTCTACCGACTGACCAACCAACTAACTAACCAATACACACTGCACTCGTCAGTAAATACGTAGTAAAAAAAACCAAAAAAAAAAAACAATACCAAGTCGAAAGGAGTATACAAAAAAGTTAAAATGAATAATAAGAAAATTTTAACTGTCACCTGGCCACCTGCTGTGCCGGCCTGCCAGAGATCTCTCCCCACCGACCGCGCTACATAGACAACGTGTGAAGATGCACGTCTGTAATGCGGCAGCCTCCAGCCTCCATCCCGTGTTGGCATTGTTTCGTTTATTCTGTATATTCCAATATGTACATGTATACATACATATGTACATATGTTTGTATGTAATTGTCATTGACTTGTGCTTTGTCGTCTTGTTGGGCCAGCTGGTCTCGTGCTGATTGTTTATGTTTGTTTTGGTAATTTTCACGTGTGATTTATGTCAGTCGTAGCGCCATTTTATTTTATTTTTTTATTTTACCATTAAATGTGTTTTTTTTTACCACATTTAGTGTGGCGTGGCTATTTGTACCCACAAATAAGCACCTTTCTACTTATGTATATTGACCGTATGATAATACTAATAAAAGTTTATACGAGTTTGAGTGCTGTTAGATTAATTAAGTTTTATTTGTTTCTCTTCAAGTCAATCAATTTGGAGTTTGAAATTCAAGGCGTCGTGTTATGTAGTAAATATACATACATATATACCTATATACATGTATGTATGTTTGTATATGAAGTGTGCGACGCAAAAGAGCGCCGAAGTATTACTGGTATTTAGTTACGTATGACCTAAACTTAAATATAAATGTAGTTAATAAACTTGATCGTAAACCTCTCTTCGTGTTGAGTATTTAAGAATTTTGCTCCCATTTTCTAAGTAATAACGTTCGCAAGGTTATATAATGTTTTAATACACCGAAACTGTTATAACTTGTAAGTATCCACCAAAGTATTATTTAGATATTTTATATTTCGTTTTATAAAATAGACTTACAGTAAGGATTATATGTAAGGCCAGCTTGTTTCGAATATACATACATATGTATGTACATATGTACATACGAGTATGTAAATACCAAGGCACATTAAACAGGTAGCAGCATTAGAGAAAATGCAACCCTGGGGTATATTTTGTGATTTGTTGTGGACCATCACCCTTCAAAATATAGATAACAAATTTGACGAGTTTGATAATTCTAAATGTAAACAAAGTGTACGCGTTTCTACATTTTGCATGAAAATACATTTGTTTTCAACGCAAATAGCGCAAGACGCATTACACTACAACGGATCCTCAGGAAGCATTGCTCCCGGTCACAGAACTCTGGAAAGACTCACGCGGTATGCCTTCAAGAATGAAAAAGATGGTCGGAATTAGAAAATATAAAAATACAAAATGTAAACAAAGATTGTATTGTGAACAAAGTTTTTTTTTTAAAGTAAAAGTTTGTTTTGTAAACAAAGTTTGACTTGTTATGGACCACATAAGTATAAGAAAAAAATCCAATCAGCTGATAACATTATACTACCTGCTTATTGTACCGTGGTAAATACAATAAAAAGCAACACATATCAAAAGTGTAAGGAAAGAAATTTGAGCTTTTCTGTGAGCTGATTAACAGCCAGCACGCGGATTCCAGCTTTCGCTTTCACTAAAACTTTATCGCCAAAAAAATCCTAAATGCATTTTAGCAATTTTTAGCGATGAACAAAATGACACGGATAAAATGAGTGAACTGTTTTTGACAGCTTATACAGCTCAAATACAGATTCCAGCGTATTCTTCATCGCTAAAATCTCCATTTTTCGCTGAAAGAAGTGTAAAATTAGAGGCGAGGAAAAGTTGATGCTAAAAGGATCAGACATCAAATAAATGGAAATATTTATATTACTGTTTGTTCAAAATGCTTGATTGTACATATAGAACAATTTGTAATTAATAGGACAGAATGAAAAATTACAATAGTAAATGGGTGACAAAAGACAAAAAAGGTATGCTCGTTGGCAATGCTACAAGAAACCTTTAAATTTTCGACAAACCATCATGATATCAATAAAAACAAATGTGCATATTTCTTTTGGAAGTCAAAAAACAATTTCTTTATGTTCGCTGATAATGCGTTGAGATGCTGTGCAAATATCTTCGCAACGCACTCATCTTGATAATACTTATTTTCACAACACTCTTTCTAAACATTTTTTGCAAAATATGCCGAAGTTGAGTCAAACTTTAGCTAAATACCCATATGCCATTAATATATAAACAAAATCTGACATTGCTCTTCAACTAGACCAGCGATGTCTGCGGTGGAAAAAAGTTTTGGAATTTTTCTTGGAGATTTTTGGCGATGAAATAGTCAGAATCATATATAAGAAAAGTCGGATAATTTTTAGCGTTTGGAATTTTAGAGATATTTTAAGTTTTAGCAACAGTTATATATACGATATGAAAACAATTTTGCTGTCAAACAACATCTTCAAAAACAGAATCGGTAATATTCAAAAGAAAAACAACAGGTTGCCTACGTTTTTTTCCCAAAGTCTCCCAAAAATTTATAGGGAGGATCCTTAGGAAGGATACTAAATAATCGATGACAACTGTTGGACCATAAATATATAATATATACACATTATATAACAAAATAGGAAGGATCTAGAAGCTTTGCAACTTTGGGGCGGTTATATTTTTTCGATTTGTTTCTTGCGATAGGCCATCGAAATGTTTACTTTCTTAAGAAATGCGCTCATAACATATTTGCTATATATGTAGGTATATATAATTTTGAATGGTTGGAAAATTTTCTAGTCGTTTGATCAAATTTTTGAATAATGTTTAACAGAGAAACCACTTAAAAATAGTCAATCACACTCAATCATAGAAGTCAAAAGTCAATGACCAACAACAAAACATAATATTTGTCATCTTGAAAATGTCTCGCCATAAAACAAATAAATCACAGATTGACTACATTTATGCATTGAATAAAATCACCAATTAATAATGTGACATCTTAGACGTCAATAAATATAAACATACATACATGTATATATAATATATGTATATATATAGACCAAACCAACGAAAGGATAGAATAGCAAAAAACAAAAGATACAAACAAATGAAGAGCAGTTTTAATTTCAAGTTTATTGACATTTCTAACTTTGGACAATATATTGGATAAATGTATGTATGTACCCACACGCACGTACATATGTATGTATGCATGTATGTAGCAAACACTTGCACAATAAGTAATATAGCCGATTTGGTATCAGATTTTTCTTGTGAACACACAAACCGACTATGTTCACAAAGTTTCATTCCTCGCATGGGTAAACCGAAATTAGTATTCGTATTTTTCGGCCCATACGATTGGTGGGTTGGTCAAGTGACAAAAAAAAAACAACAATGCTGGCTTTGGCGTCTGTGCTTAGACACTAAGCACAAACTTAGGAAAAATAGTCGGTGAAATATTGGTATGCTCGCGCTTAGGAACTGGGAACGATTAGACATACAAACATACGAGTACATGAGTGTATTAGCTTTTACTGGCGCACGGTTCACTTTGGACGACCAGAAAATTGATCAGCGAATGGCGCTTAGTACTAACTGGCCATCCCATTGCATTTGTTGTTGGTATTGCTATTCATTGATTTTTTGTATGCCTGTGAACCGGGGCATTATGTGACCACCGGCCATGTTTTAAAGCATAAAAATGTATCCGTGTACAAGAGTTCTCAAATGAAAACATGTTTCAAATTTGATATCTTAACATATGATTTTTTATGGGCGTATTTTTGTTTTTGGGACTTAACTGCTGTTGTAGACATATTTTTATGAATATAACTTCTTTAGTTACTCGCTTCGCGCCGATGTGGCGTTCTGAGGCGCTTGTAATTGATACTCAAATTAGTGGCAGATTATTTTATTGTCTTTCTAACTGTTTAACTGACTTGTTGTCCACCCAATAACTCTACTTTTTTTTTTTGGTACAGGCTACACGAAATTTCATATTCTCCTGCATGTAGTGGGCACACATATGTACATACATACATACATATGTATATATTAGTCACAAATTTGTTTTTATGAGCATATGCGTGTAGGTACATATGTATGTATGATTTTCATTTCGATTTTCTCAGAAATTTATTTGAATACTTAAACTTGCCACCAAAACTCGATACCTGCGCTGGTTTGAAGTGCGTTTAATTTATTTACACTACCTTAGTTTTATTATCCAGATACATTTTTAGGAGTTGATTATTGCGTTTCTCATCAGTAACTAATTATGTTATTAAATACCAGATTCATGTTTATACATATTTATGTATGTTTTCATTGAAATGAAAGCAGTAATAAATACGTACATAAATTTATTGTTAGAAATTATTAATCGAGAAATTAAAGTTTGTCGGGTAAATCGATTTAAACACTGCACGACTGAAGGCTTTATTAATGGTACAAGTTGGTGGTGATAGAGAAAAATAAAGAAAAAACCCAGTAGAGAAAGACTTAGCTCGTATAAGAGAGGATAGCATAGACTGGAGGGCTAGAATTAAATACGTTTTAAGAACATGCGTCATAAATGTATGTTCCTGCTAAGGTTGCGAAGAGTTCTTCGAAGTCCGAAGAGTTCGGCTGTATAAACAATTTTAAAAAAATACACTCTGTTCACAAACACATATTGAAACATTTGCACAATTTATTTATTCTACAATTATTTAAAATTTTTTTTCAATTAAAACATCGTTTGTTATGTAAAAAACACCATTAAAAACAACTTTTTAAATTTTACAAAAAAAAAAAGCACAAAGCATTAATAACAATTTCAACAGAATTTCGAACTTTCTTAAAAAGAATTTAAAATTTTTTGGGATATGTAGATTGGTAGCTCAATCAATTCTAATAGAACAAAGTGCAAATTTCTAGTGGCAAAGAGTTGGTACTGATTTTTGACAATGGTTTAACTGACGCTTTTTCGCAGTTCCTTCCATTTAAAAAACAATCGCGGTTTTGTGTTAAAAAAAAATTCAAAAATCAGTGATAACTTGTAGACACTTGAAACTTGCACTTTCTCACACTAAAACTAAACGAGTCAAAAAACTGTATACTCAAAAAAATTTTAAAAACTTTTTATAAAAAGTTAAAAATTTTGATGAATTTTTGTTAAATTATTTTAAATTTTGTAATATATTAAATAAATAGGTTTTAAGGTTTTTCTTAGAGAATGAACAATATTTTATTAAAATGAATAATTTAGTTGCGATCAGTTCGAATTTGTATTGATGATTTTTTAGGCTTGTCTGATCTATTAATTCTTGATGCAAATAAAATACTTTTTATTTCTCATTTGCCCGACGTTTCGCTAAATATTTCAGCATCTTCAGGGGCGGCTCTATTTATTTCACCAAAGAAAAATTAAAAAAATAAATTACATAAAGTTGTTAGCAAATAGAACTTAAACAGAAATATACACACATATGTTTTTAACTATAAACGAACATGGACTTACAATATTGGTTTGTTTAAAATAAACTTAAGAGCTACGTTTATCTGTACCACTTCCTGTGGTATTTTTGTCAATATTGATCGTTAGGATATGCATAACATGTAAGCGGTTGCTATGTTGTCCGTATCTTCTTTTTTTGTTAATTGTTTTCTATCGTTTTTGTAAAATTCGTAGGTTCTCCAAGTGTTTTTTTTTTATTATTTGAAAATTAATTGTAATTAATTCTAAGAAAAATTTGCAACATGTTGTTCTGCTATAATTAGTGAGCAGAGTATTAGCTGATTAATTTTATATGAATGGGAAATCGCCGAAACAAGCAAATGAGATGGGAAATGGTTCATCGTGGCTGGAACACATATACATGGCAGGCAGTGGCTCTAAATTACACACCGTAATAAAATTCAATAAATAATTCGATTTGAATAACTCGCAGTTAATCATGACTAATCGTAAAAGCTGGCAAAATCTTACATTGATGACAAATTTTAAAATTATTAAGGGCGAGCTGAAAAAAGTTAAAGACTTCTTGCTTGCTTTCAAAGTGCTCATGCTAAATTATATTTGCCAAAAAAAGGGTGTCCACTGCAAGCCCATCTATGTACATGCGGTGATTTATTTATTGGCTATTTAGATTTATTTATTATAAAAAGGCACATTCATATGTACCTACATACATATGTACATATGTATGTCTCTACGTATATACTCCCATTTATGTACATACATGTGTGCATTTGAAAGTAGCTTAGCCGCTTTGGTGGTCTTACGGTAATTTTGTCTAATGACTCGGAAATCCGTCAGCAGCGACAACAACGATGAAGCAAGTCATTGCGATCAGTATACATACGAGCAGCTTTGCATGCGTTGATTTTTATTGGGCACCACACAACCAATTGACGATCTCTTTTTCCCAATGCACAAGTAAAAGGCGATTTTGAAGCGTACATACATACATATGTACATACTAGTAAGAGTGTTCGTTTTAAAAACCCAGTAAAAAGGCAGTACCAATTTGTACCAAATCGTGTTCGTTTCGCCAAAAAACTTGCAAAACTTGCAAGGAGAGAGCGCAATTTTGACATTTCTTTTGGAGGGGAAGTTGCTAATTCGTGCTGGGAAAATTTGTCCCAGCACAAATTAGCAAGCAAGAAAGAACAGCTGATTGTAGCATATGGTTGCATTTGAGTCAACAAAACAATTCAACAATTCAACATTTCAAATTATAAATTTGAAAAATCATAATTATGAGTGTATTATTAACAAAAGAAGTAAGTAAATACATATTACAAATAGTAAATACATTATGAAATTTGGTTTCTTAATTTTAATAACGCAATTAAAAAGTTGGCAGATAAAGGCAAATGTGTTCGTGATCAGAGGGCGGTAGAGTCATCGCCATCAGTATTAGATCCCACAGTCAGTAATGAGGAAACACAAATTGAGAGCATTGAAGGTATAAAATTATTAGTTTTATTATAATACTTACCAAAAACTTGTAAGCAGAAAACAAAAAACCAACTGTATAAATAAAAGCAACTGTCGACACACACAGATTTAAATGCAACTGTGCAAGCGAACAGCTGTTATTTCAACTTGCTTGCAAGTTTTTACTAAATCCTGTTCGCCAAAAACTCAGTAACTTTCTGCATTTGAGAGAGTAAGACGCCTTACTCTCTGAATTATTTTACTGGCTAATTTTTACTGGGTTTTTAAAACGAACACTCTTAGTGTCTGCAAATATTGACCAGTGCGTAAGCTTAGACATCCGCTTGAGTAAAAAATAAACCATTCGTTGTGGCTCCAAAGCCGTTATGCCTCAACGCCGACCGACGGCGAATGCACTCTCTATTTAAGTACAGACTTCGATTTCGTTGGCGCGCTGCCCTTTACTTCTGCTCCTCTTGCGGGAGGACGCAGCTGTGCTTATTTTCAGCATCAGCTGCCATTGCTTCACGGTGATCGTGTTCATATGTACATAAGTAGACTTCAATGTGTGGTCGTTTGGCTGTCGTTTTCTGGTGCGGTTGCTTGTCTCACGAGACATGGTCAGTTGCAAAGATTGAGCACGTGTGTAATCCTCTTACATAGCCGGCAACATTAGCGCATACTCTTCACTGCCTGTGATCCTTCGGTAATGTTCTTTTAGTCGATTTTTTTTAAAATTAAAAGTTAGAATATTACCATACTCTGAACAAATTTTATCGCAAGGGATGACGGAAAATGTTTCCAATATCTGTTCATTTACTAAATATTAGAGGCTTTACTTTTAGTTTTTATTCTTTTCATGTACTCTATGTATGTAATTAAGAAATTGAACTCAATTTGATGAATAAACATTATAAATACTCGTACAAACATATAATACATTCTTATGTTCAAACCATTCTGGAATAAGTTTAATGAATTTTGTTGTATTTATTATTTTATACTTATTTTAACAAAAGTTCTGAGCCTAATAATGTTTTAAGACAAAACAATGTTTACTTAGCTGTGAATATGGTTTGCGACTGCTGTCAAATCAGAACTCGCCGCGAATTTAAAATATCGCTTGGAATTGGTAGACGTTTGGAAATTCATCTTTCAAAGACTAGAAATCATATCACACGGATTTCTCTTTATATTTATTCTTTTATTTAAGGAGAAACGTACAAAAAAAGGACAGTATTAACAAAAATTTTCGCGTTACTTGCTGCATGAGATTTCAGTATTTAGTATTGTTGTCTATGTGTGGCATCTTTTCGCGGCTAACCAAAATCATGCTAAAACACTCTTTTATGAGCAGCAAATATTCTTATATTATTATTATGCTTTTCCTAGCTAGCCCTGTTTGGAGCCTTAAATGAGTGGTTTTTTGTTTCACGCGGACACACTGAAATTAGTCTAAAAAATACTCCAAATCCGATGAACTCGGTTCGTTTTATGACTAATTTTCAGTGAATTTTTAGAGCTTATTCGGAGTCATATTTGAACGTTTCTAGATGCCTTTTTGGAGTCTTACTTGAGCATTTCTTGGTGTTATTCTGATTGTTTATTGGAGTCGTTTTGGAGTCATAATCGAGAATATCGTTATATTTTCTTTGATAATTTTTAAACCCTTTTTTAATTGAATAAAAATACCGTTTTTTATTCTTTAATTTCAATCAGAATTTATTAAAGAAATATGTAGTGACTTTTTTGATGAAGTTCCTCTCCAGGCAAGAACTTTGAAAGCTCCTCATGGACAAATTTTGGTAAGCTAGTGACTGAAATTTCCTCTTCTTGTAATAAGTATACTCAATGAGAATAGATTACTTAATTATATAAAAAATATAATTATTCACCTATTTTTACACATTTAAACAAAAACGTGTGAACGGCTCACGTATTGACTTTAAACTATTCATTTAAAGTTCAATTAAAAAGACACTGCATAAAATTTTATAAATCCGCTAGATTAACTCTAACACTCCAAGAGCCTTTAGAAAAAAATGAATTTCTTGAATTTACATAAAACATTTCACAAAAGAAATTATAAATTAGACTACACTCGGATCCTTATTTCGTAATGTTCATTATTTGGTTAGCCGGTTTATACTCTATGTAGTCGTAAGTACATTCGTGTGCTGATAAAAGATCAATAAAGTTCTATATGTATATAACCTGGTCACTTTTCACACTTTACACTTCATATATACATATGTATGGATGAATGTGCGACATAAACATATGTACTCGTACATGCAATCACATACGCGTAGTATGCATTTTATAGTATGTCGCAAAATTTGATCCTGTGCAAAGTTTATTTATTGGTTTGCTAATCTTGTATTTTGTATATTTTGTAATCTAATTTAATGCAATTAAAGTCAATTGCTGCAAAATCAACAACTCAACAGAGTGTTGACTAAAAAGGAAGTCCAAGGCGAGCACAGACACATTGTTGGGCGAATAGTGTACGCGTGCAACGAAATGTAAAGCACATCCTTCAGCATTCACATCAATACACGCTCACTTAACTATTTACATATATGTATATGTAAATATGTTTGTATATGTACATGTTTGTATCTACATACATAGTTAGTATGCTATTAGCCCATCTACTTGCACTTTTTGATTCGCCTTATGGTTCGCACTCAAACGCAGACAGGTTGCATAGCAATTGAGTGGATCTGCTTGTGCGCAATCGCAGTGCCCATCCATAACCATGGTTTCTGGTTAGCTGCTTGGGATTGTATGGGTGTTACATGGCCGGATGTGTTTTTGTTGCTTTCCTTTGACAATGCCACTGACTTTATGGACTTTACTGCATAGGAGGAGAACATTTATTTCGCCTGTTTTGACTTTGGCTCAGTAATGGGAAAATACAAAATGGCTACGCAAACATTTGCCAAAAGCTACACTGAAATTAAATAGGGATTCGTTGGTTGAAATGTGAACGGAGCATAAGAAAACAGTTGACAATCAGGCGTCGTCAAAGACAAATAGTCAAAAGTTTAGGGTGCTTTGAAAGTAGGCAAAATGTTAAATTAAATAATTTTCTTCTTACGACGATTCATAAATATTTTTCGATATACATATTTATGTATGTATGTATGTATTTCCTCAATGATTTTTTTGCAGTGTACCTACCACATTAAACAAATTTAATAAAGTGTGTTCGTGTAAAAGTCCGGCAAGAATTATCTAGCAACGAAATTTCTCAGAATTTTAGAGTATTCTCTCTCAAAGAGAAATGCGAACGCAAAATTTGCAGAAACTTGCACTTAACGTTGCATTAGCGTTTTCCTAAAGCATTCCACTAACGAAACTTAACCAAACGAACTTTACTTTCTTCTTGCATGCTTAATACCCATATTTTATAATTTTCAACCTTTAAAACTCTTAAACAAAAAATTCGTATTTATCCAAATTGCAATCAGCTGTTTTCTTGCTTGCAAATTTGTGCTTGGTAAAATTTGTCCAGCAATAATTTGCAACTACCCCTCAAAATGAAATGCCATTTTGCGCTCACAATTTCTCCTTCCTTGCAAATTTTTTGGTTTGACAAAAATCGTGATATTTTGTAACAATTCGTAACAATTATCAGCACCGCGAACACCCTTATAGTTTAGCATATGCTAGTATTACTTGCGAGCAAAGCATAGCCATCCTTTACAAAAATATTGCACTGCTAAAGAGTAATCCCAAATGGAAAAAAGTGTACAAAATTAATTTGGAATTCATTGAATTCTTTTGCTTGAATTGACAATTTTCATAAAATTTCAACACTCAACCAAGCAAGAAAGTAAATTGAGAGAGTTGGAAGAAAGCCAGTTGTGGCAGGCTAAAGTGTTCGTCTGGCAACAAGGTCGCTCACAAGCGACTGGACGGACGATCAGGCAACCAGACAGTGGGCAATCAAGTATACACGGATGTACACTCGCGCACAGACGCTGCTCAATCAGCAGACGACAAGGCGAACCATATTGTTGGCGACGAAGCTGTGGAGGTACAATTTATTTTAAGTTCAGGTGGTACGATATGACAACTCTATTGTTGTTGCTTTCGTATTTTGGCAAGCAAGCAACGTTTGTTATGTTTTGTCACATGTATGTATGTGTGTAATTATATTTTTTGTGGCATGCTCCACTTGTGTCCATGCACATATGTACATACATATATGTATGTATATGTATGTAGGTATGTATATACATATATACTCGTATGTGTGTGTATGTATGTTTGCTTGTCTACTCGATTTACTCGTAATCCCAGCCTTAATAGCATGCTGATACCATGTTTCTTTGTATTCAATTTAATTTTGTGTTTTTATCAACTAAATTTGCACAATTGACTGATTTTGTCGGAGCGCCATAGTGTCGTCGCCGTTTTTGGCTGCGCCGATATTCATATTAAAGTGGTTTGAATAACAACTTTAAAGACCAGCAGTTGTTGAACTGTCTATAAGCTGTGATCGAATTTTGGATCTTCTGTTTTTTACGAATATGACTTGTTTTTTTTTTTTGGTTTTTTTAGTAAAAGGTGGGCTAAAAAGTTGAATAAACAATAATAAGAAAAGTAGACTGGCGCCCAATCAAGTGTGCAGGGTTAATGAGGCGTACTGGCGTAGGGATATAAGGCGACATGTGTCTGTTTGTAGAACACATGAGCACATGTCTGTACACATACATACATACGTAGGTCCTAAATAATATCTAATATGTGAATTCATTTAGCTTTTCTTGTTTTCCTGGAAGGATAAAAACTTCGTGGAAGAGATTTGTGGACAATTAGAATTATAGATAATTTGGCTTATCTTTTAACGAAAGCACGTACATACATAGATACATATACATATGTATGTATGTATACTCAGTTCAATCATAGAAAAAGTTTTTTCTAATAGCGATCACCCCTCGGCAGGCAATGGCAAACCTCCGAAGGTATTTCTGCCATGAAAAAGCATCTCATTAAATACATCTGGCGTTCGGAGTCGGCACAAGACTGTAGGTCCTTCCATTTGTGATAGAATATAAAGACGCACACCACAAATGGTAGGAGAAGTTCGGCCAAACACTGTAGTGTACGCGCCAAAATTATTATACTATACATATTGACAGATTTTAGCACTTTGTTTTTCTTCTAATTAATTAAAGTTATTTTGCAAGTAAAATATGGTTCGCTCTCTTAGAAGATCCATAAACATAAATTTTTAAAACTATTTATTTATCATTAAAAAAAAAAAAATTTATCATTTTTTTGAGTATGCAATATTTTCGCTTATTAAATTTTAGTGTGAGAAAGTGCAAATTTGAAGTATACATGTACAAGTTATCATTGATTTTTGACAATTTTTTCATTGGCTGTTTCCTCCATACAACAAAACCGCAATTATTTTTTATATGGAAGGCATTGCGAGAGAGCGTCGGTAAAAAATTTGTCAAGAGTCAGTGGTAATTTGCAATCACTAAAACATTGCATTTTTTTTTAATTTTAATTTCTGCATACCCCAAAAAATTCTAAAATTTTTGTTTTAAGCTTCAAAGTTTTGATAAATGTTTTCTGCATATTTTTTATATAATTTAAAAAGTGGGTTTGAATGGTGTTCATTAGAGAATTGACGATGTTTTAATTGAAACATTATTTGAAATAAATGGAGCATAAATAAATTGGCCAAATGTGTCAACTTTTTAGAAATCCTTTTAGTTGGCCAAATTTTTCTCTTAATTTTGACGTAACCGAGTTTTTTATAAATGCCTATACATACCTACATACATACATACATATGTAGGTACAGGTACTTACTCTTTATAAAATCCGAAATTTTGCTAACAAATCCATACAATGCCTCTGATTTGGATATCTCAGCAATACCGACGGCAATACTAATATTTGGATACGCCTTGCTGGTGCCTACCCCCACACATACATACATACATACATATATACATTCATATATAGTACATATGTATATCTATTGATGTTCATTATAGCAACTTTATGCACAATGCACACACAAACACAAATACATGTGTAGTGCAATCCAAAAGCATTGAGTGAGCTGCTTGGCTGCCATGCCAGTTCGGTTGACTGGTTGACTGGTTGGTTGGTCGGGCCAGTGAGAAAAGCGTCAAAAAAGCGCTCAAAAGCCATACAGAATTTGTTGAATGTATGTTTGTATGTTTGTTGCGTAGCGACGCACAACAACAATAAAGTACAACTACCACCACATCAAAGGTAAAACATAAATGAGTTTTATTCGCCTCTTTGGGTGTACAACAGCAGCTGTCAAGTCCGCCACTATAGCTCGAGTTGAGCAGCCGCAGCGACAACCGCGTCAGTTGGCACGCAACTTTGTTTCAAATCGCATATACATATGTAGATAGTAATTTTTGAATTTTCAAAATGGAAAATACTTTGCAAATACGCGTAAATAGTTAAAAACTTGCATATGTAAATGCTGAGAAAAATTAATGGATTTTCTTAATTAAACCGACTTCCATAGGATTCGAGAAAAAGTGATTGATATAATATTTATATTATTTCATGCATGTCTGACATGAGCATTGTATGTATGTTTAATAATCCACGCAAGCCAGCGCCGACGGCATTAAACAATTAGCAAGCAAGCAAAAAAGCTTGATCTCAAACAAATTGACATTTCCCTATTGACACATAAAATGCAACTTCATCTGGTTGCTTGCTAATTAATTCGCTTGTTTGCTTGTGCCAATTAGCGATATTCGCGGCCTGTTAATTAATGTTGAGTATCAGCAATTAAAATAACAATAAAACAACAGTAACCATCGCCCAATCGCAAATGCATACATAAAAATAAAAATAAGAAAAAAAAACAAGTTTAAACTTTGTAAATTTACTGCAAATTAATTGCTCATTAGTTCTTTTGGTGACGATCATTAAGTGACAGTTGCTGGCCGTGTGATAGCAATACGATAGCAAGCGGACAACAGCAACAACAATAACAACGCGCACAGCCGTCATCTGCAAGTCTCCACATTGCTGCCTGCCGTCTCCATACTCGACTGCAGCTGGTCACTTATGCTGCTCTCTCAACGGCCCATCAGCGCCCCTCAGTGCCTCACGATTCGCCATCTGCATTTTTATTGACCATCTGAATTGCTGGATTGCTGGATTGACACTGTAGCGCTTTTTTGACGGGCAAAATACTTCGTCGTGGCTGCTTCGCATTTTCTTTCGCATCATTTCTGTGTTTGTGTTTGTTAATTGTTGTACATTGCAATTCAAATCGCGGCATTTATTTACCACAAATGTCAATGAGTGAATGTCAAGTGTCAAAGTGATTTACTTGTGTCAACGAAAAGCCGTCGGAAGCTTTGTGTTCCTCGTAGTATGTTTGTGGGAAAATGTTGAGATTTTTATACCGCATTTTTCTTTAACGGCCTTTCTCTAATCGACAGAAATTTGTGGAATAACTCATTACACAATAGCAATTGTCAGGCGCGGTGTGATACAGCCGCGGTTTTTGCAGCATTGAAATACTATGTTGTATAATGTGCCGTGCTATCAAAATTTTTCAACACTGGATTACTACAAGGTGAGTTTGGAGACTAAGAAAATACCGCAATAAAATGAAATGATTTTAATTTTGTAAGACAATAATTAATGAAATCTTTAATACTCTTTTCATACCGTCATCAGAAACATGTTTTCTTGGCTACAACTGGTTTTCCGTCTAAAAATTGTGTTTTCGCTTATGAAAAATTCGTCAAAATAAAACCAGTTTTTGCTGAAAACTCTTTTAAACGTTTTGGAGCATAAATGTGAACAAAAACTTTTATACATTTCACAGCACACTTTTCGATGGAAAATAGCTGGGAATCTGGGACCGCTCTTCCTCTAAATACATAAGGCGAGGCAATTCGGGACGTTTTTGAAATTCATTATTTTTTTTTATTAAATATGGCATTTTGAATTGAATTTCTCTAACATTTTCGATGCATTAAATACATTTTTTATGTTTGAAATTTTTCTTTCACATCCTTATCGCAATCATTACACAACATGTTTCCAAACTACTGATTGCCCATATTTCTTAAGAATACCAAACAAAAATCAGCGCCAAAAAAAAAGTTATATTTCAATTATTTTAGGAATGTTTTGCCGCGGTGTTTTATATTTTAAAATTAAGTTTACTTCAAAAACCTGCTAGACTATAAAAAATAACTTTCGTCTTAATAATTTCAGCAAATTGTTGCAATTGCGGCTACCGTACTCCAAACTGAAAACGTTGTCCTTTTAGGGTATCCAATAAGTCAGTTTTAAGTAAAAGGCTATTTGTTTGTATTTGTGTGTGCTTGTTTGGCAGAAAAAAAGGCAGCTGATCTCGTAATCCATAAGCAACCTTAAGAGTTTTTGTGTAGCTAGGCAGGATTTGGATTTCAACAAAAGCCAAACGAGTTTTCTATGTAAATACTTAATTTTTTCTAGAATACCAAAGATTTTTTTTATTGTTTTGCATTTCTCGCACATTCGTATTTGTTGTTGTCTGTCCAATTTCAGCACACTGCTGATCCTCTTGTGTATTCTTCTTTAATTCGTGGTATTTTAGTTGAATGCTTCGAACTCATTTGACCAGAAATTTATTTATAAAACCACAATGCGAATAATCGTGGCAGGTTTTGTTTTGTTCTCTTTTTTTTTGGACTATTGTTGATGGTGATGTTTTATTTTGCTAATGTTATCCTTGAAGGAGCGACCGTGCCATAGGTTTTGGTTTATGTTGTGATGCTTTTAGGTTTTGTCTTTTTTGTGGATTATTGTTGATTTCATTTTGATTTTTGATTGACAGTCATTTTTTATCTGATGTAGAAGCCTTAATAGCGTGCTACTGATTATTTTGAAACCTTTTATTTTAATTTCTCCTACTCCTCCTGTTTAAAATTGGAATGTACTAAAATATGTGCACTCAACTCAATTAAACAGTCTTTAGATAAAATTCGTTTTTCTTATTTAGTTCGCAGTTTCACATACATACATACATACATACACTCTATCCACAAATTTTAGCACAAACACATATTACACATTTGACCACTTTTTGTATCCTTCAATTCTTTAAAATTATTTTTCAATTGAAAAATTGTTAATTCTCTAACAAACGCCATTAAAAACGACCTCTTAAATTTTATAAAAAAATTCAGAATACATCAATATTTCATCAATATGATATTAAAAAAAAATTTGTTTAAGATTTTTTGGGGTATGCAGATAGGTATCTGATTCAATTTTAGTAGAACAAAGTGCAAGTTTCTAGTAGCTACGAATTACCACTTGTTTTTGACAATTTTTTAATTAAGAAGTAACCGCGGTTTTTGGGTTGTCAGGAGGAAACTGCCAATTAAAAAACACTTGAAACTTACGCTTTCTCAGATTCAAATTTAATGAGCCAAAAACTGCATACTCAAAAAGTTCGAGATTTTGTTAAATCTTTTTACATTTCGTAAATATATAGTTTAAAAAATGGGTGAAAAATAATTTTTATTAAAGTGCCCAAATCAGTCACTACGTGGTTGTGCTATTATTTGTGAACAGGCGTACATACATACATATGCACAACTCGAAACAATATTGAGCCTATATTTTCAATACCGGGGTAACACTGGCTAGAGGTTTTAATATGTGCACTTACTGACATACATTTGTACACATGTACATATTATTACCGAGGGGCATTCATTTGCTTTTAGTATCTATTTTCACAATAAACTCGTCTACACTCCCAAATCACCGCCACATAGCCAACCTTCCAACCCTCCTACTATGTATACGTAACCAATCGTCGACAATGCGTATGCAACTGTGCAAATACAGGTGTTGCTTTCAACATTTCATTTATTCTGTTTGTTTTCGTTTCTATTGCTATTGTTTTTGTTACGTTAGCTATTAAAAGCGTCTATTTCAATGGAATTTTCATTTGTACAACGCATTTTACCTAGACACAGTTCATAAGTAAATTTCACCCTTACAAAGCGTTGTCACCGCCTGAACTCCTTCTCCAATAGACATCGCCATCATAAAAAGCATGAATTCCTTGTTGACTGCTCCACTGGTTGATTGTTCCATTCGTTAGTTGCTTGCTCGCTTAGTTGGGCTTGTTGAGTTGATGGATACGAAATCTGAGCTCTTTTAAGAGAGAAAAATAATTTCGAGAAAAATATGAACTAACCATTTTTGGCATAACAATGCCATCGGTTGACAACGATGGCGTTACTGCCGCTGACATTGCCGTTAATGGTTCTGTTGTTGTGTCTTTTGACGATGATTGCGATGCGCTGTTCATTACTATGATGGAATGATGGTGTGTTGGTGGTATGGTAAGAACTGATGTTAGCGCTTTTGTGCAGCAATATCTCTTTCAACTGTATAAGTATTTAACAATTTCCAAAAATATATGTACGGACATTGTTCATGTCGCAGATGTCCAAAATCAAGTTTGCGTTGAGTTTCAAACCGCAATGGATATCGAGGCTTAGTCGAGTTCTGGAATAAGATCAAGCGCGATGTTAGCTTGATAGATTAGACTTTAGAAATATATCCTTGTCGTGCAAACCTCTCTACATCTTTTGTAACTATAAGTTGAGTTTAAATGAGTAAAAACATCTGGATGGGGATGGATGGGATACCGACAGACTAGGTCACTTCCTTTGATGGATTTCTGAGCGACTTCTTACAAAATGTCTTTAATGTAGGCATTGCTCTGCTGGACGGTTTGTATTTATTTTAAGAATACATTAAGATAAGAATAAAAAATTCTTGCCGTATTTATTACAAAGGGTTAAGGTATCTGTCATCCAACTGAACTGCATCCCTAATAAATGGACTCACGCAGAAAAAAAAATACTTACTATATCTGCAATATGGTACTACAACAGAATTAGATTGTCTTTTCATGAGAAATACTTTTTAAAGCGGCATACAGACTGCGCTTTAATTGACTTATTAACGCTGTCTGAGTGCCGCATAAATTTCATCGGGTCCGTCTTCCTTCTCTCAGCGGTCTGTTCCAGCCTCGCTTTTTTCGAGTTGGAGTTGCTTAAAGTTTAAGTTATGTTTATTTTTTTATACGAATATGTTTGATTACGGAATTCTTTATAAACAAACATGGGCTCTGCAAGACCCTCCGCGCGAAGTACGAGCAATAGCAATAACCCACAATCTCTCGCTCTATCCCTCTCCCTCGCTCTCGTTGTGCGTTTGTGCTTGTCTTCGTTTAACTTTTCAGTCATGCCGCATCCTTGGTCCTTTTGCGCTCTATTTTCATTCAAAGTTGTATGTGTATGCATGTGTGTTTTTATGTGCTGTGAGTGTATGAGTGATGATAATTTCATTGAAATTTGAGATTGCAGCTTTTTACGCTGTGTAATGATGCGTCGTTAAGGCGTATACAACAACAATGACTATAACGAACCGCGCAACAACAACAACCACAACAACAGTTGGAGTAAAAGTTACAATAATAGCTGATAGCAACAAATGCATAAAATTGAAGAACCGTTGAGCAACAACAGCAACTGAGCATCAAATCAGGGCGAACGATTTTAGCAGTGGAAAATGGAAAAGTTTGTGCACAGAAACAAATAATTGCCAACGAGCTGTTAGAGTGTTGGTAAGCAGCACTTGCGGGGTTGTTGGCGTACCAAAAAGGCAGCAGTAGCAGTCGTGGCATTGGCGCATTGGCAGCAAAAAGGCACCACCACTCACTGTTCGCACACATTTTGCACTTGGGTTTTGTTTGTTGTTCAAGTGGCAGTTAATGCGTTTGCTGATGTCCTTAGATCAACACGCACGCTTACACACACACACACACATACATTGTGTTTGTTTGTATGCCTTGCAATCACTGCCGCTGCGGGTCACACATCCTTTGTGGTAAGCAGCCCGCATGAGGAGTATAAAAATCAACAGAAAATGAGCAACAGCCGACAGCGGCAACCTCAGCGAAGTAATTCATACAACAGCGTGCAGTCTGACATTAATTGCAAACAATACGGACCCTGCAGTAAGCGCAACTCATATGCGCGTCCTTTTCGTTTTTATGCAGATCGCTCCTGTACTTTTCGATCCTTCTTTTTATTTTATTCCTGAGCTTACTATTTTTCGCCATTTTGTTGGTAGCTTTGCACAAATATTTACTCACTAACCGTTCTCTTTCCCTCTTGGCCGCTATGCTGCTGTTATTTTTGAATGTTGCCCGCCCTCGCTGTCGTCATCTTTTCACCTTTTTTTGTGGTTATTGTGGCTTCTGAAACAGCGACGTGCGCGGATTTTTTATTTTTCGTTCGAAGCGCAAACAAAGCGAACGTTCATTTATTCATTTAGCCATTACGTTACCTTTAGAAAAGTGCGCACCTTTCTCTACTCATTTAATGAGAACTCTTTTATCACTTGCGGTAGCATTTACAAGTAGAGGTATCGGTGATCTAATACAAACAGTTGTATTCGTATTCAAACGTAAATAGTATGTACGAGTATATAGCCGAATGAACATCACTCGTGTTAAATATTCTGTTTTTTTTTATTCTGCCTTGGCCACCGCCATTTTCTTCACTTCTTTCACGTTCGCTTGATATCACTTTGCTGACAACGTTACCACCCAATTTGTTGTTTTTTTTGGGTTGCCTATTTAATATGAATAGTAGGTTTAGTTACGCCTGGTGTTTATTTGGGGTGTGCCGCGAATTTTGTACTTAGCTCATTAGAGCGGCTAAAAACCGTAAATGTTTGCGGTGGAATTACTTACACGGTCATTTAAAGGAATGCCATTCTTTGCTAATTAAATGTGGCTAATTAACTCCTAAATGGAAGTTATACTCCTCACTTAATTTAAGAGGAAAGTGTGTTCTGACCAAGAGTTTGTGTATGTGTTCATTTACATAATGTAGTCAACGCCCGACCAATACTTGATTGGCACCAATTAGGTTGAAATTTATTTCCTTAAAATAAACTAAACAGGATTGAACGTTCTCTATTCCTTATCACGACGATCAACTTTAAGAACCAGGCAGCAATCAAAATTTCTACTTTCCAACTGTTCAACAACTAAAGAACTTCGTCTTCAGAAGTATACACAATCGGATAGTATCGGTACGATCGACAGTAGAACAAACAGAGTTTAACAGAGTGAACTCCGCGCAAGAAAGAGGTATACTCCTCATGTAAAGACTTACACCAGGTGGGCAGCGGAATCCACCAGTCAAGTTTCTAACCAAAAGCTAGATATTTGCCGCAACTGCAGATAAGAAGGTAATAAGTATGGATAGCATTGAACATTATCTTTGCCTTGTTTTCTCACGGCTAAAAACGTCATCAAATTATAAACAAATATTTTCTAGAATTGTTAGCACAACTGAGGGATTACATTTCGAAGTCACTACTAAGGGCTTCTCCTAATCTCACTTCGGATTCTAATAGGTTTTTGTTAATTAAGCATCCTGCTTAATATATTTCGACAAATTAGTTCTCTTCTATTGAATTTGAAAATATCTACATTTAGAATACAATGGAGATTGATTTAAATTGGGCGAAGAGCCAAATGGGCGTATCCCGTAAATAAAACAGCAATGGAACGGGAGACAAACACAGCCCCCAAAAAACAAATACTTACTTTTATACTTTTGTACATACATACATACACTGTATTACACAAAAGTAAGGTACACATACGCACACATGCAGTCAAAAGCAAATAGTGACGCCATAACAAATACTAAATGAGTATAAAAACATTAACAACAACAAATGCAAATAAAAATAAAAAGAAAAATTACCTGTATCGATAAAGCACTCCGATTTGTAAATATGTGAATTGAGTACATTCAAAGTGCTCATTGTAGGCATACAAGACAATCAGTACAAAATTATAGTTGGAGAGAGCCATTCTCAATGGAGTGATTTGTATGTGAGTACTGTTCAGAGTGAGTGTGAATCGATTGGAGTGATCAATGATTTGAGCTATGAGACTGCTTATGCGCCTATTGAGTTATTAATATGGAATTTGAGTATAAACTTTTAAGTAACTCAGCTTTTGCTGCGTGAGTGCTACAATTTTTCCCTAATCGCTGCTAAACAAACCAGTTAATCCTGTTCCGCATAAATTAAAAATAACTATAAATCAAATTTATCAATAAATTTATGCTACAATCTGCGCTTGTATTTATTCAAAATTACTATTTAAGTTGTCTATAACAAAGTTGTTTGTATTTTAAAATATGGTGCAGATTTCTGTTTTATGAATGGAACGTTTTCGAGCTTGGATTTCGACTCAGAAATGACCGACTAATTGACCAAATTGACAGTTTTATATGCAAATCAGACATAATTAGTGTAATAACTAATATGTGGGCTGTGAGTTTTAGTAATAAAATGTTGAGTGGCGTTGCATGATTTTCAATTGGATATTATTGCGAGCATTTAAGATGCCTTCTTATTTATAACGACGTGTTTTCTGGCAGTTGCTGGCTAAATTGTCTTCTCATTTTTTTTAGAAGGAAAGCATACATATGTACATATATACGGTTATATAGAGGTCATTTCTATGTATCCATACATATTTTTCTTCACTTGATAATGTAGGTATTCTTCATTCAAACTGTCATAAGAGACTAGTCAGTTTTGGGTGCTCTGGCAAAGAAACAAAAAAAAAAAAACGATTAACAATTGTCAAATTACAAAATACATTTTGCATTCATTCACAAAATCAACATTTCAAATGTGAGCATTCAGAGTTTTTCTCATCGGTTCGATGGAGAATAAAATCGCAAAAGAAGCACAATTAATAATCTTTTTGCTGAAATCTCGAGCCGAGCTACTGCAATTGAATAGTCATTTGTGTTGCATTGTCGCCATTAACTATTGTTGTTTGTCCTTGTGTTTTTGTAAATGTCAATGGAGATTTGTGCAAATCCGTTTGTAATCTCTGCTTCGGATCGCCAAATGTCGCAGTAATCTATCTTTTGTTGAACCTCTCTACCGGAGGCATTGCGCATTTTCACAGGAAGGATATTCAGATTAGAAGCAAAATTAGGTCAATAACGGATTCACAAAAAAAAAAGTTCTGAAGTCGTAGGGAGAAGTACGAACTAGTGTTTTTAAAATTAAAATTAGTATGATTGCTAATATAAAAAATATCGTAACATTGTGGAAAAATCGGGTCAGTATTTGGTGTCAAAAAGGCTTACTTCCTCGCCCAAGTGTGTAACAAGTTTAAACTTTATTTAAAATTTAAATTTAAATTTCTTTATATTACTCGTACAATTGAAAACCCATCCATGGAATACAGAAAAAATTTTAGCCATTGTACTTTTTTTACCACGGAACCATCTTCCCTGTGCGCATCACAAAGATAAATAACTCAATATCTGACTAAATCACTGGTTACCTGGCCGCCATTGGGGTTCTTTTAAGTTTACCTCCTAGAAATAAATAGCAAACAAAGCAAAATGAGCTTTAATGAAGATATATGTACATATTTACATACCTATGTAAGTATGCACTCGCATGCATACATACATTTGTATACATATTAATATACTATTTAGAACTAGAGAAAGTCTGTGTGCAGATGAAGACCTACAAATTGAAGTGCAAAATAAAATAAATTCCTCATCTAGGCTTAATGACTATACTTACATACATACACAACTACACGTATGTACATACATACATATTTACTTTTGTTCTACTCACACTTTGTTTGTGTAGAATGCCGTCGAACTTAACCGATTTTCAGTGTGACTTGTAAGACTTCAACTATACCAAGTAAATGCTTTCAAATGATAAATAAGCATAATAAATAAAATGAACTGTTGTGTTGGAAACTCACTAAGGTAGACAGCTTGACTTTGTTCCTCTTTACATAAGTACATATGTACATACATTAAACTCGTACATACATATGCATATACATATGTATGTATGTGTCTATAGAAACTACAATAATTTTAGTGAACAACACATAGAATAATAAGTTCACTTCCTTTAAACAATTCTAAGCATAGTTGGAAAATATTCCTGAGCCCGGAGGTACAAATATATGTATGTCTGTTATGTAAGTGTTGTTGCATCTTTCGTAATTAGTGTATTCAATAGCAGTTTGTCTCTTAAATCATGAAAAAAATTCAAGGGAATTTAAATAAAATTAAAAAAAAAATTAGTTTACAAGATTTCATAAAGTTTTCCCTTCGAAAATCATTAGGGGTATTCGGGATCTGTTGCATTTGCCATTGTATTTTGTATTGGCGGTTTCTGTGGTTTTTATAGCAAATGTAGTAAAAATCCAACAATAAAATGTACGTTGCCACGCCCACTTAGGAAAAAATATATGTATCTCAATAACGGTGTAAGGTATCGTCACAAAATTTGGTGAACAAATTTTCCTCAATATCGCTGTTATAATCGTCAAAAATTTCTGAAATTGAACCACAACCTCGCCCACATCCCATATAACAGAAATTTTGAAAAATGCAAAAATTTCGTTTTTTTATCGAATTTTTATTGGAACATATTAATTAAAATTTAATATTTAGAGAGATATTTAATTAAGAAACTTAATTTTTATGAAATTTTGAAAAATGAGCGTTAATATTAGCATTACCGTCAATAATTTTTGAAATCGGACCATAACCACGCCCAACTTCCATATAACGGAAATTTTGAAAAATGCAAAAACTTCGTTTTTCAGTATTTATTGGAAGGAATTGAGTAAAGTTTAATACTAGCTGCGATTTGAAACAAAGAAACAGGCACCGCCCGTACAAAAATATATCGTGAGGGTATATAAAAATCGGTTTCGCCCGAATTTAGCTTTTCTTACTTGTTCTTTTGTAAATTTAAATCATCTAAAATACGTTAGTTGAATAAATATATATTTTTTTGTGTGTATTTAAGTTTATCGTTTATCTTAGCAATTTGATTTTTACAATTATTAGTAACAAAAAGTAATATTTTCGTTTTTCCGCCTTTTCGCGGCATATTACGCCCACTCCTTTATTTGTTGGTGGCACATACTAGAACATATAAACTCGTAAATCCGCCGTTCGGCAAAATTTTACAATGACGCGAAGACAGATTTACAACAGGGTGTGTTCACGATTTACTTGTGTAATTTCGAATTCGTTGTAAAAATAGTAAATATTAATACGAATACAGCAAATCCCGAATACCCCTATTTATTTATTATTATTTACGTATCAACATATTTACGCATGATAAAAATATTTTTAGAGGTACATAAGTAGTTTCACTTTTAATTTTTTGACAGAAACAGTGTTCGACAGCAGACGCCCAATATTGCCACTACTTTAAAATAGACATTGGGGATTTAAATTTTAATTTTATTGTATTTTAAAAACAAATCGTGTAAATTTTGTAAATGTATGTACATATGTACATATGTTTCATTTATTGGATGAAATTCCTTTACAAGAGGAATTTTTTTGACAGGCTTTAATTGCCTGGCAAAAATGACTTGCAGTCGCCCAGATAAATTAATGTAGTATGTTACATTTGAAGACTTTTAGGAAATCGCAATTGAAGTTTGAAATTCAATTTTGCAAAAAGTCTTGGAGAATATTATTAGTTCACGAAAATCTTAAATTGTTTTATTTTTATTGTTTATTCTTAATTACTTTTGAATTTATGAAGGATTTTCTTCAGTAAAATTTTGTCGTTTGTTACATTTGCAGGAATGTATATTACAAACGACTAAATGTGATACAAATTATACTCAATATATCGAAAACTAAATAAGATATCAAAAAAAGAATAACGCATTATAAATGGCTTGATAGATGAAGAATAACTACATTATTAACTTTATTTGCAATATTTTCACATACAACATTTAATTATCTGTGCGACAATACCAAAAAAATATTAAAAATCTTACGACTAAATTTAAGAGATTTTAAGATTTTGTCCAAGGTAATTGACAATATTTTTCCGAGTGTTCAAAGCACGGAATTTATATATAGAATTTTCGTATATATAAAATATTTGGGACTTACGACAAAATTTGACTCAATATCTCCGACTCTAAAGGAGAAATCCAAAAAAGGATAGTGCCATTTAAAAGATATTAATTAGTTAAGTATAACTACATTATTTCGACTCCCGCAGAAGACAAGAAGAAAGAAGTCTGATTAGGAAATGTGGTGAATTCCGAAATAATATAACTTATACCGCTTTGAGTATTGTTGTTTTTTCCTAATAATTTTTGCAATAAACCGATCGGCCTTAAAGCTCAAAAATATTTAAAATAAATAGTTATATGGCCAAACAATAACAAATACATTATTAACTAAATTTGGCTCAATTTTCACATATGACGTTTATTTATCCGGACGACAATGTATGTCCTTTGAGGTAACCGATTTTTCAAATCAATATAAATGCAGCTTTGCACATATTCGTTTTTCTTAAAGCTAAAAATATAGGATTTTCTTAATAAGGAATTGGTAGCACGAAAATTCGGAACACTGTTTCTGTCAAATGGTTAATATGGCGTCTGAAATGAGAGATTGAAACTACCTTTAAAAATGATTGTATCATGATATTTACGTATGTAGAGACGTACATACATACATAAATGCTCACATTTGTAGATTAAGGTTGAGAAAAAAGTATGAGAAAAGTTTGTGAATAAATACCTTGCTTTTTTAGTCAAATAGTATTTAGCGCTCAAAATCTCACACGCATTCAACATGGGAAAAATAAAACAATTTTTTTTGTAGAAACGGCACAAAATTCTTAAAAATCATTATTTTTCATTCGGCAAACTCTGGAACTCTTCAGAAGACCTTAGAACCCAATTACTGAAAATCGTGCCGAAACGCTATCTTTAATTTTTGAGAGATTCATTAAACTAGTTAATACTATAAATGGTTAAATAAATAATTGTATACAATTTCTTCGAACATATTTTCCCCACCACGAAGAACCAACACTGTATTTTCTTTATTTACTTTTGTTTTGGTATACAAATTTTAATTTGTTGCACTGATTGTGGTAAGATATTTAATAAGTGGAAGAGGATTAATGGGGAGATGCATTAATTTTAAATTCTTTCTTTATGGTTTAAAATCTTTTTACCGCTCCAACTTTTGTTTTGTAAATTTGAAGCCTTTATTTATGCTATTTTCTACAAAATGAACACATTTCATAAATTTTTATGCAACTATGCAAATATATTTGTATGTATGTTTGTATGTATGCACACATTTGTAAATATTTGACTAGGCTACTAAGCGTTGGTGTTGTCTAATGAAATTCCCAGAATAATTGACGTTAATTAGTCATTCGAAACAAATTGGGTCAGCAATGAAATGATGAGCTGGCGAAATATCTACAACGACAATCATTCATACATACATACATACTATACATACGAGCATATGCATTTAAAATAAAAATATGTGTATTGAATTTAACTATTTTTGCTGAGTACGAAATTTTTAGGCCATGAGTTTTTAAGGAAAACATTTGTGAAATGACGATAAGCGGGTAAGGAATACAAAGCAAAATTCATAAAATAGGAGTTTTATTATGACAAATATTGTCTTAAAATCCAAACCGATACGGTATTTAAGTGTTTGGAAATTTATTTATAAATGTTATATTTATATCACCTTTTATTTTGCGTATTTAAATTTAAAAAAAAAAAACTTAAATTCTTGTGCTTCCCTACAATATCGGCTATAATTTATTGTATGTACGAGTACATATGTATGTGTATGCACCTTAAATTTCTAAGAATTCTTTTGCGCAAATCATTAATCCAGCTGGGAATCGATAATGAAATCAAACACACTGAAAACACACAATGCACATTCATAGACATATACATATGTATGTATGTATATATGTAAGTATATTTTTTTTAATTGCGAAATACTCGTATAGCCAGTAGCTGCAGCAGAACAATCAGCTGCTTGGCTAAACAAAAAGCATCGGCTGCAACTGCCGCCATCAGCAGTCGAGATTCACAAGAACTGGCCCGGTGGTCATTTTGCTGCATGTGGGTTGCAAGTAAGCAAATACTAACTAAATATTCTTAATTTTTTATTCTATTTAATGCGCAGCAATTTACATATGTATGCATGTACATATTTATGAATGTACAAAAAAATTGAGTAAAAAGTTCATAGCTACGAATTTAAGCAAGACATCTACATACATATGTATAGTACGTACGAGTGTGTATTTTATTTTAGGACCTACAGTCCGTAACATCCGAGAGCCCCATTTTGTGTAGATGATACCTCAGCTTACAGTGACCTTCTAAGTAGCCGGTGAGAATACTTAGACCCTCTCCGCTGAGATAGGGTAGTCTTTCAGAGGCTTGACGGGACGGACATGTGAACCTTTTAGATTGCCTATTACCCTTTGGCGAACGCCATTAGGATGACATTCTTGAGTCCTCCCACTTTCTTCGAAGCTCTGCCGTGTATCCCTTGGACGGACCACAGAACGGCTGAGGGCTATAAAAACTCCGTTGGGCTCCTCTTTTAACAAGATAATCCGCCCTTTCGTTGCCATCCACGCCCTCGTGACCCGGAACGCACCACAAAGTAACTCTATTGTCGGATCCAAATAAATCCAATACCGTGTAAAAGCTTTGACTCCGTTTTAAAGAAGTATGTTACTCTAAGGGCTGCTGTTTTACATATGTACATGTTATTCATCCAACATTCCAGTTCGAGCTCCATTTGAGACAAGTTGTGAACTAACATCAGCGTTCTCAACGAAAATGGCTGTTTTTCGAATTCACCGTTTGTTCGCAGTATTCACTAGCAACCGTTCGGTTGTATTAATATTATGAATACTGTATCGCTAGGACGAGTGGTTAGCTGTGCGTGCTATAGCTCGATATGCCGCTGGGTTCGAGGTTCGAATCTCAGCCAGGACAAGTAAAATCTAAATCATAGGAAAGTTTTTTCTAATAGCGGTCACCCATCGGCAGGCAATGGCAAACCTCCGAGGGTATTTCTGCCATGAAAAAGCTTCTCATTAAATACATCTGCCGTTCGGAGTCGACACAAAATTCTAGGTCCCTCCATTTGTGGTATAATATAAAGACGCACACCACAAATGCTAGGAGAAGCTCGGCCAAACACTGGTCTATATAGTGTTAGCGCCAAATTATTGTTATTATTACTGTATCGTTAGCTGACTTTTATTTGTATCTGAATCTAAGTCTAGAAGACGGATTTACGGTAAAACACAAGTATTTTTGGAATGGATTAGATTCTGAGCAGCCTACCATTGAGTTTTGGGTTTTGCAAGCGGGTCCTTAAACTTATTTCACCATTATTTAAGAACTGTCGAAATGGACGGGCTTCCGAAATATTACCCTCAATGGGTTATCCGGAACTCCGGCTGTCGGAATGTACTAGATTCTGACCAAGCCGTGTCTGGATTTTACGTGGTCTGTGGCAATTTAATAAGTCGCTCGCCGCTGTCTATCCAGACTCTCTGATCTGTTTCAACATTTACATATGTATACATATATGAACATAATTATATACATATGTATGTATGTATATTTTGCAAAATCTATTTTTCTGCTGAGTTTGCAAGAACAAAAGCTATAAGACGAAGCTTATATTGTCTTATTGCTGCATTTATGGGCCGCTCTTATTTGTATTGTTTATCAAAAAGTATTTTAAACTATTTTGTTTATTTTCGCTACCGGAGTTTGTGCATTTTGCTGTCCGAGTAGTCTACGACAAATCCAGTACATTTGTACATACTGGTTATTGTGAAAATCGTGCACAAAATTTGCATTGTTTATGCCACTGCGTACCTACTCAATGCGCACTTAGAAACCAACAGAGAGAATCATAAAATTTTAATTATTTGTATAAGGCAAAGCCGTAACAATAAAAGGCTATAAACAGTAGTGTAAGTATTTTTTTTTCTGCTGATCGCCTGTTCACCCGCGTTTGCCACTCTTTTATAATACTTATGTATGTAAAAAAAATCAGTCAAGCTTAGCTTTGTAGCTTATTCATATTTAAAAACATACATTCATATGTATGTGATGGCTACAAATACGGCAGTGTTTTTCGAAATTTACTTTTGAATAAACTGCTTCTAATCGTTATCTTAGTTAATTACCGATATCTCAGAACATTGGGCCAATTTTCGATGACATCACAGTCCATATATATGTACGAGGAGACTAACAAAAGTTCGCTTGGTTGGTGACTGTAAATTCAAAAAAAAAATAACCAAAAATACCAAATCCTTTGCCATTGATTTACGAGATCTCATTCTAAATTTCAGAAAGGTCGGTAAAAATATAGACTAAAAAGTGCAAAATATCTGACGATAGAGGAGACGAAACTCACAATCAACGCAAACAAAAATTCGCATTGTCATTGTCTTCAGTTTTCGGCGTAAGCTCAAGCCACTACAAATATTCAAGGAATGGCAAAGTGCAAATGGCACCATTGTACCGTCTCTACAGACTATTTCCAAGTGGTTCCAAAGATTCCAGACGAAACGTTTTCTGTAGAGGACGACCAATCCAATTTTTCCTGAATAAATTCGAAAATGAACAGTCTAGTAACTTTAGTAAATTAGTTTGGTTCTGCAAGTACAACCTGGAAACCAAACAACAGTCCATGGCATGGAGCAAACCCACCCGTGAAAACTAAGCAACAAATATCAGCAACAAAAATAAATATATCAGTTTACTTCACCCGACCAAAAATTAAAAGAAATTTGAGGGGAAAGGTATTTAGCAGCAACACGTAGATAATTGATGCGGTTATTGCTAAGCTTAAAAATCAAGATTTTAAAGAATGTTTTGAATAGTGGATCTATGTATAGGCTTAAGAAATGCATTGAAATTAATGGCGATAATGCAGAGAAAAAAAAAAAACAAAGAATAAGAATAAACACAACATTTCGTGTTCTTTGGTTATTTTTTCTGGTCAACTAAACGAATTGTTCTGCAGATTTAGGTATCCTCAAAAATAATTAAGGCCAATAACACAAAGTTTTTGGTACTCAATCATATAATCTGATCAGATTAATCTATATGTACATACATACCCACATATGTACAGCCACTTTCCACGCATCCAGAGAGACAAACGCTCCAATCAACGCGGTGATGATAGCGATAACGCGATGCGAAGGCGAGAAGTGTTAATTTGATCCCAGGGGTGTCATACAAAATCCAGCCGCAGAAAAGACAGTTACAAGGGAAGTGTTCCGGCTTACAGTATACATACGTATTTATGTATGTGTGTATTAGGGTGGGTCAAATTGTATGGGTCAAAAAAAGTCGATGTTTGGTACCCCCTAGTTGTGTTTTATAAATCATTTTAAGCAACTTTTCCAATGGAAGTATGCTTTTATTTTGAATTCCGAGCCCCCCAATTTTTAAAAATAGGTATTTTTTCGTTCTTTTCAAGATTCGACTTGGACACAGCATTCAAAAAAGGATTACAATATTTTGCTATGTATGTGTAAAGGGGTTTTTTGGTACGAAAAAACCGAATTTGACATTGGCTCGGCGATAAAATTATGTTTTGATACTCAATTTGAACAAAAAAGGCTTAAGATGGACGAAAATGGCACAAAAATCGGAATATTTGTATGGAGAGTACCCTCATTTTTCATCGTGATGACTTAAAGTTTTGCACAAAGTTTTTTTTTTACAAAAAAAAAGATAATGAAACTTACAGTGCAATACAATAAAAATTACTTCACATACAAGATTTTCGATTTTTAGCCTTTCTCTGGCCAAAAATTGAAAAATTTGTATGGAAAATATGTTTATTTTCTATCGGAATGACTTGGAACTTGCTGAGATTGTAAAGTTCAGTTAAAAAGAGAGATTCAAGAGTTCTCGTTATGATGTTGCAACTACTACTATAGATTTCAGATAGAAAATGGAACCCTCTGGAAGACAGAAATTTAGATCTTCCTCTATCTACTCGCTAAATGAACAGAACAACTGAGAGCTTATAAAAAACCTATCTTGAACTTCAATTGCACGGATTATACGAATGTGATTGATATGAATGATAATTCAAACATATTCGAACCACCGTTTACTCAAAGCATCCCTTATGAACATCTAGAACAATATCTGGAAAATGATGATCGACCGCTACCTGATCCAAAAATTCCGTTACACATACAAGCAACGGAAAGACATGTTCAATTGCTAGCTAGCGTGTCCAAACGAGTTTTAGAACAGAAACGAGAAGAAGTGACGGCAGTGACATTAGAAAACCGTAAAAAATTTCCTAAACTTGACAGCAAGAAAGACTTTCAAGAATAAGTCCTTCTCGCTTCTTACAATATTCAATTGAATTTTTTTCATTTATATTTTATATAAGTTTTTATCTTTAAGGTTGGAATTGTAAAGAATAATAAATTTGAAATGAGAAAAATAGGCTTTGTTCATTTAGCGAGTAGATAGAGGAAGATCTAAGAAAAGGAAAAAAAATACCTATTTTTAAAAATTGGGGGGCTCGGAATTCAAAATAAAACCATACTTCCATTGGAAAAGTTGCTTAAAATGATTTATAAAACACAACTAGGGGGTACCAAACATCGACCAAAAATTTAATGCACCCTAGTGTGTATGGTATGTTTGTATGCAGATGACTTTGAAGGGGAGGCAGGCACATTGGAATGGCAAGCAGCATTAAAACCTCAACACTAATAAAGTGTTAATAATCATCATCGCCGGATGTCCCCCGACGAGTGCGTCGTGCTACCACACTTTTGACTTGTGAGCTTTTGGCGAAGGATTGCTGGTACCGAAACAAGCAATAAGAAAGCATATGACATAAACTAATACTGATGGCAGCTAAACAACAGCAGAGCGAAAGAAAAAAAAATGTGATGAATGATGATAAACCAACTGGGGAAACAATTTGGCATAGAAGCAGAGGCGAACAAATGTTGTGTGAGAGCGGCAGAGTGAATTTGATGTAGATTTTATGATTATATACTCGTAAGAGCAATCAAATTGTTACAAGGCTGGAAAATGGAAAGGACTATTTTTTACGCATTGCTAGAGGTTACAATTTCACTTTCATAATTTTCAACAATGGGAGTGATGGGAGGAGATGGAGTGCAAAAAAAAAAATGTGTAACAACTAGGCAGGCGTGCGTAACTTAAATACAGCTTAAATTACACGGGCGGAATTCTCTAAGGAATTAAACAGCACTTAAAAAACACGATAACAGCACACATACACAGGCGCACTTGGCTAACATTAGATGTACGTATGTACATATGTACGTATTTTGGGAATGTGCTGCTGCTGAAATAATTTTATTTCCATAAGTCAGACATAATTCAATTTGCCAAGAAAAACAACAACGAGCTACTTTAACTTTTAATATTTCGGGGAAAACAGTAGCGAGCGAAAAATGAAGTGTGTTGGGTGTGGGCGTTTTTTGGTTAGAGAACCACAAATTAAATTTACACGCCATACGGCCTATTGGCTCGAGTTGGTGTTGCTGATAGCAGCATCAAGAGTGGCAGAGGAACTAACAGGATTACCGACAACCCTCAATAAACAAGCACAGCCACAATAAAAAGAAAACATATTTTGTATAGGATTATTACAGTTATGAGAATCCTTTGCGCACCCAGTTCACCCACACGCCCGCCTACAAGCGAGCGCCGACAACGCATTCAAGTGAATTTATTTAATTTGTCAGCAAGCTATGTTAAGGAACAACTTTTCGGTTTATGTGTTTGCGTGTGGGTGTGCGTTGGTGTGCTTGAGTTTCGTAGAAATGTTCATAATTAATTTAATTAGAGTGTGAACCGCTAATGTTACTGTAGCCAGCCACCCTCTCTCTCTTTCTACCTTCATTACCCTTGCAACTTTCTTCTAACCACTCGCGCGTGTTGGCTGAAGCCACCCACCTTGTGGTGCAGCGTGTAGAACACGTGCGTGGTTTGTGTGCTGGGCAGCGTTGGCATGTTGGACGCATTAAGATTCTCAGCTGACTTGTCGTTTCACAGTGGTACTTAATTGATAAGCTTAGTTAAATATTACACTTATTATTCCCATGGAATCTTTGCTTAGACCTTTCTAGTGTTAAATTAGTTAGAGAGCATCGGCTGTTACATATCTACAATTCTACATATATTTTGACCCACCTTTTATCTTCACTCTGCGGCTCACCGACATTTTTGTTTAGCGTTTGCTCTTCTGAATTGCTCTCCATTCACTATTCGATTTTCAATAAAATGTTTCAAGCCTTATAAAAAAATCCTTATAAATTAAACTAAATAAATTTTGCAAATAATTTGTTCAAATACAATTCACTGTGTACACTAACGTACATTTCCCACACATTCCCTCAATTCCGCATTCACTACTTTTTTGACATTTACTTAAACTGACAGCTGGCATACATACTTACTCGAACTTGAGCTCTGACACGTAGATAAGTATGTGCCCAGCCAAACGTAGACAAGCCGCCGCCTGCCACGTCGTGGGTGTTCCTTCGCCTTCCGTCGAAAAAGTGCAACAGCTCAGTGGCTCAGCGGCTCAGCGGCACAACGGCACGCGTACGCCATCACATCACATTTAGCCGCATCCACGCACCTGACTGGCAGTTTTGCTACTTTGTGGCAACGCTTCGTGGATACTACGAAAGGGGTGCCGTAATGGAAGTGTGGTGTTGCATTTGCGTTTGCATCGTCTCAGCATATTAAAGAGTTCTCATTATCCTCCAGCTTGGCAATGTTGCTATGACAGTAAAGTTTTGCGCGGACTTTTTTCGCCGCTTTGTTGTCTTCAGCAGTTAATTGGAAATTCCATTTATTTCCTCTAGTTTTTTTTGTGTGCGTGCTCTACTTTCGCATTATGCGCCGATGCTGTCGTCACCTGGCAACACCCCAAAAGGCCTAAATGGGGAAGGAATCCTTTTACTCTACTCGGTATTTGTTTGGAAGTTAGTTTTTTCTTAATTTGATTTTGTCTTGGCTTAGCTGTTTGTTTTGTAGAATTGAAGGTTTTGTGTTACCAAGAAATTGCATTTTGTTTTGGATAAGAACTTAATTTACTTTGGAATTGTCTGTACTGTGCTGATCTAATTTCTTAAAATGAATTATTTTGCTTGAAAACCGGTGAAAAAGAAGTTGTTAATATAAATTAATGAATTCTTTAGGCTTTTTGTGATTTTGCTTAATTTTTATAGTTTCTGCACTTTTTCTTCTTTTTAAGCTCTGCCAGCTCTAAGTTTTACCTCTTCCTGGCAAGACATTGAAAAAACCTTTTCATGGCTTTTGTGAGTGACTTGCATTGCACTTGTATGTATATCATTTGGAAAGTAACTACCCTCTATACTAAAATCGGATTATTACACCCTCTAAAATAGCTTGATTGAAGTGTGAGAACGATTTCGGGCTCAGTAAGCGTATTGTTTCCATAATGCCACAACTGCTTTATAAGACTTTGTCTTACATTTTCTAGAATCCCTTCACCCCTGAACTGTTTAATTAAACTTCTGAAACTTTGCCTTGGTATCCTTAAGGTCGTACAATTTCGTCACTTTGGAGAAATTTCTCAGAAAAAAATGCTAAAAAACGCAATTTAAATTGAGCTGTGGTCGAGTGTGTAGCAGTGCGTGCTTTAACTCGATATGCCGCTTAGTTCGGGGTTTGAATTTCAGTCAGGGAATGTGAAAGCTTAATCAAAGAAAACGTTTTTTTTAATAGCGGCCACCCTTCGGCACGCAATGGTTAACCTCCGAGGGTATTTCTGCCAGGGAAAACCCATCTTATAAAATACACCTGCCGTTCGGAGTCGGCACAAAATTCTAGGTCCCTCCATTTGTGGTATAACATAAAGACGCACACTACAGATGGTAGGAGAAGCTCGGCCAAATACTGAGCTATGTATGTAGTGTAAGCGCCAAGTTATTAATATTACTAAGACAGAAATGAAAGCAGCTGTTTGCGAATGCACGGAAAACTATTGGAGTTGGCCGACTTTAATCATGGCGCTGAAGCTACACGTTGAAGCTACTACATACGTTGTGGCATGATTAATACTTTTTTAAGCATTTCCTCTTAGCTGCCAAAGCGAATCTAACACGCAACGTGAGTCAATATTTTTATGTGACATGGCCTTTAGACGACAGGTTCAAGTTATATGACATTGACTTAAATAAATAAGACGAGAGGGTGAGTTTTTGAAGCATGGATATTTTCTAAAATTATTTTTTTTGTTCATTTTTCTGTTGGCCTAGTAGCAGAGCCTGACTTGCTCTTGTTTGTAGTTGGTTTGTTTAAGGAAGATGAAATAAACACAACAGCCAACTCGGCTAGCGTAGCATAATAGGTAGCGTATTGGCTCTGCAACTCCGAGCTCCCGGGTTCAAAGCCTGAGAGAAGTGGTTATGAAAAATTAAATTAAAAAAAATTTAATTTAATAATCTAAAAGAAGTCTGATGAGGAAATGTGGTGATTTCCGAAATAGTACTATAACTTCAACCATTGAAAGCTGTTGTTGTTTTTTCACAAACAAATCTTCCATAAACTGGCCTTGAGCTCAATAAAATTAAATATTATTATTTTTTTTGTGATCTTTTCATTCTTATGTGGCCTCGTTCAATTGGTGGGATTTTAAAAATTTCGTCTTCAATTACTCTGCACAAGTTTAAAGAACTCGCAAGGGTCTTGTTGGTTATAGAATTAAAAACAAATAAATGAATTTCAAAATTATGTGCTACTACAATGTGCTTCAAATCTCTTGAACTAGTTTCTAAAACAGAGCTAGTATAATATATATATGAATGTATGTACTCGTATATCGGTTCAGTAGCTAAAAAGGCAGACAGGCTAGGCATGGTAAATACATAGACACAAATACGGATAATTTTCAATTGCATCCTCATTTCGAAGTCAATCAAGCAAGACAATCAGCCAGTCAGCCAAACCAACCAACATGGCTACCAATGAGGCAGTGAAGCGAGCAACTGAACAATAAACTGATAGTGGAAAATACATGAATACAACATAAAAAATGCTTATATTTAACTACACACCTATGCATATATGTATGTATATACATATATACGTACAGATGCCGATGCGAATTCAATACCAACTTTGAGATATCAATTACAAATGAACCAGTTGAAAACATTTTGTTGGTTGCATGTTTTAGCGCTTCAAACAATCATCGAATGCGCACACAATGATCCATACTTATGTTATGTTTGTACATATATCAACTTATATACTCGTACGCACATACAAATATATAGGTATATAGGTACAAGGTATGTCAATCCCGGGATCCCGACCTTTTTTAAGTCCAGAAAATCCTAGGATAAATCTATTCAAATCTCGGAATTGCAGCAAATTTTGTATCATTGTTTCAAGGGCAAAACAAAGCCTTTAGAGAGTTCACAATCCATGTTATTTGTCGTATTTCTATAGTCTGCTATTAAAATAATAGTGGAACGTATGGATGCACTGTGCAATTTCGTTTACTATTGTATGTCGTATTCAGGCAATTAATCAGCAATAAATAGTTTGTAATAAATATGAGAGGTCGGTATACGCAATACAATTCCATTTAACTTTAAATTAAAATTTGTCAAACAAATATAAACCTCAAGTTTACAACGATAATTAATACGACAAATACGACAAATAACACGACTTGTGAACTCCCTAGAATTAGATGGAGAATATCCTCCTCGAGCAGAAACTGAGTCTTACTATGAACGCGATTTTAATAGAACTAACGACGAGGTGCTTGAACTGGATAAGGCAGAACGTCTGAAAGGTAAATTGCATCAAGTTTTAACAAGCAGCTCGCATTTGTCCATTATTCGAAAGGCATATAATTTATCAGAGGCTTGGCAAAATAAATTGATAGTTTTTGCACTTACGCGATAAAGGCTATATCCAATAGAGAACATTTAACTTTTTGTCGACAATCCAACCAACCAACAAGTGTTGAGGCGCAGCAGTGCTTCTCTACTGCAGGTTTTATACGCAACAAATTTAGGTACAGGTTGGATAATAACTTTTTTGATCAGAATAAGAAATAATTATGCCTCGCTCAAAATAGAAGGGATGATGAATTTAATTTTTACTCTTTTTAATATATGAATATTTAATATTGGCTCCAAATAGTGATTAAAAATAATTTTACTTTATGGGGGTGCATTTGCTTCTGTACCAAATATGTAAGTATATTTGTATGTGTCTGAAATTTTACGTTTATTTTTTTTTTGTTTTTGAAAAGACCAACAAATATACATATACATGAATGAAAAAAAATCGTTCTTCTTAGTTATATTAATCTTATTTTGTATACTTTTATAAAACAACGATTACAAAAGTGTTAAATTTTTTGATTCGTGAAATTCGGGATCCCGGGATTGTCCCGGCATTTTGTTTTCAGATCTCTAAAATGGCCAAAATTGCCATCCCTAATGCATGTAATGTTTTTTTCTGCTTATTGGTTTGTATTATGTTAGTAACCAATGCGCCATAGAATTTAGAACAGACGCGCCGAGTTAGTGGCGACAATAAAATATGAAAATTGTATTGAAAACATAAAAAACGAATAATTGAAAAATAAATACCTTGTTGTAGGGAGCAAAAAAAAATTGATTGATGGCTGTACCCAAATGCATATCTACTGAACTTGCACATTTCAACATATACGAGTATACTGAGTTATTTGCACGCCATATCGATTACAATTTCCAATTATTATTGACAATAAAATATATATTTTGCTACCATCTCGTTTTGCTCATTTTCCGCTTGCGAAAAGTCCATCGCTCAAGCAGAAAATGAAAAAAAAATATACATGCATATATTTTTAGTGCGATTCTTTAGACATTTTTTTTGTAGTTTTCACGAACTCTTTTTTTTTCTTCCGCCCTTAATTTAAGTTTGTTAAGTTTCACTTTCAATTGATGTTTTTCTCTTGTCTCGCTTGATTTATATTTTGCAGGTAATTATGCACCACATTTACCCTCCCGTCGGTGTGTGTTTGTAATCATTTCGAGTGGCAAGGCCAACTGTTGTACGCAAAAATAGTATCGTTTTACAAAATTTTATAAAAATCAGTATGTACAATCTAGGGAAATGTACATACATATGTAGAAAGGAAATAGATTAACTGTATACATGGACATTGGACATTGAACCTAAAAACTGTATACTACTTACATATATTCATACAAACATACACATGTACGTAGTGGTGAAAATATTATTGATTACTGAGGTGCAACATAATGCCATAGTTCATTTTTCAACACGAGTACCAAAATGTGTGAGCTTAAAAGGTAATTAAACTTTTCAACAAAAGCGTTTTCCTGCTTAAATCTTTTGTCGGAAAGTGAAAGTGAGAAAAATAAAAAAATGATTGAAACAAATTAAAAGACCTGACAGTTTTACCTATCAATTACTTTTTATTTCAGGATTTCTGACAAACTTTGGGTTCGGAGATAATTCTCTGATGCTCCTCTATTGCTGGCTTGGTTCCACAACGTTATTAAACCTTAAGTGGTTGTATTAATGAAACAGGTTTTGAAGAATATGTATTTTTATAAAAAAATACAGTGTTACATTATGCTTTCAAAAATTCGTTTCACTTCTTGTCTACATACATTCATATGTACATACTAGTAGTTATGTACTTAGAGTTTCATAACCAAAACATAACCAATTCCACTTGAGTAATTTTTGAAGTAATTTTATGGAATGATGCATTTTAGTCTGCATCATTACTTTCAGAAATCGCTACAAATCCAAGTTAAAGCATTCTCTTAGATCCTATTGAAGTTTAAATGCAATTCAATAAATAAAATCAAGTAATTGAAAGGTTCGGTTATTTAGTAGATATACCGATTTCTTATGGTTCTCTTCATATTTACTTTTTCATCGATTCAGGAAGTTTTTTTAAGACAGGGATAAAGATGATCTTTTCATGTACCATTTGATATTTATGTATGTACTATAACAAATTTTAGGTACTACAACTCAGGAATTTCGATTTTTGAATTATATTCTCGTTGAGTTCGAAAAACAATCCCTTGGTCACCGAACGTATGACAAATTCCTGAATGTTAGAGGCTTTAATTTTGAAATGTTTGCGAGAGCAAGAGGACCATTTTTATGAAACCGGTAGTGTTCGAAATATCTAATATCCTGTTCTAATATGGGGTCATCCATAAATTAATGGGGGGCACGCATCTATTATCTCTCACGCAACAACCTTTAATTTCTAGCGCGGCGTTAAAATGCAATTGAGACACTAATTCATGCGAGTTCTGAATGGTTAAAATAAGTTTAAATCAGCGATGCTCATCACTTCATCCTCAAAGAATTGTGGCTAGACGTGCCCGAGAAATTCTGACGACGATGCTTTATGGGTGAAAGAAAACGATGACGACATTAAGGATGTTCGTAACATTCAAATTCAGAACGAAAATGAAGTGCCTGATTTACCAGTAATAACTAATATAAAGGACACAAGATGATATAGTTTTGTATATTTAATTTAAAAAAACAGTCGTTTATTGTTTCCTATCTAGTCGTTTGTTTTTTATTTTTTTGTTATCTGTATTCTACCCATGTGGCCGCTGTGGTCGAGTGGTTAGCGGTGCGTGCTATAACTTGATATGCCGGTGAGTTCGAGGTTCGAATCAGTCAGGGCAAGCAACAACTTAAATATTGTAAGTCCCTCCATTTGTGGTCCCTCCATTTGTGGTAGAATATAAAGACGAACACTACAAATGGTAGGAGAAGCTCGGCCAAACACTGTAGTGTACGCGCCAAAATTATATTATATATTATATTCTACCCATTCTTTTTCTTTCATTTCTAGATTCTATAAGATTCACAAAACAAAAACCATTCTTCAATTTAAGCAATTATGTAAAACACGCCGTTATTTATCTTTGAAATCTTTGAGTGGTTTTTACTGACACTTCAGCATATCTTAATCCGATCGTATCATACATACAAAAAATTGCCACCAAACATAATTCGCCAAATAAAGAAAAGAAATATTAAAAGTTGACCAATGTAAAAGAGCCACCATTCCACTGCGCCTGTAAGCGGCAATGGTACGCGATCGTAAGCATTAAATTCGCTTTAATCGCGTTGGCACGATCATGAGTCAAAGTATCGTCAACTACAGATTTCTTATTGCCCAACAACTCAAGTCGACGTCGACGACAAAGACGAAAGATGGCGAGATTTTGCTGTTGCTGTTGCTATTGCCTTAGATTGAATGGCAGCGTATTTTTGTATGATTATTTGCTTATGCTACAGTTGCTGTATTGTTTGGTGGTGTTGATCAACAGCATTTAAATTTGTACGCTCGCTCCTTCACCATAAAGCTTTAAAAATATTTCATGCTGCAACATAGAACACACATAAAAATATACACACACTGTGTACGAGTATATGTATATTCGTATCGAAAAATTTATTATTGTTAGGTCTTGTGTTTTTATATTTTCTGGCTGCTGCTGCTGCTGATCTTAGCAAATTTCTTACTGCCCTTCGATGTTGGCAGCGAACGTGCTGATCGTGCGCGCAATCGCTCCGCACTCGCCAGAGTCCATAGTGGCACACCGCGCCGCCCCCTTCTGTGCACCCTTTCAATGTTCTTGTAATCTACAAATATTGGCGTGCCGCTATTGCGAGATTTACGAACCGTGATCGCATTTTGATCGGCGCAGACCTCCCGAGTGTGAATTTGCTTCCTCTTTTTTCTCTTCTTATTTATTTTTTATGGAAATAACTATTACTCAGTGTTTTTTTTTTTTGTGTAATGCCAAAGAGGAAATTGGTTATTTTTCTTGTTGCAGTGGTGGCCACACTTCGCGCCAATACGCTGCATGCTTTGTGCTCAACGGCTTCCTTTCGCTTGTTCTCAAACTTCAATGGTGATTGGGCACTTCAGTTGGTGTTGGGTGGGCGCATTCGCTCCAATTTGTTGATAATTTAATGTAGCATGCAATTTTGCCTTCATTGAATATTTTTTCGATGAAGTTGCATATTGCATGCTGCTGTATGGTTTGTTCACATGCAAATTTATTAGACAAAAAAAGTTATACTCGGACATGCATAGATAGTTTTGCATGTACGTAGATAAATTTAAATACATACATGTTAAAGAAACGCATAGCTATGCAATTGCAAATTTCATCCAAAAATTCGCTTCATTTAGCGAAAAATTATATATGGCTTCCATACTCAAGAACATAAAAGACTTATGCCACAGAAATATTTAGAAATATTACCTGCAGATGACTTCTGCGTCTAGTAACAATGAGGAAGCCGTAAGGTTTTCTTTGTTCTCTTAAATATCTTAATCTGTGCAAATTCTAAAACTAGACAACGAAAATATTTTGTAAATGTTTTAACTAGTTTTAGGCATAATCTGCATTAATTACTGAAAACATACCTACCTATTTACGGTTTGGTTTGTGTAAAATTTGTGTCGCTTAAGCGGATAAACGAAATAAAACGACGGCACACGAGAGATTAATATGACTAAGGCCGGTCAAGCGCTTAATCGGAACTTAAAGTGTTGGTTAAGACCATCCGTCAGATTAGAAAGCGTTGAATAGTAAGCGGAATTGTTGCTAACCGTCGGTAATTTTAGCCAGAGATTATGCAAAAGGTCCTAAGAGAAATTTTAGCAAAAGATATCTAAGCAAATATAGTATACTTTACTTTAATTGCCTCTTAGGTGTATTCGCAAAGCGTGGCAACTGGTTATAATGGCATAAAAGAATAAAATTTCAAATTTCAATTGATTATGATGAAAGTATTTTAATTTCAACAAAATAAATTGTAGCTCTAAATTCTAAAATTTGTTTGTTACAAACCGATTATACCCTTTAGTAATTCATAAAAACCAACTACTTAACTGTCAAATTTGACAGCTATTGTGAACAGAAATTTCGCCAACAATTAACAATATTCTCAAAGAAATATTTGAACACCTATAATAAATTTTGAATGCTCTAAATAAACACTTACATATGTATACCGTTACTGACTGCTCTGCTGACTGCAGAGAAGAATTATGTTATGAACTTGGCTGCGTGCATGTCACATGATAATAACTTCCAGACATAAATATATAGATATATGTACATATGTTAGACTTTTAAATATATTAAACTCAAAGAAATTTTATTTGTTTGCCTAGGCATTTATTTCTTGAAGTTAAAAATAGAAAGAAACTTGTACATATGTATGTATGTATGTATATACATATTTGACAGTAGCTTCCTAAGCATGCCCAGGCAGGCGGCAAAACTCTCAAGTGCGCAAGTGAAGCGAGTTAGCGGTAAGTGTCAACAAAAGTGCATAACAGAAACGTTGACAGCACAGCTGTCACATCAAAGACATGTCAGTACGCATGTTAATTGGTGTGTCTGTTACACTAACTCGCATAAATCGACTTATTATTTTTTTGTTAAAAAATTGTGAAAATATAGATTTATTTTTCTTAAAAAAAAAAAACTTTATTTTCTTAGTAAGCAAAGGATGCGCTGCGAAATGAACTTGTCATAATTTGTTGACAGCTTCGCTTAAGTATCGGTGAATTTGTGTGCGTGCAGCTATGCTTGCGGCAGGTAGTGAGCGCTTAACAAATATAGAGCGCTCCAGAAGTTGCAATTTGATTTTAATGAATTTTTTGATTTGGCATACTGCTTATCATATTTATAAGACCACTACACATAAATTATTTATTAAGCTATTAATCCTATTTTCCAAATTAAATACAAAGAAACAAAAACCATACTTTTAGTACATAAATGCTACTTTTAAACCTTGTAAAAAATAAAAAAATAAACTTTTATTAAAATTCAAATATTTTTTGAAATTTTTTGAGTATGTTGTTTTATGTCTTATTCGATTTTAGTACTATAAAGTGCAAGTTCCAAGTGGATAGGAAGTATTGATGATTTTTAAAATTTTTTTGCAGGAATGAATTATGATTTTTTTTTTAAAGATCAATATATCGATGAAATATTGTTTGAAATCTATGTTTAGAAAATATTATTTAAAAAAAAAAAAATTAATATGACAATATCTGGAGACCTTATAAATATGATAAGCAATGTATTTAGTAAAAGCGAAAAACTGACTTTTTTTGATTGACTGATTATTGCTATTTCCTATGAAAATGTTTTAGAATCACTTCTGTGAGGTGAAACATTTTGTACACACTTAAATTTTGACAGCCGTAATGACATTTGCTTGTGGCAGAGGTTCCTCTTTAATACTAGTATATTCTCACCAGCAATGCTATTGCGACAGATTGAACGTTTGAGAGGCGGACAAAATCGCTTCAATTCTTTGGTTTTGAGATACTCGTAGCACAATTGTGGTGTGGGAGTGAGTCGTGAGATCAGTGTGTGTAAACATTTTGTAGGGGAGAATGATGGATTTCATGCGGTACTGTAGAAACCTTTTGACATTTGTGCTGCCGATAGCGAAATAGAAACAACAAGCAATTACTAACTAGAAGGGGTTGGAGATAATAAAGAAGAAGAATGCCTTAAAACAATTCCACACTTCCGTTTTAAGCAACCTTTGTGACACACATTAGTTTGCCGTTCTGTGTGGAAGTGTCAATCAAATAGTTTTGCACTGTTCAAAGTTCAAGTTGCGTGGCATTTCGAAGATGTTTCAAAACTTTAAATATCTAATATTTGTTTTTTTTTTCAATTCAGCTGGCAATTTTCCAGCGAAATCTTTTTTTCATTCTCCATTCATGGAAGTTCTCACACCAATTAAAGAAAAACTAAAAAATTATATTCTGCATTAAGTTCAAATGTCAACTGACCATTGTTTGTTTTAATACATTTTCCCGTTTTTTCCCAACATTTTTCAACCAAAACTGTCAACTGACCATTGTTTGTTAATTAAGAAAACTTACCTCAACCCTTTACTTGAAGTGCTCGGAAGTTAGTTTAACAACACGGAACATTTGTTCCCGGAAAGTAAACAGCATCTGCCTTTAGGTCATTACTAATTTGTCGCAGAATGCCACATATAGCATGTGACCTTTGACATGTCAAGTAATTAATGAGTGAAAATTGATAAACGTTTATCATAGCAAAGGGGAGGGGGAGGGGGTTAAAAATGCGCAGCTAACGAGCATCTTGAAAAGGTAATAACTTCTTTAAAACTGCAACCCTCCAACGAAAGTAAGACAAAAAAAAATTTTTACAAATTTGAGGCAAATTTTTTGCTTAGTTATACCAGGAAACGCATTTTTGACAAGGAAGCGCATTTGACACTTTCAGACTTTCCAAAAGGGCAAGTCTTTTATTTTGCGGCCAGCAACTATGAAGACGAAAAAAAATATAATAAAAAGGGAAATAATTTAACAATTTCTGCCAACGAATGGTGCCTTGAACAAATTTTCGGTTGCAATTTGAAAGGCATCTACATTTGTTACTGGAAAAAGTATCGAATTGCAAGCGTACCAGTAAGCAGAAAGCAGGTAAAAGGAAAGGCAACTTTCGTGGCCTCAGCTAACTACAACGTATGTAGTAAAGAGGAGTAGCTGCGCAGCCGCTTAACGAATTTACTACGCATTGACGAATGAAAATCGGCAGAAAATTGAGAAAAATTGCTCATTTCTGTGCTGTAGAGTTGTGGCATTCATTTTAATTGCGTCTTGTGTGCAGCAAGGGAAAGGAGATTAGTTAATGTAATATGAGATTTTTTATAACAGAAAAGTTGGATGCAACGGAGTAAGTTTATTTTGTAAAAAATGTCAATAAAATTGATTGGGTAAAATACTGTTCATAAGTACACAAAAAACGTACAAATAATTTTGATAAAGATGCTAGACAAAAAAAAAACTTAATTGCATTCATTTGAACTTAAAATTTTAATTTTTGTAATTTTTTGTTTAAATTGTTTCCGTCAAATTTTCAACAACTAAATATATTATATTTCGTATTTTTTAAAACACCCTATTTGCTAAATTTTCCACGCAGTCGTCAGCGCTTTTCATGCCTTTCAGACATGATTCAATTATAAAAGGCTATGTACTTACTGACAACTAAATTCTGACACTCCTTAATCTATAGTTGTATTTTAGAAGTACGCAGAAAGGGGGAACAATGTGATCCCATTTTGCGAAAAAGTATTAGAAAAGTACTTAGTAAAATACGTATTAAAATAGTAGATACTTTTTAAGTAATTATTTCATTTTTGTACTAACTATCTTATATCTGCGGAATTTTACCCTTCCATTTTATACAAATAAATATGTGGAGATTCAACTATATTTTAATTGGCAAATAATAAAAATATGAGGTCGAACCTTGAGCCAGCAAAAGGACTAAATTTAAAATGGAAAGGTCGCCAAAATCAATATTATCAAAAAAAATTTAAATCAAAAAAACTCAATCGTCTTGGTTGTGTATAAAAACGGTATTACAAATTCAGAGGAGTTACGGCCTTTCTTCCAATAATTTATAGTTTTCTCCATGACCATGCAACTGATTATAAATATATATAGATCTCTCAGTCTATCTTATCCCCATTTATCGCTATTTTTATTCCTATCTTTTAATGTAGGCTATAAGCTATATTTCCGCTAAATCTCAATCCAACTCGGTGATCCCTTTTTCCATGATTGAATTACCCACATAAAAACTTTCAAATTTAAAATGTTTTTATTATACAGGCCTATTCTGTATTTAGATATTAAAAATTTGGTCGGAATCGGAATGAATAGCATCGCTTCGTGTATACATCGAAAGCGATCATTTTAATTTTGCTTTTAAAGTCTTGTCTCTAATTCTCTGAAAAGAAAAAGAATTAAATTCTGATCCACTTCGAAATGAAGAAACTAATAACAGATTGAGTCGAAAGGATTTATATATTCCGATTTGCACAAGGAGCCTGTAAATTTTTGAAATTAAAATGAAAATAAAACCACATGATTATTGTAGAAATTGTTATGATATACCCCATTTTTATTTTTATTTACTCAAAACCAAAATCTTAAATAATTTGGTATCGTCTCCGGCAAAGTTCGTTAATGGACAAGGAAATACCAAGTGTTAGAAGGAACCTGTAAACAAAGTGGTTAAATTTTTATAATTTCTCCTAAGTTGCTATATTAGAGCACAGTTACCCACCAACGTGTACGTACCGTTCTGCGGTGATTAATTTCAATAACAAGGCTCATAAAATAGGCCGGTCGTTTCTACACCGGTGGACAACTGCGATCTTACATTTAACTTACGTGTGAGTGTGTGCGAAGACGGTGGTTTTGCACTTGGGCATGTGTACACCAAAAGGTCGAAGAAATATTAATATGAAAAGGTTTAATTATAATAATTTCACTTAATAAATGCAGTTGGTATACCATTTATCTTATGTATGTACGTGTTAGTGCCTTCAAAAAGTGCTGTGTATCGGCAGCAGCTCCAGTCGATCGACGATGTACACTGTTGGGAAAATATATAAACATTCATAATTATAATCCGTGCGATGAGTGGGGAACGATGTTCTACAAATAACTATGTATGTGAGTTAGATGTATCATTGATGTAAACAAAACTGGTTTTTACTCAATAGCATCTCGGCCACCAATGTGCAACATTCTATGTATTGTGGTTAATTACACTGGAAATAAGATATATAAGATGTTTTAATTGAAAAATGGTTATATTGTTATGAAATAACATTAATTTTTTCAAAACTTACCTAAATTCTTGCAATCACAAAATCAAATGTCTACAGTGAAAAAATTATAAATTAGACAAACGAGTCAGTATTGTCAACGCTTTATTTAGTATGAAGATGTTTTTAATATACTACTATTACAAGTGAAAACTGTAAAACATTCTTCATGAGTTAAGGAACCGATTTGTCATGCGGGAAAGAGTGAGCTGCTTTATTACAGAACCTTTTATTATTGAATCATGCCTTTCAGATTGAAACATTTCGCTCACGTAATTTCATTGTCGAATTGTAATGAAATTGTGCTATTACAACAAAACCAATTACATTTCTGTAAATTATCAACAAACGCAAATTTGCTGGCAAATTTCAAACAAATTTCAACGTTGTTTATTTACGGTAATCGTTATAAATAAACAATATTAATATGCTTCTTTTAATCTATTGCAACACATGGTGGACATTTTTGCTGTTTCTATTGTTGTTGTTTGTATTGCTAATAATTTTACCGAGTTGCTGATTTTGTGTTTGTGTGCGTGTGTGTGTGTGAATGTTGTTAGTGTTTTATTTCAGCAGCTACTGAAAGGTTTTAAATTTCAATTAGAACAACAAAAACAGTAAATGTGAAAAGCAACGGACATCCGCATTTATTTCGTCGATGCTTACAATAATTATGTCTAGCTTTTATTGTTGCAACAAGCTATTGCGTTTTATGGAAAAATTGTGTGAAATAAAAAATCAATATTTGAATAATTGCTTTATTGAAACAAACTACCCAATGTATGTATGTATGTATATGCAATATTTTTCTTTTAATTTTCAAAATAATGTACTTTACCATTAAAAAATGTGCATGAATGTGACTGGTGAGACACTGAAAAATGGATATTTTCACCCATTTTCAAGTAAGATTGCTTTCATCTTTCAAAAATAGACTAAGAAAAGCTTTATAGAACTATTGCAACTATAACCTCGGAGAAGTGTTTAACTTTGTTGATCTTGAATTTATTAAATAATTTATTAATATTTAATTATTTTGTGAAAAAAATGAAATGTATGATTTATCAATAAATAAATTAATAAATGTTAATGATAAAAATATTCTTATACATAAAATATTTCATTTTGTTGATAATGAAAATATTTCATTTGCTGCTAATGATGTAACATAAATAAATAAAAGTAATATTCCACCTAAAAAAATTAAAAATAAAATATAAGAAAATGCTTTTACTATTAATCCTGTTAATAAAAAAATTTTAATAGTTTGTAATAGTAATATTAATCCTATTGCTAATGGATGATTTATTTGAATAATTAGATCTCGACACTTAACTAACTTCTGCCTTTCATGACTCGGCGCAGCATACAAAAAAGGAATAAAAAATAATTTTTTTTTTATATATCTGTTTTTATGATCTGCCCTTCGCATCGGTCAGTTTTCGACAGATTTGTGACAATTAGGCATTTATATATGTATGTACATATGTATATGAAAAGTTGAAGATACATACACTTATAAGTGTAAATTTAAAATTAAGATTTCACAATAACGAGCGATTGTTGATTTTATTTCGTCTCTTCATTATCTTTATTGCATCATGTCTCCATTTATTTTAAATTTACTACTTCTATTTTAGACACGAGTTATGAATTTAAATGGAATATATATAAATTTTTATCATCATTTCCACAAAAATTATAATTTATTTTCCAACGTGCAAACGGCTCTTTATCACCTAGCAATATAAATTTATATCATCGTTTACACAGTGAAAGTAACCACTGCAAAAATGAGAATTAATTTACCCTTGTAAAAACGGCCCTTAATCAGCTCATTTTCTGATTTTTGCGCAGTTTTTGCATACAAGAGTGTTTTAATTTTTTTTAAAAAAAATTTTAAACTGTTGTATTATTAAAAGAAATATTATATTACTAATAGCAATGAATTTAATTTATTATTAAAATAAATATTGTATTACTAATAGCAATGAATTAATGAAAAAAAAACTTAAATTTAATTTTATTGGACATAAACATACATTTTTTTTATTGCAAAGAAAATAAATGTACACAGATATTTGGCTTCATATTGACGAGTATGAATTAACTGTGGCATTTTGGTTTAATAAAAACAATATTTATTAGTCGTATTTAATTGAATGAAAAGAAAAAAGGGAAATGCCGCAGACAAGTAATTGTATGGTAAGTAATTAATTGGTAGAAAAAATAAATTGAACACAGTACTTTTATATACTAATTACATTTTATTTTTATGATGAGCAGAATTTTAGGAAAATAGGGAAGACAAATTTTTTTTAATTTCGTACGAACTTTTGAACTTTATCTTTTACGGTTTTTGTTCAGGAATCAATTTTATTTAAAATAATTGTAAATGTTACTATATATTTAATAAAAAATAATAATACAAAAATAACTACTGCAATTAGTGAGTGTATTTAAGTAATTCCATCACTTTCCGATGAATTTTATTGTTATCGCTGTACTCTTTCCTTTTTAGTGGGTAGAGGAAAACATTGTTCATTTGACAACTGGGAATTGATAGTGAAGCTAAGAAATCAGGGCAAGGTGTGCAAGGAAACTGGTGGAAATAGCTGAATATCCCTCCACAATTATAGATAACGCCATAAATTATAAAAATATACCAGAAAATCGGGGTGGAAAACGAAAAACTACAGCCACAGATGAAAAACGGATTATACGATGCGTTAAAGCCAAGCTCACAGCGTCTTCAAAAGGGATTAATTAAATTTGGCGGTCAGTGCGCAGACAGTATGCAGACGCCTTATTGAAAACCACTTAAGGGCAAGGAGTCCCAGGAAAGTACCGCTGTTGACGAAGAAACATGTCGCTGCTAGATTAGAATTTGCCAAAGGACATTTAAATTGGACGTCTGCAAAATGGTGCAACGTGTTATGGACAGATGAATGTAAAATAGTTTTATTTTTGTAAATACTATAAAAAAAACTAGTGAATATAAAAATCATATGCACCCACCTATTAACAAGTATTTTTTCTCATATGTCAATAAATATGTACATATGTGCATACATACACACACATTGTAATTATTTAAAAAAATGTAATTCTCGAAATTTTTCGCTTAAAATACTGTCCATTCTTTAACAAAAAGTATATAAACATATGTTTTAGACTTTTTACGACATTTATAATAATTTAACAAGTTTTATTAAAATTTTTGAATAATATTAATAGGTTCCCAATCCAATGAATCAAATATGATAATTTCACAAATTTTGTACCATGTCTGATGCGCTCATGAATCATAAATACATATGTATGTACATATATGAGCAATTTCGAACTTAACATATTTTAACTTCTGAACATTTTTTTAACGTGTTGAGCTACTCCCGTTTATTGTATGGGACATGGCAGGGGATGTTATATGAATTATAAAAATGAAAAAAACAACGGCTAACCTAAATATAAGGATCCCAAAAGCAGTCATATTTATAAGCTTTTTTGGAATGTTTAATGTAAACTTCAAGAAATGCCACTATTTCTAAGGGGTCTTGGAGTGAAATTTGATGCAAAAGACTCTAATAAATCATTAAAAAAGAACCAATCACCACACTGGAAACGTTCAAGTATGGCTTGAAAAGAGCTCTAAAATTCACTAAAAATTAGTCAGTCATAAAACGCACCGAATTTATCGGATTTGGAGTATTTTTGGAGTAATTTTTTATACTCTTTACAGCGTGCCCGCGTATAATGAAAAAAGTGTTCATTTAGTGCTCCAAAAACGAGCTCATTTATGATGGAAAGATCCTATATATGGAGGCTTTCTGCTTATAAAGCTCTTTTAGGATGCTTTTGGTAATTGGGGAAAATTAGTAATTAAAGACGAATAACAAAGAGTTTTATTTTTACATTAATAACATATAAATCCAAATCATTTAGACAGTTAAAAACATTAATCGGTACGTCACTTTTCATCTCCACAAAGGCTCTAATACAGTTAATGGAAGAAGAAACTTGTCCTAATGTAGGTAATGCCTCATCAGTATCTGCCATTTCTTCTTCAGTGTCCAAATCGACTTCATCGATATCTAAAAAGGAAAAAAAAAGAAATTATGTTTATTACATAAATATTTGTTTGGTTACAACAAAAATAAATATTCACCAGGTACAGCTGGAACTACGCGACTTTCTAGAACGCTGCTGAGGATATCTTCCTCGGACGGGTTTTCCGAGGTCGGCACATCAATATCAACATTGACATAGTCCTCAAATGATGCCTCGATATTTGTCACTTTTTTAAATGAAGACTGCAAAGCAGCCAAATCCGCTATTGAAAGAAGGTCTTCTTCATCCCACTGCTCAGATGGATTCTGCATGGCATCTTTTGAAAATCCTGCCTTTCTAAAACAGTTGGCAATTGTTTCTGGTTTAACATAGACATCCCATACAGTGCTTAAATTTCGAATAGCGTGGAGTAAGTCTATGGTAAAAACAGAAGTTCCCCCATCGAGCTGAGCCAATATATTCGTTAAAATACGTTTCCTGTCATGTTGTAGATAATGCCTTGGTCCATTGGTTGCAGTAACGAAGTCATGTTGGGAGGAAAATAAGCAAGCTGAATGTTTTTTAGCTTGTCTTTTACATCTCTAGGATGCGCAGTGCAGTTATCAACAAAAAGTAAGACCTTCCTGTCTTGTTTACCAAATTTTTTGTCCAGCTTTAGAATCCATTTGGTAAAAATCTCACTGGTCATCCATGCTTTTTTGTTAAACTCATAATCGACATCTAACGATTTTACTCCCTTAAAACACCTCGGATTCTTCGCCTTTCCGATTACAAGCAATTTAAGTTTTTCCGATCCAGTCATATTGCTTCCCACCATGACAGTCTCATCGGCATTAAAGATGTCGTTTGCGTTGTAATTTTCAATCAATCTTGGTAAAACGTTCATTACCCATTCTTCGCGATTTTGTAGGTTGGCGTCAGCACTTTCTCCACATAACGTTTTTTTGAACAATACCATGGCGTCTTTTGAACTTATCTAACCAACCTGTACTTGCCTCAAATTCATGGTGTCCTAGTGCTTCAGCAAAATCTTTGGCCTTTTGCTTCAATATTGTTCCAGATAAAGGAAGATTCTTACCACGTGCAACGACTATCCATTTCAGCACTGCTTCATCAATATCCTCAAACTGGCAAGTTCGAAGCCTTTTGCGTTTTACGCTAATTGCCGCATCTTCTACATTTTTCAAAATCATTTCCTTATTTTTTAGAATATTTGATAAAGTGCTGGGAAGTATTTCAAACTGATTAGCAATATCTTTTTTTCGTACCTTCCCTTCTTTAACTTTGTTAATAATTAATAACTTTTTTTCAAGTGAAATGCTGCTTCGATGCGTAATTTTTACTTCAATTTCTTCACACAACTGAACTCCTACTACAATGTACATATGTATGTATTTTAATTTTGGGATTCCCCGTATTACATTTCTACATTTCGTTTATTTCTGAGAATACGCAGTTACAAATAATTGAGTGTAACCGAAAACATATTTGAAAAAATTCACTATACGGAGACAAAAACGTATGAAGCTTGATTTTCAAGCAGTAAAATTTGTTCATTATATAGAAAACTTCACTATATAGAAATTCATTATAAGGAGACAAAAATGCACCGAAAGTAGAACCAAAAAGCTGTGTCTTCAAAATGACTTCATTATAGGGAGAGCTTCATTGTAGGGAAGTTCACTATAAAGAAGTTCCACTGTATTACATTAGAAGGGAACCTTCACGGTCCTTTGAAGCTTAAAAATCGATTTTCTTAAAATTCTGACGTGCTACAGCAAAACGCCGAGACACGTATTTCTTTATTTTAAGCCCATTTTCATATTCTGTTAACATTTCTCATGTGTACCAAAAAATTTGATTTTGTCGTACTGTGTTATAAGTGGACACAAGCTGACGCAAATGTATGTAGATTGTCTCGTGGTCAGTTGTGTGGTTAACGAAAATTAGAAAGAAAAGATTAGGATTAGAAATTTGTATTACAAAGTTTATATATGTATGTACATATGTATTTAATATTTTAGGAAATTGAACATAAACAGAACAATGGGTAAAAGTCTCGAACTTACGTTGCTGTGTCAGGTCCTGGGTCCTCTGATAGCAAAAGTGGAATGGAAAGCGCCGTTAGGGTTAGAAGTATTATCAAGTATATGAAAAATTAGTCTGTTAGCCTAAACAATAAGTAAAATAAAAAACAATTAACAGATAGGCAGTCTATGTGAAAAAATAAAAATATATACATACATACTACAGTTGTGATGTCGAGAATGAAAACAAGTAAAGTTGCATTAAAAATATCCTAGTATAAAAACAAAATTACATGCAATGTACCTATTACATTCATATTTATAGCAAGTACACTGAAAAATAAACCACGAATTTGAGTATGTACCTTCGAACAAGTGTGCCTGCGTATGTATGTATGTATGTACATCCAAACATAAATAGTTATGTACAATTTAAAATGAAATAAAAATCTATACTCCGCGATTGTGTACAATAGCATTGTGGGCGGAGTCAAAATTGTAATGGAAACAGATGCGCCACGCTTCATGCTTTCACAAGCCCATACAATGTAAACAAAAGAATTGACAACGCGCGAGTATTGCCGACTCGTTCGCACACATGCGGCAGAAGCGCACTATCTCACACACATTTACTTGCATCCAAATAACGCCAACACCTGAACGACAAGGCGCTGATGGCGTTCGCGCAACATCCCTTCATTTGAGCAGACACGCTGTGTTTTATATCGGTGCATGTGTGTGTGTGTCGCTAAAATAAAAAAGCCGCAAACCAGTTTGTGAGTCACTCATTTGCGCAGCTACTCAAGTTGAAAAGTGAAACACTCGCACTCGCCAGACGACGCCATTTAACCACCCCAACTGCGCTACCTTTTGTATGACTTCTGGGAGGCTTTGAGTTTTTACTCGTTTTAAAAGAGCGCAGAGCGATACACTCAAGCGCTTGAGTTACGAGTGGTTTTGTGCCAAGGCTGGTTAATGCAACGACTCAATGCCAATTGTCACTGGCGACTTGGTTTTCTTTTGTGTTTGGCCTTTCAGTATGCCCGAGTATCTCAAAGTATTATATACAATAAACGGTGTGTGTTAGTTGATTCTGGCGATGAATGTGCGCGATGATAAAGGCGTAATGTCATTATTGAGTAATTAAAAATAAAATGTGTATTAATACAATATTATGGAAATTTTAAAACAGAGACTTTAACTTACATAAATTAGTAAACAATGTACGCAAGAATTACGCTCCGTTCCTTAAATTCTGTGAATTAAATGATAACGTGCATATTTGTGAAAGTGTATCGCATACTGACAATTCTGGCAGTCGAATTTGATAAAGCAATTAGCTGGAAAAGAATTCCGGAACATGGTCACCTTAATGCCATACAGTTACTCTGCGCCAAGATGTGGGCTAATTGAGAAAATGATTGAACCTAAGGTATTTCACACATTTCAGTTCCTTTATCTAAAAGAAAAAAAAAAAACTAACTGTCAAGATTTTTTGTTAAAAAGTTTAAAGCTAAAGTTGGAGCGATCTTTGGTTGGATGATATATATGTATGTACATACATACATACGAGTATGTATGTATGTACAGATGTCCCTATATGGCTTCGTGTGCATTTACATACATTTGCTAACAACCGCTTCATGGTGGATTTTGGTGCGGTTGAGTGTATTGATAATATTTATTTATCGAAAAAGTTGGAAACAGTGCAAAAGTATCATCGAAAGTTTTTTAAGTCTGATTCACAAAATGCACAATATATTTCTCAAAACATTAGTTAGGGTTCAAACAAAAATTTACATATATTTTAGTTTCACGTTTAATCTGCTCAAAATGAAACATCATGATAACTCATTTAATAAATTGATATAATTTTTATATAAACTTATTTAAATTTAGCATGCATTACCATTAACCCCCAAGGAGACCAACTTATGTTAAAAACATATTAACGACATATTTTGTATAAGACACATGACCGCCGGACGAAAAATCAATTTCGACCGAAGAATATATCTATGCATGTGCGAGTATATGCATCTACTTTTTATTTCTCATTTCATCTGAGAGCGATGATCCCCAGTATGTAGATGTTCAATGGAAGGTGTTTTTACACCTACATTATTCTTTCGATTCAAATGCATTGCACTAAAATCGAATTTTTTGATTTAATTTTTAGCTTACACGCTGAATAATTCATGCTATTGCGAATTTATAACCTTTCCATTTTGCTTTTTCCCGAATACTCTAATACATGGTTTAGTTTTTCAATCTCCCTCTCAATGAAGAACTAATTGTTAATTACGATTTTACAAACACTTGTCATCTTTATCGATTAAAAAATACCGCGTTAACATTGTTAACGGTATTCACAGTTATTGTGTACATTTTTTTTACACTTTTTATAATGTTATACAAATGAAAATATCCTCGTCTATAACTTTTTTCTACTTTTATATCAATACAAATCTAAAAACAATTATTTAGGTTTTGACTGATTAGGTTTTGATTGATACGTTTCATGGTTAAACAAATTATTTATATAATATGATAAATCTTGAATTCGAAATGAAAAATATTTATGCTTCGATACATTAGTTATTGAGCTTTCGATTAATTCACTAATGTATATATGTTAATACTCTTACATCAAGGCTTCACGTATAATGAGCAAAAATAGAAAATCATAAAAGTTTTTATTAAAGTTGCAATCAAAATTTGGGTAAACGGCGTTTGTTTTAACTTAAATACTTCATGTGATGGCCACACTGACCAATTCTCTATGCGATTTTCTGTATGTTTAAGAAGTCTACGTTCAAAGCTTTTCGTTCTATGAATGCTGAAATGTAAATATGTTTATTGTAAACGAGCATTTGCATCAGCACCGCAGCATACGCTGCTAAATGCTTTTAGTAAAACGTGATAGTATTGTGAAAAAGCAACTTTTAATTAATAAATTTAAAATGTTTTACAAATTTGCAACACTTTGTATACACTTTTCATTGACCGTAAAAATAATGTATTTTTTGTTTGTTTAAGTTTTAAGTTAAAAATAAAAAAATATTAGTTTGAAAAATAAATATTTTTCGAGTAAGCAAATTATGTTTTCAACCACTTTTATACATTTTCGTATAGCTATCGGTGCCTGTAATATATCTGTAATGAATTTACTTATAAAAAAAAACTCCGTTGTTCGGCGAAAAATTATAAGTCCCTCAATTTGTGACACACAACAAAAACGACTTAATTGGGTGTGAGATAATGTTTCGATTTCGAAGGTGGAAGAATTTTTATGAGTTCAATACAACTTTTTAGTAGATACCGCTAGCACTAAGTTGATCCATTCTTTTTCAGAGGAATTACGCTTAAAAAATGTTAAGGGGCTTTTTTAGTCGCCAGCTCTTAGTATTTATGAGAATTTGCATTTCTGAAATTAAAAAAAGCGTCTCTTTAAAGCCAACATTCAGTTATTTATAACTGTAAGTTCGCCCTTTTGAAAAAAAAAAAACCATGATGCACTCCACAAATTTGGCATTTACAGCATTATTTTCTTATTTTTTCCATTGTTTATTGTTTGTGCTTCAATTCCATAAAAAATCACCTACATAAATGCCTTAATGACCACAAACATTCTTACACATAAAATCACACTACACGCAATCGCCTTTCATAACAACTATTTTATGAGCACTGGCATCTCGCGCAGGTCTGGAAATAATAAATACATATTTTATGCTTAACTAATTGCTAAATTGTGCAAGTGAGTATTTATGTTTGTGGGCATTTACGCAGAGCTCAAACGCGCAGACGTTATAATTTCTTTTCGTAATGAGATTTGCGAATGTAGACGAACACTTTAGTAGAGCATAAATTATTGGAAAGTTGTTACGCACGCTTTTGAGGATACACTGAGAGAACTTTTCTTAAACACATTACGTAAATTAAATGAATTTCATATGCGTACTATGTTCTTGAACTCAGTTATGATTATGAGTTTCGATTTTGACTTAATCTGGATGGGATTAATACAATTCTAATCAATGCATATTTGCGAAAAGTGATTTAAAAGAAGTGCTAGATGGAGTTCGCTTAAGATTTTTTTCAAACGATTTCTTTCTTATGAAGATATCTCGAATTCAAGATCTCTTTTCTAACCTCACATTTTATCGATATTTTATTCTTAAGCAAGTTTCGTAATTTTGAAGAAGAAGTTCGTTAAGCTTGATAGTTACCGAACAAGAATTGTAATAAATATTTTGAAAAATATTTTTGGCGATGATATGTCATAAAATTCTTTATCCACATTAGCTTAGTTTTGTTAGTCTCCTGTCGCTACTTTTCAATGCTTTTGTTTTCAGCAAATTTTTCGCCGTTCTTTTAGTCCATTTCAAATTGTTGGCATACCTGTGAGAATAATTACTCAATTATTTTGTCGTAAATTAAACATTTAAGCACCGCGACTTTAATGATGACAAAGCCAAAAATATGAAGTGAAAGAAAACCAAGACAAAACACATTTAAAAACACTAATTTTCAAACATGTTGACATGGTGGCATTAATCAATTTACGAGGAGCGTAGAGATGACCACAGCAACAATGAGCTCAATGCGAATGGCCCAAAAACACTATAAAACACATAAGAACAAACACAATGCGAAACATATAAAAAAAATCAATAAACATGCCATAAAAATTAAAAAAAAAAAAGACAGTAGGCAACAAACACAGTTTACAGCAAGCAACCACTATAGTAAAATCAAGTAAAAGGCAAATAAAACAAGAAATAAAATAAAGAACAACAAAATGACAACAATAATCACAACAACGACAAATCAATATCATCAAGCGACAATAAAAATTCAACACACCATAATTTTTGATTGTCAAAAGATGGGTTCGAAGAAGGCAAATTAAAAAAAGAACAAACAACTAAAAACTAAAAACCATGAAATTCACCTTATTACGCTATACGGTAATAGAGTGTGTTCTGACTCTCGTATCCGTGGCAAGTGACGTCGCAATGGCTGGACGCCAGTCATTTAGCTGAGCGGACCCCACGCTCATGCTGTTGTAATTTATGACACAATTCTCGAGCCGATCCTTGCGTGCGATGAGTCGCACATACATACATATGTATAAAGGCATGTGCGTGTGTGTTGTGTGTGTCCGATTGTGAAGATGAGCTGAGCTGTGTGCAGGCGAGCAATTAACGTAAACTCACCACGCATGCGCAGCCAGCGTAGTGATCGTGCAATGTCACAGGAATGCAGTTGATACGTAGCAGCAGCAGCAGCAGCAGAAAAATTGTCACGCAAGCAACATAATTCAAAATTAAAGAATTTAAATAACTCTACGCAGTGAACAAAGAAAAAAATACTAACTAACTATTTTTGCTGCGATCTACACACATCGATCTTATCAGCGCCAACCAACAAGAATTGAATCACCAATAAAACAAACCAAACGCACAGCTTATAGCATTCAGCATATAGTTGAATAAGAATTAAATAAGAAGGAGAAACACACGAAAAATTATCACAATGTGAGCTGAAACTTGACGTCTGAAACCAAAAAAAAAAATAAGAAATTGGGAATAATAATAAACAGAATCATAAGCCGTAAAGACAAAAGCGATTACGATCGCACAAGGAATTTTAGTTCACTGCAACATTGGGTTAGCAGCCTACAAGAAATGTGTGTTTGTTGCAGTACGCTTTGGTTAAAAAAAATATAAAATGGTTGCAAGTAAAACCGTGGATGCCAACAGGTATTTGTGGTTGGTGTTGTTGTTGTTGTTGTTGTTGATCTGCAGCGCTGCACGGACATATCGGTCTTCCCCATGTTGGTTGTTGTTAAATTAACGTGCCTTTCTTACGCGCTTGTGCCATAAATTAGTTGACAGTTAAATGTGACAAGGCAAGCTGCAGCAAACAATAACAAACAAATACAAAGAACAATTAATACAAAATAAAAAATATGTAAAATTTAGCAATCGAAAAGCAAAACAGCACTGACCTGCAGGTTGAGTTCGAATGTGCGAGGTTTCTTGTTTAACACACATGTGCACACATACAAATGTGCAAGGGAATGTAGAGTTGATTAAAGGAGTGAAATTAATTTGTAGTTGCGCATATAATTATTTGGAATATGTCGCTTAAGTAGTAAGAGTTTCTAGATTAAAAAGACCTTAATAAATGCCAAATTTAAATAAACACGATTTGCGATCGTCACCTGCAATATTCTAGTGGCCATCAAACCTATAAGGGCCAGTAAGGAACGCATTAAAGAAGGCCTTTTCAATAAATCTATGATTCTCGAAATACCGAAAGGCTGCTAAAATTGTCTATGTGTGAAAAATGAATGCATTGCTTTCAGCATTCGTTTATTAATCTTTTATTTGATAGACTCTTATGCTTACATTTTTTAAATGAAATGCATACACTTTTGTTTTTATAGTTTGCAGTTTAAAAACTTATTTATACCATTGCATTATACCCACACCATTCACAAAATTAAACAATATTTTCGCACGATGTAATTTCTCCATCACTTTTCGCCCATTTGTGTGCTCGCTCTCGCATTAATCACTAGATGTTTGTTGGCTCCAAATTGTCGAAGGTGTCGAATGCCTCCTGTCGTTCGATTCGCAACATTGCAGACAAAGCCTGCGCTTTACCATATTTGTGGCTGGGCGACTATTTCGTTGTGCTCCAGTGAAATTCAATTTCAATTTTTAGCACCGTCTAGTTGCCTGTGCAAATGAGAGCAACCTATGAGTGTACATACAATTCGCAGTAACTATTTAATTTAATTGGTAAATTATATAAGTGAAACTACTGGACAGTAGAGTAAAGTACACTCTGTTCACAAATTATAGCTCAAACACGTATTGACACATTTGTACAATTTACTTATACTCCAATTATTTAAAATATTTTTTTAATTAAAGCAACGTAAACTCTCTAACAAACACGATTAAAAACAAATTTTTAATTTGATTATTCCAATTTCATCAAAATTTCGAACTATTTAAAATTTTTTTTAGAATTTTTCGGATATGCTAGCTCAATCAATTTTAGTGCAACAAAGTGCAAGTTTCTAGTGAGTGCGAATTATCACTGATTTTTTAAAATTTTTTTGCTGACGATCCTTCGCAATTTCTTCCATATAAAAAATAATTGCGAGTAAAAAATTATCAAAAATCAGTGATAACTTGTAGACATTTGCAATTTGCACTTTCTCACACTTAAATTTAATGAGCCAAAAAACTGTATACTCAAAAAAATTCTAACAATTTTTTTTAAAAAGTTCAAATATCTGATAAAATTTTGTTAAATCTTTGTACATTTTGTAAGTAGTTTAAACATTTTTTGTTTCTAGTTTTTCTTTGAGAATAAATCACATTTTACTAGAAAAATATTTTGAATTAATTAGAAGAAAAATAAAATGGCCAAATATGTCAATATGTGGTTGTGCTATAATTCGTTTCACTTTTAACATGGTTCAAGAAATCAATAATATAACCAAATTTTGTTTGACAAACTCAACACACGATTTAATATCCTTTGGGTAGGTAAATATTTCTAAATGGTAATTTCAAAAAATTAGAAAAAAAAACTAAATTTAAATTAGTTATTCTGCAATATACAATTTCGCAATAACCACGAAAATGCGGAAGTATTTTATCTTTTTTACTTAACCATTCTCAGTCTGTCTTTCATGCCTGCGTCTATGTACATTGTTTGTTCCCACGATCATCATATCCAAAGCGACAGACAAAACAAACATCAAAATAAAACAAAAAAGGCCGATTTACATAATATCAAAAGTAACCGAAATTTATTTAACAAAGCAAAATTAAAAATAAAAAAAATATTAAAAAACACCGTGTGCAAGTACTTAAGGCGTTGGTATTTGCGCATTTACGTCTGTTGACGAAATCCACCGACTTCAGCGTTCCAGGAAGGCGTTGAAGTCTCGCCTTTGCTATCGCCAAAGCAAAGCAATGCAAAAGTGCATGCATTCCCGCACAGAAACACACACAAAAAAAAAGAGTCGCAAAAAAGCATTACCCATAGTATAAATTAAAATGCGATAAACAAAAATGAATAAGTGTGCGCTTTTTAAAAAAACGAACACCATAACTTGGCGCTTGCATACAGAAGCCACTGTCGTCGTTTTAAACAAAAATAAACACACTATTAAAATAAATTAATGCGACAAAAATGTATAAACAAATAAGGCATTTGTGTTGGCTTTAGTGAGCTTACAGAAGAGTTTGGTTGTTGTTCGCCAACAAAAAGCCGGTTGCAATAATTTAATGTGCGCCACGACTTTTTGTTTATTTCTCGCCAGCTACTGCAAGTAAAATTAAAAGTTTATGCAAGCATTTATTTGATTTGATTTTCATTTTGAAATGTATTTATTTATTTTCTTTCTGAAATATTTTTGTACAAATTCATAGGGCGATGGGAACACAATGCCACCGGCTGATATTGGCGCATTGGACAGCAAACTTTTGTTTAGTTGAATGCAATTTGTCGATGCAGCGCAAATGAAATAAATACTCCGTTCAAATTTATAAATAAACCATGAAAATAAATATTTATATTTTATTAAATGTGGACACACATATTTAAATACCACTAGAATAGATTGAGTTTAGTATTCAGTTTTTTTAAGTTTTTCAGTTTGCTAAAATTGCAATTGTTATATGATTATTAACTAATTAATTTTTTTTTTAAACTTATTACGCTGTGAAACAGCAGTTTTTACATACAACAAAGTTTTTATAATGGCGCCATTAGAACTCAAATGTAATCAATCTGCGTTTTAGTTTTTCGCTTGCTGGTGAGATTTTTATTATTTTGAAGGAAATCAGAGTTTCAGTTAGCGCTTTTTCATAACAAACCTAGCCAAGAAATACAAAGTAAACCTTTATTTTTTGAAGGTTTTGCCTCTCTAAATGTTTGATGTTTTTTATTAATAAAATAAAAACCAAAAAAGTTTGTTATAAAAACAAAATGTATTTAAATTCTGCTGACATTCATCTCTCATTTAATTTCCATGTATTAAGTCACATTTTTTAAAAAATTTATGATACTTTTTTTTTATAATTGGTCCCAGCTGAAACTTTGAGGTCCTCCTTGAATAGAACTCCGAATTAACGGCTCTTCGTGTTTGCGCTATAGTTGAAGTGATGTTCCTTGGTCGACTTATTTATTAAAGTTCCTGAGACCTTTTTATCTCAGGGCAGAGGTTGTTTATTTCTTAATCGGTGTACATCGCCCTCGAGGATGCCATTTATAAAGAAAACGGTGAAATTCCCTCAGATATATCTGCACTTCAAGCAATATCTTGAAAAGATCACAGCTCTCTACTGCATTTGGACAAGACTTTTTTCAAATATGTATGTGAATATAGTAAATTTTTTTTATTTTATTGTACTCCGCAATCTGCGTTATGTATGTATGTATGTATGAGTACAAGAACACCAACTAAATAATAAGTAAAATTAATGCAAATTGTATAAATGTTGTACTGCCATTTAAATAATTTATAAACATTTTTATATGCATTGCAGGTTAAACGCCCTAAAACAGAGCACTCGGATACAAATGAACGAAATCGGTAAGTAGAAATCATGACACTCAAACGTATATATACTTATATACCTACTATGTATATCGTTCCAATCATAATTGTAAGGCCATCGCATTTGACAATTTATTTTTCTTTCAATTTATTTCTTTTACTTTTCAATTAAAATCAGTTCGTTTTATAAAAAAAATATTTACTTCAAGGCTTCCAGTTTTGTATAAATCCAAAAAAAATTTAACAAAATTTCCACAAAAATTATGAAAACGTAAATCAGCTACAAATTTCTATTGGGTTTTGAATTGTTTTTAATTATTTGAAATAAAGTTGTAAAATAAAGTTGTGATCCCATGTAAGGCACTGCCATGGACCCAGCATATGAATCATTCACTTGCCCGAAGAATAAATAACTTTTTTGATTCTTTCTTTGGTCACACGTGAGCTCGCCCATACGCTTGAGACATTTCTACTTCAACATAATGTTCGAGCACTTCAAAATCTTTCTACAGCAAGCGACAAAAGACCAATAAATTTAATTTTTGGGCAGCAACAAATTCGACTCGCATATTTTAACACTTACAAATCAAAACCTCTTGCGATCGTAACTTCTATACAACACATTACCTATTAATACCAGATCGCTACAAAAAAGTGCATTTTCCTTTAAGATTTTGCATTTATGTACATATGTATGCACACATCATTATATTTATGTACTATTATCGTAGAAACATGTGTAAAAATTTCATAGAATTTCATGCCACAAATCATGCCATCCACTTTTGATTTGGTACGAGTACGCGTACTTTTTCTTCTCATAAGCGGTTTAAGTGAAATAAAAAAAGGATACCATATAAAATGTGTATAAATGTGTCACACTTAAGCGTTTTTAACACTTTGCCTGCCTCATGGCATTTGAATTTGAAAAAGAAGAAAAGAAAAAAGGAGTTCTGTGCATTTGAAATGCGCCTGCGCATGCGCATTCATTCATTGCAGTATTCCTAAGCGTTCGCCGTATTTTGTAATTGTTAAGGAGCTCTGCTACAAAATGTCTCTTAAAAATGCAGGATGCGCCCACTACTTAAGAGATTAAAATACTTGGGTAAAAAAAAAAAAAACTAAAGCGCAGGCGTGCACTTGTATACACTAAGTCAACTGTATTGTACGAGGGTCGGCCAATAAGCCACCGGCCATTAGAACTGCAGCGATCTTTGTCACCTGAAGTCCAGTATGTCAGCACGGTGGTGCATTCCAACCGCCTAATTGAGGTTCCTATGCATGAAAGAAATAGTCAATAAAAATCGTGCTATAATATTGAATGATCTACGAATAGAAGTAACCTACCAATTGCATCGTATGAGCGAGTACTTTCCACATTGCCTCATGGCTCCCTCAGAATGGGGAAGGATCTCTTTGAGCCTTTTGAAACTAAATGAGATTTCAGGCGGGCTGCCAATTAAGTAATACATGAAGATATACTGGAAGTGATTTCAGTCATTTTGATAGCTTTTTAATGCAACTAAATGCTTTTTTAAAGGTCTTCAAAAATCGTGCATTTGTATTACTTGAAAGTATTAAACATTTGATGTACTGTAAATAATAAAATTGATCTATACATTCTAAAAAGCTTAGCTTGATTAAACTACAATTGCTATGGGGATGAAATATTTATCGAAGCAAAGGTCTTGATGTGTACTTATATTTGGACAAAATTATCAATTGAAAATCGGTCAGTTAGTTCCTGATATATTTGCTTAGAACGATATATAAATTTTCATATTGTTTATTTTTTATATTTTAAAAGAAAGATTTTATTTGTTTTTAAGAAAAACGTAAAAGCGTCGAGGCAAGCATACCCGATCAACGGCGGTTACATACTAGTACAAACTTTATTGTCCACTATAATTTTGTCAAATAAAAAATTGATTAGCCGAGTCCTTTGATTCACCTTTTTTATTTCGCAGTCGACCACGAATATTACGTCACGCTCGCTCCAGTCAATTTGAAACCACATTTCCCTAATTGTGTTTTGCGCATGTTCGCCGAGCTCAGCAGCAAACCGTGATAAAATTCATTTTACGTTGGTTTATTTCTTGTATTGTTTTTATAAACACGTGTTCGTTTTCACGCCATATCTAACACACACACACACACGCATACAAGTATGTAAATTTTTGTGATTGGTGCGCCATATTGCAATTAATCAACACACTTGAGGAACAACAACAAAAAGGGGTGTTCAAAAAAAGAGTTCTTTGCTGCTTGAAATAGGGAAATTTGTCATAGTGTTTCAAAATTAATAATTTCGTACTAATTGAGAGGAAAAATAGAACAACAACAACAGAACATGGAAATTAGACTCCCAAAAAAGTCTTGTGACATTTTTACAATGGAATTTGACACCTGCACACTGTGGCGTGCGGTTCATAAAATGTATGTTTGTATGTATGTATGTAAATACAAGATGTTTAATTTATTTTGTATGAATGAAATTTTTCCTCTCTGGATGCTATCGATGCTGCACGTGGGTGAATAGAGTTCTTGTTGTTGTTGTTGTTGCTGCTAAGTGAGGTGTTTTGGCTTTGGACAAAGTGAGTAGCTTGGCATAATTTTCGGAAATAATTTTCCATGCTCCTCACCTACAAAATTTGCCTGCCATTCAGTTGATTTATGTGTTTCTCCTCAGCTGTGCGTATGTTTGTTTGAGCATACTCGTACCTACAATGTATTCATAATTGTCTGATGATAAATGAAGTTCATTGTCGTGTCGGTGGTCGATCATATTTTAGTTGCAGCAACATTATTGCTGCCGCTGTTTTTGTAATTTGATGCATATGTATTGTTGTAGGTTGATATTTGTAGTATTGTAATTCTTTAAATGGCTGTAGTGTGCCAGAAATATGAGTGGGAAAATTGTTTGGCTCTCCTGCCTTTGCGCATGTTCGTGTGTGTTTATATGCTAATGCTAATGTGTATTTGTAGCGGGTTAAAATTGGATGGTAATTAATTTAGTGAAATGAAATTCTAGGCAAAGTTATTGCATTTGAGTTTTTATCACGTAAATATATAACAGCGAAAACTTAGATCGTGATTGGGGGAAAAAATGACTTACAGCATTTCAGCTGAATAATATATGTGAATATACTCTAATAGATTTGGGCACTTTATAATTCTGCTAATTAATTAAAATTAGTTTTTAAGTAAAATAGGGTGCATTATCTTAGAAACACTATAAACACCCAATTTTCAAAATGTTTACAAAATTGTACAATGAGTTTAATAATATTTTATCAAAATTTTAAACTTTATAACAAAACTTTTAGATTTTTTTTCGAGTATGCAGTTTTGTGGCCCACTAAATTCTAGTGTGAGAAAGTACAAGTTTTAAGTGGCTACAAGTTATCACTGATTTTTGATAATTTTTTTTATCGGCAGTTAACTTCATAGAGCATCAGCAAAAAAAAATTTCACAAATCAGTGGTAATTTGTAGCCATTAGAAACCTGCACTTTGTAGTACTAAAATTGAATGAGCTACCTATTAGCATACTCCGAAAAATAGTAAAATTTTTTTTTTAAAGTTCGAAAAAATGAATGAAATTTTGATAAATGATTTCTAGATTTATTAAAAAAAATAAAAATTGTTTTTAATGATGTTGTAGGATAAATAAATTGTCCAAATGTGTCGTTATATGTTTGCGCTCTAATTTGTGTAATTTTATAAAGAATTTGTAATCAATTGTATTTTTTATGAAAAGCACTGAGTGAATTCTCGCTCAATGCATATCAACCGTCTTCTGTTATACGATTGTTAATTCAACCTTACTTTACGTACGTGCATCAGAGAACTGATTTTAGGGCCAAATGTCGCAAAAACGGCCACGAAGCACAAAACAAGGGACAAATACTAATAAAAATCCACATTTGCTGCCCATATGCTGACAACAACAACAACCACGCTCAGTCAAACGGGCAGCGATCAAGTCAAGTGTGTCGTTAAATATGGCCAGAGCAGATGATTAGTACGCGCAATTTTTTTTTTTACCGTTTTTGTATGATGTTTTACCGTTGCCTAGTTTTTGCCTCTTTCTTTAAAAATAGTTACTTGTGGGGCACGGATCTCCAGTCCGTTCGCTAGTCCCTAAACAGCCGCTCAAGGCACTTGACAACATTCGAAGTATGTACCCACGCTATACTCGTACCATAGTTTGGCGTTGTGCCTATGTTTGTATGAATGTTTGTATGTACACATTTTTATATACATACATACACAGATACATACAGATATGTATGCAGTGTTAAATTTTTTCTACAACGCTTAACAATGGGTCACTTGACTTTACTGTTGGACGTTGGTTTTCGAGTGTTTATTTTTAATTTCCTTTTCAGCTTTCAATTTCGTTTAGTTTTGTGTTCTACGCCTGGCTACTTTGCTCCTTGCCTCTTATGTTGTAGTTATGCGTGTGCGTTTTTGTTGTAATTGTTGTTAACGTTAATGTTGATTTTTATGTTTGTCCGAGGCATTATTGCATTTTTTTTATTACTCATTTGTGTTGCCATTGTTGGCGACATTTCCAAAGATTTGTTACTTTACATACATTTTTTTTAGATTTGTTTCTACTTCGTTTTCGTTGAGTTTAAACATTTCTGTATTTTATTTATTTGTATTAATCTTTCCGAAAGTCTGCTGCCCGTTTTTCTCATAGTTCACTGCCGTTTATTGCTATTTCGAAGAATTGCTGGCAATCAATTTGGTTTTATTAGCCGACTTTAGTTAGAATTTACTCAGATTTGAAAATTTGTATTTGCATATCTACTTACATATATGTAAGTAAATGTATGTATGTGTACTAACATATCTATAGTTATGATAAATTGAATTTAAATATAAATGAGTTAGAACAAATAAACATATCCCCAAGTACTTATTGATCAGATATGGTTTATATATGTACGTACATATACATCTTTTCGTTTCTATGTTGGAGATTTCTTTTACCCAAGCATTAGTCATGTATTCATATCATATTGAATCCTTTATTGGCCAGTTGAAGATATTCCGGCGAAAAAAGCTGAAAGAAATTCGGTTCGGTTGACTGAAATTTGAAGCGAAAGTTTATCTTCGACACCTCCCTCTCTCACGAATGATTCCGACTTTCTTTTAATTACTTTATTTATCTTTTGTTCTTTTAATTTCTTTTCAGCCTTTGCTCGCAAACCACCGCGCAAACATCCCAGCAGCAGCAGCAACAACTACAACAACAGTCGCAGCAGCCTCAACACCATAGTTCGCAACTTCACCCTCACTCCCTGCCACATACACAATCACCACTGGGCGCAGCTGGCGCTGGCACGTCAGCTACGTCTGGTCAATGCAGCCCGCTAACACTGCCACCACAGTCGCAGCCGCTGCAGCCAACAATCACTTCGCTGGCGTCACTTAGCGGTCATTACAATGCGGCGCCCAACCTGAATTCCAGCTGCAGTCTGTCATCGGGCCTAAGCGGTTACCCAACGCTTAGCGCCGCCGCCGCCGCGTCATTCTCTCAATCGCCCGGCAGTAGTTTTTCAACATATCAGCATCCACATGCGACATCTGATGGCACATCCAGCGGCGTCGATGCCACAGCAGGTCTGAGCAATGCGAGCGCGACGAGCGGCAGCCGACATAGCCATGCGGAGCTCGGTGGTGTTGGCGTGGGTGGCGAAGCGACTGCGGGTATGTCGCACTGGCTGCCAGCAGACACACATTTGGCGAACGTTAAATCCGAGAATCGTAGTCCTGGCTTAAATAACAGCGGCGGTGGCACATCCAATGTGAATGCCAACAGCACGGCTCTGGATACGCAATCGACTCTAGGCGGTAGCGGCAGCATCCAGTTGGATGGTAATGCCGTATTGGCTGGCAATGGGGGCACATCGGGAAATGGTTCAATCTACAGTTGCTCATCAGTCGGCGCGCTGGGCGGCATGGAAAGCAGTGTGGTGGGCATTGGTACGAATTCTTCCTCCAGCGCGGCCATGGCGGCGGTTAATTCATCAGCTGCAGCTGCAGCCGCAGCCGCCGCGTACGATACCAGCAAGCACGATTATTACAACTACTACAACAGTATGCAGCAATACACGCCGCCGTTCTATTCCACATACGGGACGCCCTATACCACAGCGGCGGCGCGCGCTGCCACTAAAATGGAACCCAGTTCACCATATTTGACATCGTCGTATGCAACTGCTGCTACCAACAACAACTCCTCGCAGCTGTATCCCACGGCCTATGGCTACAATAACTTTGCGCAATTCGGTTCAGCGGCAGCTGCGGCAGCGCAGCAGGACTACAGCGGTTACTACAACGATCAGTATGGCAACTACTACAATCCGGCCAGCTATTCGCCATATGCGGCTGTAAGTTCGCCTAGTTCGAGTGCGGCCAGTCATGGCTTTCATGTGGGCGCTTCCAATTTGTCAGAGAGTCCAACAGATACCCACTCGACTACGCCTGTGCTGCACGCCACTCACTCGCCACACTCGCCATTGCCGATCTCACCCAATGCCAATGCTTCGGCGTTGAACGCAAACCCCACGACAACTGCAGCGACGGCACATGCCAAGAGTACGCCCACTAGCAAGAGCGGGCGCTCACGTGGACGACGCCATCAGCAGCCGAGTCCAACGCGCAGCACCACGTCGGACACACCAAACAGTGATGCGGCGAAGCCGCCGGAACGCGTATTCATCTGGGATCTGGATGAGACGATTATCATTTTTCATACGCTACTCTCCGGTTCCTTCGCCAATCGCTACACCAAAGACCAAAGCACCTTGCTGACGATTGCCTTCCGAATGGAGGAGATGGTTTTCAATATGGCCGATACGCACTTTTTCTTCAACGAAATCGAAGAATGCGATCAGGTGCATATCGATGATGTGTCCTCCGATGACAATGGTCAGGACCTGAGCAATTATAATTTCGCGACGGATGGTTTTCATTCGGGTGCGCCGCCGGGGGCACCACCAAACCTTTGCCTGCCAACCGGCGTGCGTGGCGGTGTCGATTGGATGCGCAAGCTGGCTTTCCGATATCGCAAAATCAAAGAGATCTACAATACATACAGGGGAAAGTAAGTATCAGCTGTCCACATAAGAAGATGAAACCAGACATTTCAATTTTGATTTTAATTTTCTTTCCAGCGTTGGAGGCCTGTTGGGTCCCGAGAAGCGTGACGCCTGGCTGCAAATACGCTCGGACATTGAAATGGCTACCGACAACTGGGCTTCACTGGCGACTAAGTGTCTGAATATGATTGCGCAGCGTGAGAACTGCGTGAATGTGCTGGTGACGCAGACACAGTTGGCGCCCGCTTTGGCTAAAGTACTGCTTTTCGGACTCGGCGGCATATTTTCAATTGAAAATATCTACAGCGCGCACAAGATCGGTGAGTGTGTTTAAGGAAAAGAGAGGAGAGTAAAACGCATACTAAGGCAATATTTTTTTTCTGTTTTAATTTCTAGGCCACGACACCTGCTTCGAACGCATTATGACGCGTTTTGGCCGCAAAGGCACCTATGTGGTAATTGGTGACGGCACAGAGGAGGAAAACGCGGCGAAGACCTACAATTTCCCCTTCTGGCGCATCTCGTCGCACAGTGATATACGCGCCCTTTACACGGCGCTCGATATGGGCTTCTTATGAAAGACGCGCTGCTGCAACTGGGCATATTGCGCGACAATTGCACTGTAGAAATAAGAATTTAATTAAATGATGACAATTGTAATATTACATAGTGTTGAGTTAATTTAATAATACATACATACATACTTACATAACTAAATTAATAAGCGAATATCACTTGCATGTACTATATTAAATATTGTTGTAGCTAAGCAAATGTACGCACTAAAGATTAAAAGACTTAATCATTTAAATAAAGTAATTTGTATAACACTACTTAAAAATCTAAAACCACAAAAGATTTAAAACTTTTTCTGTCTAACGAAATAAATATGAAGTAATATGTACAAAGTTTATGTAGAGTGCATAGTTATTGTAAAGTTATGGATATGTGTTTTAAAAAAATTGTTTTCACGTAGGCCAAAAGAATAACATTCAAAATTCACAATTTAGTGTAAAAATTTATATTAATTTACAGTAATTTTACTAGAAATTGTTTCACGACTTCCTCAAAATTTATCATCGGTATATAAAGAACAGATTTAAAACACAAATATGTACATACATACATATGTATATCTATTTGAAAAATGTACATTTATTTCGCCAATGTGTAAACTTAAATTAAACTAAAATATTCTAAAAACCCCAATGGTAGATAAAGTTTGGTGTGGTTTTGTTTTTTTGTTTTCAAAATTAGTCAACTAATTATGCCGAAAATATAGGAAATAGTAATGTAGAATTATAACATAATAACTCTAAAATACTGCATAAAATATAAAATTAATTACTATCGTTTATAAAAGTAGCAATGACATTTTTCTGTAAAAATAGCAAATAAAAATATAAATGCACTAAGTTACACAAATTATTTGACGTCTAGTATTTTTTTATTGAACATTACAGCTGATTTGAATTGATGAGGCTTGTCATACGTCAATGAGATTCCTCCTGGGCTCTGAATTTTCTAAAATAGTTTTATCACTGAACTTGTAAGAAGTAAAGTAAAGCATTGAAATACTACCAAATCCAACTTTAGTTGCACATTGCAATGGAGGTACCAACACTGATGTAAGCTGTCAATTTTATACATTCGTTTTCCCTTCCTTCTTCTTTTCTTCATTGGCGCAAACGTTGCACACTTTCTTTTCAATTAACTATTCACTAAAATGCTATTTAAGTATTTTGAATAATTATTCAACTGAATTTCATCCAAAATCGTTTGAAATCTTTTCGGATGTTGGCACATCGAAAAAAATTTAAAAACATGCCAAACATACTCGTGTTCTCAGACATTTATAGGATTCATAAGGTGTTTTATTTGTGGTATTGGGTGCCTTGTTGTATTGCTTTAGACCAGCTAAGATATGAGAAGTGTGAACACCACACGGATCTTTGTATGTACTATTCCTTAACAATATGATTTGCTCCTCATTAGGTTTATCAGTTGTATAGTACTATTGTATTTATTCAAAGAACATTTAAGAAGCCCAAGATTGTTGTAGAAGAGATTGCGCCGACAGCTCATAAAAATAATTTACGATCTGCGTATGTACGTCACACCTTCAATAACGCATTTAAAAACAATAAAACAAAGAGAACGATACTTGAAACTAACACAATTTCTAAACAAAGCAGAGTTTTTGTATTATTAATGCTATCCAAAATGCTATCCACTTTTTCTTAACAAGGGGTCCACCGGAAAAGAAAATAAGCTGCACCCTGATGCCTTAACTTTGTATCCAGTCTTTCAATTTGGTACCGCACACTTCATTTTGATTGCAGAATTAATAATAAAAATAAGTTTAAATAAAGTTTAAAGCTGTGCATCGCAAACAAAACGTTGAAAATAAATAAAACACCAAATATTCACTTGCACTTCACTCGCGTTGTTATTTTGTAAACATTTTTTTGCTGATGTGACGTCATTTTGAGCAGCTGATCGCCAATATCGTAAAGCAAAAAAGTAACGGACCTGCGCAAGGCGCAATCCCTTATATATCAATCTATAATCAGCAGTTTAGGTTTGTTTTTTATTAAAAAATTCTATTAAATCCTTGGAAAATTTATCAAATAAGCGGGCCTATAAACAAACAGTACAACTCCTCCGAAAGTCTACAATAACAACATTTACTAAATGCGGCAGCATGCACGCTCGTCGAAAAAGTGTTCGAAATTGCTAAATGTGCATTTTGAAAGCAGTATGAACTCCGCATAATGGTCGCTTGCAAACTATTTTACAGTGGCATTACAATTATCAATCAAGCCATGTCAACAATCTTGATGTATACACAGTTTGGGAGCTGATGTAAAGTGAAAGTATTTCCGCTGGCATAAATTCAGCAACATTTTGTACAGTTTTAGAGCTACGCACACCAACTATACAGTTTGAGAGGCTACTGTGAGCAATAGCAAAATATTACATTACACTAGTTTATAAATACAAACTTTTTTATTTTTCCGTTGAGAAAAAGTTTTTAACCTTGTTATTTCTGATAAAAATATATCTAAATTTTAAAATAAAAAAATTTTACAGAAAACAAATATGAAGGCTAGGAAGCCCCAGATTGTTAAATACGAAGCAGTTTAAACTAAATAGTATCTAATAGAAATAATTTGACGTAAAAGTCGAAGGCGAATTATTAAACCGTTAGTCTCCCCGCCGTGACCACTCTTATGTTCCTCGATCTGAGTACTGTTACAAATGCAATGCATGCACTGGCAACTTTTCTGTAGAGATAGCTTTGACAAATGGAAATTGTACTTGCAACGCTCCTGGCCCGGATGAGGAAACAGACAGTAATGACAACAGCCCATGTGGCCCTGCCACATTAGTGAGAGGAGTATCTAAAAGTTGCTGTTAATTAAGTTGCCTTGCGTTTCAGCTAAAACAAACATAAACTGCTAGTTATCGCCACACTATCGCCTTTGGTTCTACGCTGAGAGGCAGAAATAATTAGGCGACATGCGAGAGCAAGGCTGGTTGCTATTTACGAACTATATGAATAATTAATTTAGGACGAGCTAAATGTATGAAATACACATATACGTTTTTATCAGTAACAAGTATGTATCAAATTTCAAAAATCTTCCACCTATTTGCCTGCGTAAACCCTTCTCTCTAGTCAACACATTGTAACAATGGTTAACAAACGTAACAAAATGCATGTAGCAAGAAGTCAAAGGTGTGGCAACAATCACCTTTAACCATTGCAACGAATTGTTGCATACAACGTTTGGCTGGCAACAGCAACAAGTTGAGAACATGAAAGCTAAACGTATGTACATTCATATCTCAAAATCAATCCAAACCACTATTGTAACAACAACGAATGCAGCTGCCAAGTCGCAACAAAAACCCAGTCGGCAGCGAGATACACATTTTTCTACATTCGTACATAGGTTGTATGATTTTTTATTTGTTCTATGTTTATGTATATTTTCGAAAGGAAATTGAAAGTTGTCTGTGCGCGCCCATAGAGTTGAGCGCTTTACTGTGTTGCCACCCCGGCTAAAGTTGAAACCCGAAGTGTAGTGCGGGTGGCGAAGGTTGAGGAGAGGCTTTAGGCATAAATTGGCACAATATGCGCACATTCTTGTTGTTGCGCCGTTTTGCACATTTCACAGCAGTGGCGTGTGAAAAGGCGATAATTGAAATTGTGTAGAGGACAGCTGCGAACCAGAACAACAAAAAATTGCGATGCAACTTTAAAGGCGGCAAACAACAACAATAGTTGTAATAAGCATTATTTAGTTGGTTGAGCTGTCAGTCAGTCAGTCAAATGTTGCCACAAATAGCTTACACATCTTGGACCTTTCAACGCTTTCATCAACATCATCATAACCATGCCGCATGCTACACTATGATGTGGCATCATCTAGCAAGCTAGCAAGCGACCTCTGCTCCCTTTGTGTTCTAGGTAATAAAACTTTATCGCCAAAACATGACCAATGCCGATGATCAAAAGCCATCAATATCTGTAAATTTATGTTCAACATTGAATTAAAGCAAATCAACAATGTGATTTCATATATTCATACATCCTCAGTGGTGCATTCAAACTGGATGGGAATTTGTTGCATATATTCTGCAGATTAAAAACCGCATGCTACAAAGGAGTTATCGCACGCCAGATATATGTATATATACATACCTTAGTACATTAATATTTGCGCAAACATATGTGTGTGTCGAAGAAAAAGGGCGCGGACGCTGCACAAATCATTCAAAAGCTAACTCTCAACTTAATATGTACTCGGATGTATGTATGTATGTTATATGGATAAGCGAAGGTTTCGCTTTTCTCTAATGACTGGGCGCATGCGGATTTCAGCGCTAGGATGAGTTTACTTATTGCAAGACTGGACTGATTGAGTGACTGACTGACTGCACGGTTGTTTGTTGCATGAGTTTTAGTGTGTCTACCGCAGTTGTCCGACTGATGGACGGATTGGGTTCGATGCATTGTTTTGTCTACATACTTTGAAGTCCATGCATATTACAAGCCGTAAAAATGCATCAAAATCATTATTGGTAATTACTTATTGTATTTTGTGTGTGAGCATGCGAAAAGTGCAATCGATTTACTTTTGTAAGTGTTGCCAAAGAAAGTTACCAAGATGGGCTTAAAATAAGAATTTATACAAAAAATGGTAATTCAAAAACATCTCCAAAGACGCACGTAATTTTATATTGGATTTACGTCGCTTAAGACTCTTTGCTATGCTGACAGGAAATCAGCCAACGTTTCGGTTTTAATTTTGAAAATATTTTTTTTAGTTAAAATTTTTGCTTTTAAATAATTCTTTTTTCTGTAGATTTTTGATGAAAAAAATCAAATCGAAGATAAATATTCACTTATGGTAGTTTAAAGTTGTGGCGGCTATCGGTGTGTAACTACACTGCAGTGGACCACGTAATCTTTAGTTGCCGACACTTACGAAATTTAATTTTTCGCCGCATAAGTCGTTTTAAATCAAGTTACTGCAGGCCTATAAATCATTGGTACATTTACAATTTCAAGGAAGTAAGGCCAAATAACGCCGCTTGTTTCGTACACTTTCGGCACTTGCACTGAAAAAATAATACCACTGAATTGAAAGCATAAATAATAAATAAATTTTACTATGCGTTCCATAAATCAGATGGGCTTTTTTAAGTGGATCCACCAGGGTAATCGACAACAGCTAAATTAAGCCTAATTCGATTGCAAGAAGGAAAAGCTGAGGTTAGGGCTTGATGTATCAAATCCATTCGTTGCCAAACTTCAAATTTATATATAAATCTAAAATCTGTTTCCTTCAATTTATTGAACTATATCAACAACAGAGGCTTAGTGGGCATTCACTTAAATACGACATAAACAGCCATATATGTATATAATACTCATATATTGGCAGTAACCTATCTGCGCAATGTGTACAAATTCAGCAATCAAAGGGAGATAGTTTTAATGTAAATGTACGTTGTGCGCATGCGCGGGTTTTACATGCAGTTGCGCCACTGTGGGGGGCTTATACCCTTTTTTGACGAAGTTTACTCATACAAAACAAAGTCTGCTGATGAATTATTAAAATTTTATTTTGTAGCTCCTTGGAAATCAAACGAAAACGATTTGATTTACATTGATAAGCAATTTTTTATATGTTTATTCATATACCCTTTTTTGACGAAGTTTACTCATACAAAACAAAGTCTGCTGATGAATTATTAAAATTTTATTTTGTAGCTCCTTGGAAATCAAACGAAAACGATTTGATTTACATTGATAAGCAATTTTTTATATGTTTATTCATATGCATATCCATAAATTTCCATTTTCAGTGAGTACAAATAAAAAAACAACAAAAAACAAATTAATCATTGACTATTCAACTAAAGAGAAAAAACATTATGTTAGCTCAACTCAAAACAGAAGTGATATTTTTACAATATTCGCAATGTCGTTCATTTGGAATTTATTTGTTTATTTTTTTTTATGAAGATTTCTAATTTTTGCACATAGTATATAATTTAAAAGCATATGGTTTTTGTCAAATGAACTATAGTTTAAAATAAAAAATAAAAAGCCACACAAAAATCTTTACACTTGCGTAGCTTGCGCATAAAATTGCAACACGCTCTTGAAAAGCTACCGATATACTTTTGTAAAAATATGCGATAAAATAGCGCAATGCATTTGTAAAGAGATTTTGAGTGAAACAAAAAAAGTATTAAAAAATAAGTAAAGGAAAAAAATTAGTGAAGAGAATTTTAAAAAAGAATTTCATCCATATGCTTTTAATAAAAATATGTTCATAGTACAACTGTGCTGTTGGAAAATTAATGCATTTATGTTCGTTTTATTTTTTTTGTATGTTTTTAATAGCAAAATACAGCTGGTGAACAGTTTGTAGCGTTGTGCATTTTCAGTTGGCATCTTAACAATTTTCTTAAGCATATGGTTGCATGCACATTTGAATAGTTGTTGAGTGTTTTTCATAATTGCAAAGCAATGGCACTGCTGATCTTTCCGGCAAGGTCGAAATGCGATATGTACTGGATTGGGGTTTGTCAACCCTTGTTCAATCTGGTGTTGAGTGCAACCCGTTTAGGCGTTGTCCCTCATGAGGTGCTATTTCTCTTAAACTATTTTATACAGGCAACCTTATTATAGAACCGCGATTAGACCACCAAACATAGTTTAAATCTCATTCATCTATCAAAAATTGCAGACAGTGTCTGCAGACGTCTTCTGCTCTTTTCATATGCTTCTGCTTTCCTTTTCTTGTGCAGCCGTCTCAATCAAAATGATGATAAATATATCCAACAGATTTAACCCACTCAAGGTCAGTGATATGTATAAAAATTATAATAAATACAATCTTTAAATATACAGTTTCATTAGGTATGTTAAATATCAATCCAACAACTATTAAATAATATTATAAATGTTTGCCATTGCGTTAGTAGACGACAGTATTTATGAAAGTTCTTAGTTTGTATTGTATTGTATACAAATAAGAAATATATATTTGTAGGTACCGCACATTGGAGTGTATATCACTTCCGTGTATTTTTGTTTGCCCATTTTATTCCGCTTACGAGTAATTTGGTTAACAAAAAATGAAAAGCTGCGCAGACAACACATACATTCACGCATAGGTACAAACATCTCAGAATATTTGGAACATTTGCTTTGAACTTGTACTTAATTTTCTTTTAAATTAAACCGACTGATGGTGCTTTGTTTTACTTTCACTTTCAAAGTACTTTTCAGATCTGTTAGGTATTTGTGGATTATTTTGTGACGGTGAAATTAGTTTCGTTTAGTTTTTTGCTGCTTATTGTTCATACATATATACATATTTATTCCAGCTTACTTTGCGTATCTTCACGGGCTTCTCAACAACTTACTACATTGTCTTCATTGTCTTCATTGATTTTATTTAGGCGTTTCCTGTTGCTTGCTTTGTTCACTAATATCCTTAAATTTGCCAGTCAACCAACTTATAAGCTTTGCTACCGTCCCACAGCAATGTTGGCTAAAAGTCTTTAATTTGAGTAGATGGTATTTTAGATGCTTGACCGGATTTGGAGGAGTTCCGTTTTTTTTTTAATATAGCACTGCAAAGATTGTTGCGGGGAGTTGCCAAAACCCTGCGTGTGCAGAGAAAGCGTATTCAAGATTTCTTACACAGAAAGGTAAAAAAAGAGACAAAAAAAAAAATGGTGCAGTAAAAGTGGTTAATACAAAAGGATGTTTATGTATACTAACCACAAGGTTGAAGTACTTTCTGTTTGTAGCTTTTGTAGAGCAACTGCGTAGCTATTTGTATCTCGCAGATTTTCTATTGCTTCATTGTGAACGATTATTTTTTTTTTGTTTAAAAATTAATGCTAAATTACTACGAAATAATTGAAAAGAAAACGCGCGCTTTTACTAATTGACGTTTGAGTGCCTTCAGGTAGGCAACACGCAAAAGAAAAATTAAATAAAGTAAAATTTCCAATATACGAGTACTCGTACACAAAATGTCTTGTAATGCTTAAGCAGTGTGCAGCTGAAAAAATAAATTTTATTTATCTTGTAGAAGCAGTGTTATGCCCAACTAAGATACAATATTTGAATATCCAGACTAACAATATTTTTAATCAACCTACACTCGTGAAAGCACGGAGTTCAAGGTTTTTGCTGTGGCAAAGTATGTCTCAATACAATTCTCGCCATCACTTTTTATTTCATTTCACGTGAAAATGAACACAGCAACACATCGTTCGCTACTTGCGGAATTGAAAATGTTAAACAACCACCACAACTTTTTTGTTGTTTAGTTAGTTATTTTATTTTCTTATACACACTAGCGGCTAGTATGGAAAAACTCAACGATTTCACGTATTTTCACTAGGAATTTATGACCTCGCACAGAGGCGTAGACAGGAAACTTTGCTTGAGAATGGACATGGAGCATTTTCACAATTACTAAATATTTCAAATTTAATTTCAGGACTGATTTTTGCTTGTGAACTTTGCTCATTGATTTCACGTCTCATATTCACATTAAATAAATTTTATTTCCATTTTTTAAAGATTTTTTTTTTTGTTATTTGAAATAAGCGGTGCAATTACCCGCACACTGAAAATTGTCAGATTAGTGCCCACTTCGTTAGATATTTTCACAAAAATTAAATGCACTTTGAACCCCTAAATCTCTCTGCGCCACACCCTTGTCTCAGCATACTTTAGGCGCTATCGTGCACATTCATACATATTTAAGGGAATATTTTGTTATTGCTTTGCGGCGCGACTACTCGATTTGGCCACTTTGCATGCCATAAAGTACAAACAAATTAAAGTTTTAATTAAATTTACGTACAAGTTTTCTCACAGAAATACTCGTAGCATGAACATTTTCAATATTTACTCGTTCAATACACAAAGAAAGTTTTAGATTTAGGGCGGGCAGTAAATGTTATGAGACGTTTGTAGGGGAAACTGTCAATTTAAGGTTTGTTTTTATAAGCTGGACTTGAGTTGGGCAAAAAATTCAAAGTTATAACTAAAAAATATTAGAGTATAAAAACAAATAAATATATACAAAAAAGGGGGTTGCTCGAAAAATATGAAATTGTCTGTATTTTTTCGTAGTACTTAGGCAGATGTCGTAAGATTCTGTTTTTGAAAGAAGAGCACCCCGCACCCTATTTATAGTCCATTTAAAAAAATATGAAAAAATAAACTAGGAAAAAACAAAATTGTTTCAAGTATATTTTTAATGTTAATCATTGTAACAGTTGTCACTCGAAATTTTTGGACTGAAAATTTACAGCTTCTAAAACTTTCAAGGGGGTTTCAATTTGTATGTTTTCAAATAAATTAGTCAAGCTCACAAAGGTATGACTTTAATATTCTTCAACCAAAACTATTAAAAAATTTCATTAAAAATAAAGCATACACATTTTTATAAGAAAACCAAATTGATTTATTTGAAGGCTTTCAAATTTATGCAACAAAATAATTCCACACATCAGCTAATACTACATCCCATTTACGTTCGCTGTTGCTTTCATTGTAATGCGGATGCAAAGCGACTAATTCTACATCCATCTGCCGCTCCTTTGGCGTGAGTGTAGCAATAAAGTCATCAAATACCACGCCGAAACAATCTGTGAGTTTTTGCATTTCAAATGCTAGCTTTTCATGCTTTGCTGCGCCGTACGCAATAGAGATATTAGAGTGAATTAAATCGCCGATTATGTTAGAAACTCGACGTACGTCGCGTTTATCCCGTGGTTCATTAACTAAATTAATATCTTCGATTTTTACCAAAGCATTACTAAGCGCGGTGATATGCTTTTTAGACACATCATTCTGCTCTGGCAGCGCCTTCAAGTCTGCCAAAATGACTTTTACAGCTTCACGTGATAATTGGACGAAATGCTTTTCAAACCCTAATAAAATATTATGGCGTGCAGTTAAATCGATATTATTCTTAATCAAATGGTAATTTTCATTGTAGTCTAGTGGCTGCAACTCTGCGGAGTGATTTAAGCCAAATGTTGAATCATTAGAGCTACTCGTCCAACTCGAAGAGTCAGTAGGAAATGATTCTGCCAGCTGCAATAAAATCATACACAAAATCGCATGTACATACATAACTATTAAGGACAAAGCAGTGTAGAAAAGTATTTCTCAAAAAACCCACTTGAAATACTATGCTAGCCGCAGATACGATTATAATTTTCCTCCACAATTTCATCATAACTAATTTTGTAGCGAAACTGCTTTCGTTGTAAGAACATAAGTTATTTACTGATCTGTGATAAATCAGCGCAGATTATTTTATAGTCGCTTGACTTCAATTTAATTAGTTATTTATGTATTTGATTTGCTTAAACATTTCACTGTAATTTTGTGGTTCAATATAAGCAATTATAATGTTTGTTTATTTACACAAAAGCGCTCTCTCATGCGTACTTGTTGTTTTCCCACTTAAAATACTGGGGAAACGTTGAATTCTAATTACTTCGTGTGTTTCACATTGCTTACACACAAGTAAGTATGCATCGCGTGTAGGTGAATAAAGTGTTAGTTTTTTTTTATTGGATTTTCAGATTGTAATCAATCAACAATTTGCTAAGCTAACTTCTTTGAATCTTAGCAGGACTAATGAATCGTTGGCAGGCAGTAATGTGTGGAATAATGTGTCAAGAGAGGTGTTAAGTATCGTTTTAGTTAAACTTATTGGTCTAACCGAAAAATGCTTCGACATACGAGTAAGTCGAAAAATATGACCAAAAAGTATTAAAATGTTTAAAAAACCTTACTCTTGACCGCTCGAGTTATACAATTAGCAAATGTAGCTAGCTTATTTGCTTTTAGCTACTTCCTGAATTCTGCATGTCATCCCCTTAATAGGTCACTAAACGCATTTTTATGCTAACGGCATACCCAAAAAAATTTGAGTTAGTTTAAATGTTGAAAACAAATATTTGTGCCTCATTAAACATTCATTTTCGATTCCTATCTGAACTGTTTACATACTCGTACAAACATATGTTGAGCCTATACAAATAAACGTAATGCGGTGGAAATTATGCAAACGAGGTTGTCTGACCAACAAGTTGGCTCTGTTTACGCCTACACATCATCGTTTTGATTTTTTTTTTGTCGTTCGCTTGAAAGAAAACCTGCGTACCACACAAATTTAATGCGACTCAATTTTGCTGCACGCTTTCGTTTGTTTTGCATTAGTAAATACAGTGCGACTTCTTCTTCGGTATTTAAATAGATGAAGCGTTCTTTTTGCTTGCTTTTTGGGTTTTATATACATTGAAAATATAGATATTTTTATCAGATACATGAAGATGTCTTAAATGTGGAAGACGAAATGTCAGTTAAATATGTTATGAAAACTTATTTTTTTTTTAATATTTATCGTTTTGCAATTTAAAAAAATTTCTATCTATATATTAAACATATCCAGAGATGGCGATTCCTAACATATTTAAAAAAAATAAATATGAATGTGCGTATATTTTTTTATATCTGCTTCCATTACTAATTTTTATATTTTATTGTAATCTTCTATTGTACTATTGTTGGAATTGGGGAATACGCTAATTTTTGGCAGTGAAATAGAATATAAAAACTTTAAGTGGCGTACAGACAGGGCCTCAATTGAGGCAATTAGCAAATTGTCTTCATGTAATTTGAGTAGACAAAATTTACTAATCGACTAAATTAAGCGCAGTCTGAAGGCCTTTTTAGCAATCAACCAGATTAATAAAGCTTAGTTTGGAAAGTATAAAATAGATCTTAACTACTTTCCATCTTAAGGGTAAGGAGAGGAAAACTTGCTGCATTTTGTGACTGAATCTGAATGATAGAGGTAAGCTTTCTGGTTGAATTCCTGCTTTATCATTTTCATATTTTAAGGCAAACTCGTTAATAGCAAATATTTTTTTTTGTTTTTGTTAGCTTTTAGCATTTTCTATAAAGATTTTCGTTTCTATTGCATCTCAACAGGTTGTTGTTAAGCGCTCCAAAAATATTACATTTTTCGCATTCCAGTTTTACAATACTATATAGTAGATACATGGGTATGTACATACTAGGGTGATTGGCTCGGGTTTTATTGTACCGTTTTTTTGAAATATTGATTTTTCGCACGTCTCCAAAACTGGAATTTTCGTGCTTTGGAAGATATAGTACTTGATAAATAACAGAAAGATGGAAGCACAACGACAAATTTTTTATCCATTATGTTTTTATTAAAACGTCAACTACATACAAAGTGCTTATCAATTACATAAGACCATTACATATAGCAAGGATGCATTTCAACGTTAAATTTAACCGTTCGGAAATGTTTTCTCTTGTTTCGGTTGAAACATTTCAAAATATTATCGTTAAAGCAATTATCATAATAAGTTTCATTTCGTTTTTAACCGAAACGAAATGCTGGCGTTAACGTTAAAACGTTAAGAAAAACGTTAAGAAAAACGCTGGAGATTCACTCGTCGCAAACAGAAGCGCAAACAGAAGCGCTGCATACTTTTAGGCACATTAAAATTAACGAAAACGGAAATTTTATAACGTTGCAACATTAACAATTTGATTTCGTTTTGACAAAGAACATAAATGTATAAGAATGGACAACACGTTATTATTAGCAACGAGTGAATCTCCAGGGGCATGCTTTCTTACTCTAGCCAATCAAAAAATTCATTTGAGCAAAAGAGAAAGCATGCCCCTGGAGATTCACTCGTTGCTTAAAGTAACGTGTTGTCCCTTCTTATACATTTATGTTCTTTGGTTTTGATAACATGGCGCCGAAACGCAACAAACTCATTTCGTTAAGTTAATTTTGCTCGTTAACAAAACAAAATGGTATCGTTTCGTTTGTTGAGCAGCCCTGATATATATTATATATGAATTCCAAATAATTTTAAGAATCGGTCAACTCGGTTTTTCTTGATTTAAAAATTTAAGACCGGTTTTTTTCAAATTGCCATTTTTCAAATAATTCGAAAACCGGGTTTAAAAAAAGTCGAACAACCGAACACCCTAGTACATACATTCATACAAGTACATATGTATGTAGGTGTGTAAATGTGGTAATTAATTACCCACTTCACATTCAATAATTCATTTATTTTAAAGCTTGACACCAACTTTAAATACAATAAAGCAAATGAGCACCATTTTGCGTAAATCTTTACCGATAATATAATTTTTAACATAATTAAAAAAAAATTCGACATCGTGCAATAACAAATAATATTGAATTTGATATTTTTCCAATTCAGATATTTTTTCGGCAAAAAGTTTGAAATAGTTAACCCTTATGTACGAAGAGCTGGTACGAATGTAAACAAAAACTTAAATATCTCGAAAACCAAAACACTTACGACCATGAAATTTCATGATAGCCTTGTGCTAACATTTTTAAATACCCTAATCTTTAGTAAAACCCGTTTAATAATACAGGTCACTACTTTTTAGAGTTTGAATATCCATAGTCCCTAAAGACAAAGTGGTGGTACATTTGTACCTTAAAATATTTTCATATATTTTGAATTGGAATTGTTTCGAACGTCACTTATCTGCATCGCAAGGCTTCATTAAGCAAGAGATAAAAGAGAGGCGGAATGTATGTAAGTGCAAAGTGAATTGTACAGCAACAAAATATACGCAAAGTAACGGGTAACTAACAATAATTTGAAAAGCCAGACATTGAAAAGTAAGTCGAACCAAAGCGTTAATGCTTTTGATTGAATTTGTAAGTTGCTCCTGATAGTGATGACATTGCTGTTTTTCTTTTGATTTTCTTGAGTAACCGAGTACAATGAATGTCCTTAGTAACGATATACGAAATGCCATTTACGTAAATGATCAGAATGTATGTCTAGAAGAACATGAAGACATTGTAGAGGCTGTGACATCTAGGCAGTTCAGGCATTTATCAGCAACCGATCAACAGCGTCGTCTATAAGCGTTGACATCAAAAATTACCATTAAGATGATGACGCGGATGAGGTGATCCGTTTGATGACAGCGTTTCAGATGAGCCAGATTATGAACATTTTGAAGATGTAGCTGCTGATACACCGAGGGACATCAAATGGATGAAAAATAAGTCTGGTCCGACTAACTACGTGCTCATAATGAACTCCGCGAGCCAAGCAACGAAAAATAAATCAATTTGCATAGTTGAGATTTTTAAATCTTTTATCACTGATGAAATTGTCAATATCATTGTACGTGAGAATAATCTTAAAGTTACAGAATAACCAGCAGTAAAGGATCAGATTGAACCTCTCTCAAATAGAGTTCCAAGTGTATGGCAGCCTGTGACAACACATTCACACAAAATGGATTATAAGAAACAAGGTACGATTCTAATATAAGCATCCTAGTATTTTAATTGCAGTTTAATCACATAAAAATACTTGGTGGAACAATTGTATCACGTTTTTGACGATTAAGGGGATAAAGGTGCTTTGTACATAGGGGTTAAATCAGCATTTACCCAAGAAGCAAGTGCAGTGCTTTCACTTCCGATACTTTATATTTATAATTTAAAACAAGCTAAAGCCCTAAGAATCATTACCAAGTTTTCGTTTATGCTCTTAATGCTAAGTAAGGGAAATTCGTTTCAATTATTATGAAAAATATTATATCAGACTTTACTTTAAGAATGTTTAATTTGATAAAAAAAAAACCCTAAAAAAATTCTCCTAATATCGAATAGTTAATTTCCACTACAATTCGTTATAGTAATATGTAACAATAGTAATATTGAAATGACTTACCCCTCATCTCCATTTTACTTTTCTCGCTCACACATTTTTATCATTTTTTCATATAAAAAAAAATTTTTGTAATGTCGACAGCAGAAGCGCGTTAAATCGAAAAGGACTAATATTTAACACCACACAACCACAAAAGTTAGAAGTGAGGAAGGAGCAAAAATTTCGCAATTCGAAAAAAAAAGAAAATTTAAAACCGGAAAAGAAGTGCAGAAGAACGTGTAAAAGTATACTCGCATATGTGGGTATATTTTTCTTTATTTTTTTCTTTTTCTTTCGCACTTTTCTCCACATTTTTCAAACACATTTTGTCCATTTTAAGATTCTGGTGATTTCAAATATTTTTTACTTTCATTTTTGTGTATTCTAGTACTCTACTCATTACGATTGTTTTCACCTCTTTTCGCCTTGAAATGTTTGCTGACTTGTTTGTTTATTTTTCACATTTTATTTGCTCAACTAATGTGGGTGAAAATTTATTTGTGTTTACCTTTTCTGTGCTTTGTTCTCACATAATATTAGTGTTACATCCTACGTAGAAACACAATGCGATTGTATTTATTTTTGCTACCGACCTTTACCTTTAACTTTTGTGTTTTATGCTTCGTAAGAGAAAATAAATTGCTGTCACGTATAACACCGCCGACGTATGCTTCCTAGTCACGTCCACGCGATTGAATTGATTTTAGTTCAACCACGTTCATTGCAGATGTCTGATTACCGATATTTCATTTACTGTAAAAAAGAAAAAAAGAAAAAATTTATTTACATAGATGCATGTAAGGCTGTGTTTGTATAAGCAGTTAATACTAATATACGAGTATTTAGAAAAAAAATAAAATATAAATAAACATAAATAACGTTTTTCCACCTGTTTTTCTACCAATACTAGTTCATGCAAAGTCTTATGGATAAATGCAGTTTTAGTTTTACTATAAATTTGCATGGGAATTACGCAAAGCACATAGGTAATCCTAAGTACTATTTTTGCACAAGTTGCGCCAAGTGGGCCAACACACTCACGCATGCGCACACAGCCAGATGCAACGCCTTCACAGTTGTATTTCAATATCTATTATTGAAGTGCATTAGCGTACAACTTATTTTTATTACTTTCAACCATATATGTATATTAGTAATACACACATACACATGTACGTAGTCAAGTCATATTCAGTGCTGTAATCGTGCATATTTCTCTTTTGAACATTTCTCTGTTGGGAAGGATTAAATGCTTAATGCATTGAAAAGAAAAATGTCTTGAAAAAAGACACACTTGCAAATAATTTTTGAACGGTAGCCACATATTGGTCGACTAAACCCGGAGCGTTGCAGAGTGTCGTAACGGAGATGCGAACCAAGATATTTCAGCCGCAGTCACACAAAAGCTGTGCAGCTTAGTAGAAAGTAATGAAAAGAGTCCACCTCGTGCCAGCAACTTCTAATGAAAGATTTGGACAGTATCTTAGAAGAAGTTAAAATTAATTAAGATAATTGTATTTAGCAATTAAGTCAAAATAATATATTTACATTGAACCCAAATGCGTCATTTAGGAATAAAATCTCAAATGAGAAGCCAAATCACGCATTTCTCCATACAAATTTTCAGTGCCGGCATGACTTATTTCAACGCATTTGAACAAAATCATGAACGAAATGCGTTTCAACGTTACATATTTTCTCAAACGCATCAAAAAATAACATCCCTGACAAACGATTTGGCTTATTTTTGCCACTGACAATTGAATGTCAATACAATTAATAAGAGAGTGGTTTGATAAGTCAGTGATATATATATATATATATATATATTTCTGAACATTACATCATTTCAACTCTATACACTTAGTCTAGCGTTTTTCCAATTTTTTATTCCTTTCAAATAATGGCCTTTTTCCAGACTTTCAAAATAGGCGTTTGTTTCTGTGGTGACCTCTTAGTATGACCAAAAAATCTTGCAAATCAGCCATTTCTTCCGGTTTGGAAATAGAAAATAGTCGTTTGCGGCTAAATCTGGAAAATATGCTGGATCGGGTAGCAGTTAGTAAGCCAATTCATGGATTTTTGCTATTATAGTGAAGTGTGAGCAAACGTGATGTACCCGCTTAGTTGAGATGACCACAGCCTCAATTACCCCACTCACTTTCGTTCTCCGGTCACTCAATCTCATTCCATTGTAATTTTATCGGCGATTTCTGGTGTAAGGACCTCTTTTGGACAACCTGAACGTTCGGCATCTCTTGTGCTGGTACGGCGAGAACGGAACTGAGTAAACCACTTTTTAACCATTGAAATTGATGGCGCAGTGTCCAGATAGACTTCTTATTTCTTGAAGAAATAAAATTACGAGCATTTTTTTTCATGAGAGCTGTGAGTGATTTTAGAAATTTTTGAACAATTTTTCGATTTTTTTGAGAGCTGTATACTAAGCTGTATTCAGCAATTAGCTGTTGACCGATTTCTTAATGATGCTAATTGACTTCTGTGTTGTCACTTGCGAAACATTGCCTTCAAATATTTAATTGTCTGCATTTATCAATTGTCTTATTTATTTATTTATTTATTTAAGCACAATTTGTCTCCCTTTTTAAGTGTTTTATTTTTCATATAATTTTCAAACTTTCTCAATGACCTTTTATGCAATATAAAAGTTTGAATTCGCCAGAAACTTTATTTAACCACAACTGTTCTTCAAGCTATGACTGTTGCTAAATATACATTTATAAAACAAACCGAAAAAATAAAGAAGTTGAGTGCAGCGTAAATAGAAATAAAAAAATGAAATATCTAAGTCAAGAGACAAAACAATTTAAATTTTCACTCAATTTGTTTTTGTTTAGTAACCAAAAAACCTGAAGCATTTAAATAAAACAAACGCTATAAGATAGTATTTGCATTGAAAATGAGCGCAGCTGCTCAGAATTATATATAAACACATACATACATGTACATATACACAGAGTTGCAAATGTTCAAAGTGAAAGTCGGCGAGAAAGTTATGTTCTTCGCTTCAATACAAATGCCTTAAGTCATAGCGCTTGAAAAAGCAAATAAAGTACTCTTGAATAAAGCAACATTTTGATTGCAACTGCCAGTGTCTGCCAGTATCTGCAAATGATAAATGCTTCGACTCTCAATGGGGGCGTGCTATGCCTTTGAATTATTCAAGTATTTGACACTGTGGCTTGTGTAAGCCACACAAGTGCCGACTGAATGGATTTGTGAACATTAAAGTATAAATGCCAAAATATCGTAAGTTATTTATACTTATATTTGCTTAGATGGTGTTGCTGTTTTTGTAAATTGAAATAGAATAAAGATAAGGAAATAACGAGCAAATATTTTTTAAAATTTTAATAGAAAATAATTATTAAATAAAATTTTGTGATATGAAGTGAAATTTAATGGGCAAAAATGTACGTGTATAATATTAGAACATGAAATTATTGTAGTAAATTAAACTTAATTGTATTGGCAGTGTTGATGAGTAATAAAAAATTCGTTCATATTGACAAGAAATAATCCTCATACAGTAGTGTCTGCATGAATTGCTGTCCAAATTTGTAGCGAAATTGTATGAAGAATGAATTTTTTTTTAAATATTTCTAAACGATCTTCATATTTACCTACATATACATATGTATACTTGAAATAAAATTAAATTTTTTAAAACATGCAGGGGCGTATGAGTAACTAAGCAATTTTCAACATTTTGGCGCTGGGTTTTTACTTTATGGAGTATGTTATGTTTGAGACTTTTGACGTTCTGTTTGCGATGGTTTCCTAATCATCTGTGAAATACTTGTCTTACAAAAAAATTACATCAGACGTTAGACAATACAAAAGTCAATGCTAGAATGAGTTAAGTGATTACCTTTTGCAATCATTCACCATGACATATTATTTTTTCAAATTTCTGCTCTATTTATTGGAAAAGAAAAAAAAAACAAATTAATAAATTGCCACTCAAATTTGTATACACTCTTAATCAAATATAAACACTAAAATTATGAAAAGGCTTTTCAATATATTGATTGAATCGACCAAATGTTAAATCTCCTCTCAGGCCTATTCTACACACACAACTGCTCTTACTGTTCTCTCAATCAATATGAACACTTCACAAATTAATTTTCAAATTGTTTGTTGTAGCAACGACCCATTGTTTACAAACTCACTCATTGCTCTTTCAATAACAGTAACTTTGCTAATCATATTTTCTAAATTAAGTTTGTACTTTATTAGTTTCTTAATAATACTACTAAAGAAAGAAAAAAAAAACTGAACAAAGCAACACTCTTTATTAAAGCTTTGAAATAAGTTGTACACTGACTGTGTAACTGTGTAAGTTAGATGACTATCAAATAGAAACCCATTGAACTGTAAAGCGATTGGGGCATGTCCTTTACTTAGTTGCCCTGTTGATCTGCTCGAAGAGAGAATATTGATAGGAAATGGAAATATAGAAAATTATTTATTAAAACAATACAAAGTATAAAGAAAGGAGGAAAATTGTTCATGTCAATGACAGAATACAATTACTTGTGATGAATTATTAATAACAATTGTGTTGTTTTCTGACCGACAGGGTTATTTTTTTAATAGTGAAGTATGACGATGGTACAAAAAAAGTCAATTAGATTTGTTAAGCTATAACTACTTGCCGCGCCACTTAAATGCCACAAATATTCGATTTGCTTTTACTTGTTTATATGTAGACTTGAAGACAATTTCTCGGTGCGTAAGAGCAAAATATTCTAATTGAATTAAAATTTTCACAAAATGAAACGGACAAAGCACTGTTGATGAGTTGAGTTAAGCATCGAGCGTGGGTGGTTTTCTCAAAAGTAATGAGCAAATGTTTAAACACAAATTCATACATACGAGTATATAAAGTTATAATTAATTGCGGTATGCTCGGTTGGATAATTAAGTAAAAATTGTGTTTTGATGAATATCAGCTAACACTTTTCGGCCTGGCTTTCTTATCTGTGCCTCCCCTACAAATCTGCTATTTCTATTTAAAATTGCTATATGTACTAAATGACGTATAACTATTCCTTTTTCCCCATAAACATCATAGCCAGCTCAATATTTTGCTATATTTAAACATCTACTTGCAAAGTGATTGCGAATATGAATATTTTCTAGTTTGTTTTCTATCATCATCGGATAATTCATAGCAAACCATTAAGTTTATTTCAAACCTTTCGACAGCAACTTCTATTTCGCATCCACCTCAACATTGATGTCAGTTTATTAAAAATGTTTGACACTTTTGGTTTAATATGTCAAGTGCTTTCAGAACAAATTAAATTGAGTTTAAAGTGAGTTTTGGACATACATACTTGTTGAACGTTTAGTATTTTATACTATTGTAAGACGGAAGTAAATTTAAAAATTTTAAGACCATTTATAGCAAATTTTTTGTTATTCGGGAAGCGACATAAATTTCTCTATAAATATAATTCAAACAACTTTTGAAATTAACTACTCGCAAATAAATTATAGTAAATTGTTAGAAATAGGATAATTAATATACATATATGTCGCATACTTTTTTGAGTTGCAGTGCGCAAAAGTTCGTTAAAGCAAAACATCACGCAAACTGTCTAATTACTCTCATTCATCAGCAATGATTGCGCACATATTTACTTTACTTAACTTTCACTTCAAAACATTATTATTTTTTGTGCTCGCAACCACAAGCTTCCACAGGTTCTTCTTCTGGTTTGCTATGTGACAGAGTTTCATATAGTTAAACCAAACTAGTTGTAAATATATGTATGCAGGTATGTGTGTGTGTACACTTACAAGAATGACACTTTCTATAATTCCCCACTGTGTATCCTGCAAAATATTCTAGACTCTCCTCTTCATGACACGCATGAACGTATTTATCTAAATGGTTAAAAGCCAAGCTTCCTTATTTTCGCAATTAACTTCATGAGTGGCTAAATGTATTTACTTATGCACTCGTATGTATAGTTATATGTAGTACATATGTTTTCTTATTTGTCCTTGTGCCACACACCAAGGCTCCTGAAAGGCTATGGTCAAGGTGTGGAGTATAAGAAAAAAAAAACAAATTCCCAGCACGTACGGAAAACACACGCATACTCGTGCATATTTACTTGCGGGCGGAGGTTTACCTGTAGTCACTAGGTTCGACCAAGTAAGAGTAGCGGATCTATGTACAATGGCGACCTGCATACATACATATGTATGTAGGTGAGCACTTTCATTTTAAACCAGAGAAGGGTTATTCTTAACTGTGGCAAAATGTGAAAAATTACGTTCACATATAAAAATACGTGTTGGGGGATTTGAGTACTCACATGTCTGCAGCAAGCATAAAATTACATACATACATAGTTGTCGACTTTATCAACAAAACAACATAAATGACTTTAGCAGGTTTTATTTTGAACGCATACATTTTAAACTCTCATAAACTAATATATAATTTTAAGTCGATTTATATGAAGTTGAATGTTTAAACGACGGACTTATATAATTAATTGTTAAAAAATTGTAAAAGAACTATTAGATTTGAAGCTTGATAGGAAAAAGTACTAAAAGATGATCAGTTGCTTTGTCAAATTTCCAAAGATATGTGTGTACGAGTACAAGAACACTCGATAAAAAAATGAGGAAAATTCTTTCGACTTTGCAACGCCCTAGCGGTACAAGTCAATGCCGAGAGGGTAAAGATTAAAAAAGGTTGAAGAAACACCTATTTGGCTCTCTAAAAATATATTTAGAAATATTAACTTTAATCGCCGTTGTGGTTGAGTGGGTAGCGATGCGTGCTATTACTCGATATGGCGCTGGGTTCGAGGTTCGAATCTAAGCCAGGGCAAGTAAAATCTAAATCAAAGAACATTTTTTTTCTTATCGCGGTCACCCCTCTGTAGGTAATGGCACACCTCCGAGGGTACTTCTGGCATGATAAGCTTTTCATAAAATAGGTACATCGTGTTTTTTTTGTCCAGAGGTGAAAGCGCCAAATTATAATTATTATTAATTAAAATTATTTTTCAAGTAAAATATTTTTCATTCTCTAAGAAAAACCATAAATAAACTCTTTTACAACTAATTAAAAAAATATAGAATGATTTAAAAAAAAATCCATCTAAATTTCGAACTTTTCAAACATTTTATTTTGTATGCAGTTTTTTGGCTCATTCAGTGCAGGTTTCAAGTATTTTCACGTTATCACTGATTTTTGACAATTACTTGGAGTTTCCGCCATACAAAGTAAAGCCGCGATCAGTATTTTTAAGTAAAAGAAACCAGTGGTAATTCGTAGCCCCCAGAAACTTTTACTTTGTTTTACTAAAATTGATTGAATTACATATCTGCATACCATAAAAAATTTTTAAATTATTTTTAAAACGTTCGAAATTTTGATACAATGTTCTACATTTTTTATGAAATTAAATCAAACACCATAATTGTTAGAGAAAGGCTGCATAATTCCAAAAAATTTTATTTACACTATGCACTGAAATAAGATTGTCTTTACGTTTTATTTCCTCGATTAGTATCTTTGTATTAAGGTTCCTTTTTTTTTAAATTAATATACAATTATATCCAAAACAAAACCATATAAACTAAAAATACAAACTTTATAGAAGTTAAAAAAAAACTTTACCAAGAATGCAAGCCTTCATATAGGCAGTTTCTAGCAGCAGTTTTTGTTCGACGAATTAACAGACATTGACATTTTTATACCCGAGCGTACACTTTGTTCGCATAACGGTTGTTTGTAACAGCAAAAAATAATCAAGATAGATATAGACTATATATACTAAAATGATCAGAATGAAAAGATAAATCGATTTAGCCCTGACTGTCTGTCCGTCCGTCCGTCTGTCTGTCCGTGGTTACCACGCCCACTTATAAAAAACCATCTTTAAGTATCTCAACAACGATGTAAGGAATCGTCACAAAATTTAGGAAACAATTTGATATCACTAGCATCACTATCAATAATTTTTGAAATCGGACCATTACCACGACCAACTTCCAAATAACGGAAATTTTGAAAAATGCAAAAAAGTTCGTTTTTCAGTATTTATTGGAAGAAATTGGGTAAATTTTAATACTAGCTGTGATTTGAAACAAAGAAACGGTTATTTTATCAAATCATGGGCACCGACCATACAAAAATATATCGCGAGGGTATATAAAAATCGGTTTCGTCCGAATTTAGCTTTTCTTACTTGTTTTTATTGGCGCTTTTCAGAGAATTTTTCCATAAAAAACAATTCTCGAGCATAAGTTATATTGAAACGGTGGCCTTAACAACAGGGCCGTCAGTGCAGCACTTTCCAGTCTGAAAAGGAAGCAAAGAGATTGGTCTTGCAGTGAACGAGGACAAAACAAAGTATCTTACGGCAGCAAATAAAAAATGTTCACGTATTATGACCCCCGTCACTGTTGACAGTTACAACTTTGAAGTAGTCAAGGATTTCGTATACCTTGGATGCAGCATTCGAAATCAAGCGAAGAATAACACTTGGGTTCAGTAGGCAATTGAAAAGCAGAGCGCTTTCTCGACGAACGAAATTCTCGCTCTACAAATCCCTCATCATGCCCGTCCTTTTATGTGGCGCAGAAACATGGACGATGCTAAACAGCGATGAGAAGGCTTTGGGGCTTTCGAGAGAAATGATCTACGCAAGATTTATGGTCCTGTTCGCATTAACGACGAGTACCGAAGAAGATGGAATGATGAACTGTATGAGCTGTATAATGATATGGATATAGTCAATCGCATAACGACTTCCTTCGAATCGGCACCCATGGGTGGGCAACGAAGGCAAGAGCGCCCAACAACACACTAGATGGACCAAGTGCAGAAGGACCCGTCTTCACTTGGTGTGAATAATTGGCGAAACCTAGCGAAGTAGAGAGGGAATTGGCGAAGAAGAATAATTCGATTCACTAGTTTAAGTTTTACCTGCGAAATAGTTGTTTTAATATAAAACGCCTACCAACATTGGTAAGCGCAATCTTTTGGCTTTAGCCGAGTGGAATACGTACATATATTTTACACCTATAGGTATTGAGTTTTAATTAAAACGTCATTTATCTTCTGGCTTGTGCTAATATTTACCCGTATTCGTAAGTGAAAGCATACCTGCATACATTTCTGAATAACTGTTGCAAGATGCACACACCTACAAATATACTTTAGTATACAAACGGTCAATTCAAGCGAGCATTCAGAATTTAATTACGCTGAACTGACCTGTTTCGACGAGCATTAAACATAAATAAGTAGGCGAGTAAATGACACGAAATGAAGAGTAGTGCAATCGTCCGTCTAAATATTTAAAGTATGCAAGCAGAATGAGTATTAATGAGCCATGAGTGGATTACGCACAATTAGCAATAAGTGATGCCAATACGATATTTTTACTCACTCACTGCAAGTGAGAACTGACATTCAAAAACTTTTAAAGTGAGAAAAAATTGTTATTTTATATTTAAGTTTCCAAACTTTAGTCTTTCTTCTATACTTAATCACTCAACTGATCGAAATACATTGACTGGGAGTCCTTGATCCGATTAAAAAATCATTGAAATTCATTGTTGTTCGCAGTCACACAACGCTGCTCCTTGGCATTTCTCAACCACTTTGATTTCAGTTAACACCTGAGTTATTAGCACGCATACATCAAAGCTTCGCACAACATCCGCCTTTACGCTTTAAAAACAACCCACTTTATCGCTACGCTGTCGCCGAATAAAGGCTTGCGCCAACCATGAACAAATTTTATAGCAAACGACCCAACATGAACTTCCGAAACGACCGGCCCACCTTCCATTAATCGGTGCTTCTTATTAAAGCGATATGCATCTTAATTAGTCGTGGCTGCCATAAAGGCTTTTGTTTGCCATCGGACACCTACAATAGCAACAACGTTGTGGCGGTGGACTCCGATTCCTTAATTTGCGATGTGTTGCAAGCGTATGCACTTTGCACGTCATAGTATTGCTACCGCATATGCAACGCATCCAAATACACACACACACACACACGCATAGACGCGGCGTTCATTTGTGCAGTAGGCGTTTTGTGGGGTGTTGCCTCGCCGTTGCATGCCACTAACGTGGCGTTCATGGCAAATGCTTTGATTGCCGGCATAAATCATAAGGCAACACAGCGCATCGATTGCAGTTGCGACAATGGTGTAGAGCTTTGTGAAACCTGCTACTTGCAATGGCAGAAATAATGGTTAGATGCATTGATGATATTTAAAGGAGTTTGTATGTATGGACGAGTATGTAGCCAAGGTGTTACTTTTATTGGTAAATAGCGAATGCGAGAAGCAAATAAGCAAACAAAGTGCTCTTTAAAGTATTTTTATTTAATATCTGTATTTTTATTTAAATAATATTTAAATAAAATTGTTCAATTTGAATTATTAAGCATTCAAACAACTTATTGATGGTCGATCCTCATCTATTAAGCTTGTTTAAGAAGTATTCCTGCAGTCTTGTAAGCATAAATAATCTCTTAAATACTATCGATGAAAACAGCGAATTTTTTATAACTTTTTAACAACAAGCGATGATAGTGAAAATAAAATATAAAAAAAATTTATTTTATTTAAAGTCAATTTATTTTTATGTAAAAAAGCTGAATTTATAAAAATAAATTGCTTCATTATTTTTTGCTTTTCTTATTTTTTCGGGCAATTTCCTCATTGACTCTTGAATTCCTTTTTAATCGATATCCTTAAGCTCCTTTAATTTTATTAACTACAAAAGTGGTATTTTTTGCAGTGTATCCTTTGCTATAAACAGCTCTTTAAAAATTTGTTCAAAAAGTTTGAATTGGCCTTAGTTGGGGCACGTTTGGAGGTTATACTCTTTATGTCCAAATTCAATTCAATGTATTAATACATTTTTCTAGTTCAGGAATCTATTTCTTTGTATAATTCTGAGCAGAAATTGCTTAAACATTTACCGGTTCACTTATACCACGCTCGCTGATTGTTAACCACAACAAAACTTTTTCGGGGCACTTAGTTTTTAGAATATATGTATGTTGTTTCACTTCGTCGAATGCTTTACATTTTTCAGACTCGAAGTAATGCTTTGGCTGCCATTCGTTGCCTTCCACTGTGAAGTAGCTCTCGCAATCCACGGTCGAGTGAAACAAAGGTTGCGACTTCCGAGAACCGCTACTCTGCTCTTTGTCGATTTGAAAGCATCCGCCCATTCGATAACGTAGTAATAATATTTTTATGCAATAAGCCGCTTTCACACGATCTTAATTGTTTGTGTGGCATGAGTGACAGGGCGAGAAGTATAAGCGTATTCATTTAATCATTCATATTTTACGGTTTTTGAAATTTATTGATTTTTTACTGTCGGGACATGACTTTCCGTTAATGAATAAACGTGCTTAATTTTGCATAGCATACTTTTACATCGCACAATGGTTGCATATAAATCTTTCCGTGTGAAGGCCCCCAATCGACCGTTCTCGTCTTCCTTTTTCTTTTTTAAAATATCTTCTTTGCACTGCCATTCTTATGATACTATTGCGTCAATGAATTTTGCTCTCAGCTGGATTTTCGCAATCTTGTATTCTATGATTGTTGGCCGCATTTAACTATTTTTTCCTGCTTTTCTGTAGTGGCAGGTTTCGATTTATTTTTTTTATTTGCATGTTCCTAAATTCCAAATTTTTTTTTCTAGTATTTTGATCAACTTTATATTTTCGTCCCAAATGCTTTATATTTTTCACGTACTTTGCTTTTTTTTAAGCAAATTAATTCGCATCGAAATAATTTGTATGCAACAACATCAGGAAGATATCCCGTTGGTTCTTTAAATTGGAGGTTGTTTTTTGCAAAATTGTTAGTTTCACAAGCTGTGTTCATTTTTAATTGGTTGTTGTTGTTGCTTCCGACAGCGTGTGAAATGATGTAATTTGAAACGAGTTTTCGTTATACTTGTCAAATTTTGGTTGAGTACAAACTTTTGAGCCATTTTTGATGTTTTGTAAAGTTAATTAACTTTGTGAAAAAAAATATTTGTTATCACTCTTTAAGACTTATATTGCGGGAAAAAAATTGGTGAAAACATAATTTTTTGTTAAAAAAAATGAAAAATCACTAGTTTGCATGGATTATAAACTTACTACTTCAAACTTGCGATCTTTACAGCGATTATGTCTCCACATGACTTCCGGTGCTAGCTTTTAAATATGTATAACTTCACTACACAGTAGAGTAACACTTTTATCGTGTTTTTTTGTGTATTAGTTATGTGCTAAGAAGTTCAATAGAATTTGTTGATATCTTAAGGAAATTGCCCCTAGGACCTTGCAGCATTTCGGCATGTTTCCTGTGTATTCGCTTGAATCCAGCTCTCAAGAAAAATCACAAGAAATAATTTTCATTATTTCTGTTGCTGGAAAATTTCTAGAGGAATAATTATGTATACGAAAATTTTAAAAACAACAAAAAAAAAATAAAAATACACGCGCATATTTTCTGGATAGCTTTATACTGATTTAAGAAATCTTTATAGACGAAAATTTCTTTTTCATTTCTTGAGTGTCATTTTATATGCAGTTTTCGATTTTCTTGAGAGCTGTGTACTCATTCAAAAAATAAAAAAATTAAATTTTCTACAAGACTTGGCTTAGTTAATATTGCAATCGGAAGATAACAAAAGAGCTTAAATTATTAAAATGCTTCTTATGATAATACAAACATTTTCTAGACGATTGTGCGAAAAGTAAACGCTAGCAAGTAAACACAACTCCTCAGATCATATTTCACATATCCCTGGCAATTTCAGTCTTTAGGCCTTAACATATGTTTGCACATACGAATTTGTAGTGTGCTTGTGCAAACGCACATACTCGTATGCAGGGACGGGTCCAGAAAATATTTGGGGGGAGGGGGGTGTGGGAAGTTGGGTGAATTTATTTTCAACTTTTTACGATATTTTACAAATTTGGTGATATTTGATTATAATCCTTAAAAACATGGATATAATAATATTGGGTAAAATGTTGAATGCATTTTTATAAAGCCATCGTTAGGCTATGATTATATCATTTGAATCAGTAGAATCATAAAACGTCAGGGATTTAAAGTGCTTCATCGATTCTCCTCTTTTTCTTTGCCAACATATCTAGTATTTGGTGACTAGTAACCTCAATGTCTCGATGAATATTTAGCAGCGTAGATACGTCCTCAATCTCCGTAAAGTGTAAAAGGACCATTCACTCGAGGCCACCGTGACTGGTAACGTGGCACGGATTTGAAAAAGTCGGCAAATGTGTTTGTAAAATTGCAAATTACGAAGGCGGTTTGATAAGTCATTAAATTATTGAATAAAATATACTTTTTCGGCAAACGACTTCAGCAGAAGCCAAGAAGAAAGAAGTCTGATGAGGAAATGTGGTGATTTCCCAAATAGTACTATAACTTCTACCGCTTTGAGTATTGTTGTTTTTTCGTAATAATTTTCAAAATAAGGCGATCGGCCTTAAAGCTCAAAAAAAAAAAAAAATAATATTTTAATTAATTGTCTTAAACTGCGAATTCACAAAAACAAACTCAATTAAATTCAATTTGAATAAGGCAATCCATTTGTATTCCAGTTACTGGGTAATAATTTTTAATGCTTTTGGCTAGAGTGAGTTTTTGTGTGTGCTATGAATTTGAAAACACGGTTGAAATTTTCTGAGACAACCGATATTTTGGGGGTTCCAGACACCCTGGACCCCTCCCCTGTAACCGTCCCTGCTCGTATGTGTACACACGAGAACATCACATTAAAACCAATATCCTTAAACGAAAAATAGTACTTTGTGCTAAGCTGACATAGACAGATGATTGTATGTCATTGTGTGAAGATTTCAACAGACTGTTTGGCTCCGCAATTTCAGCTAGACTGATTCACTACTGTCTGTCGGCCTTTTGGCCTGTCTGGGTGTCTATGCACTGGAATATGTAACAGCATCTTTAAGAGCAAGTTGCTTTTGTAGGCTTTGTAGTATTTAGCGCATCAATTTTTTTGTTCTTTACATTTTTAGTTTCTTTAGGTCTACATCCACTCTCAGGTGCCACTTGGGTTCGCGTTTAAATTGGCTTTTCTGTGGCATTTTCGCACCTTAAAGCGCGCTCACACTCATTTGTGCTTCAAGATCTTGGCTATTTGCATAAATAAATGCACGCGTGTATGTCATTTGCTTGAAGTTAATTAGAAAATTAAGGATTCTCAAGATGAATTACTTTTGCGGCTGTGCAACATTTTATGAGCGACAAGTTAAATAATGAACATCCATAAATATTCGTGTTTATGAATGTTTAAGTGTTATTCTTAAATAAAAGTGGAAAGAGCTCATTTAAAAGAGTTTCGAATTGAGTTCTACGAGTGTTTAATTACTGATTGAAGATCACAATTCGTATCCCAGGTGGTTTCACTTTACAGTTTAAAAATTTATGTTACTCGTCATTATAAAAGCTTAGATGAACCATAGTTCCATTCTAGTTTAAATCATGCGTGATAAATAATATTACGATTCCGAAGGATTGAGCGAGTATTTAAGATTATGTTTCTTGAAATTAATATTTTCTTTATAAACGGTTCTCAAACTAAATTTTACTCAAAATCAATTTTAACGAAGTATGAAACAAATTCTTGCTGAACCAGTAAGGGAAAATCGTGGGTTATTTTAACTTGTATTATATACTGTGTTAAGAAATTATAGCACAACCACAAATTTACAGATTTGGGCACGTTATGTTTCTTCTTATTTATTAATATTTATTTTTAAGTAAAATATAGTTCATTCTCTAAGAAAACCCATAATTATCTAACAAACTATTCACAAAATGTACAATAATTTAACAAAATTTCATCAAAATTCGGAACTTTTTTAAAAAAAGTTTTAAAATTTTTTTAAATGCAAATTGCAAGTGTACAAGTTAACACTGATTTTTGACAATTTTTTTACAGGCAGTACCCCCATGCAACGCAAAAGCGCGATTAATTTTTATTTGAAAGGAATTGCGAAAGAGCGTAATTTAAAAAATTGTCAACAATCAGTGGTAATTCGTAGGTACTAGAAACTAGCACTTTGTTGTGCCAAAATTTAATGAGTACCTATCTGCATACCCAAAAATTTCTAAAAAAAATTTTAAAAAGTGCGAAATTTTTATGAAATTTTGTTAAAAGTTTTTTATAAAATTAAAAAAAATTGCTTTAATTGTGTTTGTTAGATAATTAAAGATATTTTATTATTGTTTATATAATTTTAAATTATTGTAGGATAAATAAATTGTCCAAATGTGTCAATATGTGTTTGTGCTATAATTTGTGAACAGAGTGTATTTCAAATGAAAAGCATTTCGAATTAAATATTGATATAATATCATTCAAAACTTATGTCAGACATTTTGGAAAGAAAGCTTAATAAATGTAAAATAACTAACACCTACATACAGGGTGCGGCAGTTAAATCCAGACAAATTTCAATTTGAACTTCCCGTCATATCGCAGTTCCGTCAAAGGTCGCGATTACGGTTTTTGAACGCCGTGGGCGTCTAGTAAACAGTCATAATCTTAAAATAGCCGAGATGCTACGTTCAATTGCGGATTACAGTCGAAGAGTGTGCGGGCGCTTCAGGACAAGGATGGAGCCGGTAATTGAGGCCAACGGCGAATATATTGAGTGATTGTACTCCTGACAGGTCACACGAATATTGACTTAAAATATTTTCTCTTACCTTTGTACTTTGTATCAATAAATTATATTTTCAAACAAAAAGCAATTTGTATGGGTTTAACTACCGCACCCTGTATGTACACTAACGTGCATGTATGTAGATAAACATCATGGAAACCTACACTAAGAACTGGTAAGTCCCTCTACGAGTACAAACTGTTTATATTTCTAAGAATTTCATTAATCTGTAAAGAGAGTGACAGCAAATTTACTTTCCAATGGACACGGGCAAGTATGTATATAAAAATCAGCGCTGAACACAGCTTAATTCAAATGTAACAAGTTCGTCAAATGACGCGCATGAAAACTTGTACAAAAACACAATAAAATGGCAAAGGCAACGGTATTACTTGTTTTAAGCGTTTGTTTGCCACTGCAGGTGAGAAGCGATAAACAAATTATATTTTTAATAAATTGCACTAAAGCTATCGATTTCTTCCAGCTCGCCGTAGCTTTTCCCCAGCAAAGCCCTTTCAAACCCATCGTCGAGGAGCTTGACACCAATTCAAAGGAATTGCAGCGCAGCAAAGATTCAAACTCGAGTGGAATTGATTTGCGCACAACGCTTAATCCAGTGATTAATAGTATTTTTGCCATAATTCAAGATCACTCAAATACACTCATCATAGAGGAGGGCAAGTTTTTTGAAAATTTCCTAGACGAACTCAATGCGCTGCCTGTGAAGAGTTTACACATCCAAGACCTTAGCCTGGGCTTGTCGGGTATTTTGGAACGAAAGAAGAAACTTGATTTAAATGACCTCTCCACTTCTGCGTTGAATGAAAAAGCAGCTTTAATTAACGATTTTGCTAACAACTTCGGTGACATAGCCAGCGTAGCGATAAGTGATAATCCCAGCAATGAGACTGCGAAGTTGCAGAAAATTATTTATAAGTTAGATTTGCTTGGACTCAACGAACGCGTTAATAGTGCACTGAAAGACGCAGTGCAAAAGTTTGCGGTAATATTTGAGAATTTGTGGAATTCGATGAGTGCAGCACAAAGGGAAGAGTATAAAGCTTTGAAAAAATGGTACGAAAGTTTGCAGTCGAAATCTGTTCAGGCGAAATACAGCGCGCTACCTGAATTCATACGCAGTCTTGAAGGCATTCTAATTAAACAGATTTTAATCTAAGTCGATTTTATAAAGTTCAAAAATAGTTGCACAGACTTATTTGCATGAAGCAACTGTTTTATTAAAAGAAAAATATACTATGGAGATATAATTTGAAAACAAAATACTGTTATGAATCGAAGATGTTGGAGAATATTTATCGATTTTCTCATGTTTCTCGTCACTTCAAAATTTCTAATCTTTTTACATCATTACGTAGAAAAAAATGCAGCGAATAAGTATATGCAATAGATATCTACACACAAAATAATCAAATCGCGGAAATAGAAAAGAAGCTGAGAAAAAAACCATCGCTCCTTAAGCTATTTCACAGTTACCAACTTAGCATTCAAACAAATACCACTCAGCATCAGCATCACCTTTTGTACTCAATTTACTTCCGCCAACGACCGCAAAGTTGGTCAAAGTAAAATTTATTACCCATTCGATCGTGCGCTTGCGCATTACTCTTACACATTACCTAGGCGCAGGCGCCTAACTATTTCGTACGCCCACTACTGTTTGCGCATATTTACAGCTTAGTGCCCTGAGTACTTTGGGGTATTTGTTTTCGCACTTCATCCGATCGGTTCGTTACTGCAGTTGAGTTCAGCCAACGAGGCGAAAATTTTCAATCAAGACATTATTTACTTGCATATATAAATAAATTTAGTGTGCGATGTGTGGGTAGGCAGGCAATAATGATGGTGTTGGCTACAAACATACTTATGTACATTTGTTAATACTCGTACATACATACATACATAGATATGATGGCATTTGCAACCGTATGCAAATTGGCAGTCTTCACTTATTTACTTGCATTATTTATGATATGATGTTCAAATGTGCCTGATACGAATACCTTCATAAAAGGAAGATAATTGAATGTATGTGTGTCTCCATGTGTGAACGCGTTAAGCTGTTGTTTTGCAGTTCATTAGAGATTTGTGAGCGAATTTGCGTGCTATTTAGAAAATATGAACTTTTACTTCGATTTTGTATTTCCTTCATTTTAGGACGAGCAAAAAATTCATTAAAAATCTGTCTTTTTTTTTTTTTTTTTTTTTGAAGTTTTCAACGCATAATATTTGAAAAACTCCGAAATGAAGTCTGCTCTTTTTTGCTCCCCCCTAAAGAAATAATTAAAAGCCCATAAATTAAGTAACTTCTTCAATTTCAGCTGGCTCGTCCCATTTATTAGTTTTCCTGCAAAATTTCATGGTTGTATTTCACATGTCAGCGCATTAATTATCGTCCGTCAACCTCTGCGCTTCCAGTTTGTTAATCGAAAAAATTCTAGAAGTGCGACTAATTCATACAACTTGCAGCTGTAATGTATTGTCAGTCAGTCGGTTGTATTAGAAGTAAGTTTTCCCAGCAGGTCGCTGGCTACAAAAAAAAAATGACGAATGTAGAAGGTGAGCTTGTACCAGCGCTGAAGTACGTATGTTCATACATACATACATACATACATGTGGCTAAGTATTTGTCTTGTTGTTTAATGCAAGTTACATCCATCTTCATTTTCTTCCTACTTGCTCCTCAACCGCAGCGACAAAGTTTTATAAGCTTGTAAGCTGCATTTCACGCACTACGCCCGATCAGAGTTTGAACAAGACATGGCAGCGATTACTTGTACTTTAGTCGCCGCCAGAATTATATGGTTGTTACATTGGCTATTTACATCTAATTTTTAATGCTTGTTTGGTGTTGAGCGCCTACGCATGCTTAGCTTAAGTTGGCAGCCTGCAGCCGCCAGCCGGCAGCCGACACCAATTGGAGGTTGTCAACGGCGAGGCTGATTGCTTCATTATATTGCAGATGCATGTACTCTTATAAATAAAAATTAAAAATACAGATTTGAGCACTCTATTTTGACCACTACTGTAGCGTATGCGACATGTCTGGCGTTTCGCATTCGACCATGTTCTCTTCATACAGTGCGTTGTGTTCAAACTAAAGCTGCAATAATTCTACGATGTTTTGGTTTCTACCGATAGTATTTGTTGTAGGCAGTTATATATATAATGGTGTTGTTGTTGCAGCGCTCCATCACTTGAATGTGGGCCATTAGGCAAATCTATTCTGCCTGTTGCATTCATGCACTGTGGCTCCCCGGTAAGTTTGCTGGTAAACAGTAGCAAAAGCGTTTGAGTCTTCTCTTTTCCAATGAATTTCTCAGGTGCGGTTGTAGGACTAGGTATGGCAGCATTTCGAATGCGGGTTGGTCGTGGCTCTGTTGCTGTTGATTATATTGGTTTGGCGGCGGTTTTTGTTTGAGGACGACAAATGTTTTCTGCTTGACTAGTTGTGGCAAATCTGGGGACTGGAAAATGCTGTGGAAATTTTTGTTACATTTTACAAATACAGTACTTGGAGATACTTGTTTTCTATATTTTCATTTGTATGTAAATTAGGGAGTGTTACAGGCTTAAAACAATGTGATGTCGAGTACAGAATGGAAAGTTCCGAAATAATGACTTAAGTGAGAGCTTGGTGATATTTTATATAATAAAATTAAGTAAGCTAATAAGTTCTTAAGACCAGTGAACTCGAATAGCGAAGATGCTGACAGAGAGGACTTTTTTAAATACAATTTTTGGAATCAAGGTCTACCTATTTGATTGCAGACAGTCACACCAATTTTTGGTAATTACCTTATTAATTCATTAATTAATTAATTAATTAACACACTTACATATTGAAACCAAAGCGAAGAGTACCCTCCTGAGAATCACCGGTACCAAAATCGGAACTGAGGGGTATCTGAGTTGGGGCAGTATAACACTCTAACAGAAAGATACCCTGAAATAGCAATACCTAGAGATACCATGAAATTAGAGTCAAGTTTTACAAAAAGATTCAAAACTGAATTGAGCAACAAAAGAAACCTACAAAATAAACCAAAGAATAATTACCTCGTAGATGGACGGCTTGCTTACCGAACAGGGTACCGGAGTTGGAGTGTAGGCCGAGAGCTAAGTATCGGAACCCATGGGGACACATATGGCTATCTTTCAGGTCAAAATATATGCCATATAAATACATGTGGAGTTTAACATCCGGGGACGGAACATTGTGATTTATCGATCAGCCAAGCAGCTATTAAGGCTTTTAAATCTTAACAGGTAACCTTAAAACTTGTGATGGAGTGTCTTGCTAAGTTGAACACACTTCATCTAATGAACCGGATATGGGTTCTTTAAGTGCCAACAAAATTGCGGACATGCTCGCATCAAAACCGTTTATAGTCCCCAAACCTTTCTCAGAGTTAGAAAAAGAGGCACTGTCTGCCTGAAAAAGAAAAGAGGATAAACAATTCAGTAAATTATACTGGGACCATCTACCAGGCTTGGAACACTCCACATCGTTTTTGGGTACTTACAACCAAGCAAGATTCAGATAATGCATGGGCTTATCAAAGAACAATTTGTGAATGACCACAGGAATTCTTACAGTATACTGTAGGTTGAATTATCACTTGAATAAACTAGGAATATATTCGCAAGAACGTTGCAGATTTTGTAGGAAAGCTAAAGAAACTGCAAAACATGTCCTGCAACAGTGCCCCGCATTGATGCACAAACGCAAAAAATTCCTAGGCGAATATCTGGAAATTCTTTAATCCAAGCAAGGGCACAATATTATTTTTCCTAACAACAATAATAATTATAATTACGTTATAAATATATTTGTTCTTAGATGAGTGAATCCACACCAATTTACTATAATTTTCTTACTTTTGCTTAACTTCGTATATCATATTTTTATGCGTTTGTGGCAATAACTTTTTATGCATGGAACTCTGTTTTCAATTTTCATAATATACCATTATAATATGTCAAATTTCTACAATTTCCGAAATTATTTCTTTAATTGAAATGTATGCTTCAAGTTTGAAAAACCTGTATCTAGTAGTTACGAATACTGTCTTGCCTTTAAGAGGGTGAGCTCATGCGTATTTTCAAAATTTTAAGTTTTTAAATTAATTATCTTAAACTTTAAAGACGTATCATATATATGTACTAACATTTATGTCTAAAAGGTGTTAACTGTTACAAACAACTTTTATGCGAACAAAATTAGAATATCTTTGTGCACAAGTGCGTTTAGGTAAATAAATGTGAACATTGGGTCGAACAAATATATTTTTGTATGAATTTATTTCATAACGATATCAAAATTGACAAATTTACATTTTAAATACCCATCGGCCTTTTCATCCATTGTATGAACTTTGCTTCACTGTGTCTGCGCTCTTTCCAGCCACAACAAAACACAACATTACAACCCCCAATCGAACAGACAGCGAACATGTTCGCAAGCAACAGTTGAACTACTCTACGGATTTTGGTCGTGGCAACGGACAACGCACACTTGCATGTTTGTTGGCAACACACACATATTGGCCAATTTACCAGCGTTAGCTGCTGAACGCTTAGCAAGTTTAGTTTTCAAAACGAGCTCTTGGTATGTTGGTTGTAAGTGATGTGCACCGGGCCAACGAAGTGAACGGTTAATAAATAGCAGATGGTCAATTTTAAACAACAAAAAGAAAAAAATCGAAGAATAATGATCAAAATTATGTATAACTGACACAATTTTTTTTTCACAGTAGATACTAATGATGTTAATTGAATGAAATCATAAAAGTAAAAATTACAAAGTTAAGAAAAAAAAAAGTTTAAGTAAAAAATTATAAACACAACAGTGATCTAGCAACGAATTAGAATGAGTTACGATGAGTTTGGCGCTGGCGTGCGCCTTAAGTGAATTTTAGTGATTTGAATGGGCTAACACAACGCTCTACTGAAGAAATGTCCAAATTACTTTAATGCATACATATTTACTCGTACGTACATATGTATGTATGCATGTATGTCTCAGTGAGCTGATGCGTTTGTATTTACATCTGGCTTTAGAGTTTATCGTGGCTCAGCGCCTGGACGATGATTGTTTAGTTTTGTCCTTTGCTCTTTTTATGGGCCTTGCCGCAACTGGCTTTCAAGAGTTGGCCAACTGCAGCAGCAACATCCGCGGCGGTGACGGCGTCGCATTTGTGACCATTGTACCTGCTTTTGGCGAGTGCATCTGTGTGTTGGTTTACATTTTGAAGTGTGTTTGTGTGGTGCGCCTCTAAGTTACTGTAAATTGCAGAAAGCGCTTAGATAAACAACAATACAAAAGACAACGAACTATACAACAAGTTCTAAACAAACACAGAAGTCGCATTTGCAGTAGCGCGACTGTGCTTGCGCGTCTGTGTGTGTGTGCGTGTGCGTGCCAACTGGAGTAGCGGATGCGATCGTGGCATGGAAAATTATCTGATAGTTGAAAGTAAATATTACCACCAATTAAACAACAACAATAAAGTATAATAAAAATTATTCTCGATAGTGACGGAGGTTTTAAATTTATTGTGCTTTGCACGCGCTCGTTCTTTTGTGAAGTAAAATTTTAAATAAGAATTGTTTAAAGATTACAAAGGAAGCGTTGCAATTTAAAGAAAATCTTGTTAAAAACAAAAACATAGAAATTAAACAAAAATTCTTAAGGTATTTAATATTCAACTTTAAGATAATACAAATAGTTTACACTAAGTTTTTAAAGAATTGCGCTTGTAATCTCGCGAAAGCTGTGTACCTTCCGACAATCTGCTGCTAACATATCATAAGCGTGAAATTCTGCGACGCTAAGCTCAGGTTAGTGCTGTGCATATATTTTACTCAGTACGTTAAGAGTTTTAACACATTCACTGGTTGGTTGACTGTTAGCCTGTAATTTTATACTGCAAGATCTGTTCTTTTTGTTCTAAATAACTTATAGAACGTGCGAATAACTTTGGCGGTGAAAAAGATGTTTTAGCTGTTGAATTCAATTAGGTGAGTGCTCTTAATAAATAAGTTTATTGTTAACTTCCGCAAATATTCATACCTAATTAAAAATGATTTTGCAAACATGTGAGAGAAGTGTGGGAGCATTAAACTGATTGTATACAAAATTAGCAATCTTATTGCAATGATAGTGTTTGAAGATCAATCCCCCGTGCGCCTGAATTCTTTACTGTGGAGTTGGGTGACTATTAAGCAGATGTTATTGACCAATATTTACTCACATACTCGTATTTGTCTTCGTACTCAATACAATAATTTTTTTTTATATTGCATTTCCATATAAGAATTACTCATTTTCTTTTGTTTTGCTAGCAAATTTTACAAACGGCCATTAATTTTGACAGAATAGTGTTGTAAAGTGTATTCAAAATTATTGGTTTTGGAACGCTTTTTCGTCATCCCTTGTCCAGTATATTCAAAATATAAGAGAGTTGATTAAAAGCGAGTTGGACGTTCTCGCTTACAAAAGATGACGATATCTGTTGCTTGAATAACTACTTCATCGTTGTTGTAAATTTTCTTGAAGAAATAAATATATGAGCATTTTTTTCTTGAGAGCTTCACACTGATTTAAGACATTTTTTTAGAAGAAATTTTTTTTTTTTAATTTCTTGAGTGTCATTTATGTATGTACATATGTATGTAGTGTATGAATTTTTAAATTCTCTTGATAGCTGTATACTAAGCTTAAAACTTTGTTCAAAACTTACAAAGTTCTTAGAGTAAAAAGTTAACATTAAAAAAAATTTAAAAACTTTTTGAATATGCAATTTTCAAACCAATTCAGTATACATATATAAATACAGATATGAAATGGCTTAAAATTACCTTGGTTTTATAACTTTTTTTAATTGCGATCTTCCGATCCAATTTGTCAACTAAGTACTTAATTCAACACAATAAGCGAGTAAAAAAACTTTAAATTATGTAAATAAAATTTTTGTTTCAAAGAATAAGGAATAAAATAAAAAATTAATTCAACACAATAAGCGAGTAAAAAAACTTTAAATTATGTAAATACAATTTTTTTTCAAAGAATAAGGAATAAAATAAAATCCAAAAATCGTAAATCCGAAATACTTACCAGCCGTAATTTCGATTGTTGTTGTTTACTTAATTAGACAAAAAAAATCACATCTATTGTATCCATCATTAAAAATATTTATTTGACCACAGTAAATTTATCGAGAGCAAACCAAAGTGTGATATCTCATTACACCCTCAACAAATTTATTATACAAATTTCTTCTGCGCCAAAACATATTTTTCTCAATAAATGATAATGCAAAAATGACTGATACTTAAGTAATTTCAACTTAATTTTCCGCCACTCCTTTCGAATTTCACAGCATCATTCTTTTTCAAAGAAATTTTTTCTTGTTATTTCGCAGCACCCATGCCATAAAATCTAATTACTTATGCATACATACATACATACATACTCGTACATAATTTCCTTACTCTTCGCAAGAAGCTATGAAAGTACTTACTTGGGCTCATTCATGCGGACACTTTTCAATTACAAGGCTTACAAACTAATTACTTAACTGTGCCACATTTCGCCATTCACCATTCGCCATTCACTGTTCGCTGTTCGCTGTTAGACAGTAGGCGTGCGGTGCGGGTGGTTTGGCGAGAAATTTCATTGTAATCTAGCCACTCATTGTTTCGAGTGTTTTTGTAAGAAATTCTTTGCGATTTTTGGGCATATCATTCACAAAGGGCTTGACTGAAATGGTGGCGTAATTTGCTACGAAAAATATTATCTTTTGTTTAACTTTGTGGGTATGTACATACGTACAATGCATGTATGTATGTATGTAGGTATGTATTAATGAAAATAACTGTTTTTTTTAATATAATGTAGGCAAAGTCTTCATTTAATAAGATTTTTTGATATCACTTTTCGTGTTTGTGCGTCTCTGCCGCATTTAGCATTTATGCCGCCGCTTAGCTAATGAAAACAAGCATGTATAGAGGGAACCGAACGGCGGTCTTTAAGAAGCTTCCGAAAAATAAAAATTATTTTGGCAACTTGAATCAGACATCAGATAAAAAAAAAACGATTAATGCACATATTTCTCTTCTATACTTTTTAAAATGTACGTACGGCTACAACCTTCAAGCTTTTCAGTTTAAAGTCGATTTTTTATTTTCATAGTACCGACAAGTTTTGAATAATAATTTTAAAAAGCTTAATACACAGCTCTCAAGAAAATCGAAAAATTCATATAAAATTAAACTCAAGATATGGAAAAGAAATGTTCTTTTATAAAAATTTCCTAAATCAGTCTCTCAAGCTCTCAACAAAAAAGTGCTCGTACATGTTTTTTCTTCCCGAAAATTTTCAGCAACGGCACAGTAGGTACCCTTCAAGCAACATAAAAATGAAAAATATTTCTTATAATTTTTATTGAGAGCTGTATTCATGTCTAAAAGTGATAGTTTTATGGCATTATTAAGTAAAATTTAAACTATTAAAAACGCTAATTAATTTTAAATTCGTTTTCCCCTGAGGGCCAACCTTTTTTAATTTGGAATTAAGCGGCGCTCACATACAGAGAATAAATAATTCAATTTAAAAAAATTTATGTATGTATTTGTTGTGAAATTTTGAAATCATTTTCACAAGTTTGCCAAATTACTATAAATAAATTTAAAAACAAATTTAAAGTTGTTAATAAAATAGGTCACATGGCATGCATAAAACGCACTCAAGTACGTGCGTATATACCATACACATTTATGTATGCATGTACATATGTATGTATATGTGCATAAGTATTCATGTGTGTGTGTGTGTGTGTATACACAAAATCACGCATTGCATTACGGCGAACTGCAGCTATAATAGCAACTCACACACAAAACCCATTACTTATGTCGAATTTTTGCTGTGGCTGTTGTTGCTCTAGTGTGTTGTTGCTTTAGCCATCTATGTATGGGCAACTAACAAAATTGCATCACCAGCCCAAAAGCAAACGGCCAAAGTAGCCATCAAGCAGGCGAACGGCGTGCCCGCCGCCAAGAGCGAGTAAAATAAACAAATGGACAGCAGCAGCAGCCAAATGGGGAGAGCGTGTGCGTGCGTGCGGCCAGCGTATTGTTGACAAACAAAAGCTCGCAATGCAATAGCGACAGCAACCGCAACAACAAAACACCAGCACTATCTAATAACAAACTACTAGTTTGTTTGTTTGTTTGCTCGCTTTTTGGTCAATGCAATTTCTGCTCACATCACGTTCGCTGGCGGTCAATCTGAAATTAGAGCTAACCGACGCGCTGGCCACTACACTAACACACTAACATACGAGTTTGAGCTGCCGCTTGGCATCAACTGTTTGTTTGGGCGCGTAACTTAGCCACTTTTTATGTGACTCGATTTATCTACATTTGCATTTCGTTCATATCTTACCACAGTCTACATTAAGTGTTTTTTTTTTGTGGGTGGTTCAGATGACTGGAATATTTATACGTTCAGAATGCTTTCAAAAACACACTCATATGAATGTCGTAAATAAGCAGCACACCTCCGCCTCCTATTTAGTATTGGGTGCGCATGCGCTTTTATCTTTGCAATATTGCATTTTTATGTTGGTATCCATATCAGAAAATAGCAGAAAATGCTCAGGCGGCAAACGTAAATTCTTCACCATCACATACTTTGCTTTTCAACGCTTGGACGTGCGCCCAGATTACACTCGCCGATAATCGAAAAGAATTTACTAATGCGCATTTATGTTGTCTGGCCAATTTATGTCCGCAGTTCGATGATAAGTACATAAGTATTGGCGTTATGGGGGTCTAGTCGCACTAAAATCGGCAATAAAAATAGTCTGTTGATTGAAAATAAATTCTATTAAATTGATAAGCTGATGGTGCGAGTACGAAAAGCGAACTGTGTGGATTATTTTACAATCAATTTTTTGTTGGTCATTTTTTTAACAATAACAAATGGTATTGTCATTACCACTGTACGCATACAATTGCTTTAACTTACATCAACTAATTCTAATAAACTCTTTACGCACTTCCTAAATAACATTGCTTTAAACCTTTACGCTAAGTTTAACCAAATTAATTAGTCAAGTTGCCAGCGCGTCTTACTTGGGTAATTGCCAAATGATTCAGCCATATCTTTTGCCAAAAAGTTACAACTAGAAAATCTAAAGATTTGCATAATCACGGCTTAAAAGTTGTAAAAAATACGCGTCAAAGAAAGTTTTCTTTACCTTTTCACTTTTCACATTTCTTTTTTTTTTTGCATTTCCTTTACTTTCGCTTGGCTCTTGGCGCAGAAATAATTAGTGGCGAAATTGAAGTTAAATTGACATGCCTTTTGAATGGCATTTGGCGTTGTATGGCATTTTGGGGAAAGAAGGTAAATGAAATTAAATAAATATTAGTTTAGTAAAAGTTGAATTATAAACCAATGACAAAAGTTCTGGAAAAGTGCAAACGTGATGACAAATCACAGTAAAATATTTTGTTTTTAAACACAATCATAAGTTAAAAAAAGTTTTTACAAAATAATTGTCAATTTTAATCATTTAAGGCCGATAAAAAAATTAACAAAATGTTTCTTACTAGAGCAATTGTTCTTAGTGCAAATGTGGGAATCAAAAAGGGATTACAAGTTGTTGTTTCGACTCCCGCAGATGCCAAGAATAAAGAAGTCTGATGTGAAAATGAGGTGATTTCCGAAATAGTACAATAACTTCTACCGCTTTAAGTATTGTGGTTTTTTGCTAATAATTTTCTCAATAAACCGATCAGCCTTAAACTCAAAAATAATTAAATGAAAAGGGATTACTTTTGAATCAGTAGTGAGATAAGATTGAAGATCTGAGATATTACTTATCTGACGAAGAGTCTAAACAAGTATGTTATATCATTTAAAATGCCTTATTTAACATACTGCGTGCAGCAACAACAAAAATATATCAACATTTTTTTAATGTCAAAAAAGCATGGTTTGAATGCAATAATGATGGAATACAAGATTGCGAAAATCGAGCTGAGAGCAAAAATCTGTGACGCAAAATTAAGCACGTTTATTCATTAACGCAAACTCATATTTCGACAGTAAAAAAAATTAACCAACTTTGAAAACAGTAAAATATGAACGATTAAATGAATATTTTACCATCACATGCTCATACTTGTCGCCCCGTCACTCATGCTGGCGAACAAGTAAGATCGCGTGAAGGCGGGGTGTTTCGAAAGCCTCTACCTTTTGTCACCTGACAATCAGTTAAAAAACTGAAATGCAGCATTTTAAAAAATTTTCGTATTTCAGGTTCCAAACCATAACCAATTCGAAACTTGCTGCAAACACTTCAATAAATTAAGTCACCCTCACAAACAATTCAATAAATTAAGTCACCGTGTATACCACACTTGAACTTCTATACTGATGGAATTACTCAGATACCAGCCGCTTGCATATATAAAGCGGACAGTTCTTCTCACTTATCTAACAAATCAAACGATCTGATGGATCTCTGATCAAATGCTCTACCATTTTACTTCAGATAGAATTAGTTTCGGATCTTCATCAGTAAAGTAGCAAAATAGTTTGATGAGTTATATACTGGACGAGCACCCAAAGTCGATGGGATCTTAAAGCCACATAGTCTTTGTAGCTTATGCGCGCACATTAATCAGCCCATTTATTAAACATATCTATTCATTTATCTTATTTCATTAGCGCACAAAAAACAATAAAATAAAATAATAAATTAACCATTCCAAACTTAATTAATTGCATACAATGCAGTTTTGCTAATTAGTTTCTTTTTACTAAAAAAACATGTCTTGGTTGCTCACTTTGCGACGGAGGAAATATTAAAAAAACAAAATAAAAAAATGTTGTTGTGTGACATTGTTGCGCAACAAAAGTGGACATGTTCTCCGCCTTCGAAGATATTTACTTGTTCTAATTTCTGTTACTGCCAAACAAGACTTCTTCTGCATAATTCATTGCGCCGTCACTCTGTCTGTCTGTCACTTACACATTCGTTTCATTGGTTTGTCTCTTCTACTCTGTAGACTGACACTCTCTGTGACAGTCGCCACGGCCACAAAAAGCGCGTATAACAACTCGTCGGTGCCTTGTCTGCTACGCGCATTGTCCAACAGCAATTTGCAACAAAGTATCGCTAACATTTTCTGGAACAACAAACTCCCAAAGCAGCAACAAATGGAAAAGAAGTGTAGGCAAAAACAAAAAACAAAGAAAACTGGAAAAAGAGCTCAATGACAAATAATGCAATGCAAATGGACCAACAATTATTTGTGTTGAATGATTGCAATTGTCATCGGTGCGTAGCAACAACAACAATGCGCTATATGTTAACTGAAGAGTGTTGCAACACATTGCTGCAGCGTCAACATTTCGCCTCCGGCTGCAACCACATTCATTTCTTCTTCTTTATACTTTTTCATTACTATTCTCGTATTTTTTTTTATTGCACACATGTAATTGTTTTTGCTTTGTTTACTGCTGCTGTTACTGAAGCTGAGTCTGTTGCTGTTGCTGTCATTTACATTGCTGCTGCTGGCATTGTTTTTTAAGCCGGCTTTGCTTTGGTCAGACCTTTGCGCTGGTGACAAAACGACGCCTCGTCGTCAAATGTTGAATTTTACACTTGTTTGACAGTTTTTGCCTTTCTTTTAATTGCTCTTCATTTTTACAAATTTATTTGTATTTAACTTTCGATGTGGCCTTTGTGTTGACAATTCACTGATGTGAATTAGTTTTTCAACAACTTATCAATTGTGAGCGAGTAGAAAGTTATATTTCACGCTATTAAAGGATACACTCATAAAGATAAGTAAATTCGAAAAGTCTTTCGAGATTGTCAACACTTCTTGTATTGCAGCTGTTAGCATGAACGATTAATAACAATATTTCAGAATTATTTTGATTTTGTGTCGGCTACGGGTCCACATCTTCTCCTCGATGGTTACGAATATATAAGTTAGTTAATATTGTATTTAAAAATTTGAAATGTTTGGTAATTGATGGGAATGCCATAAGTTTTATAAACATACACAAATGTTGAGAAATTCCAACAGATACGATTTGGATTAAATTAAAAATTATTTTTCTTAATTTAGCTCGGTGAGTATAAAAATGTTACCTACTTGCCAACTTGGAAAATATTTATTTGTAATTAGTAAAGGGGCACAATTTACAACCACTACGCCATAGTAGCATATCTTGTTAGAGAAATTTTTTTTTTAAATAATCCTAATTCAAAATAGTTGTGTTGGTGCTCTAGTAAATCATTTTTCTACAAGATCGAAGAAAGTAGTTTTTTAGCCAAAGTTTTTAGGCTGAAAGCTGTATTTTAGCAACGGAACAGCAAGTAGCATGCCAATTCTGGCGTACTCAATAGTCTCAAAATTAACTGTATTGCTTCTATGTCCTGGATCACAAAACACCTTGGTGGTGCACTTCTAAGCATTCAATACGCTTTTTTAGTATAAACTAGCACCAATCGTATACAGCGCGGTAGGCTTGGGTAACAAATATCGATATTTTGATATATTTTTCAGAAATCAATAGATATTTACGGTTTTCTCTGAAATGGCTTTAAAATATTTAATTTGTCAAGCTTCCTCAGTATCGTCTGAAATGCTTGCTTCTGCTGTAAACTTAGCTGTGCCGATTATAAGAAGCAAGTTAGCAGAAAAACACAAAAGTGATTCTGATGTCTATATCCCACGAATACTCGTTTGATTAAAAGTCCATTTGACGAAACATATTGACTTAAATAATAATTTTACTTAGCTTTACTGCCATATAGTTACTTAAATATGTAAAATAAATAAAACGAATTAAACTGCCAAAGAAGTAGATATTATTTATTTCAAGATCGAATATTGTGACAATACTTTAAGTAATTGCGTTTTGACGTCAAGTAATATACTACTAGAAGACCTGCCGAACTTTGTCCCGCCCAAAATTTACTCGTATTAGAAGTAAATGAAAAAATTTTTGAACACTGCTGTACACGTATTTAATGCGGATAATGAAACTGCCACACAAATTTCGCACCCGTTTTGGTAGCTTCCTACTTTTCTTTATACTTTTAGCATAAAATTATGTATGAAGACTAACACAAGACAATATACTAAAAGATATGTATTTCCATTACGCATGCCAACCAGCTACTGGCAAGTGATTTTCAGTCGATTGTCTCGATTGTTTAAACAACTCGATGGTGCTCGATGTTTTCGCTCGTAGACAAATTTGCGACGAATTTCCAGTCGTGAATAGTGATGATTAGCTAACAATCGAACCAAACATCTCGAAATCGCTCCTGGCCAGCGATTGTTAAAACATCTCGATGGTTCTCTCTCGCAGTCTTTGGCAACGAAATGCCAATCGCGATTAACATTAGATAACAATCGGCCAAAATGTTACGCACTAGCTTGTGGCCCATGGCAACTTTATTTGAAGAAGCAATGACTTTTTATAAAGAAAAATATAATCTTTGCAATTAACAAATATAAAATTAAGAAGAAACAAAAAAGTATATACTTGTTGGTTGGTAAAAAATAAATGAGATCAATTATAGTTATTATTGTTATTCAGTAAGTTGAATGGGATGCTTCGTTTTGAGGTGGTCATGCAAGTTGGTTATATTTCCAAAATATTTGTAGCTCGTGTTGCACAATTTGCAGTTAACCGACGTTATATTGCCACAATCCGATATTTTATTAAAAAATTTCCCTACGATTGATTATTTAAAACTGCGACGTATATTGCATTTTAGAACAATATTTAGAACATTAAAATTTGTCTGTAGTTTTAAATAACGCTCGAATATCTACACTTTCAATATAATCAATTTTAAAAAACCATCAATACACACCTGCACAAGTCTACGAAAGCTATCGAAACAATCGAAAAACATGTCGATTGTACAGTCGGACAGGGAGTCGATTGTTCTTTAGCAACGATGGCGATTCTCTCGATCGTTTAAACATCTCGGGCGCGCCCATCACTACTACTGAATATCGGCTACTGAGAGTATGTAAATGTTTTCCTTTTAAAACGATCTTTATATATTTTTTACATTAATTCTCATTGGCATTTGAACAAAATCACCTATTAATTAAGAATATACCTGTAAAAAATTAAAATCAGGGATGTTGTCTGCGCTTTTTTGTATACTGATATCAATCGATATACATAATACGAAGAACGGTTTTATTAGCTGTAGTTAGTAGACTGGAAACTATACACTAGCTTAAGTACATAATAGGAGCATATATTTTCTGTATATCTCGACTCCAGCGTTACAAAGCAACCCATTTTTCATCATGCAAGTAGAGTGCAAAATGATTTTCATCAAAATCGGTTCAGAAATACGAATTTTATAAATAACTCGACTCCAGCGCCACCTATCTAGCAGAGATGTTTTTCTTCCCCTTACCAATACGTATATAAGGATTTCAGTACCTTTTTGCTGTTTTAAGCAAACCAGCTCGCTTAAATCTAGGCGTATTGATATGTAATATGTATATACATACATATATACGCCAGCTTTCCATTGTTTTGCAATGCAAATATGATTCGCTATCGATTGAAAGCGCTGTGCCATTTTCATAACGCCACAAACGTATGCTTCGCACGTCTCTGGTAGTTGTGAAAAAGCTTTGTTTCACACCATTTACTGTCATCATCGCACAACTATATGAGCGACATATACAATCAGCTGACAGTAAAGCGTCCTCACTCACGCTTTATTGTTTCGCATATAAATATTGTGCATTCATTGTATTGTCGGAGATAGTAACCACGCAAACCTATGTATACTATAACATATGAGTACAAATATAACTTAGAAATCCACACCTACACACATGTCAGCTTAGATGTAAACTAGATTGTGCATATAAATTGCTGCATTGGCGCATGTGAGGGCCACACTATGTAGATATGCATTTTTGTATTTAGTGTGTGTTTCAAATAATTTCCCAGTTGGCTATCACACTTTTACTGCAATACGAACAGCTTTCTTTGCTCAAATACTTGCACAAAAGGTCCATGGTTATGGCAAGGCATTGTCGTTATCGCCAGCAAACAGTAGACACAGCAGCTGCAGCTGCATTTCCCTGCATTTCTCTGCAATTTCCCTGCAATTCACCACAATTTCCCTGCATGTGGGTGGCGCACAACACGACGCTCTGATGCATTGCGACACTTTGTTTGACGACGACGCTGTGCATATTAGAAAACAACTGAAGAAGAGGCATGTTAATAAGCGTGTGAGTAGCAGCAGAAGTGAAGAAAGCATCAGTGAGAGGAAGCGGAGGGCAAGGAAGGCGCTTTAGCTACCAAATGCTGCATTTTGCATATGCAATCGCTAGCAAACGCTTCATATGCATGCCACATTAGACTTGGAGTGTGCTGAATAAAATACTATATGTACGAGTATGTAGCAAAACGTTTTTCCGCTTGCAATATACTCAGGTACTGCCACAATTGTGCACATCTTTCCCAGCCTCTGCGCTGCTGATTGCATAGCATGTGGGAAATCATCTTTTCTTGCTCTCATCTATGGATAATAATGTTTTTTTTTTTGTGTAAAGCTTATGTGAAATTGGTCTATCTCAACTCAAGCAGCGTAACGTTTTTCACAGTAGCACAAATTGTGCAGATGTTTCACACGCCAGGATAATCGAACTACAATAGCAGCAACAGCTGCAACACATACGTTATGCTTAGCATCTTTTTGTTTTTTTTTTTATTCTCAAGATACAAATTATAAAGTATTCATAAAATTGCTCTATCAATTACGCGTAATGGTAGCAGCAGGCGGCTGTTGCAAACAGTGTTGCAAGTATTCTTTATATTCTTATAATAGGCACTTAAATATTGTAGAGGCACTGCGGCTGAGGTAGCATCTACGCTGACGTTGCTCTGCTCGCCTTTTTATTTTTGTACATAATAAATTATTTTCAAATGTTATGGTAAGATAGCTATTACTCCAGTTCAGCAAATCAATTTATCAGCCGCCTATTATATTTTTCTATTATCCTTTTAGCCACCTATATACTTTAGCATAATTCATATGCTGTCTATGCTTTTTTACACAGAGAAGCAAAAAGCGACAGCCAAAATGTTGTGTTTCAATTTATAAGCTTATTATAAATTCAAAGCTAAGCTTTTTAACAGCGTCTTTATAATTTGCGTAAAGTGCGAATGTGCTAGAGTTGAAACGAGTAGTTTTAATCTCAAAAATATTGTGAAAGATTGAGGATTAAATTACTTCCCTTGAAAAGCTCTGCTTGCCTTTTAAGCATATGTTTCGGAAATAGCGGAAAGAGCAGAACTCAAGTTCATTTCTTTTTTAACAAGATCGGGATTTTCACTGACTCATTCGGATGTTTGAATTGTATTAGCTTACAACGATTTAAAGCTTCGTTGCACAAAAAAAACAGCAAACATTTAAATGTATTTATATTTGTTTACAGAAAGTGGTCGCAAAACTTTTACAAAAGTTGTCAAAATGCTACTAAAACTAAGTATTTCGGTAGCAATAAATTATGCAAACGTTAAAATTGCTATTTAAAATGGACAATTAAATACATTCACTTTACTGGAAATAGCGCATAACGTAAAATATTTGCAATTCGCCACTCCGCAACCTTCGACCGTTCACATCAATAGTCCGCCTACAATTACACAATACCGCTTTTGAAAACAAAAACAACAAAAAACTATATTAAAGCTCAGGTATTGTTTTGCAAAAAAAAACGTAAAATAAATAAATATGTAATTAAATAATGCTAAAGTTTGCGCTCGCTTCTTGCACAATATTTTAACGTGCATATTACACGAAAATTATTATTATTTTTTTTCTCTTTATTAGCTGTGAACTACAATTTCGTGCATTTCGGTTTTCTTTATCTTATATTTTATTTTTACATACTAACATACATATGCACATAAATAGTTTCTCGCCAGTTGTTATCTAACTTTTTCAAATTCACATGCCACATGTCGTGTATGTTGCGGCATGCGCATTCACACAGCCATATTTACTTGCATGTTGTACATACAAAAACATACACTCTGTTCACAAATTATAGCACAAATAGTACATGGTGATACATTTATGCAATTATTTAAAAAAAAAAAAATTTAATTAAAACAACGATAATTCTCTAAAAAACAACATTAAAACCTACTTTTTAATGCAGATTTGTAGCTCATTAAATTGTAGTATAACAAAGTGCAAGTTTCTAGTGCCTACGAACTGCTAACATTTTTGACAAATTTTTTTCTGATGCTCTTTCGCATAAAAAAAATACTCGCGGTTTTGCGTAGTGTGGAGAAAGCTCCCAGTAAAAATATTTTTAAAAATCAGTTAAAACTTGTACACGGTTAAAACTTGCACTTTCTCAGCTCAAAATTGAATAAGCAAAAAACTGCATACTTATGTAAACAAAAAAAATTTTTTTTTAAGTTTAAAATTTTATAAAATATTGTACGTTTTGTTAACTGTTAAAAAAATGGGTGTTTGTGGTTTTGCTTAGAGAATTAACGATATTTTACTTGAAAAATAATTTTAATTAATTTGAAGAAAAATAAAGTTTCTGTCAATCCGCGGCTGCGCTATAATTTGTGTACGGAGTATAGTACTTTACATACACGTACGCGTTGTTGGTATGCATACATGTGCCATTCGTGATTTTTTGTGGCAAACGGGAAGTGAACATTTTTTGGTTACACCGCCGCTGCCTTACGGGCCATGTCGTTCGTTGCACATGACCGATTCAACAATTCCACCGATTCACCGATCCACCTTCGCATCGCTACACAACCCGTATGACAATGCGGCAACTTGCTCTTCGCTTGTGCCTCGTCGCTTGCTTTTGCGCTGTGTCTATGTCACAGTGCGGGTGTGTCTGTGTGTGTGTATTGCATGTGGCATTGTTTTACTGCCAATTATTAATGTGACGTGAATATGTTTTGGTATAGAGAGCGCGCACCCACCGAGGCAAAGGTTTTCACATTTGTGAGCTGAAATGTTGCGGTGAGTAGCAAACATTTTCGGCAGAAGAAGTTTACTTAGTTGGAGTCGGTGTGCACACCGTTAGCTACACATTCTGCCCAGTGAACTCACAGGCATGCCCTGATATGTATACTCCTACAATGTACATACATACAAGCAGTCGATTTGTCTATGCAAATGTGTGTTAGTAGATTTGTGCTCAGCGACAATTTTGGATTTTTGATGCCAGCGTCCGTCGCTGTTTGAGCTTAGCTCGCCATGACCATTCCCAGCAATAGTTGTTCCGCTTTTCGGCTTGAAAGCGTGAGCATAGGTAGATATGTATGTATGTATGTGTATACTGAAGTTAGCGCTTACTATCTCCATAAAAATAACAACAAAGTACTCGTATAAGCAATTGTTTGCTCTGCACCAAATTTGCATCTTTCTTTCGTACAGGCGGCATCAATGCAATTTCCCGACAACAGGCGAACGTAGCGACGGTTGTTGGATTTATTGATAACCAGATGAGTATTGGCAGTTGTGTGAGCAAAGTAATTCATTTATATAGCTGTGTTAGCGATGTTGCCAATTGTTTTCTGTTCTGTAGAGTTCTTATAACTTTTTTTTAGAATACTGTGGGAAATTACTTTTACAGGCTACTTGTTTGTTTGTACGGCGAGCTTTGCTATTCTGAACTTATTAACATTTATAAATTCCATCTTTAAAATGCGACTGCATCAAACGACAATGTATTTTTCTTATACTATTAAATCTGAAACTTTTTTTTTCAAATACAGTGCACTCTATAAAAAACATCACAAAATCTAAGTTTTGACGCAATTTGAAAAATTCTAAAAATTTTCAATAGATGAAAAATGTCATCATAGAACTAAAAAAAAATGTGTATTATGCAGTTTAAGGTAACAGTTTAAAAAAATCAAAACATTTTCAATAGATGAAAAATTTCATCAAAGATCTCAAAAAAAAAATTGTGAGTATGCAATTTTGTAGCAAATTTTAATTCTTTTTTTTTTTACTTAATTTATTTAATGGCAAGTTATAAATATATGTACATACATAAGTAAGTTTTGAAAAACGTAGCAAAATCAATTGCAGTAACTAGATACAATAAAGTTCAATTTGACGTTGCTTTAAATTATAGTTGATTTTTGACAATTTAATGAAAAATAAATATGTTAATTTTGTTATTTTTCTATCGGCCTAATAAATGTTTTTAATAATTGACAATTTTATTGAGCTCGAGGCCATTTTATGGAAAATTTAATTTGCACAAAAAAAAACAACAACAAATAAAATTTTCCATAAACTGTCCTCGAGCTCAAAAAAATTGTCAATTATTAAAAAATAAAGGTTTTTTTTTTGAAAAGCTGAAGCATTTTTTTGATAAATTCAAAAATGTTCAACATGGGCTTGCAAAATTTTTGTTAGAAAGGAAACTGCATTTTAATGAAAATTTATGAAAAACCAAATAACGCATTCTTCAAGACGGAACCTTTTCACAAACCTGTGTCGATTGTGAGTAATTCGTATTGTTGTTGGGGAGATTGCACTGCGACCTTAAGATCTATTGTGCCTCCTACTTGGATTAAAGAATTTCCTTAAGTCCAACCTCCGAGATAAATCTTAGTATTGAGCCTAAGTCTCCGGAATTTATCCCATCGTCCGTAATTAGATATTCGCCCAGACATTTTTGGCGTTTGTGCATCAATGTAGGGCACTTCTCCAGGGCGTGTTTAGAAGTTTCTTTCTCTTCCCTTCAGAATCTGCAACGTTCTTGCGAATATATTCCCAGTTTATTTGGGTGATAATTCAGCCTACAGTGTCCTGTAAGAATTCCTGTGATCATTCTCAAGTTGTTCTTTGATAAGCTCATGCATTCCCTAAATCTTGTTTGGTTGTAGCTACTCAAAAGGGATTTGGAATGTTCCAGACCTGGTAGATTGTCCTATTGTGAGTATAAAAGTTACTTCTATTGATAACTGTAGACAGGTGAAGAATTCAAGCTGATAACCTGACGTAAATACATATACTTCAAGTGGATAGCTCGCACCCCAGACGCCCCAGTGTCTCTGTATATACTCGTATTTCAAACACACTCGGATCAAATTGATGTTAGTTACTGCTTTTCATCGTCGCCATTTTACATTGCATTATATTGTTTCCTGTTTTGTGTATTGCCACTTTTGGCAACACTGATAAGCTACCAAAGAGAGCAATACATTTTTATGTTACTCTTGTCATCATTAGCGCTCTTTGGACGCCTGTCACGTTGTACTTGAATTTTTATTTGCTTGTATATCTCTAACTACGTATTTTTATAGGTGGTCCGCTGGCTATCGGCGGCAAGTCACAAGTTGTGAACTCCCCCTCGCGCGTTTGCCAAGCGAATGCAACGTAGCGGAACATTTTGGTTTCTTGTTAGTTGTTGGCATTGTTGTCGCTGTTTTGGTCAGCGGATAACTGCGTGCATTGTAAATGCCACACAGTTGCAGGTTTAATAAAAAAAAAAAAATTTACCCTCCACTTATGTGCAGATGTGAATGTAGAGATGTTTGCGTGTTTGCTTCGAGCTTTGTGTTATTAATTTTTTTTTTTTTTAATTTACATTTGTATGAATGTATGTTAGTACTTTTCCAATTTTTACCGATTTTTGTTTTTGTTCACAGTTCAACGTTGCTCTTTTTTTCACCCACACTGATCGATAGTAGGAAAAGTACATTTTACACGAGTAGTACACCATCAGGCCGTTTGCATACATATTTATACATACAAACACGTTTGCTTAGTTCGATTATTAATGACACTGACTGTCAATTCATCAATTTGCACAAATGTATATACATACATATATTCATATGTATACAAATAGTATGTAACTCGAATGAGAAATGATTGATAAATGTGATTTTGCCTTGCCATCAATATTTCCGTGGGGTGCTGCGCCCTCTGCCCCACCGGTTTCGGCGCCCCTGTGTTGAGTTCATAATGGATGCCAATGAATAAAGCAAGGTTGGGTTTAAAAAAATCAAAAACCTTTTAAAATGAGGAAGCTTTTCTACAGTTTTTATCAGTGTAAAAAGCACCCTTTTTTCTAATAGAATAACATTGTTCAAGAAAATTTCTCACATGACTTCAAATTTTTAGCTAAACTACATATCTGCATGTAAATCGCGAGTTCGCTTTCTTTATCAAAATGCAGAGAGTACTATATTTCTATGTTTTTCAATTTATGTATAATTCACAGTTTTATTGAGCTCGAGGCCAGTTTGTGGAAGCCTTTATTTGGAAAAAGCAACAACAATTTTTTAATGGTAGAAGTTATAGCCTCTATTTCGGAGATCACCGAATTTCCTCATCAAACTTCTTTAAAATTAAGTTTTATTTTTATTCTTCTTCACCAATTTTCCAGGCTTTGAACCATGGCACCTCGGGCTGCAGAGCCAACACGCTACATGCTGTGCTACGCTTGCTAAGTGTACTATTGTGTTTATTCCATCTTCCTTAGTCTTCCTTTGGGTGGTATTAAAGTGTAGGTAGAGGTATGAACTTCAGGTAATTTTTGAAGTGTCGTAAAAAAAGGCAATCACAATTTTTACTATACATTTCCTTGTAGTTATTTATTAATATTACAAGAATACAGAAAAAAAAAGTTGAAAATTTAAATAAATTTGCAGTTGATGAGGTGGGGGGTCTCAAAAAGTTGCCACGTGAACATACCCACGATTTCAACCCTCCTAGCAATCTAAAAAAAACCCAAAAAATATTATTATTCTAGAATATTGTCGCAATGTCTGGAACAATGGAAAAGTTGGAAAACTATTTTTTCACGAAATGGCGACTGCCTGAAAAAAAAAAAATTTTCGTACCACTTTTTTGACGTTTTTGTAATTTTAAAATTATTAATAGAAATTTGGTGATGGAGATAGTTGCAGACGTAGAAAAGTGTATAAAGCAGACTCTCTAAAAATTTCATGTAAATCGCTCTAGTAGAACCTGATTAGTCATGGGTATCGTTTTGAAAAAGACAGTTTCGAGAAAAACGCGAATAAAATTTCACGTAAAGTTTTTCGCTGTCTAAGTTATAAAATTTAAACTTAGAAAAATACCTTTATCTCCGAAAATAATTTGAATTTTTTTAATTTCTAGACCCGAATGTCCCCTTAATTTTTTTACAAAATTTTCAATTCATGTGATATTTTTCTATTAATAATCAATTTCTAATTACATTTTTCGCCTTCATCCCATTATGAAAATTATTTTTGTAATTGAAGCTAAACCATGTTTATGCAAATATGCGCTACATACGTACAAATGTGCATAAATAAACATATGCTCTGGTTCGGTACATTTGTACAAAAAACAATTTGCATATTTGTGGTCACGTTAGCTCCTGATAATATGATAAACATATTCTGTATTTGGCTTTTGTACTCGCATCGTTAGGCTTGCCGATAACAAACCCTTTCCTATTTTATTAAATTATTTATAGTTGCGGAAATCCGCACAAAACACTAATATGCAGATAAACTTTTAAATTCTATAAATTACATTAGTTACGAACTAAATTTTTCATGCAAAATTTGCATTTGTCCATTGTGCTACGAATTTCGGGCTAGGTTCAGTTGAAACTTGAAATTTTTATCTTTTTCCTTTTGTTTATATTATTTTATTTTTTATAACAAAACACATTTCTTGATTCCTTCAATGCCAAGGATGTTAAAGTAATCTTTAACTAAAATTTTATTTTCTTCCTTTTCACATGAGCATTAAATAATTAGCACAAAAATATGGCATTAAAGTCGTTATGATTTTATTAAGATTATAGCAAGTGGAAGAATTCTTGGCAGAAATTTAAAATTGTATGCAAGAAACATTGAAGCTACTTCAGCGCTTGTTCATCTAGGTAATTGTTAAATTGAATACTACAAAAAATAACAAAATTTGCATATTAATTTTTCTAAAAGGGGCTGTTGAAATATAAGTGAACATAACTTCGCGTCTCATAAATGGTAAGTCATTATTTATCTTTATTGGAAGAAAATCAAGATAAGTCATAATTCTTTATTTCGACAACTAACATCAAAAATTTGTTCACATCTGCTCCGTTGCGTTATATTTTATTTTTTTATTTCGACAATATAATAAATTTTATAAATTTGGAGCTGAGCTAATTTTATCCAGGTTTTATACAGAATTTTGTAAAACATACGGCTTCAGTAGCTAGAAATAATATATCCATTGTACACACTTGTTTCAACATTTAGTCGATTGATCAGGCATGCTTGCAAAGTAGTTCCGAAAATTCGTTCCGTTTACCTCAACGTCATAAAAACATAAGCTTTAATTGCTTACTGCATTGACAGTTTTAACGAATGAAAATCACTTTTCATTAAAATTTGTGCAGGATTTTACTTGCTCAGTATATGTATACCTAATAAAGCTTGTAAATGACATTGCATTTCAAATTAAACGACTGGCGATTTTACCAAACAAAATTAAATCGGAAGCATAATGACAAAACATAAAAATGTATAGCGAAATAGTATGAAAAAGGCATTGCAGAAAGGTTAGCAACTTCAATAAATAACATTTAATCTCACACTTAAGGTCTCCTAAATTGAATGTGTGAAAAATGTTGCTGTTTGTGCGCATTACAACATTGATTCAAGAAGCTCTAGTTACCAAAACTACTATGGCTTCCTACCACAGACATGCAAGAAAACAAAAAAAAAATAAAAATAAATGCAAACAAAGCCTATATAGCACAATAAAAACAAGTGATTATGTACTTGCCTAGCTATCATAATCAACAATGAAAACATCGTACGTGAATGAAATGAAAATAAAATGAGATAAAATGAAATAAAACAACGATGCTGGTTTTGATTTGGTTTGCTTAACAAAAAGGAAAAAATTACAATTGCAAATACAAATATAAATAGCTGCCATTGAGCCCATTTTTATACATACATACATAAGTGTGTGTGAGCTGTTATATAGATATAAAAAAAATTATTTGTTACTCAATACAAAAGGCACACAAATCAAAAATTATGAACAGAACTTCAACTGATTCTGGCTCATGCAAAGTCGATGGTAATAATGCAAAAATATGGCGGTATAACCATAATTTTCTAGTTAGCGAATAAAATTAAAAAGCCAAAAATGGTTGTTTTACTTAGTTCGAGTTGAGTACTGTGAATAAGTTAATGAAAAATATAATTAGAAAAACCTGTTTTCGTTATGACTCTTTCGCATTAAATGCACAATCACTGGCGTATAACAATAAAAATGCGTGTTTAACCAGAATTTCCGTACAGCGATAAATTTAAGGATAGCCACATGAATGGGGGAGAGGGGGTACAAAAAAATGTACACAAACAAATACAAACAAGTATGCTTCGATAAATGAAAAATTATAAAAAACACATTTATATACAAATAAACAATACATAGTTTACATTGTGCAACACACAATGGCCATGGCGGATGATTAAAATGACTGACAATGAGCGCTGGCAAAAAAGGCAAACGAGAAAATGCTTAGCACTCTGCTGGGGGAAGGCTATGAAAATGAAAATTAAAAGTAAATCCGAAATAAATAAAAAAGTATGAAATAAAAGCGAAATCTCCATAGTCTATCAGTTAAATGAAAAATCAAGATAAAAAAAAATGCGCCCGATGAACATATGTATGCAACATTCACAGCGCGGCTGCCAGCAACGAATTGATCCCGAGGGTGATTTATATAGATACATTTTTAAAATGCACATTTCTTAAATTAAATGTATGAATGAAGGTTTTTATTTTTCGAAATCAAACTTCAATGCATGCAAAAAGCAACAAGTTGTATAAATAAATTCTATGCAACGTTGTGCTGCCAATGTAAAGTTGCAATACGCCGTATGCGATGCTTTTTGCAGTTGACATTCACAGGTAAAAATGTATTCATGCACATACATACATATATACAGTACTGCATAAATACATAAGCAAATGTATGTATGTACGCGTATTTATTTAAGTTTTTTTTACACTCGAAGGTAAGACTCGCCAACATTGGCAGTGCATCACTAATTGAGCATTTGCATGTGCAAATATATGTATGCATGCATTTATATATATATCTTAAAGTGTTTGAGCATACACTTGCTATATATCCGTATATTAATAAACTCATACATTCATACATACGAGTATATTAGTGTGCTTGTGATTGAAATGTTTTAAGTTAACCCCTGCAAAAAATGCGATTAGTCTATGATGAGTCCGGGTATAGTCGCAAAAATAAAAAGCATAGCGTCGAGTGAGTATTGAACCGATCACTCGGGGATTGCTAAGCGAACGGTCTCCTTACATGCTAACGACGCGCATGAAATTTTGTTACCTAAGGCGTACATATACCAATGCATCGTTTATCATACCCGAAAGAGATGAATACAGGACTAATTTACAATTATACCCGTTTGAGACTTGTTGCGACTAATTAATGCCCAATTGTACCCGATAGAGACTAATCTCGGAATACTCTCTTTAGAGATTAGTTGCACAATTTTTTGCAGGGACGATATATTGAATGAAGAGTGTTTCCACAGATTAAAAAAAAAAAAAAAAATTTATATACCACATTTTTAACATATGGGAGGATTTTGTGCTTGCGATGATGCTTGTACGGCATTTTGTGTTTGCTTTCGTAGAACAGTGGCTCTTTAAGAGTTATACGTAATTTTTTTCATACATCTCTGACAGAGTATTACTTTAAGCCGATAATAATATGCATCCGTAAGTGTTTAGTTTTAACATTTTTTTTTAAATATATTTGTATTGGATTCATTCCAAACTATTTGTGACTGATTCCATACCATTTTACTTTAATGGGGTCGGATCATTTAGAGGCCAGAAAAAAGTAGCTTTTTTGAATTGTTATTTTTAGAATAAGAAACATTCGTTTAAGGAGTATATTTTAGAGCATATCTTAAATTTTTTTAAATGATTAATTCTTAACTGCAATAGTAAATATTTGTTAATTCGTATACTTTTTTACTCTATATGAACCTCAGAAAGTCAATGAAAACTGAAAGTTGAAAATTTGTCTTATGATTTAGCATTGAAAGTGATTTTCAAAGTTAATTTTGTGCATATTTTTACTTATGAAAATTACAAAAATCAATATAATTATTCATTTATTTGGTTCACATAGCACATAGTTAGATAAGTGAGATAGTTTTTGGCCATGATTCAATTATAAAAGGTTGGATAACTAGGCAGTTGTCTTACTCTTGCACGCTGCCTTAAGGCAGCCTGTGTTGCTCTCTGTTAATTTAAGGAAAAAAAATGTTTTCAAACACGTGGAAATTAGTACTTTTCTTGTGAAATGGCCTGGCATTTCAGAATGCCTTACATTAAATAATCGCATTGACGGCATTCTCGTATGTTTTCCAGTAGCCTTGCTTATCTAGCAGCGAACAGGAATTGAAATTTTTTTTCTTTGCATGTATGAAATAGTTGGTCGTTGGTTCGATTCCCGGCCAGGTCAGATCATTTTGTTTGATATTTTTTTTCCAAGAAAGCATTTATTGTTTTTAAATTTTTTACTGTATATATTTTATATAAAATAACATAAAATTAAAAAAAAAATAATTTATATAAATAATAAGAACCATAAAATTATACAGTTAAAATATCGAATAGAAGAACATTTATTAGTATTTTGACCAGTTTTGACTAACGTCTTTACTTGATTTCTAACAGACGTATATCAATAAAAATTCCGTTTATATTTTGATGAAGGTATTCTGTGGTGTTTTCCATATAAAAAAAAATTTTATCGAACAACTAATGTTACATTTTTAGTGACTTGAATCTTACAATTTTATGATCTACAAAAATGGTAATTAATATTTTAAAAAAGTTTGAAATTGTAATGAAATATGTATACAATCCTGGTTTCTGGGCTTTTAATAGATACCTCTTATTTTGGTTGCTAAAATTGATACTGAATTCAAGAAAAATTTATTATCAAAATTTTTCCAAATGTGATAGGTCTATTTTCTGCATGTAAAATCTTGAAAAAGGTTGAAATTACATTGTTTTTGTTAACAAAATGTGTAAAAAATATTTGCTTCTAAATCACACTTGCGTTTTTGTTTATATAGTTTTTGTATTAAGGTGCTATGTATATACATACATACATGTGTGGTTGAATATTCGGTTATATTATATTAAATTGAAATATCAAATTTCTTTAAATATGTTTCATTCTATGTACAAACCGCATTTTGCTACTAGTTACCTTCTTTTCTACTACCATTGCGCGAAAAGGGATAAAATATTTTCCCCTTTATCAGACCTTCCTAAATGCAACCTTACAAGGCAGTCGGAAAACTTCAACGTCAATAAGTATCCAACCTTTTATAATTGAATCATGGTTTTTGGCTACGCCACAGAATTTTTTTTTTGAAATCAGGTGACATTTTTACATAGGATTATTTGGTTTTTCTATTCAGTTTTTATATATCTGTCCTGTAATGTTTGCCGACTGCATTTGTCAATACTGCCAATATACATATACATATAAGTATTACATATACATATGTATGTATACAACAAACTTTTTGGATCTCCTTTGTTCGATATTTTTTTTTTCATTTGTGCCCCTTAACTCCACATTTTAAATTAAAAACTTCTGTATATACATATACACACATATGTATGTATATGCCAATATTTACATTTTTGTAATGCATTTACAATGTATTCTCCGGATGCGAGCTATAAGTTTTGCATGTTTGATGTTCATATCATTTACATATGTACAAGTATATCCATATATACAAAGGTTTGAAGCCACAGGCTCTTATTCAGCACCAACTGAACCCATCAATTTATGCGCATCGGTTCAATGCAAATGCAAATACACATTTATAAATACATACTCGTACATACTTACAAACTACTGCAAGTCGTCGGCCATACACTTTGCCCTGCAATTTGCACCAACTGTTTGCCAATCGCGCGCGATTTTAACTACTACAGCCAGTTAACAGTCGTTTTCGCCAGCACTTGGAAAGTTTTAGTGACTACCTGGTAATGGATTATGACTATATTAGTGCGACTTTTCGAACTTGGCAGACATTTGCGAATTTATATTCGCTTACATTTGCACATTTTAGCCACATACTCGCAGTATGTATTTATGTAAATACATTTATGCGGCTCGTTGCACTAGCTGAGTGCTTTAAATTTACATAACTAACGCGCCAAAAATTTTCTGTTGGCTTAAGTGTGCGTGAAAAAAGGGTTTTACTGCAAAGATAATATTTTAATATACTCTACCACAAAAATGTGCAAATTTCCATTTCTGTAAAAATGTAAAAAAAAATTCATTTAATGTAGTTTGTATCGTAATCTGCAAAATTGTCAAGCCATTGATACCGCAGCAAATGTTCAGTTCAATATAAAAATAGTTCATTATGTAAATAGAGACAGTTTCAGTTAAATAGGCTTGTAAAATTGATAATTGTTTAAGCTGTATAACACAATTTTTGTTCCAACTCTTAAATTAAGTAAGTAGTTAATCGCAATTTTCTTTGAAGCGATGTCTTTGAATTACAATTTCCGGATATCCTTTCACCTTCATTTTCATTTTTCAAAATGCTTCCTGGTCTTATCTGTATGTATGTATTTATGTATGTACATGCATAAGTCAATTATCACCATTTGTTTATGTAACTGTCACAATTATTTTGCAAAACGATGCTTTGTAAGTGGTTTGCTAAACTTAAAATAAAAAAGTTAGTTAAAAAGAAAAAAAATCCCAAAAAAGACACAACCATTAACAGCCTCAAAGCCACAAATGCGGCAGTGATAGTCGCAAATAACAGTAATAATCGCAAAGCTTAAATACACATGCAACAAATTTATGCGCGCACACTATTTTATTTTCGCATTCACGCGGAATATCAAACAGATGCTTGTAAATAGTAAACAAAAGTGCCGCATCATCATCAAATCTTGCTTGCACTCATCCTTGCGCCACGCAATTTTCTCTGGCTGGCAATGAAAATTTTAAACGAAATGCAATTACATACAAAACCTACATACACACACATATGCAAATATAAACACAATAATGTATATTTGTGCTTTCATTCGCCCACTCGCAACGCACCGCAGCGGCAATTATAATTTGTAACTCCTTCTCGATTTGCTGTCGCTCATTTTGTTATTTTGTAGCGTTGATTTGCCGAACTGCATCATCATTTTCATACGAGTTAAGTAAGTAAGTAAACACCATAAATGCCTGCGACAATTACATGAGCCTCAAACATTTAAACACACCAACTAAACCAAAAATGATAATAACGACCAAAGCAGAAGCAGGAGCCGAAGCAAAGCATAATTGTCAGTGCAATTTTTACTTTAGGCAAATTACTAATAACTCTATACCCTGAACGCAATGTGTTAAGGAAACTAATGTGTCTTATTTTATTAAACTTTGATATTATTGTGGTCTAAACCTGCGAAGAAACTATCGCAGTGAGATAATGTTTTTTCAAGTGACAACCAGGCCGCGCTCAGAGCTCTCTCCTCTTTCGAATTAAAATCTTCGTTAGTTTTGGAATGTATAGACTGAAAGCCTTTTTTTCCTACTTCTTTGGATACCAGGGCATAGGGAAGTGGATGGCAACGAGTTGCTCAGGAATGAGAGCAAAAGGCTGAGAAACCAATACTGGCACAAAAGTTTTCTCATTCCATTTAAAATCCAAATATGAAACTCCCTCACCCGAGAAGCGTCAAAAATTAGTACTACTACCAACTTTTTTCCCCATGCTATAAGAAAAAAATAGAGAAGAGATTCCAATACATTGAATGTTATTTTTTTTTTACAAAGAAAGCCATACGAAATGCCCTGTTTTATTTTGCATAACATTGAGTATTAAAGGTATAACATTTTCAGTAGAAACAAAATCAAAATGAAATCACATAATTTCCTCCAACTCGCATTATGATTATTTGCGCAGTCATTATTTGTAGTTCGTTATTGCATAACGCGTGCCATAGCTTAAACAAAAGCGAAAGGGAAATGTGCAAAAAGTACGTAATGATTTTTGACAGTTAATATTTCGACAATTAAACTGACAGTTAGTTTACCGACATGCAATTTTGGCTAGATCGAAGCTACACACAAGTTAACAAGAAAGTTTATAACACTATTCAGCACACACTTTTAAGTATATTTGTAAGTATGTACCCTGTAATAAAACCCCAAACTATTCAGAAAAAATACTAGTTTACAACTAGAATTTCCTGATTGAAATCGAACTAGTTCGAAAAGGACCAGAATTTTACCACAAACAAAGCGATTTATTCAAGCACTTTTTTTTTGACAATATTGACTTTTATAATTACATCACATAAACTGATTATCAGCAAATCTAAAACTGCTCAATAAAAATGTGTAATATTAAAAATAATGCATACTTTATTTATGAATTTGGTTTATTTAACTTCCCGTTTTTATTACCCCCACAATTGCACTTGTATTTCTTCGTATGTTTTGAACTAGTAAGAGAATGGTACGAGTATGTTTGGTCTATAATTGGACTAGTATTTCTTTGTCTACTTTTTACCATTATAAGAATGGTACATTTAGATCTTAATTGAACAATTGCCACCTCGTAGGACATTCCTATATTAAAAACACAAGTTGCTTGTATGGAAAAGAGACAGTTGGCTGACAAGTTGGGCGTGCGATGCTTACTAGTTTTGAAGTAGTTTTACAACAAGTACATTTGACTGCAGGGTATGCTTGTGATTGCCTTTAGCTTTTCATTGCTTACACAATTTCACTGTGTTCACCAATAAAAACTCACTGTCATTATCACACAAATTACTTCACAAACAATTGCTACTGTTTTCATACAATATGTATTATCTTTTAAAATAATGTATTTTACCTCAGCTGTTCTGTTTACCCATATTCTTTGTGTGTATATGTGTATATGTGTACATACTTTTTTGTCAGTCACATTAAATATTGTAATGGTAAATAACATTTCTCTGCTGGTGTTCATTTTTGTTAAAGAACATTGGAGGGCATTGCTCTCTAGAGGATAGTAGTTAGTAAGTATTTTTAGGAAGTTTTTCTCTCTTCTGATATTTTTTTTTTTCTTTACAGGCTTCACTTAATGCAGTGTGTCAAATCGCGTTTTAATTAGTTGAGGACAGTGACCACCACATAGATACAACAGGGAATCACTGGCTGGCTTGTGATTTGAATTTGTTAATCTTGCTTGGTAATTTTGCGTTTAGACTGTATTAAGAAGCGGCCAAGAAATATGTGCTTGTCTCAGCAATTATATCAGCAAAATACAATTAATTCGTTCTATGAACTCCTTTCAGATTTTTTTCCGTTCTTGTGGCAATCTAGCAACAGTTGTTATTAAATTGTTGACTTTGTGAGAATCTATTCTAAAAACTTCTAGTCTTCAAAATACGTAAAGTCTTTTAAAGGAGAAGTAGCAAATATTTTCGAAACTCAGTTAAGTTTTCTACTTCTTGTAGTACTATCGCCAAAATATACTTAGAAAATTGTTTTAAAAAAGTAGTCAAATGAAATTTTTATTTTATTGCTGACTTTGAAGACCTTGTTTTAGCATTTTGAAGACACTTTCACAAACGCCTTTCTTGATTACTCGATACACAGATTTTCTAATATGATAAGTTGATTTTCGAAAACTAAATTTACATGAATATATACATACATATAGTAACTGATATACAAAGAATAACTATCAAAAATGAACAGAGGGGCTGGCTGGCGAATGCAAAAACTCGTGACTGTGATTTATCAATAAATTGGGCTAACTTGAAATTTTCCAAAGACATGGTGTGAATAGGAAATCAAATACTCGTAGATGGTTAAGCGAAATTAAAATAAGAAAACAGCAACAAAAATATGTTAAAAGTTTCTGACTGAGGAGGTCACACAGTGTGATGACTGTCTAAAAGAGCAAACTCTGTAAATGGAATCAACAATGGCACGTAAATCACACGGAAAGCAGTAAAAGTACATACCAAACGGAAATATCTATACGAGAATGTGTTTGTGTAGCGATGTAAGCAGTTGAAAACATTACCGAATAGTCGAAGTATCCACTCTCAGTGGCATCCACAAATCAGGCCACAGCTGTCCCATTTGGAAGCTTAGTGGCAAAAACGTGATGTTTACTTAATTAACGTGAGCCCGGGAAGTGAGAAGCCAGAGCTACATATTTCTTTATTTTGTATGGTACTCCTTAATGTTTTTGTATTTTGTATTTTTTTTTTGTTTTTTGTTTTTTGAGTACTGGCCCTTTTGTGTTTTGACCGTAGGAAGCACGCGATTTGTGAGCGAACGAATGAACGAGCGATTGAAGCGCTATTAATTGTGTCTTGTTTTGGGCCAAGTTTGTAGGAATGAACCCTTACACGAATGGTGGTGTGTGTTTGCGCAGTTGCTTGCGTTCAAGGTGTCGTAAAACAGCGCACAAAGTACTTGTACAACGGAAATTGTAGCGCAGCGCTGTCGAACGCTTAAAGTAAGCTCGTCGGCGGCAGCCTAGCGTGGCGGGGTAGAGTGTGCGCGGTGGAAAAGGTCAGCGCTGAAATGTGAACAGCTGTTTTTTCAGGTATTTCGCCTTGTATTTATGTTTGTTTTCAAGTTGTAGCCTTTTTCTGTTGTTCTTCCGTACTGCGCTCGCCTTGTTTGCTCGTCTCTTATTTACGATTAATACAACACGTTAATTATTTCAACCAACTTGCCGCAACAACAACAACAAGCTGCTATTACGGATCGATTGATTTAAATCGGAAAACAGTTTTCGTTTAAAGTTATAAGGCAGCTGTGACAGCAGCAGCAGCAGCAGCAGCAGCGCCAACAAAATAAGAAAAAACAAAAAAAAATGTATATATGTATATAATAACAACAACCGATACAGCAGATTTAACACTTGATTAAACAATTTGGTGCTGTTTTCGATACCACAGCAATTGTGCTGCGTTAATTTTGTTGCTATGTTCTTTTGCTCCTTTTGAATTCCCTTCAAAGCCACAGCTGCGTTTCGTATGCTTTATAACTTTGCCATTGTTCATTGTTGTTATTGTCGTTGTGCATCTTCAATGTACTTGCCGTATGTTTGTATGTACATATGTTTGTAGTCTTTTTCGAGCTTGTTAAGATAATCAGGGTGCCAGTTTCACGCAGGAGGTCTTCGCGCGCCAGCTGTTCTTGTTAATTTAGTGTGCTTTTGTGTGAGTTAATTGTTTTTGTAACAGCCGCACTCACAGTGGCGGCCGATTTAGCGTGGTTGCTCTCCTCCCAATTTTTTTTTTTAAATCTGCTTATTCTAATTTTTTTTTGTCAGTTTATGGTTTAGTTTCTTCAAGTATTAACATTTGGCGCGCCTCTTAGTAGCCGAAGTTGAAACGTTCGTTTTCGTTGAATTTGAGTTTTTATAGCCTATGGCCATGGAAATATTGTTACAACTAGACTTGTTATTTTATGTTTATAGCTGTGGTAATCATCAGCATTAGGTCTGACCACTGTTGCTTAATTTCCTCACAACAAAAACAAAGGAAACATTATACAAATATAACTAGGCCGAACAGTGTTAGCCGGAGTTGGGCTCTGTTCTGCTCATTGTTTATTGCAAAATCATATTTTCAAATAAAATTATGTGCAATAAATTTTTATTATTACTTTAGCAATGAATACATAAATGCAAAGAAGCATAATTGCAAGCCAATTCTTGAATTCGGTTGAAGAAACATAGAGTTAGTTGTATACGAATAATATTTAGAGATAAAACACTTTAGAGACTTTCAACACATCTGCCTATCGTTTACTTAAGGGGGTCCAAGGCCTTAAATCAAGCGATTTTTTGGAAATAAATTGCGAAGGATCTACTTAATGGATTTAGGAATTTTTTAGTTTATTTTAGAGGTACACGTTTTGACTTAAACATTTTTCTATTGAATACCAAAAAAATAAAACATTGTCGACCTTGATAAGTCATTGAGTAAAATTCTGGCCAGTAGGGTATTCTGTAATCAGAAATTATTTTGTTAGTTTGCAAATTGTAAAATTTATGCAACGATTTGTGAAAATTTTAAATTTTCAAGTCATTTTTTTTAAATATTAGAGACTTTGAAAATAGAACAAAATAAAATGTTGCAAATCGTACTCGGGAAAACATAGCGGTATGTTCGCTGAAGAATTTAATAAAAAAAAATTTAAATCGTTTATGAAAAGTCTTACTCGGCAGCTAAAAAAGTACTACTTTCTGAAAAGCGCGTTTAAAGAGAAATTACTTTGTATAACTTGATGGAAACGAGCACGTTATGGAGCTCAGAAGCATGCAAGGGAATGTGATTTCTACGATTGAAATTTATTAAGAGCACTCGATTTTTTGAAACCGCGAGAGTAGAAGAATAGGCAAATAACTTTTGCCAAGAAAAATGTTTGCACTTTCCAAATTTAGCTATTTTCCACCTCATTTCGTTGTCAAATGCCAACAATACGATGGACTCATTCTATCATTTCACATCACTGAACAATTTCTCAATATTTACCTTCGGCTATTTTTGTTAACAAAGCAGCACGCCTTAAGTATGCCATTGAATCTGGTAATTGTATTGCATTGTAAACGAGTATTAATGCCAATAAAAGTACAGAGAAACACAAGAAACAGATATCTTGTTCATTTCTACGCCGCAACAGAGGAATTGCGAGTAGGTACCATGGGACAATCGCTGCAAGCTCAGTTAGTGAACCGATTAATTAGACGCGATTGTAAATTTGATTGCAGCCAATGTTGTTATGAAAAGAAGAGCAAAATGAAAGAGAGTAAAGAAGGTAGAAAACCATTTCAGGCGCAAAAAGTATAATAGCAACAAACACAGTCCAAAATTAGCAAAACAAAAGCTGTACGAAATTCGAATGAACTGAGAAATTGGGGAAAGGAAAATCATCAAACTGCCGCTATTGTAAGATTCAAAGCTATACATGTAATTATGTTCATATGTATGTATGTATAATTTTTGTGCGTGTCATTGAAGTGAAGCAGCGGAGTGCAAACGAAAATTCAAAGAAAGTAAATAAAATCTTGTCCTACAGACATTTGACTCTATTGTACTGTTACACTGTTACAGTTTCAATGATATTGTATCCACATATGTATATACATAAAAACTTACATACCTACATACATATATGTACACGGGAGTATCTCTGTACTTAAGACCTCTGAAGCATAGCTGTGCAAAGCTTTGTGCTTACTTTGCTAGCTTTGCTTTGATCTGATATTAAATGTTTTAACATATTTTTTTTTGCTATTGGCATTCGTTTTGCTGCTTTACGTTGCTTTAATTTTAGTAAACCCTACTCAAAAGAAACAATCAACTCCAAGGTGAACTCAGTTAATTAGGTCTAAATAATTAGGGTGTGTTTCTAATTTTAATGAGATGTTTAAATAATCAAATAAAATTGTGTAGACTAAATTGCTAACTAGAAAATCATTTAATATAGTCTTAATGATTGTTCGAAATGAAAACTGTTGCTTGAAAATTTGATGCTACTTAAGAAAATTTTAGCGTCAATGTATACTCTGTTCACAAATTATAGCACAACGAAATATTGACACATTTGCACAATTTGTTTGTCCCACAATTACTTAAAACTCTTTTTCAATTAACATCGATTTTTTTTAATTTATAAAAATGCAAAAATAAAAATTTCAAAATTTCGAATATAAAATTTTTTTTTTTAATTTGTTTGGGGTATACAGATAGTTAGCTCATTCAATTACAGTACAACAAAGTACAAGTTTCTAGGCGCTACGAATTACCAGTGATTTTTGAGAATCTTTTTGCTGACGCTCTTATGCATTTCCTTCATTATAAAAAATAACGCGGTTCGGCGTTGTATGAAGGAAACTGTCGGTTAAAAAATTCTCAAAAATCAGTGATAACTTGCAGACACATAACACATATACTATGTTCGGACTGCGCGTTTGTGATTTGAGTTTATGAACCACTGTCAAGCGTTCTCATTGAGGTGTTTAAGAAACTTAAGTTAAGAAAGTTTAATTGACGTTTGTTTATTTACTTTCAAATACAAATTTTCTTTTGTTTATGAAAATATATTTGTACTTATATTTACATACATACATATACATATGTACAAAAGTATGTACATATTTAAAAAAAGTGCATATAATTGGATAATGCTTGCGATAGCATGGACCAATGAGCAATGATGAATGCAAAGGCAACTCCATGGTATACGGCGATTTGTGGTGACGGTGTTTTTGCATCAATATTTGAAATTTTTGTTTGTGAAATTTCATTCATTTTGTTTACAAATAATTAACGAAGGCGGTTTGATAAATCATTGTCTTTTAAATAAAACATATTTTATCGGCAAAAAAAGCGTTCTATTTCTCAACATAATCTCCTTTCAACTCTATACACCATTTTTTTATTCCTTCCAAATTATAGCTTTTCTCAAGGCTTTTAAAAAAAGCGTTTGTTTTTGTGATATTCTCTTCAATTCACCCAAACCTCTTACCACCCAGCCATATCTTCATGTTTAGAAATAGGAAAAAGTCGCATTGGGCTAAATCTGGAGAATATGCTGGATTGCGTAGCAGTTCGTAGCCCAATATATGGATTTTTGCCATGGTTTTGAAGAGATCAACCGGTTACGCTTATGGTCGAGTGTGAGCAATCGCGGCACCCAACGCGCGGATAGCTTTTTTATATTCAAATACTCGTGTTAAATGTGATGTTCCCGCTCAGTTGGTTGCCTACAACCTCAGCTACCTCACACGCTTTCGGTCTCCGGTCTTCCAATATCCTTTCATGGATTATAACTACGATTTCTGGTGTAACGACCACTTTTGGGCGACCTAAACGTTCGGACCACTTGTAATGCCTCGATAACAACGGAACTCAGTAATTCAATTTTTAACTATTGAAATTGTTGGTGTAAGGTCCTTATAGTATTTAGCAAGCCTTTGCTTGATTTAGGTGTTGGTTTTTTTACGCAAAAATTATTGCTTAATCAGCTTTCTTAGTAGTTTATTATAAGACGGCAGTTAAAAGCAGCAATGATGAATTTAAAGTTTCTGGGCGGAAAATTTCAAAAGTCGATGACCTATCAAACCGTCCTCGTATTTAAAATTATGAACTGTCAAACCACTAAACAGCTTAGCAAAACTTTTGCACAATGATGTCACAATTTGTCGACCGTGCTGCCTAATATTGGGGCAAATAAGGGTTGCACGTCCATAAACACCAAAAAAAAAGTGGTGTTTAAAGCGAGTTAGACAAAAAATGTTTGTATGGTAAACTCTGAGTTTATGAGAAGTGTTTGACGTTAAACTCCGAATATGCTCATAAACTCGAGTTAACGGCGCAGTCAAAACACAGTATTACACTTTCCCACACTGTAATTTTACGAGAAAAAACTGCATACTCCCAACAATTTTTTATTTTTTTTTTAAAGTTAGACATTTTGTAATATTATTGTACATTTTGTCATGCGGATGCGCCCCTCGCGAGCGGCTATGGAGGGATAAAACCGTTGGGATTATTATTATTATTATTATTATTATTATTGTTGAGACGCCGTTACACCCTCAAAAATTCACTGTTTGGTGTGCTCTATGGGCAGAGGGAATCATTATGTGAAGTCGCTTGTGTCTGATGATAAGCCCGAGATAATTGTCGCCTTAACATACGGCCCCAATTGCTGCAAAAAGTGGTAGAAAATTGGGCCTGTCGCCTGGAATTTATTCGAGCCAGCCCCGGCTGTCACTTGCCCGAAGTCATGTTTCAAACATAATGGCAAACCCTTATCTTTATAATAAAGCTAAATTCTTGGCCATAGCATTACATTATATGCGTTTTATTTATTCTTAAAAACCACCGTTTATATGAAAATTACGCTATTTTATATTAATTAATAACTTTAATCCTATGGAAATTTAAATATTTTTGTTTTTATTTCAGTGAGGATATTTAAAAGAATTTGGGTGAAAATACGTGGTGTATTACAATTGCTGGTAAGTTTTCTTAATCCATATGAATCCTAGTAATTCTAGGAAGTAGAGGAAATAATCAAAATTAATACATAAAACACAAGAAATCTCGATCTCGTGTGTCAACATGCTTAGAAAATATATCTGTTTTTATAATTTTCAGTATTTATAAAAGTTTTGAAAATAATTCTTTCTAAGCGTCAATTACACAGGAAAGAAAATGTTTATACCTTATCTTTTTTTTTACAAAATATCGAAACAAATTAATTTCCAACTGCCATAAAATATTATGCAAAATTGTTATACTCCTCGAAACTCTTTACGCTTCCGAAAATTAATTGAAAGCTATTTACGTAAGCATTTTGATCTATGACATTTAAAAAAAAACAACACAATAAGCAAGCACATGTTTGCATGTATGTACGTATATGTACGTGCTAAAATCGCGACCTATGTTGAACTCAGCGGCATACCTACTTGCTGAAAAGTGATTTTCGCTCAAATAATTGCATACCTATAGGCGCGCCAGCCTCACATGTGCCTTAACATGATTGTGTTGGACCAATTTTTTATTGCTTTATTTCGTCTTTTTATTTCGAGCAAGTGAGCGCGTATGCGTGCATGCCTTTATTTGTAGTAAAAGCGACTTTTACATACATACATATGTACATACGTAAGTGCCATATTTACGTGCGTTTATCCCTATCCAAGCATCATACATGGCGCTTAAATGTGTTTTTATCATTTAAGTCGACTGATGGGCGTAAAGCCCTTATGACTTTTGCAACTTTGCGCCTTCTATATGCTTCCTTCCCTTAAAACTTTGTGGCTACCACTGCATTTTTGTGAAATTTTTTCACATGAAAATAATTTCATTGAAATTCGCGCTACACAGCGTGGGAGCGTGCGCCACTCAGTAACTTTTTTTGTTAGTAGAATTTTCTTTGCTATTGGCGGCATATAAAAAATTCAGTACAATGGCTTCCGTAGGCTTCATTTACCTGGTTCTCTACCTCTGTGTGTATGTGTGAGTGTGTGTGTGCGGATGCAGTGGGTCACAATGTTGCCTCAATATGCGCTTACCTTTTTTCGTCGTTCTTCGACTTAAATATAAGTACATACATACTATTTAGTGCATATGTACGTATATAATCACATACTCGTTTGCTTGCGGCCGAAATTCCATTCTGAAATATTTTGCATATTTCGCTGCCCTTGTTGGGGTAGCGCGTAAATATTGATTTGGTTTGCTTGTCGCGAAAAAATTCAATTCAATAAAAACTACAAAGTGGAAAACAATAGCGCTGTGGGCAACACAAAGGAAATATTTTAATTGTTGGTCACAAAGAGAAATCGCGTAAGAGACTATCGATGGGTGAAAATGCTGTGTTCGATATTATTAAAAACGCGCTCAGCTCTAACGAAATGTACCTACCGTTTATATGAAAAAAATAGGAATATTTAGAAACAATAAAGGTACAGCAAATAGTTTAATGAAAGCAGAAATAAACAATTTTATTTATCCATTAAATTATTATTCTCCATCAATTTATTAAAATTTTATTTTCTGCATTCTATTTTGTGCTTAATTTTACACTCTTTGGTTCGTTTGGTTTGTACACTAGTTAAATAAAGTGTTTTACATTTAAATTGTTTCCTACAGCAAGACATACACTTCAATATAATTAAGTGATTTTAAACAATTTCCAGCAATGTTGTTTAGCTTTTATTTAATTCAATTTCTGCACGAAAGCTATAAAACAGAAATGTATGTATATACGATATACAGACACATATATAGGTACATATCCTTATTAGGGGCGTAGCCAGAAATTTTCTCCGCTCAATTGAGCACATTTTGCGTTTTTTAAACTTTGATGTTTCATTTCTACGAGGGGAACTATCTACGTATTTAGAAAATATAAGGCGTTTATTGCTTTTCAAAATATTCGCCTTTAAGATTTATACACTTGTAAATGCGCTCAAACCATCGAAACACTTTTGCCAGTCCGAAGAGGATACCCCAGAAACATGATTTTTCAACGCTTCAACCGCTTCTTCAGGCGATGAAAATCGTTGACCACGCAGTTTACTTTTAATTGTTGGAAACAGGAAGAAGTCATTGAGTGCCAAATCGGGGCTGTACGGCGGATTACCCATCAATTCGATCTTTTGAGTGCCCAAATTCGCTTTTGTTTCACGTGATGTGTGAGAGATCGCATTGTCGTGGTGCAAAATGATTCGTCGTTTTTGATTGGTCTCTCGCAATTTACCGAAAACTTCTGGCAAACAAATGATCGTATACCAAGCTGAATTGACTGTATTTTGATTTTCAAGAGCCACAGTTGCCTCATGACAGTTTTCGAAAAGAAACACGCCAGCATCTGCTTCGCGCTCGCACAACTTTCGTTGGATTTTCTTCGAATTGAAATACCCAAACAGGCATTTTTGTAATAAAAAAAATAATTGGCAAACTTTCAGTCGCGCAAAGCTAGTAGTTTAAAAAAAAATTGTATGACAGCAATTTTAGGTACGACTCTTAAATTTGTAGCGCTCATTTTCAGAGAGTTTGGAGAAAAATGAGGATTTCCCTTAACCCCTTGTTTCCATACGCAGCGCCGCTTAGGTGTAAAAATCCTATTCTGATATCTAATTAAGCCGCTTAAATGTAATTAATCTACTTGCTATAAAATTTCATGGGAAAATGGAAATTAAGTTGCTTAAGATAAACCAAGTAAATAAAAATAAAAGTTTTCATATTCACATGGAAAAGATCTCAGCACAAAACATACACACCCACATATAGAGTATCTACGGCACATCTGCAACCTATAATTGTATAACAACAACAATGGCAACAACATTTGTATGTACGTTTGTTTGTATCTATGCACATCCGCATAGTTTAATTTTAAAATCGACCTTGAATATCTCAACAGACAGCAATGGTCAAAATTGACCTCCTCCACTAGCACCTCGTTGGAGTGGCATGATTACACTACTGCCAAGCTGCCAAGCTGCTCATGGTAAAGTTAGCATTTCGCTTTCATTGCAAAGGTATACAATAAATTGTTCCTTTCAGATATGTGTTTACGACTTTTTAACAGTTTTTAACTATTTAAAATGAGATTGTGCTAAATTTTCGTCTCACTTGGTTTAGTGTTTGGACAAAAAGTACTCATATATACAAACATATATGTATGTGCTAGCGTTTTTGTACCCGAGATTTTAAGTGCCTTACCACACAATAGCGAAAATAATTTCATGAAATTTAATCGGCAAAACGGATGTACGGTAGTGTAGCCAACAATAATAAGCGCAAAACAGTATAGAACAACAGACTTAAAAGCAATAAAATTCATAGGCGTAACGATTTCAGTGCAAATAATAAAAAAATACAAATTATATTTAGTTGCTGACATTAAAAATGTTAATATGAAATCAAAAAGGTACTCCAACTTGTAATTATATAGAAACATTACTTTATGGATGTTGGGTTTGAAATGTTCCAGACAGTTGTTGTATGAACAACAAAAAAAAAATTAATTATAAATAAATAAAATTTATTTCTACTGACCTTGGAAATCAGTTAAAAATGTTAAAATTATTATGTGTGCATACGAGGCAACCGTCTGAGTAATATGTTCTTCTTTAGAAAATAAATTTCTCAGCAACGAAGATCGACTTGTAATGAGGTTCATACACGAACATGCATATCTGCATGAGATAACTGGGGCACCAAACCAACACTCCGGGTTAAATCACAAATTTTAGTCGTAGCATGCAGCATTAAAACGACTTTTAGAAGAAAAAATATATAAATGTACAATTAAATACATTCTTTCAAAATAATTAAAATGGCTATGAAATAAAGTATGATTTTATTATCAAATGGCGCCGGCAATGAAGGTGAGGACTATGAAAAAATCCCGGGTAAAATTTGTTGACGTTCTTAGTGATTGTGCTTATATTGTGGATAACCGAACGCATGTTTAGTGTGGCAAATTCAAATTAACGATGAAGGAAAACTAGAAAGTAAAATGCAATAAAAGCTCATACGCTTCGTATTCCTCCCAGGTAGTAACCAAAATTTAGCCAACTTTAAATTATTCACACACTTTTACATTTTTCACATACTTACGAGTAACAACCATTTAGCACACGTGCGCCATGTGACTGCCTTCGGTGAGTGTTCTTTATTGTCACACAATTAAATGCACGAGTGTGAGAATAAAGTAGGGTTATGTGTTTGTGTGTTGACAAGAACTACTTTTATTTGCGTAAATATGTATTGCATGCATTGTTTGACTACGCATTAATGCCAAACCATAAATCCATATAATAAAAAAATATTAAAAACGGCATAAAATATTAAGAAACACCGGAATATGCAAACTAAAGTTGTCAGTAGTTGTGGTAACGTTCTCGTAAACACTTTTTTAAATCAGAATAATTGAAAGTATTTCATAATTACTTATATAAGGGATTAACAGCGTAACATTTAACTAGATATATGCACAAATATGTACATAAAGTTAAATATCACAAAAGCGACTAAATAAAGCCTATAAAGACGATATGTATCCGCATGTAAATAACTTGCTTGAACTCTATGAGTGGCTGAGTTTTGTTAGCAACGGAAGCGGAAAAGCCTGTGGTTTAAGGGAACAACAATAACAATTAGGAGCACATATCAACACGCCATAGCAAAGGACAATAAATACTTTGGTATTATAGGTGACAACGAACGGATGTTTGTGGCAGACGACTGGCATCAGGTGTCTGGGTGGTGTGGTAAATAGCGACAAGCGTAGATGTTCTTGAGCATTTGCGGTGGCCATTGAGTAAATGATGGTGAATTTTTATGAGAAAAAAAAACATGTTTTGGGCACCAATATTATGTGCTATTCACAATTATACGATACTCATGTGTTGACAATTTATAATTTATTTTTAGAGCTTTCAAAAAAAAAAATCATATAAAATGACACTTAAGAAGTGAAAAATAAATTTTCTTTTATAAAAACTCGATATTTTAACTATATTGTTGTTAATATTTATATAAATTATTTTTGTTTTTAATTTTATGTTATTTTATATAAATTACATATATACATACAGTAAAAATTTAAAAACATAAAATGCTTTCTTTGAAAAAAAATATCAAACAAAATGATCTGACCTGACCGGGAATCGAACCAACGACCAATCAATTTCTTACATGCAAAGAAAAAAATTTCAATTCCTGTTCGCTGCTAGATAAGCAAGGCTACTGGAAAACATACGAGAATGCCGTCAATTCGATTATTTAATGTAGGACATGTTGAAATAATTTAAAAACTACAAAAAGACAACAGTGTTGCCTGCCAGGCCATTTCACAAGAAAAGTACTAATTTCCACGTGTTTGAAATAATTTTTTTTCTTAAATTAAAACAGAGCAACACCTTAAAGCAGCGTGCATGAGTGAGACAACTGCCTTATTATCCAACCTTGTATGATTGAATCCATGATCAGTATGCAGCTCTCAAGAAAAATATTGCTTGTACATATATTAATTTCTTCAAGATAATTTATAGCAGCAGCAAAGTACGTATACTTTTTCACTCAACAGAAATAATGAAGAATATTTCATGTGAGTTTTCTTGAGAGCTGTATTTTAGTTTAAGTTTGCAATTTTGAGAAATTTTTTTTCCATTATTGTAAATTTTGTATAAAATTTGTATCTTTAATTTAGCTGGGTTTTTTTTTTGAGAATGAACTGTATTTTAATCGAAAAAATAGAAATTAAATTAAAAACAAGTAAAAAAAAAAGCTGCCTTTGGTTATGCCGAAAGCTTCATAACATACCTTTCATGAATGGAAGAAATGTATGAGAGCCATATGTAATATTAATTCGATAATAATGATTTTGGCTACTATAATAGTCCCAATAATAATTAATATTTGTGAAAAATAAATTTTGTTGAGTTCTGGCCCAATTCTATTTATCCGATCTTAATACTTTTCACTCATAATAGCCATTATTCGTGCCAAATTTCAAGATATTAGCTGCTCACATAAAGGTGTTTTCGTGCTAAATGAAATACCTGGACAATCCGTTGTATGAAAGCTATATGTTATATATCTTTGATCTATACGATTTTCACTGCTTCTATAAAGCTTAGAAAAGCAGACTTTCTTGCAAAATTTAAAACCTCTGGCTGCTTAAATATGAAACAAAATATGATATTTAAACATCGGCTCCTTTATGGTCGGTTCCGACAAATGTCTAATAAATTATAAAAAGGCACCTGACTGCAAAGTTTCATTCAAATAGCTCAAAAACTGAGGGACTAGTTTGCGTTCAAACAGACGGACAGACAGACAGACAGGCGGACAGGCGAACATGGCAAAATTGGCTCAGCTCGTCATCTTGATCATGTCCGTATACTTTTTGATGGGTCTAACTCTTCTCGTACTGGTATACGTACTTACAAACATCGGACCAAAGTTAATATACCATTTTCATGAAAGGTATAAATATATATATTTAATTAGTCAAAAATGTGCTATTATGTGGGTATCGTATAATGCTAAAATGCACCTAGATCTGGCACACTGTTTAAATGCTATTGAAATACCTTGTAAAGGGTTTTCCAATAAGAGTGATATGATTTCTTTAAAAAAAAAAAACACACTAATTGTTAAGGAAATTCAAATGTTTTTTATTTAATGTGAATTACAATCGAAATAATTAAGTTCTGAATATAATATCATTCAAATGGCCTCCACGACTTCTTTTGCAGGAACGAATTCGATGAACCCAATTCTCGAATACTTTTTCCACTAAATCATGTCATGAATAGCACATTCAATATTGACTTCTAAAGCATGAAGAGTGTCTGGTTTATTGCTAAATATCTATGACGTCAAATAACCCCACAAGAAGTTGTCACAACTTTTTGGAGGCCATTCAATGTCACAATTTCTTGAGATAATCGAATCTCCAAACTTTTCTCGCAATAATTTGGTTGTTGCACGTGGGGTGTGGCACGTAGCCCCGTCTTGTTGGAAGCAAATTGTACGGTTGTACATACGAGTATGTTTGCTTAAACCCCAACGGTAACAATCCCCACGACCATTTGTACCGAGTACCTACTCGTATTTTGGTTGTGGCATTTTGTTGGTTTAGCTTTATATATGTACATATGTATGCACATTTGAACTTATGTAAATAAATATACTGGTGCTAAATTATGATTAATTATACTTTGAACATGTAAGCGTACTTAATTTATATGTATGTATATGCAATTGCCTGTGTGCAAAAAGCTCTGCTCGTTCGTACGTCCGTGCATATGTACATCCATATCCACATAAAAACTTGAATGTAAATGTCAATTATGAGCCTTTTAATAATGAATGCCACGTGCGAAAATGTGTTTTAAATTTGTTTAATGGTCCCATTTTCGTAAAATATTACGCGAATAAAAAAATGTATATGCGATGAAGTGTCAGTCAGAAACATGTAAAAATATTTTACGAAACTGCTGCTGCCAGTCATGCTATTATATAATTTACAAAAATTTATGAAAAGTAAAAAGGTGTGATGTTTGCATAAATAACACTACTCATGCTACAATAATATACTCGTATGTAGATGAGAAGGATATTTCATACAGTCAGGTTATTAAATGCTGGTTTAATTATTACCCTTAGGTAAGCTCTTTTAAAGTAAAATCTCACTATCGATCATAATTAACAAATTTTCACAAAGATGCTCCTGTATTTTATAAAAATTATAGAAAGCGATGCATAAATATCTAATGTAAAAATGAACTTTTAGCCGACAATTAAAGCAAATACAATTCTGCCAATAAACACGTCCCTTCCACAAAAAGCTTGCTCTTACAAAAAGCGAATAAATTTGCCAACAAATGTGACCATATTTGCATGGCATAAAGCAAGTTGAGGCATATGAAACAAAAAAAAGAGCAAATTTCGAATACTAAAAGCAACCAACAGAAAAAGGTAAGCACATAAAAGTGATGCAGCCAAAGCCAAACAAACATAGTTTTTTTTTAAATATTGCAAGCAAAGACAGAAAGGTAGAGAATAAATACCAAACCAAAGAAGCATGAACTGAAATTAGAACATGAGAAAGAAAAGTGGCCAAAGACGTACTGGCGCGATGCTGAAAGCTGACTAACATACATACATACTCGTACTAAGTAGAGAAAACCATTGCAGCTGGCATGCTAATTTTATTACTTTAGTTAGAGATGGCTGCTAAGAGCAAGACAATCAAATGAAGTGAGCAATTGTGTAGGAGAAGAACAAATTGTTTTATGTATTTTGTGTGCCAAACGAAATTTAGTGTATACACTCGTAAGTGTTTCTTACTTCACGCTGCTCCTCATACACCCCAAACAACTTATGTAACATATGTATGTTTGTATGTATGTATGTAAGTAAGCAAAATGAAAAGAAATGCTAATGCATTTAAAGCTTTCCATTTTTACACAAATACAAGTACACAATTTTACAACTTTTTTGTTTGCCGTGAGTTTACAATTTGATGTGTTAAAAGCGTGAGAGCGCGCATTATTTCTTTAAAATATACATATGTACATATGTGTGTAAGCATGTACATATATCTGCTTCAATTATTTTTTTTTTGTTTGCTTTGTTCATGAAAAGAATTTACCAGCAGGCACTGACATGATGTACCGTAAAAACAGCGGGAAGCCTCTGAATGTGGGTGGTTTTAGCATTATTTCACACTTCCTTTGTTTCTCTTACTTTTACATTCAATTTTTATTAAATATACTCTTACGTATGCAAATATACAACCAATCATACATACATACATATTCAGTGCTTACTTATTTAGAAGTCATGTGAAGTAAATTTCTGTAAACAAACTTCTACATTCTATAATTTATTTAGTATTGTACTAATTTCTTGAATAAACACTGCAATGGTAAATATATATTTCTGCTTTTACATTTTAACCAATTATTAAAAAACTAAAATTGTTAAAAAAGTTTCTTTGGCGGAAATTTTGTTGATGAAAGCGACTGAATACAAGCTTTTGAATTTTACTTTCCTTCAAAAGAATTTGTAATTTTATAATAAAGAAATGTTTTAGCTTTCGTGTCTACAAGAATTCTTCTTCCACTTAATATCGTGTATGGTTGTTGCGGTAATATGAAACTTAATTTTATTGCACAAATATTGCGAAATAAAGCTTGCGATTACGAGCACTGTACAACAAATTGTAGGCAAAAAGGAAATATTAAATATGACAGCAGCAATAAGATTCCCAAAGGGAATGAAATTTGAATTTTTAAGCAGTTACTTATTCAATTTCTATAAATACGTACGTGTACAGTTTTCAGAATTTTTCTTTATTATATGTACCTTCGCAAAAATGTGTTCGTCTTTAAGCTCAGTAAACAGCTCTCAAGAAAATCGAAAAATTCATATAAAACGCCACTCAAGAAATGAAAAAAACATTTTTTAAATCAGTCTAAATTTTCGTGAAGAAATAAATATACCAGTACTTTTTCTTGAGCGCTTTAGACTGATTTAAAAAATGTTTATAGATTAAAATTTCTTTTCCATTTTTCAGAGTAATTTTATATGAATTTTTCGATTTTCTTGACTTTAAGGTCGTTTTTCAAGGCTTTTTTTTTAAATTTTTGTAAGAATGCGACTTGTGAACGTGCGCATTCTCGGGCATCTGAATCATTTCCAAAACAATTTATAAAATGGCCGATACTAATTTTTTAACTATTTGAATATGTTCTGGCCGAGGTCGCCGCCAAGTGAATTTACCCATTGCGCATTGAATTTCTTCTAGTTCTATGTTTTGCTGCACTCGATCTTTCCGAGCTTGCCTTGCCATTTAAGAAACTATACTCGATTTTTTTCATATACACACCTTCTTTATACAAATTATTATTCAATTAACTCTACATGAATAAACAACTCTCTCGCATTGGGTGACAGAAGAGATCTCAAAGGTCAGAAGAGAGAAGCCTTATTACGCCAGTTTATTCCTTCCATTTTTTTGCTTACTGTATGTACATATGTATGTACATACAACAAAGACGAGAGTGTATAAAGAAACGTCAAGGAACTATTTACCCAACGAGACGACTACTTAGCCTCTTAAGTTTGCTAGTAGGGTGATTATAGTGATCCAGAGCGCTCGTAATCTCTGTGACTGCCTGACGCCGTCCACGTGGTATTGTTACCATTGACGACACTGATTGTCAAACAATCACTCGTCCTTCTTTCAGCTAACGTAAATGATACCAACTTTCTTTAAATTATGTTGGCTTCTCTGCGCGACACTGCGCAGCCACCCACCCAGCCCATATCTGATGCTACTGCAATTCCTGATTGAACCGAACAAATTCAAGTACGTGCCTGGAATAAACTTTTATAAAATATTTATAAATGCTTTCAAGGATTTTCCAATGATTTTAAGTGCGAATGTGCTGCTTATTTTTTATACATTACCAAGCATGCATGAATTTTTCGTTGCTGTTGTCCTTCAATGAAATATGCTTCTTTGTCATAATTTGGAGGTTTAATCAAAATACGTATGAATAAATTATCTAAGATATAAATGAAAACGATAAAAATATGATTACTAAAATTGAAGAAAATTTTGATTCCTCTAATTTTTGGTTGGAAACTTTACAAAGAAATGAAAAAAAAATTTAATACTAAATTTGAAGAAACATTTTAATTCCTGAAAATTGTTTTTTGTAATTTGACAAAGAAAGGAAAAATAATAATAAGTACTAAAATTGAAGAAAATTTCAGTTCTTCTAAATTGTTTGTTTGAAACTTTACAAAGAAAAGAAAAAAGTTTGAATACTAAAATTGAAGAAAATTTTATTTTCTCAAAATTTTTTGTTTAATGCTGTATAAAATAAAGAAAAAAATTCTAATTGCTTTAATTTTTATAAAATTGAAGAAAATTTCAGTTCTTCTAAATTTTTTGTTTGAAACTTTACAAAGAGTAGAAAAAAATTTGAATACTATATTTAAAGAAAATTTTAATTCCTCTAATTTTTTGTTAAAAAATTTACAAAAGAAAAAAAATGTATACTAAAATTGAAGAATATTTCAGTTCTTCTAAATTTTATGTTTGAAACTTTACAAATAAGAGAAAATAATTTGAATACTAAAATTGAAGAAAATTTTAGTTTCTCAAAATTTTTATTTTAAAGCGGTATAATGAAAACAAATAATTTAATTCCTTTTATTTTTTTTTTGAAAATTTACGAAAAAAAAAATTTAATACTGAAATTGAAGAAAATTTTTTAATGCATAAAGCAATAAAATTTCATCAAATTCAATACTTTTATGAACTAAATGCATACGTATGTGTGTTCAAATGTATGTTAAATGGCACTTATGTTTGATTATATCGGTTATTTTTCCTGATTTAATAAATGCACGTAATAACGCAATCATGTTAAGAAAAGCGTAATATGCAATATTTCCTATGGCTCTGTAATCAAAACTACGAGTATTACTCGATTGTGGTCAGCGCGTGATTTGCAATAATTAGCGGCACGCATGCGCAACACGATTTTTACCCGTGGCAACCAAATCGGATTTTGCGGTCAGACAAGTTTACATTTAGAATTCATTGCTATACATACAATATATGTATTTATGCCACTGACTGCTATTCAGTTCACATACATGCTAAATATTTAAATTAAAATAGTCACTGTTATGCTAATATTTCATGCTGTAAATGGCGCTGTTGGCAAAATAATGGTATTCGCACGATTTCGATTGCATAACAACAGTTAGGCTTTATTTGCCATATTTGCTTGTAGCCATATTTCGGTTTGGATTTTTTTGAAATAAAAGTTTGACTTTTTTGGAGAACATAATTTTAACTTTATGGAGTGCAGAACTATGTGTTAAAAAAAATAAAGCAATAAAAAGTTTAATTGGGAATTAACAAAATAGGTTTTTTAACGAAGGCTTATGTAAGAGTACGAAAACTTAAATTAAGAGGACTAAAAAATTACTAACTACTGTTAGACTTTTGGGAATATTTCATCATTAAGTCCAAAATCAATTTACTATGTCGTAGATTTTAAAAATTGTAAATTGTTTAATAAGTTAAACATTGTATATCAAAATTTATTAGCGATCTTAAGAGTTTAAATTAAAGAAAAGGTTATAAGCTCAAAAAACAATTAATAATATAAAAAAGTTAATAATAATAATAATTTGGCGTTTACACTATATACATACACAGCTCAGTGTTTGGACGATCTTCTCCTACCAGTTGTGATGAACGGCAGAAATACCACCGGAGGTTTGCCATTGCCTGCCGAGGGGTGACGGCTATAAGAAAACAACTTTTCTATGATTTAGATTTTGCTTGTACTGGCTGAGATTCGAACGTCGAAGCCAGCGGCATATCGAGTAATAGCACGCACCGCTACCCACTCGACCACAGCGGCCACTAACATAAAATAGTTATTTGGTCTAAAAATAAAACATTTTTTCTATTGAAATCATTTTAAGCCAAAGGACTAAAACTCTTCATACAAAGGCGCTCATTCGAATACAAATGTGATACTCTGTTGACCTTTCTGTTGTCCAACATTTGATATAAAATACGATTAATACATATATGTACATATATTAAGACGTGAAATTATATCAAATCGGTAACATTTATGTGTGAACCTTTTTACCCAATGTTTGTGCTCAGGCGACCGCTGTTAACACATAAATGTCTGCCGCTTTGATTTGGGTTCAGATCAAATAGTATCCTTTTTATTGTATTTCCCTACTATGACACAAACCTCACACAATTTTGCCAGCTGTGAAAATTTTAGGTTGCTGAAAGTGCTAAGCTTACCACATATTTCTATGATTCATCTATGTCAGGTGACAATCAGAATCGTATAAAACTCATACACACAACTGCGCATACATATGCATATGTAACTTATTTAGTGCTTTTCCTTGTGGACAAGTTTTCACTTTCACATTTATGTACTCGCTTTAAACGGTTTCGCAGTCATTTCAAAAGTTAAATTGAGTGCGACATAAAGTTTGACAGCTGACAGAATACCAATTCCATTTAAATGAATTACAAAAGTTGGCTTCACGGTAACTTGAAAATTGGTTATCCTTATTCGCACATAGGAAGGTAAAAAAAAAAAATATTTTCTACGCACATGTACTCACATACATATCTACTTCAAAACCTCGTTATGTTTACACATGCGTAACAAAATAGAAGGTCGGTGGATGGGAAGGTATTTATAAGTATATGAAAAAGTAACTATCTACATATGTACATAGTGTGTTGTATTTTAGACGAAAAACATACCTACTAAGTGAAAACAAAATTGTTGATTAAGACAATGACATCATCGAGGATATGTAACGCAAAGAAACTTGATGGAATGCAGTGCAAAAGCGTGAGAGGGAATGATATTTGAAATCGCTGCAAGCCGATTAGAATGTACAAACTAACTATAAAAAATATGGTAAAATGAAACAACACTCTTTAACGCTTATCTCAAACAAACTTTTGTGTGATTTACTTCTTACAAAAAAAATTTTGTTTGCACACATTTAGGAAAAATGGCAAGATTCCTGTCCACACTACACAAATTTTCACTGGCTTGTTGGCCGGCTTATTCCTCAAATGACGAATAATATCTCTAATAAAAAAAAGTTTATAATATAGTTAGGCCTTGTGTTTTACATATACATTTTACATACATACATTATACAATGCTGTTGTAGTTAAAAAATATAAAAACATGTCATTGTCAGTGACAACAGTCGGATTGCGTATCTGTATCCTTTTGAAACTATACAACTTTTCCAATAGTATTTCAGAAAAATACAAATAAAATTCGGAAATGGTCAAATGTATTTCAGAAAAATACAAATGTATTTCAGAAAACCTCAAATGTATTTCAGAAAAAAGCAAAAGTATTTAAGAAAAACACAACTGTACGAGTATTTCGTTTTGTTTTTTCCGAAATACATTTATGTTTTTCTAAAGTACAACTGAGTTTCATTTTTTTTTTTTTTAAATATGATTGATCTTTTCTGAATTAAATTTGTGTTTATCTGAATTATAATTGGTATTTTCTGAAATAAATTTGTTTTTTTCTGAATTAAAATTGATATTTTCTGAAATAAATTTGCCGTTTTTTTATGAAATACTGTTGAAAGAGGTGTAGTTTATATGGTTTCTGTTAGAGTATGTACTCAATTTTGAGTGAAAAATAATTAACAGTTGTATAAAAGAAAAGTAAGTTGTCAACTCTTGGGAATATGTGTTCCGAATATAATTTTGAGAAGAGATGTAGACATAAATATTTATTCTAACACGCAGAATATTTTTACTGTGCTTTTTATTTTTTGTGTAACAGCAAATAAAAGCAACTGTAATTATGTGCCATAAAACACCCGAGTGTTAAAAAATGTATACAGATGCAAAAAAAACAGGAATTATTTATGTATGTAATAAGTTACTTTGTATTTAAACATGAGGCCAGCTGAGGACATAATATTGACAATGATTTCTCACCCCAGTAACTAAAAACCATCACATGTGGTTGCCCATTAATTTTAACACACATACGCACACATATTTAGGGACATACATGCTCGTACAGTACATATTACATATTTATATATGAATCCGTGTGTATATTTATTTTTTAGCTTACCTGTCTGTCAGTCACTATGTGGCAGGTGCACCAGAGCATGACTACTGCAACAAAACTCGTAAATAAATTTGTAGGCAGTGCTTTCAGTATAAAAAAAACTAAAAATTCTTTCATTCTTTACGAAAACGAAATTCTACCTCTTTACTGGTGGTGCTAAATGATATGGTTATTAAAAACAACGTTCATTAACATCATCATCGCCAAGAATGGTTTTGCTGGAGTTGGGAATGAAAATTTAAGAAAGTAAAACCATTTGATTGCAGAAATTCGGCTTGTAAGGCACTTAAAACTCCGGATTTACTCGTGCTATTAGAATGACCGTTGTTGAAACTTTAAATGTGTGTAGTTGCAATTAGATAAATGGAAGCAATAATTGTAAATAAAAATCAAAAAAATCTCAAAAACTTCAAAAACGTGCTGCCATTTGAATTTGAATGAAATTGTATAAAATATCAACCGAAAATATTTATGTTAGTAAATGTAAAGTTGGGTTTAATAAAAAAAAACAATTAATGGTGAAGCAATATTCTCATAAAGAGTAGAATTCCTAACAAAATTAAATATGTGAATGTATTTTTAACAAATTAAATAAATGTATTAAAATTTCTATAGTTGACACCACAAGTTAAAAACTGCTCTGTATTGTATTTATAAAAAAAACAGAAACGAATATGTACAATAAACAAAGTAAATAAAGTTGAACTGAAATATTTAAAGAAAAGATATTTTCATAGCATCTTAAACCGCGGAATAACTTTGTTTTCTGCCTAAATTTTATACAATTTTTTTTTTTTAATAAATTTTTTTTTGTTTCTATGGAAAAATGGACATGTGCCCAAAAACATCATACGCCGTGTTTCTCAAGAATTTCTAAGCCTTTGGGTGTTCTGAATTCAAATCTCAAGTCTGACTTTTTATATACTAATGTACTAAAACTCCAAAACTACAGCAAGATTATGTATGCGGTCAAATCTAAAAATAAATATTATATTACGTTTCCTTGACCCCAAAATCCTGTAGTTACACTTGTTCATGAATTAAAAATACTATTTTAGAATTTTTTTTACAATGCCGGCTTCTGGACAAACCACGTACTGTAGAGAAAACCTCTCGAAACTTCTGACTCATATTCGGATTCAGCAGACTCAAAAGCTTCAGAAACTGTTCAGAAACCCAACGAGATTTTTTGCCTGTTGTACAGTGTAATTACAAACACTTCATATACAGCTGTATTTACTCAATGAAAATCAAATTAAAAACGGCGCTAAAAGTTTTTACATGTCGCCAAATAGGCGAACGTTGTTTTCATATTTGTTTAAAAAAATATATATAAATAAAAATACTAACATTTATGGCAAACAAGCAATAAAGGAACATTTTAAAAGCCAACATCAAACGCAAACACTTGCGAAAAGAAAATGCAAGCTATACACATATTAAAAATAAAATTATATGCAACTCAGATATTCTACAACAGTACAAGAATACTTAGCAATAAAAGCGAAATACTAAAAAAAACATAAAAAACAGAAAAAAAAATACCATCGGCCACGCATTTTCGCTTACAACACACACGCTTCGTTGCGTGCAAATAAAGCATTCAGCCAAATATAGAAGAGTTGGCAACACTATGAATTTGAACGTTTTTTTTTTACGATTTGGCCAACCAGCATACATAAACCGGATGTGGCTTACAAATTCAGTGTTCACTTGTAGGAAAACCAGTGTCAGACGGTCAGACAACGCAGCGCTCGTAAATATTTACTCGGTGGTGACAGAGTGTCTGAAAATTCGCTAAGTAAAAGAAAGTAATAATATGGACAAGTGAATATGTATGCATTTTTGTTAGTCAATAGCCATTAAAACTTAAAAAAAAAAAAAAAAACAGCGACTATCCGATTTCGGCTGAATTGCATTTTTCATTTGATATGAAGTAAGCGTACTAAAATTTAGTAAATGTTTCGAAATTTCCTACTTATTATCTCATATCATTCACACTTATCAACTCAATTGTTTTTATTACCGCCAATCGTGCGAAAGAATCTCAGTTTATACGCTCACGTAGTGGACAATTAATATTGCCATTTTACTAGATTGGCTCACGTCCATTTTATTACAAAAGTCTTCAAGTTTTACTGTTGTTAGCGCAATTGCCCTATTCGTTTTGCTATTATTACTCCCACTTGTTGAATAACATTTAAACATAATTATTATTTTAGCAAATCTAAGCACATACTAAAGCTTGACAAACACCAGTTAAATAAAAAATACTTCCATGATAATTACAGCACAACAGGAATAAAAAAGAAACTACAACTTTAACTCATGTGCTGATGAAAATTGCTTTAAAAATAAGTAATCATTCGGAAATCATTGCAAACGAATGATTTATTCAAAGATATATTCACTCATTTGTTAAAAAAAAATTAAATATCAGTTTTTGCAATTAATTTCTGCTTAAAAAGTCCGAAAACTCCACTTTCCTTCACATTACCTCGTTTATCTTATTTTCCGGGCGTAAATGTGCTGCCAACTGTGCTTTGTAAAAATTATATTTAAAGTTTCATAGCTAAAGGGAATTAGCTGTGCGCCATAAACGCTTAGCTTATGACGCGCCTACATCACATCACCACCCTTCCTCGCGCTATTTTGCTATTTAATTTTGCTTTCTTTTTTCAGGCGTGCTTAATGTCATTCGCTAAGCAGGAAACGGAAAAGGAAATGAACCTATTAAGCGGTACTTCGTCGCTCAAAAACATGCCATCCAGCAAATTTTTCAAACGCACGACTCAGCGAAATCATCGCAGTGCGAGCGAAAAAAGTTAAATTAAATTTTGGTGCAGTTAGGTATATGCCACTGGCTGGTACGCTATTTTTGCTCGCTGACCAAATTAAAATGTGAATAAATTGTTGGCCAACACGCGAAAGCTCAAAATAAATTTTTGTTTTTTTGGTTTGTCGCCTTCTTTGGTTTGTTGAGAATCAGAAACAATTGCTTGCCGGCAGCTGCTGACGAATTGTAATTTAATTTGCGTGTTTTTGTAGCAAAGGAAATTTGCATTTGAGTAGATGTCGAAAATAAATGAGTGCATTAGACAGATTATGTTTTGTTGAATTTAATTACTTAAAATAATTAATTTAATGTTTTGGCATAAAAGCAGATTAGGTTAATTTATTTAAAAAATCTCTCATGGGCATGGGAATACTGTTGTGCTTAAATTTAGGTGTGTGTGTGGAAAAAAAATTGTTTTCGTTTATAATACTGAGAGTTACATGAAATTTCGTGGTATTATTTTTTGATGCATTATTCTATTTACTTGAAGGAAATGATTTGCAAAAGGGTTTTTAAAATCTTTTTGGCATTGAAAAACAAAACTTTCACTGCGGATACTTAAATACCTATTCAAAAGAGTGATTAGCAAGGCTTTTCATAGTGACTGTTAAACTGATACCACATTTTAATGGAATCAGAAATAATTTGGAGAAAAGACTTTGAAGAAAACAGCTAATTTATTAATTTCTCATCCCCATTTGTTATTTTAAAGTACGAATATAAAAGAATGTTGTGGATAAAATCCGAAAAAATAAGAGCAGAAAACGACGAAGAAAGAGGCAAAAGAAAATGGGCGCACTAACTTATACTGGGAGAGACACATACAAATTGGTAAACTTTTTTAAGAACCTGAACATCTAGACAGCATTTAAAACAAATAACACAAATGCTACGAACCAGCATGAATACAGAGGTTACATACAGCGACATAGGACAAACAGGACGGAAAATAAGAACAAGATCTCGCGAACATGTAGGGGACTACAACAAAGAGTTGCAAAAGCCGACCATTGTACCTGAGTCGCAATAAGTGTCCACCAGCAATTATTAAGTAGACAGCCAAGCTACTCGAAAATATGGAGATTTATAAGAAAAGAACCTTTGCTGGGAGAGAAATAAACGAGCAAACACATACATACCTACTCAGACGCAATACTCGAACCACTTAATTTGGTGTACAAAGAACAGTTTACGTAGGTAAAAAGGCAAACCGCACACATAACCAAACCAAAATGTTGCACAAAACTAAAATTACCAATTTCTAACTGTGTAAAGCGAACCCCAAGAGAACCGAAGAATAAAAAACACACTCAACGGAAATTTATACGTACGATATTTCGGCACCAAAGCATAAAACATCAAGCTTGCAAAAATTTTACGATACTTAATCCAATACCTGGAAATCAATGGATTGAAATAAATACAGTACTCAGAACGAAAACGACAATGAAGATGGCACAACGCCGAAAACCAAATTTGACAAGGGATGACGGGAAATCGTTCCAATATACGTACGAATACAACTTATAAAATGGATTGGGATTATATGTATGTGGCATGTAAGATACAAATTTTCAACAAATAAATTCTTGTAGTTTGGCATTTATGTGCATAGACTTTCAGAATTTTTTTCGTCAAGGATGCTGCGATTTTCTTCAATATAAAAATAAATTTTGCTTATTCGTTGTATGGAAGAAAGTCGGAACAGCCTTGACAAAAAAAGTTCTAAAAAATAAACGGTAATTCCTAGCCTCTTGAAACTTTCAGATTGAAAATTTCAATTCTATACACGAATTGGTTGTTTTTTTTTTTTAGTTTTCCTCAACGTTTGAAACTTTGATAAATATATGTAGTTTACATATGTTAGAGAATCAACTGAATTTCAATTAAATATTTTCTTTTAAATATATAAATGAAAATAAGTGGCAATCCACATATCGAGCCCTAACCGCGAAAAAGATGTAAGCGACAAAATGTAAACTTTAAAAGAGAACGTTTTTTTTTTAGTTATTTTCGCATTCAGAGCAGATTTTAATCTGAAATTCGGTATGTCATCTTTGTATTGCGTAAGGTGATCAATTCAATAAATTTAAGTTTCCTATCTGTGTCTAAATATGGCGGTTACATCTAAATAATCACATTTGAAATATTATTGTTAGTATGCATTTATATAATTTTTATTAATAATTGTTTTTTTTTTTCAAATAATTTACAAAGTAAAAAAGGAAACTTGTAAGTACATACATATGTCTATAACGCAAACTAAGTTACAAATACATACCAGTACTTCAGTTTGTAAAATGAATTTCATATTTAACCAAACTTCTTGAATATTTCACTTAAATTATTGTACAACTAGATGACCCAGTGAACTTCGTATTACCTACCCTCACAACATTAAAACTCTGCCTTCGGTAAAATGGACTCCCGCCGAATAGAGTCCTTACGTCTGGTTTACTTTCGCCGTCAGATTGATCGATATGTCGCCAACCGATCAAATTTTTTCAGAACTCTCGGAACTTACAAAATAAAGTTGCCCTACAATACAATTTTTGTAATTGTTGGATTTTATTTCGGACGGATATGTTTCAGTAACAACATATATGTATATTTCACATTAACCCACACTCACACACGTTCAGCTTATTTATCTCACACCGTTTTAATTTCGTTCGGTTATTAAGCGAACACGTGACGTATAATTGTTCATGCGTGAAACATGGAACCTTCAACTTGATTCCGAAAACTTGGTTATCGCAAAGGCCAGACGCATGGCAAATTGTAGCCGCTTAAATTCGAATGGTAAATCCGTTGTAATCATCGGTATACGCGTGTTCAAGACATCATCTCCTTTGTAATTTCCCTTGATGATCTTGGCCCGATGACGTTATTCATTAGCTTTTTCACAGCCAGTCTTGTTCCATTGCACAGCCGAGGTTGATTAAATTTATGCAGCATGATCACAAATGATTTACTTTTAATTTTAAATTGTGAGGTCGTGATCCAGGCAATTCCAGTGAATTTAAAAACTGAGATAGTGGACTACGCCATCTTGGTTTGAAACTGTGTCAACTTATTTGTAAGAAAACAACTTTCCTGAAAGAAAATTTTGAATATTTGCATTAAGATTATCGACATCTTTATTTTTGATCGCCAGCATTGCTCTTTCACTAAGATAATTAAATATGGTTGTTAAAGTGTTGTTCTATGTCCAGAAAAATTTGCGAGGGTCCTGTTGCGAGTCGGTGAGGAGGTATCAACTGCTACCTTACAATTTCCAATAATTATAATTAATAACTGCTTCGAAAACACAATCGCAGTTTGATCTTGTTACAAAAACTCTCGTATCTTAGTTGTTTATTGGGTGTCTTCACTTGCCCCACAAATAAGATGCTTTTAGGCATGCATTTAGTTCGTCAGCAACTGTGGATCGAGGAATAACTGGAAGAGTCCGACAAAAATCACCTGACAACAGAATAAGGGCTCCACAAATATCGTTTATCGTTCTGTCCAGTGCCTCCAGTGACCTCTTGTGGGCCATCGTACGGGCCATCCCAAACGATCAATTTGCATATTGGAAGAATCTTCGCCATGCGCTGTTTATGGCGATGTTGCAAACTGGTGCTTCGTTGATTTGTATATTTAGTGGTAGAATGTGCAGTTAGTCCACCTTATATTAATGTTGCAACTATTCCAGATGAATCCTACTGAAGAGCTATTTCATTCTATCTGATTTTTGCCAATAGCAATAAAATTTATACGTTTTTCCAGTCCGCCCGGGAGCATCAAGGTAGTAAATTGAAGCAGATCCATCGTTTAAAGCTTCTTTCAAAGTATTATACGCAAGCCTTTGTTGTGCATTTAATTGCGACCTTTTTCAGGCAATACTTCAGTATCGTACTGTTGTTCTCTTTATAACTCGTGGTTAAATGCATCGTGCAGAGGACCATTTGGTGCTGTCATGTCCAAACATGACAAAACTTTATTTTCCATCAATAAACACATACCTTCTATCATAATCAATGTAGAACTGTTTATAGGGCAAAATGAAATTGTGGTTTTTGCAATCTTCCTCGCAATTTTTCCATATTTTCTCACCGTTTAAACCTTCCCTGGGCTACGAAAAACATTCTTGAGTTTTAGCGAGACAAACGAACAACAATTGATTTTTATATATACAGATATCTCCTCCATCAGTTTCTAATACATAATTCAAATATTCCTTGTGAAATTTTTTAGCTACTATAATTTTATCGCAGAGTTCTTTTAAATTTTTGTACTAAGCTGATGAGATACTCAATTCTCTATTATATACTGGAAGAGGATCATTATTTAATATAAAGAAGTTACGTCTTGATCGTGAAGTCAGTTGGTTTCAGATTCTACAAAGTATCCATATTTGAGTTTAATAATTGAGTAGTTTCTTTTAAATGCAGCAGAACGTAATGTGTGAAATGCAATTTCCAATGATGATAGAAATACTGCTTGCGAAAAACTTATCCAAGACTTAAAATCAGAATGATTCATTAAAATACGTTGAAATACATGTATACCCGGTGGTCCTATTGATGTACGTGCGAGTTTTCCCTTAATCTAATAGACTAATAGCGTTAAATACTAAACACAAATTGTATTTATTTCATTGCAAACCATATCCAGCAATATCCATTTTTAAGAGTATTTTCGTGAATATAATAAAGTTACGCTTTTCAGATGAAAACATCCGAGTTTGTTATACATTGTTTTTTTTTCCTCCAATTTATTTATATTATTTTTTTAATTATTCTTTATCTCGAATGCGATTAACTTATGTATATGTACACACTTACCTTGGATTCAAACAGGTACTATAAAAACTTCTAAATTGCGAACTTTTTATGCAAACGAAGATATACTCTAATATAAAATTAAAACGTATGCGACATACCGCGGTCAAGCAAAATGTAAACATAAATGAGTTGGCGCTCACATTAGAATTCCTTTCACCGCAACTTCGAAACTTTTTCACAGAGCTACAAAAATCTCATAGATGATTCGTATTATCGTAAGCTATCGATATCTATCAAAAACTAAAAATCAATCATCGTGTCGCTTACATCTTTTTCGCGGTTAGGGCTCGATAGGTCGTGGAATGATTCTATTACGAGTAAAAAGCGACGAACGGACTTCTTTGCATGGAACTTGTCGCCAACCAAAGGCGCACTCGCCTTTTAATGAAAGTCAAAATAAAACTTGATACAATCCATCAATCCATTTCAAATATTGTATGAAATTTTATTTTATCTTTTGTCGCCTGGAACTTTGGTAAATTCGAAACTTTTACTTTTCACTTTCGCTGATTTTATTTTTCTTTGCTCAAGTAATGAGACAAGATGGCAGCTATTGTGTTTCAGCTGTTGTTGTGTATTTGTTTTACAATGGCATCGATTTTTTTATTTTATTACTTATGAAATTTTCAAGATAGGTAAAAAAGTTGTCTAACGTATGCGAAACGAAAATAAATTCTGACAAAGCTCTGATATCAACCGATAATATAATCTTAGCGTAAGTGCATGCATGTGTTAAAAAAAAATTCAATACATTCACTTGTCAGCTTCTAAGGATCAATAGCAAAACCATAAGTGTTTTTTTTTTCATAAAATTACTTTTGATAAGTAATCGTAAGCTTTTTCCGTTTTTTTTTTACAATTTGTAAGCTTTCAACCAATGTATTGTGTTTGTCTTGCTTTCAACTTATCGAAGGGAACTTTTTTCCTCATGGAAAATTCGATAAAATTTAAAGGATTGCCATTTTGTATTTAAACTGTTTGAGTAGGTATACACTCGTTTGTACAACTGTGTACAACAAATTCACGTCTCTTCCTCGGAACACCTTTTTGGCGCATGAAAGAACCGCTCTGGCAAGGGAAAACTGCTACTAATCACATGAATTGTTACCCTATCAGTTGTGCAGGGCAAATCTATTTCCGATGAATTAAGCTTAGCTTCATATACATCCTCTGCATCCTCATTTCCATCTGAAAGGAGTGGTAAGAGATGGCCAATTAAATCACTTTTGAATCGCTGTACGCCTGGTGTATTTGGTATTATGCTGCCTGTAGTGTTCAATTCGGATATTTTAATGGTTTTTCCACGCGATGGCGGGGTGGCTTCTATTTCACTGCTCTCCTCTAAAGGATGTGCGAATGTAGAGCGCTGAAAATGTAAGAGAATGTATTAAAACTTTATACAATGCCGCAAAAAGTCTGTGGTGATCCGTGCGAGCTCTACCGCCTTACTAGTTCATAAGTCACGATCACACAGACCCACTATTGTATGTATGTACTCGTATAAGACTTAATGTTTCGTTAAGATACATACTTGTAACGCTAGAATAGCGCCCAGTAATACAAATACTTTCCAATTGTGTTCCATTATACTGAAATGTTGCTGTGTCTTTGCTATTTTAAATTAAACTACATTTTTTCTGCAACTGCCTCCAATTTTATAGCAACGAAATAGTTTGTAATGAATAAGTAGTTCCTGCTTAGCAATTAAATCTCTCTTAACAATTAGCGATGTACCTTACTACCTTAATGTATTTATAAACAAACATGCATACATATGCACTAGGGATGTCAATTTTGGTCGGGGATTTTCGAGATCTAAAACCGAAAACCCGGGACATCCCGGGATTCCGAATTTGATTCGTAATTTTTAATTTGCAAAAAATGTAACACACCTGTAATCGTTGTATTATAGTAGTATACAAAATAACATTAATATAACAGAGAAGAACGATTTGTTCTAATTCATGTATGTATGTATTTATTATTCTTTTCAAAAATAAAATTGAAATAAACGTAAAAATTGGCACACCCAATATAATTTATACTTCAAGTACAAATATAAATATTTGGCACAGAAGCAAGTGTACCTATAAGTATAAAGTAAAATTATTTTCAATTACTGTTTGAAACCAATATTAAATATTAATATATTACCAATCCAGAAAAAAAGAAATACTTCAAGTAAAAATTAGACGCATCATCAATTCCATCATATTACCCCTTCGGCTCGATGGACCAAATTATTTTTTGCAATGTACAATTAAAGAACGATGGGTTAATTTGAAATAGATTTACGAAACGCTCTGAATATTTTCTCTCGGTTCAACAGTATTGTTTCTTTTACGCAAGGCATTTCTGCTCTAGCGCATTTTATAAGATGTTCAATATGCGACCTTAAAATTATGTTTAACAGAGACTTTTCCCTTTTTTTTTGTAATATAAAAGAATTAAATTCTGGTACTTTCAAAGTAAAATTAACAATTTTTAAAAGGTATGACTTTCTTAATTTCTCTGCCGGGCTGCACAATTGCAAACATTATAAGAATTTTTAGAAAATTTAAAAGACCTTAAACTTCCACGCTTTTCAATTTAAAAATTTCAAATTTGAACAAAAACTTAAGAAAATTTAATAAACTATTATCCAAATTCGAAACTTTTCTATGAAGTATTAGAATTTATTTTTGAGTATGAAATTAAATAAATAAATAATTTTAATTAAGTACACAAAAAGAATCGTTAATTTCTAGGGACTAACAGCTTATAAATCTTCATACATAAATTCAATGGGCCGGGCCCTTAATACTTACGTTAAGATATTCTACCACCTCTGAGAAAAATGTGTAAACTTTGGTTATAAGAGAAATAACAGTTTTTTTATTAAAGGTTCTTAAAAATAAATTTAAACTAAATCGAGGCTTTATTTTGCGTCTGTTTTCTGCAATTCCGGGGTTTTTATAGACTTATCCCGGTATATTCGGGAATTAAAAATGGCCTGGGGTCCGGGATTCCGGGATTGACATGCCTAATATGCACATACGCAATATTATTGAAAACCGGTTAATCCGTGTTGAAGCTGTGATGGACAGCAAATCACTTCTTTTTAGAATTACAGCCGCTTTCCTAGAATCGATGCGCATTTGTAATATAAGCTGAAGTACAACAACATGATGACTGCTAATAGGTTTGTACAATATTTCAAAGCTTGTTCAGTTGAACGTAAAGTTTTCCCTTTAAATGTAAAAAAAAATCATTTGTCTGCTCCCGTTGAGAGGTAATTTTTATTAATAACTTTTCATTTACTACAAATTGAACTCCAAAATATAAAACAGTTGGTAAGTACATATGCTTGTATGCTAATAAATATGTGAGAATGTCAATTGTGTGTTCGGTGTATTCGCACCATCTTACAACCACATATTTGCAAATTTGGGCAAAACAAATACACACAAAGTGGAAAAAGTAGGAAGCACAAAGATATCGCAGCTGCAACTATGACCCAGTTTCGACTAACATTCCAAAATGTATTTTCATTGGGCTCTTCCTTAACTACTTCATTCTCTGCAACTGATCTCTCATTTTCAATTTGTTTAACTATAATCATATCCAGTCTGGTGAGATCATCTCCCTGCTGTGATGCCACGCACTATGAATGTATGAATATATATACATACATACATACATATAAATTAAATAAAAAGTTTATTTTGCGAAATTGAAAAAGAAAATATTTTCCAAAACTTGCCAATAGTGCGAAGAGGATAATGAAAAGCCAACATATTTTCCACGGCAGCGCCATTTTTTCCACCTGACTTTCCGCTTAAAGTATTTGACAAAATTAAAGAAAGTTCTTGTTGCTTATTTTATTAAAAAAATTATTTGTTTATTTTAATTTACAAGTGCTTGTTATCAAACAAATTATTCATAATAAAATATTTGTGTCTTATTGATGTATCTGTGTGTAGCAGTCATAATAATAATTGAATCTTGTGTAGCAGTCACACCGAATTTTGCCAAGTATGCTTGTAAGATTTTCAATTTCTACAGTATTGGGCGAAAAAGTTGGGAAGCACTGGTGGCAAAAAAAAAATGAATTAAACCAATAGCAATAACAGATTAATTATAATTTTATATACATAAGTTTCACAAATTTTGTTAATGGTTATAAATATCTTTCGAGCTCTTTAATGCGGCTTACAGACTGAGCCTTAATTGAGGCAATTAGCAAATTTTCTACGTGTATTTTGAGTGGACAAAAATTTCTAATTAACTCAATAAAGTGCAGTTCGCTGCCAAGAAAAGTTTAAAAATATTCCATTATTTCTCGAGTATAAAATAGTAGCAGGCAATCAATCGGGAAATTGTTTTCGTTTTTTTTTTATAATTCTTCCCTCATATGTGATTGGTTGAATCCCAAGAATATTGCGGCTTCAATTCTCTATTCTGAAAGTTATCTCGTGGGTGTAATACCACGCCTTTACAGCCACAAAAACGCAGTCTGAGCCAACCCATATATCTACATAATGCAACTAGTGCAAAACACAATGCAATTGAAGCGCCAAGTATGGACCAGTGTTCTCTTTTCATTGCTAAATATGGATCTCTCTTTTTGGTGGGCGCTCTCTCGCTTGTCGTATTATCCACCTGCGATTGTTCAATGTTGCTGCTATTAATCGCATCACTGAATTCATCTAATGGCTGTGACGTCACGCACTAAAAAAATTTTATTTTGATCAAAAATGCGTTATCTTCTTACATTATTACATTTGAATATACATATGTATAAATTGAGAACATACCTGCAGAGTTAGAAGAAAACTCAATAACAAATATATTATGGAGCATGCCGCCATAACTTCAATCAGACTTCCAAATTCCGAGAAAAGATTAATGCAACTAAAATTAGAATGCGATCGATGCGAGTTATTTAATGTAAAACGCAAATGTGAGAATTTGCTACGGAGAGCGTTATATGTTTGTTTAGATACAAGCATGTGTATACATATTTAAAATTCTTATCGTATTTATGTATGTGCATACATATGTATAAAAATATGTATGTATGTATGTGTTTATTTCAAACGAGCAGCTATCGAACAAAGGCTTACACTCAACGAGAAAGAGTTTGCTTATTTATATTAAGGGTTGTTCAATAATGGCATTTAACTTTAAAGCTCGAATTGAAACGACAAGCTCCTTTAACTAATTGACTTAATAAAGTTGAGCCATTCGGTAAGTTTGCTTGACTTAAAATACCTATTCATCATATTTAATTGATATTTTACAAGAAAGAAATGCCAAACAAAATTTCCGATTTAACAAATGAATGATGAAATAGCTTTTTTGAAACACCCTTTATTTCGATTTGATGTGGTATGAGTTAACTCTAGTACATGTTTCTAAGAATTGTTTTGGGAAATAAAATATGCGTATGTTTTTAGTTTTCTCAGTGATTATTACATTCACATTCGCACATACATACGTACACATACATATACTTGCGAGTAAAATAATAGCAGTGTAAGATATGGTGAAACTCTCAGTGTATTTTTGTCATAAAAAAACTTCAAATTAAAAACTGCAAGTTCCTCTGCCAAATGCTGAGCTAGACAGTGTAAACGCAAACTATTATTATAATTATGATAATCTTTAAAAAACCCTTGTTTAAAATATATAAAAAAAATTATCAAAAAATATTCATCGAAATTTGAAATGTTTCTCAGAACTTCATTTAGTTTTAGTACAGAAAAAATCCACTTGAAAGTAAAACAAGTTTCAAATGCAACTCTATTTTGTTGCATTTCAAAGCATATTTTATAAGTTCTGGATAAACAAGTTAGAAATTTAAGGCCGTTTAACTAAAGCATTTTAAAATAATTTCGCTAAGTTCATATGGCTTGCTACCAATATATAAGTAAGTATGTTTGTAACTGCACATTTATTAAATTGCAATTCGTTTAATGTGATTGTTTTGTATTTAGCTTCTAATGTGAAGGCATTAAAGTGCCACAGAGACAAAGCAAAGGCGTCTAGGAAATACAATGAAAAACTAAACACAAATATCAAAGTGTACATAGCCGCAGTGGGAATAAAACTGGTTAGACGCGTTTTGTTGCGACTGCTGTCCTGAGTGGTTTTATGAGAATTACATAATCGGGAAAAATCAAACAAATATCCGCAAAACCACATTCGAATCCAGCAGCTGTGGTACGCTACACTAACCCAATAGAATTGGCATATAGCAAAGCCAAGAAAGAGAGACTAAACAAACGAAAACAGTAGGAGGTAAATACACACATAAGTGAAGCTGAGCGTGGGTTGGAAAAACAAATGAAATCGATGACAATTGTGGAAATTTGAGCAACCACAAAGACAACAAAACTAGAAGAAATACATTTAAAAAATAATGTTTAAATTCAATGCAACATATCGGGGCTAGATTTGTGTTGAATTTTTTATAATGAAAAGCGACTGATGTTTAATAAATACTTTTCATTAAGAAGTAAGAAGTTTGAGTAGCACTGTCTAAATCAGATTAATTAAACTCCAAACAATTTTGGAACCATTCTGGATCTTGTTTTTGTTTATGATATATCTAAATCACCTTTGAAGACGTGCGAGCCCTTAGTTATTTCAGAGGACTCTTCACACTCTGCGATTGAGGTAAATTACGAGGTTATAGGTGATTTTGGAAATAATGTTGATAATTCAAGTAGCTCAAACGCTCGTTTTATTTTTGCGAAAGCCAATTTCAAGAAATTAGATCGAGAATTGCCAAAGTTATCATGGCCGATGTATAAGGATGATGTTGAACGTTGTGTACAGCATTTTAATAACACTATATTTAGCTTATTTCAAAAGTTTGTATCAAAACGGGTTTGCGTACAAAAGGAGCAATCACAACCTTGGTTTACTAAAGAACTAAAAAATAAAAAAAATAAAAAGTCGCAATCTTTTAAATTGTACAAAAAAACTGGTTTGCACACTAACTATGTTTAATACTCAGTTCTCCGACACACTTATTTTGAATTAAATAAAAAATGCTACAGATCTTATTTGTGCAAAGTTGAAAGGAATCTAATAAAAAAACCCTGAATCATTTTATGACTTCGATAACTCAAAAGGTGGAGTGAATAGTTTTCCGTTTGCTATGAAATATCGTGTCTTGTGGCTCCCAAAACATGTTTGCCAAATTCTTAAGGTCAAATAATTCCATTAACTCGCCTCTGAGCAAACCTTATCCATATAAACTCTGTTCCCTCACCTCTGCTTTTATTCCGCAGATATCTTCCGAGGAAGTATTTTATTATTTGAGTAACTTAAAATAATCTTTTAAGGCTGGCGCCGATTTCATCCCGACTTTGTTCCTCAAAAACTGTTCTAAACATACTTATGAGCCCTTAACTAATTTATTTAATCTTTTTCTTAAGCTTGGGGTTTTCCCTTCAGCTTGGAAAGAGTCATTCAGACCTTTATAAGACCGGGCGTAGGTCCTGCATAGAAAGTTATCGCGGTATAGCTAAGCTTTCTGCTATTCCTAAACTATTTGAAGCTATTGTTGTTGACCATTTAGCGTATTCCGTATCTTTTACGATTTCTAGCAACGCAACTCGGGTTCTCTAAGGGAAAAACTACCGTTACAAACTTGCTTGAGTTCACAACTCACGTTTCAAATGGATTCAGAGAATTTATGCACACTGATGTTAAATACACCGATTTTAGTAAAGCATTCGACAGAGTAAGTCACTCTTTACTGATCCATAAACTCGATTTCCTTGGTTTTCAACCTAATCTCCTTCATTGGATACCTTCTTACACAAAGAGGTATTTTTAAAAATAGTTCCTCAAACATTATTCATGTATCTTTATGGGTCCCGCAAGGGAGTCACATTGGTCCGATTCTGTTTTTACTTTTTATAAATGACATACCTTTTGTAATAAATTATTCAAAAATTTTATTAAATGCTGATGATGTAAAACATTTTAGATCGTATAATTCTGTTTAGGAAAGGTCCTTACTACAAGCGGATTTTAATAGCATTGCTAACTGGTGTTATGTAAATTACATGCCACTAACCTCGAACAAGTGTTTAACTTTGTTGATCTTGGAATTACAATGGACCAGAAATTTAATTTTAGTCTTTACATAAATGTTAAAGTTCACAAAGCCAAAGGTGTTTTTGCATTTGTAAAACAACGTTGGTGAGGCCAATACCGAAATACGGATATGTTGTTGATATTGTTGTTTGGAACCCGCGCTATCGAGTCAATTCAAAAACAATTTCTTATTTTTGCTTTAAGAAACTTTCGCTGGGATTCCTAGTATAACCTGCCACCCTATATTATTCGTTTAAACCTTATTAATTTTCCTATGCTTGCTAATCGCAGATAAATGTTAGGCATAGTATTTTTGGTCAATTTACTTACAGGCTTGATATCTAGCCCATCTCTTCCTTGCGAAATAAAACTAAACGTTCCCTCCCAAATTTCAAGACATTTTAAGCCTTTTTTTCTGAAGCCATGTAAAAGTAACTTGTAGTTAAATGAGTCTCTCGTAGTTTGTGTCAGGATTTCAACACTCACTCCGGTTCTTTTGATATTTCAGACTCACTTTTTTACATAAGGAAAACTGTCCTCAATGCTCTCAATAATTGAGACATACATACATATATTTTATTATTTAATCAGCTGATGGGCATTTGTTCTGTAGCTGAACAGTTTTAGATTTTGACACTTAACAATGGATGGATAAAACCATTGGGATTAATATTATTCTTAAAGTTAATTGCAAACAAAACAAACGCCAAATTTGTTGATTTTAAGAACTTCGGAAGGAAATATAAAAGTAAAAAATAAAATCAAAATAAACCTCATATATAATTTTTTTATGCTACATAAAATAGCATTAAAAAAGGTAAACAAAAGTAATAAGAAAATGCAAACAAATTTAAAAAAATTGCACAAAAAAATTCAAATTAATTAAACAAATTTAAATTTAATAAAACAAAAAAAGCTAAGCTAAAGATAAAGTCCAAATATCAACAATTTAAAATACAGAAAACTTTCACTTTTTTAGTATAAGTAACAAAGTTTGTTTAAATTTTTATTGGCTTTAAAATTAATTATAAATTACTATTTTATTGATCTCGAGGCTAGTTTGTGGAAGATTTTATTTGGAAAAAACCACAACAGTTTCTTTCAAGAAAATGCAGTAAGCATGTATTGCGATTACAATATTTCCCTAAGCGATAAACGAAATCAAATTAAATTATCAATTAGTTTCTGAACAGCTCTTCAGCTAAATATGGCGTCACAAGGTGCTTATTTTGCTGTGTCAAGTAAGATCGTCAAATTATGTATTGCTCTAAACTTTGAGTGCCACCCTAATGTATTTTCATCCATAATTTATGCATGTTCGCGCAGCCGTAAACATAACCCAGTGCCCCCGGCGTGACATGGTAACTCCCAGCGCCAACACCAACTCACTTCTCTTTGAATGTTTTCTTAGTACACAGTTACTCTGAACTGGTTTCGTTTACTTCATTTACCAGCATATTCTTATTATTTTTCTAGTAAGTTGGGTGTAATAAAAAAATCGCATACAAAATAGAAAAAATTTGCAAAGCATGAGAATAGTACAAACTTACAAATACTAACACACACATCCATACACAGTGATCGCCTTGGCGCAGCTAAAAGCTGGCGGTTGGCGGTTAGCGGTTAGCGTTTCAGCGCGAAGGTGGCTTCCATGCTAACCTACACTCACGCACACACACCCAACACACGCCAATCAGAGCGAGCGCTTGTGTGTGCCCTCGAGCCAACACATTTGCGCTTCATCGCTCAATCGGGCAGTCGCTCAGTGAAGCGGCAAATAAATGTTTGGATCTGCAGCGGCCAACAGCCAGCCCGGTAGCTGTGCCCCCGCCACGGCTGGTCCATGCAATAATCTCACGGGCTGGACTGTCAGTGCTCATTGACTGCTGTGGCGTTGTGGTGCTGGTGATGCCATTCTGCAGCTACTGCTCCTGCTGCTGCTGCTGCTCACGCTGGTAGAATGAAAAAGGTGAATGCGTCTGACAAAAGTAAATGACGTGGATGAGGTGAATGCAATTGGCAACAAAAACCAAGTGTTCTGTGATTTCTTATTTTAACTTTGATTGCAAATTTAGCTTGCTCAGTCAGTCAGTCGAAATCTTCAATGCGCGAATGGCTTTTGGTCTGAGTTCGAGGGTTCGTTGATTGTATGTACAGTCGTTGCCCATTTAAGCGGCAACAATGCTTCAGTGTGTTGGTGTTGGTCCAATTATTTAAAATTTTTTTTTTTTTGAAATAATTATCTTTTATATTGCTCTTAAATGTGTTTTTAAAGCAAAATTTGAAGAACTAGCTAGTAAAGATATAGAATTGTTACAAAAACTTTTTAAGGCAAAATTTTCTATTCGTTCAAAAACCCAAGAACAACCACAAATTATAGCGAAAGGTGTCTATAGTTACATAAACAAACATATATATTTATAAACGCTAGGAGCTCAATTAATTCACAACAAATTACTAATACTTTTTTTGTTTAATTTTTAATGCTAACTTGTTGCTTAGTTGTGATATTTTTGATTTTTAGGACATGAATAACACTATAAAATTACTACTTTCATGGCAGGAAAGCATGCGAGTATACGTTATAACGCAGACCATATATTTTAAGCCATTTTTAAGTAATTTGTATAGGGTTTATTTTTTTATATTTTGAGCTCTAATTATATGAGTTACTTAAAATGGGTACTCTAGGTATATCCAACTGGCGCCAGTTAGCGAAAGAAAGAAATAACTGGCGTAATATGCTAAGCTCGGCTAAAATCGCATAGGCGGTTATCGAGCCAATGAAGTAAGTTAGCAGTAATTACTTAGAAATTGAAATAATCTAACCATCCTCAGTGCTTAATTCCAATAAACTGATTTGATATATAATGCTTATCAAATTTATAAAGAATTACGGTGAAATTGCCTTATTTGTATTGTTGAGGATAAAAATCACAAACTATAAACAGCGTTAAAACTATTTATGCAACGCTCACTGAACCTCCTCACATTCAACTGTGAAAATGCTTAAGTAAAATTTAATACAAAACAAAAGGGAATTCAAATATACACACATCGGATTCAGTAAGTTTCGCAAAGTTTTAAATTTTGCGCAAAAACTTCTCTCTATTTGCTCACTTTGTATGGAATTGCTCCACATGCGGTTCTTTCTTATTAATCGTTCGTTTTCAATCTGAGTTCATGCTCGTGCAACAGACATCAGCTGGTTGCATGCAACAGACGCACAATAAATAATGACATAAGAAAAAACTTAAGAACAAGTAAAGAAAAATAAACAATAAAGATTTGGAGTAAAAACAAGGTAGAGCAACAGGTTATGCGGTTTTAGGCCAAGTCCAAAAGCAAGCGCGCATGCGTAAGAATATACTCGTACGTACCTACTTGTACGATTCGCGTACATATGTTTAACATACGTAAGTATGTATGTATGTTACATATGTGTGCTCCCATATGTCTGCAGCGTATGTAGTTAATTTAATCACACGAGAATTGCGTTGTACCGCCAGACGTCAAAGAGCCAACTACACTTGGCCGGCTGACTGGCTGACTGGCTAACTGGACGGCTGGTAGGCTACCCGCTAAGCAGGTCTACCAAACAGCCGGTCAACCAACTAACCGACCGACCGACCGTGCAACCGGTATCGCTCAATGGCTGTATGTACATACACCAACTTAGCGGTTAATGCGTGTTCTTGTTTATAAATAAACATAATAAAGTCAATGTTATGTCACAAGTTGTGTGACTTTGATGTTGTTCTTTGTTATTGTTTTCGTTGCCGGCAACCAGCTATTGCACAATGACAGCGCCTTTTAATGTGGTATCAATACATTAAGAGCACACAATATCAATGCTTTGGACCAGAATGGCATGAAAGATGAATGAAAATAATTTAAAAAAAAAAACAAGGAAAAGACGAGGCTATCATATTGATTATGCAGGAAAAGCAATAAAGTCGTTGTTATTATGGATTTGTATTAATATGCAAGTGCTTGTGCTAATGAAGTGCTGACAAAAGCTATAATTTACATAAGTAGCTGCGTATTTTATTGAGCTGCTCTATATGTCCTTTAAAGACGCTACTTTCCTCTGAGGTTTCATTTTATGGGCGAAAATTAAAATTCTGCATTGTATCAGAAATGAATTAAGGATTATGCGGGCTGATCACTTTTTTGTGCCTTTAATTTTTAAAGTGAACCAAGTCGCATTCTATTTTAGCGCTTAAAGGGCTGGCATGAGCAAATTGTAAATTTTTTTTTTATCTTTGATCAAAATTATTATTTTCGCGTAAAATTAATTAAACCGCTTTCAAAATTAAGGCAAAATCCTTTCATATATTTGTTTAATATTCTCTTAAAATTCTTGGTTTATCTCAATGGCCATTCTATCAAGCTATACTAATATCATTACTGCACGTCACTTTTGTATTTATTTAAATTTTTTAACACTCAAGCATATTTGCATTATAATTTCTGTATATCTGCAATGACGAAATATGTATTTTCAAAACAACTTAAAAAAATTTTCTAATAATATTTTTGTGTGCAAAGCAATTAAATACAACACAAAATACATAAAATACCCGCCTGTCGTAATTTATGTATTTATCATGATTCAATTACAAAAGGTTCTGTACTTACTGACAGTTAAAATCTGACACTCCATAATCTATAGTATATAGAAAGTACAATACGTATCAAAATACAATTTTAAAATAATTCTCTAATTTAAGTATTAATTAGGTAATACCCGCGAGATTTTACACAAATAAAATGTATAAAGAAAGAACTGTATTTTAATTGGCAAAAAATAGTTTATTAAAAAAAGTCAACCGTTGTGTGTAACAACATTTTTCCAACACTCCATCGCACATAGTATATTCTGAAAAATTCACAGGTGGTACGCCCACTCTTCGAATATCCTATAATTTTCTCCATGAACATGAAACTGATTTTATTTATATTCATACATTCACGCCAAATTCCATCAAGCCAGCGCATGTATGGAAAGTGCCATTTTCATTTGAATTTGTCAATATCATTTTTCATATTTATAATTAAGCAAATAAAAGCTTTATTTTTGATTAGAATACATTTTTACTACATGTGTACATATACAGGGTGTCCCAGAACTCAAAGTCAAGCCGAAACTGGTTGACAAGATTGATTGTAACCATCAATAAACGAAAAATCATGTGAAAAAACAGAAAAAAAATCTATCCCATGCAGTTTGAAAATTATGGGCATTTAAGAAAAACATAGAAATTTGGTCAAACTGTTACCATTTTTCGGTTATTGTGGTTAATTTTTATTATTTTTGTTCATTTAAACTTTGGAACCTTAACCCTAAATAACATTTCTAGAACCTAAGTCAAAAATAATGACACAATTGCCCAAGTTTTCTAGAATTAAGACTATTTGTTAAACTATGAATTTAAAATTTTTATAATTTGTCGACTTTGAAAGGCCCTCCTTTAAAAACAATGTACTAAAGTGCCTTGGCAAGTGCCACTAAAAGTTCGCGTATTTAATCAGGATTGTTAAATGGTACAATGTTTTATAATTTCATACTAAAAAAAACGACTAAAAAAATATCAAATGAATGAAACATTTTTTCATGAATTAAGAAGCCGATTTGTCATGCAGGAACGAGTAAGCTGCTTTCTTACAGAACCTTTTATAATTGAATCATGTGCATTTATTTAGGTTTAAATTCCTGCAAGTAGAAAAATTTAAATTTTACCAAATGACAGAAAATTAGTATTCAAAAATGTTATTATTATTATTTTTTACTATACAAATTTGTATAGAGTGAATTTATTGAAACTGTTTAGACTAAACTTTTTTAATTATTGCTCTTCAGCTACTTCATGCTGAAAAATTTATTTTAGTAGAAAACTTTTAATTATTAAAGAAAATAAGTAAATGAAAATCTATTTTTAATTTATAATCAAATTTAGGAATTTACATTAACTCATGCGACTTTTAGGGTACCACTTTTTAATTTGTGAGTTCGCTACAAACTTTGGCTAGTGCTTAAGCAGATTTCAGTTTAAATATTAACTTTGAAGAACTTTTCAATTCTTCAAAAATTCAATTTTTTTATTTTTTTTTTTATTTAATATATAATTATAATCACAATTTAAATAAGGCATTAGCAAGAATTAAATTTAAAAAATTTCAATGACATCAGACTCAGACAGAATTAAAATGCAACTTTCTATTTAAGGTGAGGTTTTTTCTTGTCAATATATTGTTAACAAAGAAATTCTACAATTTTCTAGAAACCAGTGAAATTCAGCAATATCAAAGGCATCTTATAATCACATTTATTTATGTTTGAGGAAATTGTCAAAATTTTACTCAAATGATTTTTCTTTTTTCTTTCTTTAAATTTTCACGTTCCACCTCTGCGTGCAAAGATTTCTCAAGAGTACTTTTATTAACCCAATTATAAAGTTTACTATCTACCCGCACAAACTTCTTGGCTTATTCGAGAGTTTTACGCCATACATTGCACTAAAACTTTAAACGTGCCGACACTGGGCGTTCGCCATGCCATAAATATTTGAGAGCGTGGCAGGTAGGACAACCGGGCGTATGAGTGACAACCGTGCGGAATATATGGCATACTCGACAATTTTTAACTTGACACGTTCGTGTATTAGTAGTCTATAGAAATATTTAAAAGCTATCACTCTTGAACATTGTGTGCACGCGTTCGTAATATTTTGCACGATTTGCGTTTAAATCTTCAAATTTCCGTTTCTATTTCCCTTTCAAATTTTGATGCAACCAACACATGTTTAGAAGGAAAGCAGGTGCTGGAAAGATGAAGTGATTCTGCACTTGCGGAAATACGAATGAGTAAGAGTATTTTCGCTTTGAAGCGGAAAAAAATGGAATAAAATACATAAATGATATTTGTTGATCAGTTCTGAATTAATAATCAAAACTTCAGAAGAAGCAAAACAAACTTTTTTATAACTTGCATCTTTATCAAAAGCAAAAAAAAAACACAACACAGTCATTTTAACACGATAAGGTAAATGTACCTTATTCCGTGGTGCTAAGGACTTTTCTGACTTCTACCGTTGAAATAATCGGTTGTAAATTAAAAAATTAAAATATTCCCCTTAAATCAATCAATTTAGATAAGTTTTCAATAACTTATAAGCGAAAATAAATCGTATTATAATTTATATTAATTAAACTAGTTACACCTCCAATCGTAACTAATTTTGTTGCAAAAGTTTTTGAATGTACCTAATACATATGTATATACAGATTTTAAGCTATTAAATGAGAATAGCTTATGTTTAAAATTTATTATTTTTCAAGCAAAAAATAAAATTTTTATTTACAAAATTTTAAAATTGATACCTGTATTTTAGAAATTTGGTTCTTAAGGTTTGCTCTCAAACAAAAGTCATTGCTCAGATAATACAATTTAATTTGTACAAACTATTTTGTATAAACTATTTTAAAATTTTAAATCATTACAGGCCGAGGAGTCTGGCTTTTCATCAACACTGATGGCCCAATTTTTTTCATGACATCAGAATCAACGGATTTAGTAAAACGATTTTTAGCATTTTTGCTGCATAAAATAAAACTATACTTTGTGGAACGAAATTTTGCAAGGAAATTGCAAAAGTAACGGCTTTTTCAATACCACTTTAAAAAATTGGCTCATGTTAATTAATGCCACGCAATTAGGTGCTGCTCTTTTCACTGCTTGAACTGCGTGGAATACCAGGGAATAAATTTATTAAAATATTAGCCATTCGCTTAAATAAAACTGTTGCACGGAATTAGCTCAAACATTTCCTCAGGGTTTTATTTGATGATACAATGGCTTTGTGGGAGAAAGTTTACTAAGAAAACTCAATTAAATTAACAAAAATTTAAAGTGTTAAAAATATGTATTCCGTGATAGGCACGGAATTAGGTACATACGTGAATGAGAAATATCAATTTTTAAGCAGTAAAATATATTTACATACATTTAGATATAACACAAACCAATACACAGATGTTTATAGAATGCCAAAATCAAATCATAGTTCCAAAAAGTCCTATATGATTTCAGAGCCTTAAGAATATATACATGAGTCCTTAACACTTTGCTTACCCACCTTCATATGAAATGCATATTATCTGAGATACTACTTTTCCACTGCTCAATAATTTAAAAATATATCCTATACGTACAATAAGAATTGAAATTATTACCCTTTACAATTTTTAGTTTATTCTAGTTTTTTATTGTTTAAATAAAAAATTGGAATGCCACGAAATTTGATGCACTTTTCCTTTGAATACTTGCAATCTATATATATATTCTGGAAAGCAGCGTTTAGCTTGACTAAACTACTATAGAAACAGAGATAAGGTATATACTAAATAAGGCACCTTGATGTGCACATTCGCACAAAATTATATATATTGAAAAACACTCTGTTTGTTCCTGAGATATCTTCATGGAAAAATATAGAAATTTCCATACTGTTTTTTATATTTTAAAAGAAAGATTATAATTGTTCTTAAGAAAATAGTTCAATCGTTGAATGAAGCACACCCTATTATCGGGGTTTAAAACTAGTGATTATTATTATTGTATAGCAATATTTGATGTTCTTTTTCCTCAGACCGGCACTCATAGAATAACTTTAATCTATCAAAATAGCTCCTAAAAATTCTGGCAAAAATGCAATTTTAAGTACTTTACGTTATTTTTTGTTGCAACATTATGAATCGCAGGTAAAAAAAAAGTATGTATATACAACGCTATGCACTTGAGTTTTCAATAACTTATACTTGCTTTGCACTTTGCTGGCATAATCGATTTTCAAAGGAGGAGGAGCAATAACGCATTTTTATTGCATACTTGACCAGCAGTAATAAAGCGCAGCACCGCACTGAATGCGATAAATAAACTCACACGAGATGCATACGTGTAACTTTAATCAATTTCTTCATTGGATACATACACATACAACAATACATCACACTGTATGTTTTAGGTCTTTAAAGCTTTATGTGTCTTTTACTACTGACCACGTGCACCTTTGAACTTTTATATATATCACCCAAAACCTTTACTTATTATTCAAGGACATACAGATAATTTATTGTTATGTGTAAATCAACTACTTTATATGCACAGGGTTGCTTAAGAAAACCGAAAACAATCCGAATTGTTGCTCATACGCCCCAACGCAATACAAGTATTTTTCTTTTTCGCAAATGTGTCGCATGAGCAACAAAATTTATGTAACGCTCTTTTTATTACGATTCGCTTACATTAAATTTGGAATTTTGCAATAAATATTTTTAATATAACGCACGCAACGTATCGGAGTCGACACTGAAAACATTTCACACCAGCGCAATGGAAATTTTCTCGCTCGGATACGTCGGATTGCGCAAGCATTCCAAATGCTCAATAAAGTTGCTTGCCTGCCATACTTTTGTTTATGTTTTGGTATATTTTTTGACACGTGTGGTGCTCAAACGCAAACCTCTTCGCAACACCTTCAAGTGTGAGGAACTCGAAACGCCACATCTGCAAAGACATTTTGCTTTATACTTCTCAGTTACTTTGTGGCTCGAATTCAAGCACGAGTTATTTGGGAGCACACTCTCTTGAAATTGATATTTTTACTTTTATATGTACACATGCAGGCAGACAAATATGCACACACTGCATACACGTTTTTGTTTAGTATGTAATAAATGTCGGAATTTGGTGAAGCTGATTTTGCTGCTGTTAAATTATGCAGCAGCGGCTGGTGTGCATACTTTTTGTGTTTCCCTTACGGATATTTGTTTAAATGCATCTAATAATTTTATGTCACTCAAGCTTGTATACATTTAATTCTATTTGTGTTGTAGTTATTGGTATGAATTTTTTCTGCTCGAATTTGCATTGTCACTGCACTGCACTCATGTTTCAGTCCCCCTTTTCTCCGAGCGGCAAATGTTTTGAATGTTTCGCCTTTTAATTAAACATTAAAGCTGTGTGGCAAAATATTTTATTTGCAAAATATTTAATAATAAAATTATAATTCCAAATTGATTATAAAATTAAATAATTATTTCACACTCTCATTCGAAATTTAGAGTTGCCATACTTGTGCTGTTAATATTTTTTTTTATGGAAACAGAGTTCGTTTCTAAAATCATGCAACAACTTTATAAAAAATTACAATAAATTAATAAAATGCGTCAATATTCCAAAGGTTTAAACAAAATTTTTTGATTTTCTTCTGAGAATGCCGTTTTATAGCACATTCAATTTTAGAGCAAACAACTGTTGATTTTTAACATTTTTTTGTGACAGAGTTTTTATCAACTAGAAAAGGTTTCGATTTACAAAAGTTGATGAATATTTAAACTAAATAAAAGTGGAAAATTAGGATGTTAAGGTTCTTATCGAGAATAATGGGAGTTTTTGTTTTAAATAAAATATTAGAAATTTGATAAAATGAAAAAAAAAAAACATTAATACAACTTGGCCTATAATTGCTATAAGCACCACATTATCCTTAGCTTCGTATATGTTCTTTTCAAGTTTTCAAGACCAAAGTTTGTGTAAAAAAACAAGAAAAACTTTTTTGTTTGCCCATTAATTTAAAGATGCGCACGCTGTTATCCCTACAAGAAAATATATGTGTAATTAAATATAAGGAGAAGATGTTTATTTATACAACTCTTGTACGAATTTTCGATTAATTACACACGCTTTCTTGCCAACTTAAGCTTTAATAACTTCTGTCAACAACCATGCGTGCTTTCGCGAATATTTAGGACCTAAAACCACAAACTAATAAATGTGTGGTTAAGGAGGCGTGAATGTGTGGAAATGATCAATTGTGGCCAAGAGAGGATGGTGATGTGCGTTTAAACAGAAATTAAGAGAGTTTTTTTTTTGTATTCATGTGAGTGTATGTTCGTATATTAGTACGTGTCGCTTATATTTTGATTACTGTGTTTAAATGTTTACCATAACTATCATTAATTTCTAAATAAGGAACACCCTGTGTGAGCTGCATTACCAAACATAAACATGTTTACTTCCTACTTTGCCCAAGAGGTCGAGTTGGTTTATTAAACCAATATTGACAGTTTGACGGATACATTTAAGATCTCATACGACCCAGCAGAGTGGCGTATTTTCATAGATTCTTCAAAAAGAAGCCTTAAAGCAGTTCTGCTTTACAACGGCGTTTTCTATACTTCCATTCCTGTCGGTCATTCCGTACACCTCAAGGAAACTTACAAGAACTTGGAATTGATTATTTGCAAATTAAAATACAAAGACCACGGATGGCAATGGTTGGGTATGGTGCTCGAACAACAATCTGGGTTTACCAAATTCCCTTGCGTTTTGTGTCTATGGGATAGTAGAGACCGAACAAATCACTGGACCAAAAAGTGTTGGCCTCCGAGGGAGCTTAAAGTTGGCGAAAAGAAATGTCCTGCATGAAACTTTGGTGCCTCCTCATAAAGTTCTTCTTCCACCGCCCTCTCGGAGGCAAAGTTGAAGGAAGGTGTTTTCGTTGGACCAGATATTAGACGGCTTATGGCTGATCCACTATTCATCACAACCATGACGGATCCTTAAAGAGAAGGGTGGATTGCCTTTAAAGAGGTAATAAAGAAATTTTGAGGCAATAACAAAGATCCTATCTACAAAAAAATCGTCAAAAGGATGTTTCCAGAATTTTAAGCTTTAGGTTGCTTGATGAGTTTAAAAGTACATTTTCTTTATTCCCACCTCGACTACTTTCCAAAAAATTTAGGAGACGTGAGTGAAAAGCTAGGTGAACGAATTCACCAAGATATTGAGGAGATGGAAAAAAGATACCAGGGAAGATGGAGCGTTTCAATGATGGCAGAATACTGTTGGACGCACCAAAGAGACCTTCCCGATGCTTCGCACAAGCGAAAATGTACCAAAAGGAGTCTCACTGAGAAAAAGAAATGTGTTTAGTGCTTACTAATTAATGTATTTTACATAAATAAATTAGTTTTGTTACGCAATTATAAATAAAAAAAATTTTTTTTAACCTTTTATATTTTATTTTAAGATGACTTGTTTAACATAGACACCTACATTGCCAGAAATCGTGATGTTCTATGACAAAATTAAAGTTATTTTCGGATTCAGCACACCCAAAAACATAAGAATTTCACAAAAGAACCAGAACAGCTCTCAATTATTTTTTTTTTTTTGCTGACTTGTGTAATCGATTTTCGGAAAATGATTTTTTTTTAATATTTAGCAAGGCAGGTATATAGCATTTGTAAGGGTTGCAATAATATTAATGTAATCTGACTGTAAATATCTTTTTAAGCCTAAACTTATTATGCATAAACAGATTATTTAAATTTGACGAAAAGTTCTTTATCCAAATATTTTCTCTGCTTTTTACAGATTTCATCAGAACGCATTAAAGTTATTAAAAACTCAATGCTAGTAAATAGTATTAAAGCATACAAACAATTGTAGAAATCAAAAAATCTACAATATTAGCCCGTTGCTGCATTAATGGAGAAAAAAATTCAAAAAAGACGCAAAGTAACCAACTACTGCTACGGTAAAGATATACAAAGTGTAACAAGTACTCTTACGACTTACACACTCAGCACTCACAAAAAGTCAAGTGGCTTAAGCGAATCAAAGGAATTCATAAAATATATACGTAAAGGTAAGCAATCTATCATATTGTTTGCTTTCATATAAATAATGGTAAAAGAGTTGCCACTTGTCACATAAGATAAATGATTGTACGATATTGCTTTCCAGCAGCAAATTGCATTTTAATGTTAACGCATATAGTGAAACATAGAGGAAATATTATTTTTATATATTTCGTGCACCGTTGCGTATATTGATATATGTATTCATAACACCGGTCAACAAAAAGTTGTTTTTGTTGTGCATGGGTTTTACCTTAAATGTTTGGGTTATATAAGCAAATATATATGAGAAAGGCCGATTACAAATTGAAAATATTTGCTTTTTATGCAATTATAGCGATTTGACATTTTTGATTTTCCCGCCCATATAATGCCGGTCTTCGCGCGCTGTTGCTGTCGAAAGAGAGGGAAGAGCACGGGCGATAGTGTTGCTTGCATTGCTCGTGTTTCATAATTTTATTTCCTGTAACAACCAGTACAAAATGTTATCGAGAAGTTGTAAACGAGACGCTGAATCGTTTTGCTATATTTGTGGCGAATTTATTAAAGTTAGAGAGAAAAGGTATGATTCAAGTACAAATTTAAATATTTGCGAAGCATATCAAGCTGACTTTAATCTACCTTTTAAAAATCAGGATAAAAAATGGGCTCCACATTTGTCATGTAATTCTTGCAGATATATTCGGGATGGTGAGTGTATTTGCTCTTTTTTTTATTATGAATATTAACTATTTTGATAATATTTATTATGTTATACCGAGGTATAAAAATAGCAATGAAGTTTGCAGTGCCGAGAATTTGGAGGGAATCAGGTGATCATCACTCAGACTGTTATTTTTGCACTGTTAATCCACTCAAGGGTAAAAATTTAAAGAAAAAAATTGTGATATTTTCCCAAAGTATATCAGCAATCTGGAGAAAAAAGCCTAGAACAGTTTTAAGGTAGTAGTACATGGTTTCCTTGGAAACCATAGGGCTGACGAATTTCTCCATCAACGGATGTAGAATGTCTCCACAGATGCACATACTACATTCTCATTTAGATAAATTTAAAGATAATATGGGAGCTTATTTGGAAGGACCAGGAGAATGATTTCATCAAGATATAATGGAATTTGAGAGACGTTACAAAGGCCAGAATACTGAAAGCATGATGGCCCACCATTGATGGGGGACTATACATATTTGGGGGTTAAGGAAAAGTAAAACTGTTAATTTTTAATCATTTGGAGACTTTTTCAAAATGTGTATTGTAAGAATGAATCCTTAGAAAAAATGTTTTCTATGATGCAATGCATTGCCATTCATTAATATTTAGCAAACAGTTGCGCTGCAAATTCAAATACATACTCACACACACACAATCATGAAGGCGTCACTCTAATGAACTTCAAATCAAATCACTCAGCACTAAAAATAAATAAATTTATTCGCATATGAAATAACAATTCAAACAATTTTATCACTCTTACAAGCTTATCGCTACACCACATACAATCAGTGTCAATTATTCTAAGGTCGAGGCTTAAATAGCTTTTAACAATGAATATTTTAATGAAAGGAAATGCATCGTACTACGAGTATCATTCACGGAATTTCTTCCTTCACTCACTCATTCATTCATTTTGCAATTCAACTGAAATTACAAATCAACAAATAGCATTGTGCAGCAAAATGCAATGCTTTTCATTTTGTATTATTCAAATTGACTGCAGTCTAACAATGTCAGCGGGGTAGAGAAAGATAAAAATGCAAATTAAAATTGGCAGTAATAGTCCGGCGGTAGATTAGTGAAGCGCCAGGGCCAGCGCCAACATTACTACATACATACATACAAACAAACATAGTAGAACTGATAGTGAGGAAGCAGAAGCATGTAAATTATTCGCTGGATTACAAAACTTTCGTTGGCATTGAAAATATTTTATTATTGTAATTTGCAAGTAAGAATGAAAATAGAATGGTAAGAGGATCGCTTGAATGCTTTCTCGCAAAAAAGGGGACTAATTAAATTTGCAATAATTGAGTAGGGAAAAAGTGAAAGCGTAATTGAAGAAAATTGGTGAAGGTACAGCAGGATGGTGTTGGCAATTAAAAGGCACCGCCATCTGTCAGAGTGGATGAGAAGGTGGTCGTTTAAATGTTGAATTTTTACATTATTATTTTTGTGTTGATCCGCAAATACTTTCTAAGGTATGACACTCGCTTGTTGCAGCATTATGAAAATCCGCAAGAAGTAGTGTGGGTTATGCATATATTTGGAAGTGCAGTGATTTGCGAAAAAGAAAATTATAATCTAGTTAGTCCGGTAGTCAATAGAGAGCCAAGCATTGACTTTTCAAAGATGCCATCAAATTCTTTACATATCTATGACTCGGCAGTCAGATTTTCACCATAAATGCATACAGCTTTTATAACTATTTCTCAGCTTTCCCTTTTATTTATTTATTTTTAATCTGTAGATTGCAGTTTAAATTACAAACTATGTGGCGTAAGAGCTATGGCTGCCAGGGCGCTAAGCTAAGTTCTAAGTTATTGAAAATATTTTACAATGGAAATTAAACTGAAAAGCATATATTTGCCATTTTTCTTGTGAAATTTGGTAACATTTTGAATATTTTTTATTGCGAGCTTAGTCAAGGAGTTTCAAGAATTTCGGTTTTTAAAAATTCGAATTCTTGTGTACTTGGTTATGTCTAGTCTGTTAAGTGTGGGGTGGTGGTTGAAGTTCGGGAAGTTGTTTATGTTTAGTCTTTTTTTTTGTGTTGTGTCATCTGCACTAATTCTGAAAGTTGTACCTGTTTTAAATACTAACATAAAATGCGGATCACCGCAAAAGTTTTAGCAAAAAACCTTTATTTTACAGCCATCGAATACAAATATGTACGCGAGAAAAATGCAGTTGCGTCACACATGGACTTTTTAAAAGCTATCGCTAACAACTTCTGTGATACCGAAAATCGAGTTACTTGTTTTTTGTTAAGTGGAAAATATCTAAGTTTCATGCAAAACATTTAAAAAAATTTTAATTTGAATTTTATTTTATGGCTAAAAAACAAGATGGTTTAACAACTCAAACATATCGTTTTTTCAAGCTTTCGAGAATAGAAACTACAACAAAACCAAGTATATAAAAGTTATTTTATTTCGTCGTATCACAGGAGAGCTGTAGCCAAGCTACAAAAGTTGCTAGCTGAAATATGTATAACTAAATAATGAATAGCCTTGCGGACAGCAACAAAAAAGTTATTGCGGAAAAATTGTAAAAAAGTAAATTTTATTTTTTTTAAATTTCCGTTTGGCCGAATGATGAAGGCACAAATTTGTTTCCGCTATATGCTCATGCACTCATTCGTTTAGTTTTAGCGAAAAAATATTGCACACCGCTGCTGATGTAGGAGATGCAACGAAAAGCGTATAAAGAAAACGAAAACAAAGCGATGGAAAATCGCATGTAAAGAATTTATTGCCAAGTGTCGAGGGTGTGCTGCTTCAGCTAAATACAAGCGCTTCCAAGTAAAATCTGTTGCGTTGCCACAGTTTTATTTTGGCTTACAACATTTGTAAGGTTCTTACATGCGAGTATGTATGTATATGTGAATGCGTTTGTACCATATTTACATTTGTGAAGCTTAGCTGTGTGGGGAGAATGTGAAAACAAAGTCTAAGTGCGACCTTCGCAGAGAAAAAGTAAATTTGCAAATACGCTGACAGGCGTATAACATATGCATTAAATGAAATACACGTGCATATACCGCTACGTAAGTAGAGAGGAAAACCTGCAGACAAGAATTATAGATTCTTAAATGAAAAGCTTAGTGGATGGCAACAATATGTATTGCACAATTTTAAAAACCTTTACTGCCAAACAATATTTATCGCAAGTCGTATTTATCGCAAGTCGTATTTTTCCTTATTGTTTTTACAAAACATTATGATTTGATATTTAATTACAATTATGTATAATTTTTCATTGCAATTCCTATCGTAAACATCTGATAAAAAGTTAGATATTCTTCGGTTTCTGCTTTTGTTTAAAAAGCTAGACTTTTGTTGTATTTTTTATTTTTAATCAGCTTTAAAAACACAATATTTTTGTAATATTTTATCATTTATGAACTTGAATTCAATAACATAATAAAATTAATATTAGTTTATTGAATTTTATTATGCTATTCAACATATAAACATGTTTTTATATCGAGATCGGAAACTCTAATCCAGTGCCATCTGGCAAAATATTTTTTTTTAATATTCCTTGAATATTCGTGAATCTTAAGTGAATAAATGTTCCCATAAGTAAAAATGCTATACAAAAACAAAACAATTTTCTTTAGTTTGTTTTTGTGTTGCCTGTAAATTGATAGGAAAGAATTGTTCCTATGAAATTCGTGATAACGTGGATTATCTTGCTTTCTCTCTAAGATAACTTATATTTTTCCTAAATAAACCTAATTGTTCTATGTACCCATTTTTGATAATCACTCTATAACGAATCAGATTAACCAGAACTATGATATATAGTAATGGCTCAATTACAGCGCCCCCTGGCTGATGCAAATTTGAATCTCAATCATATACAAGCCCGAAGAAACACTTAATAATAATAATAATAATCCCAACGGTTGTATCCCTCCATACCCGCCCGACCGACGCGAGGGGCGCATCCGCATGACGCACGGATATATAAAAAAAAAAAAAATTTTGTTTTTTCATATATATTGCGCCGAGTCATGAAAGGCAGAGGTTTGTTAAGTGTCGAGATCTAAAACTGTTCAGCTACAGAACAAATGCTCATCAGCTGATCGAATAGTAATATAGGTATATGTATGTATGTCTTAATTATTGAGAGGATTGAGTATAGTTTTCTTTATGTAAAAAAGTGAGTCTGAAATATCAAAAGAACCGTAGTGAGTGTTAAAATCCTGACACAAACTACGGAGTGGCTCATTTAACTCAAAATTACTTTTACATCGCTTCAGAAAGAGAGGCCGGAAATGTCTTGAAATTCTGGAGGGAACGTTAAGTTTTATTTCGCTAAGAAGAGATGGGCTAGAGATCAAGCCTGTCAGTAACTTGACCAAAAATACAATGCCTAGCATTTCGCTGCGACTAGCAAGTGTAGGAAGATTAATGAGTTTTAAACGACTTTTATATGGCGGCAGGTTGTACTGAGAATCCCAACGAAAATTCCTTAAAGCAAAAAGCAGAAATTGTTTTTGAATTGACTCTATTCTGTCGGAATGAACTTGATAGCGCGGGTTCCAAACAACAGATCCATATTCCAGTATGGGCCTCACTAACGTTGTGAACAGAGCCTTCGTGATGTAAGGGTCATTGAATTCTTTTGACCACCGTTTTACAAATGCAAAAACACCCTTGGCTTTGTTAACTGTAACATTGATGTGAAGATTAAAATTAAATTTCGGATCCATTGTAATTCCAAGATCAACAAAGTTAAACACTTGTTCGAGGTTATGGTTACCTATTTCATAAGATGCTGGTTGAACTGCTCTGCGAGAAAAGCACATTACTTTACATTTTTTAAGGTTTAGTGGCATGTAATTTATTTCACACCCTTTAGTCATGCTATTTAAATCCGCTTGTAGTAAGGACCTTTCCTCAACAGAATGATACGATCTAAAAAGCTTTACATCATCAGCATACAATAAAATTTTTGAATAATTTATTACAGAAGGTAAGTCATTTATAAAAAGTAAAAACAGAATCGGACCAAGGTGACTTCCTTGCGGGACCCCTGAAGAAACATGAATAATGTTTGAGGAACTATTTTTAAAAAGAACTCGTTGTGTTCTGTCAATGAGGTAAGAAGCCATCCAACGAAGGAGATTAGGTTGAAAACCAAGGAGATCGAGTTTATGGATCAGTAAAGAGTGACTTACTCTGTCGAATGCTTTACTAAAATCAGTGTATATAACATCAGTGTGCATAAATTCTCTGAATCCATTTGAAACATGAGTTGTGAACTCAAGCAAGTTTGTAACGGTAGATTTACCCTTAGAGAACCCATGTTGTGTGCTAGAAATTGTAGAGGATATGGAATACGTTAAATGGTCAACAACAATAGCTTCGAATAATTTAGGAATAGCAGAAAGCTTAGCTATACCGCGGTAATTTTCTATAGAGGACCTACTCCCGGTCTTATAAAGTGGTATAATGAATGATTCTTTCCAAGCTGAAGGGAAAATCCCAAGCTTAAGAGAAAGATTAAATAAATTAGTTAAGGGCACATAAATATGTTTAGCACAGTTTATGAGGAAACACGTCGGGATCGAATCGGGGCCAGCCTTAAATGATTCTTTTAAGTTACTCAAATAATAAAATACTTCCTCGGAAGATATCTGCGGAATAATAGCAGAGGTGAGGGAACAGAGTTTATATGGATAAGGTTTGCTCAGAGGAGAGTTAATGGAGTAATTTGACCTGAAGAATTGAGCAAACATTTTGGAAATTGATTGGGAGTCACAAGAAACGGTATTTTGATATTTCATAGCAGACGGAAAACTAGTCACTCTGCGCCTAGAGTTAACGAAGTCATAAAATGATTCAGGGTTTTTTATTAGATTCCTTTTAACTTTGCACAAATAAGATCTGTAGCATTTTTTATTTAATTCAAAATAAGCGTGTCGGATAACTGAGTATTTAATATAGTTAGTGTGCAAACCAGTTTTTTTGTACAATTTAAACGATCGCGACTTCTTATTTTTTAAATTTTTTAGTTCTTTAGTAAACCAAGGTTGTGATTGCTCCTTTTGTACGCAAATCCGTTTTGGTACAAACTTTTGAAATAAGCTAAATATAGTGTCATTAAAATGCTGGACGCAACGTTCAACATCATCTTTATACGTCGGCCATGATAATTTTGATAATTCTCGATCTAATTTTTTGAAATTGGCTTTCGCGAAAATAAAACGAGCGTTTGAGCTACTTGATTTATCAACATTATTTCCAAAATCACCAATAACCTCGTAATTTACCTCAATCGCAGGGTGATAAGAGTCCTCTGGAATAACCAAGGGTTCGCACATCTTCATAGATGACTTAGATACGTCATCAACAAAAACTAGATCCAGAATGGTGCCAAAATTGTTTGGAGTTAAATTGATCTGATTTAGACAGAGCTCAGCCATATCTTCTAAAAACACATTGTATCTATCCTTTGATGATATTGGAACGATAACGTCCATATCTTACGTTACGTTCGTATTTAAAGTTAAATTTTCGGATTGCTAAGTTACAAGTCTTAATTTTTGATGAAATGTAAAACTCTATATCATCAGAAGAAGTGTCCCTAGCAAATCTAGAAACAAAAATTGATTTTCTCAAAGGAACCACAACCAGCTTCTTTGCAGAGCAGTCAGCCTTATCCAATGGTGCTACAGTTTTTGCAACAATAGGAGCAGATTGGGATGGTGGAAGCGATTGAGGCGGTGATGGACCCACCTCTGATGAAGATGCCTGTAAATTCTCATGATCAGAATTGCTTTTATTAGAGGAAGAAGCGCGAGTGCTGATAGCTCTTGATGAAGTTGAAGAAGACGGGCCCTGAGGCGAAGGGACAGGAGACAAAAGATTAATTAGCTCAATTTGTTGGGGTTGAGGCAAAATATTTTTTTGATGTAATGTAAGAGGAGCCACAATACTTTCCTTGGGTGGACTGTGTGTTCGTTTGCGTTTGCTCTCTCTTACAGGTTGCGAAGTTTGTTTATCTAGGCACTTAAATGATTTAAACACGTTTTCATAACGTTTAAATTTATCATTAAGTGCTCGAAGGTCTTTGCGATATGATTCAGTCTTTTTTCAGTCTTTCATTGTCGATCGCAAATAGTTTTTCAAATAACGCAAAGTTCAAAATAATCTTTCATACGAGCATGAAGTGCCAGGTATTGTCATCATCATTTTAACAAATCTAACAAACTCGGGGATAAGTCCCATGTACAGAGCATTTTTTCGCAAGAATACAACTACATCGTTTAAATTGTTAACTTTAATTCCATTCCGAGAAGTTAATTGCAGGAACATTTCTAGATCGCTTTTTAATGTATCACCATCAAAATCATTTTTGAAAAAATCGGCAATTTGCTTTAGGTTTCCGGACTTTCCAATGACAAACGAATCAAGGCTTTCAAAAAATTTTGCCGAATCTGTTTCAATTCTTGAGCAAAGTGAAGAAAGAATTCGAGCGAAAACGTCGAGGTAAATTTTCCGATACAAGTCCTCTACGCGTGTGAAAACATGATCCTCATTAGACGCGTTTGAATCATATTGTTTCGGAATTTTACGTTTCCGCGGGAGTTTAGCTTCTTCCAAATCAAACTTTTCGACCCCTTCTAAAGTTTTCTTTCACATTCTTACAAATTTCAAATCACGCGATTTAAAATTTAGATTATATTTTGAAGTAAGCGACTAAGAATTTAATTTTTTTTCGATAGGTACTTATAAAAAATAGGTTTTTTTCAATTTTTAATATACATTTATTGCAACTATGAGGCATTCCACACTATTTTAATTGGCCATAAGCTACTTTTGCGCGAATTTTGAATATGTTGCAGAGGAGGTCCTAAAATGTATGTAAAACGTAAAATAAAGCCAAAAAAAAATATTTTTTTCATATTTTATTGGGGTAATGATTTCCTCACCCGCTGAGATTTGGCGTGTGGAGTGCTGATCACCGGATATACACCTTCCGCCGGCCCTGATCCTATACTTGTACAGCTTTCCAGTTCCCTGGAAAAATTCAGTGCTGCATCGCCTTCTTCCATTTTTTTGTTTGCTATTAAAATGTGCTGCAGCGCCAAACGAAATACGAAAATGTTCATGTTCATTTTGCATAAAAAAATTCGCTAAACCGCTTAATTGGGAGCTAGTAGAACTATTAAAAAAAAAAGTCTATATTTCCTCATCTGTCTAGTTTAACTTGTGTTTCTCACCCGCACATAGTCAGTTTAGTAAATATATATTCCATCTTTTATACAATCATTGTTGTATTTATTTTGGGCCTTCCAGTTAAACATCGCATCGTGTTTGCCACAGCCGCCATTTCAAAAAAATTCCCTACACGAAAACCTTGGCTCGCTCGCCATACCACGTTCCGCTGCCGCCGTGTGACCAGCAAGGCGTATGAGCATTAAATTGCTGCAATTGCAGGTAATGACATAAGACAGCAGCTGTGCTGAAATATGTCTGCAGAATTATAAAATAGGCCTATTTAAGTTTAACCTCACACACACAGACGCAGGCCAAGCAATGCTTCTCTCTCGACGACCAAACGTTCGGTTTAAAAGTCGACACAGACTGCACTAACAAGCTACTTCAAATGCACACTCACATACATGCTGAGCTTTCCATTTCTTTTGTTTCAACTATAGCACACGTTTGTGCTTGGGTTGTGAAGGGCGTGACTTAAGTGTCCTTAGGCGCATTTATTCTCTGCTCAGCATCACTTTTCGTTGCCATTGTCATGGTTCACTGTACAGGGACATTGCAAAATTGCATAGAAGGAAGCAACGATTTTTGCCATTTAGTCACATGCAGTCGCTTATGAACACAAACAATTCATACATACAGTGTCTTACTAATACACATGTACGCTCTTGGCCGTAGCTTAGTGAAGCATTCACATTCACTTCTCGTAGCTTATAGCTTTACCTTCGATTCACATAACCAAGTGTCTGCTTCCGAGCAGGCACAAACGATGCCATGACAACATATGTATATGTATATATATGTATAACGGCCAGAAGACTGTGTTTCCATGCACATCAAACTGTTATTCAACATAGAATTAAATTGTTGTTGAAATGTTGCAGAACTATATTCTCAAATGACTGTGTGACAAAAGTGTCTTTTCCATACGTTTGCTGCTTAAGCAAAGTGACAACAGCGCTCGATACTCAATGCTAATCTAAATAAATCCTGTGCGTTTCTTGCATGACATCGTCACATTTGCATGTAGTAATTGAAGTACTCATACAGTCTTAATACTTCCACAACGCATTGCCAATTCTCTTGCATAATCTGTATCAATTTATCACAGTAGCACTTAATTAAATAATTTGTGCAAATTGCCTGGTAATTGGCAAATCTTGCAGCAAATGCGTTCGCACAACAAGTTGTAATAAAATATTCAAGTGAAAACAATTGGAGGAATCATTTTGGAATAATATGAAACAGAATAGTTTAGAAGAAGGTCTCTTAAGAATTACCAAATTTCCAAAATTACATATTTAATAAAGTGAATTAGAATACAAACGCCCCTCCAAACTTAATGTTTGTTCAGCAAAAATTTAAATATTTGAAATACTTGCATGTAGTAAATTACCAGTAAATATAGTGCTACAACTCATATTTCACTAAAATTACTATTAATTAAATAAAAAGTATATATTTCGATAAACCATAAATTAATGCATACAAGTTGAAATATTTAGTAAATGACGAATATGTGCATGCTTCAGAGTACTATTCCTTTATAATTTCCACACAAAAGAAAATGTAAGTGTGCAAACGAGTATGTAAATAAGTATAATGAAATCATGGAAAATTGCACTCGCAGATTTGCCATTTCCTGACGAGGGTCGGAAAAACTTTTTCCATAGTTTGTGATTTTACATGACTGTGGTTACAAGCTGGGCAGTCAATGACATTACTCGGTGAAATGAGCGTTTAATTTTCAAAAAAGATTTACCTAGGATCCATTCCCTTCACTTTTACCGATCTCGAAATCGAATAGAACGCATAGTGACTAAAATAGTAATTTAGATTTTTTTTTTTTGAAAAGCTGTAATATTTTCTTGAGCAATTTTGTATGTAGTTTTTTTTTATAAATTTATTGAATATAATTTAAATGTAATCGCAAGAAACAAATTTTCAAATTTTGTACGAATTTCAAACAAAAAATTGAAAAGTATTTATTGAAATCTAAAACTTTTTAATTACCATCAAAACAAAAAAAAAGCATATCTTCATTGATTTTCGGAAAATAAGTTGCTAGACATGCAGAAATTTTCTAATTTATTTTCTGCACTCTTTTCATATAAATTATTTATTTAAAAATAACATTAAAAATTTAAAATTTTTATGAAGTTTTGCTGAGTTTTTATAAATTCTGCACAGAGTTTTAACATTGTCAACATGCAACTGCAATTTTTTACTACTTAAAACTTGCACTTTATTTTACTTAAATTAAATAATCTAAAAAACTGACTTCTCAAGAAATTCTAATATTTTTGAGTGCGAAGATTTTTTTTTAATTATTTAAAATTTTGTATACAGTTTGAAACTGAGGTTTTTAAAGCTTTCGTTAAAGAATTAACTGTTTCTTAATTTTATTTTTTATTAAATAAAAGAAAAGTTAATTATTAAAGTTGCCAATAAAAAGTTGTGCTTTAGCTATTGAACGCTTTGCTTTTTGTTTTGCTAACTTCATGCTCATATAAATATCGTCACTTCAATGCTAAAAGCATTAAAAAATCTCTTTTTTAACCTCACCGATTTCTTAATTTGGTTAAATAGAAAAATTGTGGAAAATCCACTGGTCTTTTGACTAAACTGGAATAAAATGCAGAAACTCATTTTAGTTCCTAAACAGCATTAGCAGGATTGGATTGACTTGAAATTTGTTTTATATTAAAACAAAAAGAAAAACTTTGCTCCATTTCCTTTGCAAGCAAAAATCTTCACCGCCAACACTATTTCATAGTTCTCAGAAGTTAAACTGTTGTTGACTGCCATCAATTCAGCTTTCACTGCTGCGGTTTCTATTAAAATAGCAAAAACAATTTTATTTATTTGTTTGATACAAATTCCTCATTGCTCTTCCACACTGCAAAAACTCAAATTGAAAACAAAGTTGTGACCGATATGTGTCACGAATACAATCAATATATCTAACCAAACTTGCCACCACCTGATTCTCTTACAAAACTAATCTAAAATCAACAGCAATATGAGAGAGCAAAGCCAATCGTCACACCCCCGACTTTGCTCATCACCTCGGCTGACCATTTTACATTTACTTGTCAATCACAGAAATGAAATCATGTCAAAACAAAAAGCAGCTATCCATCAGCAGAGAACCGAGCAGAAAGTGAAAATAAAAAGTGAAAATTGAGCCATGGAAGATAAATGAAGAAGATGTAGTGTTTGAAATAAAAAGCAAAATAGTGTTGAAATTCTTCATAAAAATATAATATCATTAGAAAAAAGTGAGCGGTGGAAATTGAAATGTATCTGAAAGTGCATTGAAATATGAACATATTTGTATGTAAACCTTTTAATATTTATGCAAACAAAATGCTTGAGACGTTTCTAGGTTTTTGTACATCAAAAAATAAATTGTATACAAATATTTTCTTCCATCCTTAGCCCATAAAAAAAACTTTCTGTAAGAATACTCATTTAAAAACCTTAGTTTTATGTATAACATTATACGTTGCCAATTCAAAGCTTTTTACTCGAGGGTTCAGTTTTTGAATATGTTGGTTAATTGAAATAAAAAAAAAACTGCACAAACATCCATGGAAAAGCTTCGGCATACATTTTTAGCTCCCTTCATTGGTAGTCAACACACACATCACAAAAGGTAGGAGATGCTTGGCGAAGCACAGAGCTTTATAGTCTAAGCGCCAAATTATTATTAGTACAATATGTAGGGTATCTGCATATATTTCGAATATGTTTGAATATTAAGAGCAGAAGTTGTCGACTCCAACAATAAAAAACAAATCACTTAAATCTTTTTGCAGGTTTTGATTTTTCCAAAGTCTATTTTTATTTTATTTTCAAAGCGTATTTTAATTTCAGCATAAATATCCGACAACTGTAAACAAGTAAATATCCAAACTTCTAATGCGGTCATTTATTTAAAATATACACACATTTATTTATGCACAAATAATTGCAAAGAGTTTCTTGTCTGAAGACGTGTTCATTTTTTTTTTTTTTTTCAAATGCTTGCATGTACTTAATAAATACATAAGCAAACTATAAAGTCAAAGAGCAAGCAGCCGCACTAACACAACCAAACAACAATTTAAATGTAAGCATCACTCATACGCCCAGTGGGACAGACTTAAGTAGCTACTTTTAGTGCGCGTAGTGGCTGCTTTCATTTATGTGTGCGATTTTTTTTTTCCTTCTAAAGTGTGTTGGGGTTTCGTTTGAAAGCAATTTGAACTTTCTTGGCGTCTTTGCGTCTAACTAATGTACTTGGTAAGGATTTTTAAAAGCGCGCGCATTTATAGCCATTTGAGCTGCAAAGTGAAGTGCAGGCAAAAGTAGTGGTTTGCAATGTAGCTGCCTGAGTTATCGCAATATCTACAAAGCAAATAAGTATGTAAGTACATATGTTAGTTGCAAATCCATATAAATATAGTTACATGTAATGTTGTTATGCATTCAACGCATTCCTAATTCTACATTTGTGCTCAACAACATTATTTGCTCGTTTGCGTTTAATCCCTTTTATTGCTAACTTGTTAACATACGGATTAATGTAAACATAACTTAAGCATGTTCTAGCTACTCGTTACCAGCTTTCGTCGACCAAATGCGCTTTCGTTTAGCCCTTGCTAGCATAAGTTAATATTCATTTGTACAAAGGATAAGACTTGGATTTTTTCTGCAAAGAGTGTATTAAACGTTTTCAACTACATTCACCTAAACTTAGAATATACTCGTACTATGTATGCCTTTGGTGGTAGAAATCCATGCGTGAAATGAAAAATACTGTAACTATATTTGCATAGTTCAAACAAAAACAAAAAATAAAATGTGTCCTTGCTCGCGCCGACGCTAACTGCCGCTGACTGCCTTACAACGATGGTCAAGGTAACGTGCCTCGGTATAAATGCACACTAAACCATGAGTAAATAAATTGCTGTAAAAGCATAATACCTATTTACATATAAATATATATATGTATATGTACTTGTATATGTATATGTATATGTGCTTAAAAGAGTATGTGCAAGTAAACTGGGCTGTTATTTTAACAAACATTTTGAGTAGACTTAAAGTAAGTGAAATCTTGGGAAATTGTGATTTTCTAACTTTTTCACATTGTTGATTTATAAATAGTGAATTTTTGCTTTAAGTTGCTCATAAAAATATTTTATGTTTAAAGTTTGTTTAAGGTTGTGACTCTGAATAGTCGTCATATCTTTATTTAACTCTGCTTACAAATAGGAGCAAGACATTTTCTATAACTTTTGAAATATTTATTTATTCTTCTACATCTAATTTATACCCCTCAAAATAATCTTCCCCGAATGCAATACAACTAAGCTAACGCTTTTTAAAATTTTCAAAACATGTTTTATACACATCTTCCGGAATGGCCATCAGTCCCTTCTTCCATTCGGCTTTTATCTCTTTATTCGAATCAAATCGGTGTGCCCAAAGTGGTCTTTTGAGTTTGCTGAACAGCCAGAAGTCACATGGAACCAAGTCAGGGAATACAGGGCTTGTGGAACGATATGCGTTGAGTTTTTGGCGAAATGGTCAAGTAGAACGAGTGCAGTGAGATGGTGCATTATCGTGGTGCTAAAATCAAGAGTTGTCTTTCCACAAATCCGGCCTCTTAAGGCAAACATCTTCAACAGTTTGGCCGTTTGGAAGGAATTCGTAATGTACAACACCATGATAATCGAAGATTTTGAGCGATTTTGGGGTGATTTTTTTGGTATCGTCTCTCCTTTGGCACGATATTCGATCGATTGATCGGTTGTTTTTTTGTTTCGTAAGCATAGATCCAAGTCTCATCTCCAGTTATTATGCGTTCCATTTTGTTCTGATAGTCAGAAAGCATCGTTTCACAGACCTACATGCGACGCTGTTTTTCGAGAAAATGTAGTCTTTTTGGCACCAATCGCCATTTTACTATTTTCAGGCACAAAACATTTTTTAAAATGGTGTTGACTGACGCTTTTGAAATTTCAACAATGTCAGCAAGCTCTCTAGAGTCAATTGCAGCACCAATTCTTTGATTTTGTTGAAATGTAGCTCATCAGCAGATGTTCTTGGTCGTCTTTGATGTAGTAGTTCGTCTTCAACGCGTTCTTCATCTTCTTTGAACAATTTGTGCCAATCAAAAACACTTGCTCTTGACATTGACTTCTCACCAAAGGCCTTTTGCAACATTCTGAATGTTTCGGCGGCCGATATTTCATTTCACGCACAAAATTTAATGCTACTTCTTTGTTGAATAATTTCAGACAACTTTCCTTTTACACAGATGTCAATAATAGTACTACCAACTTAAAAATAAAAACATTTTCCCGAATCGATAAACCCGGGAAGTTTAAATTGTAAAGTCTTACTCATATTTGTACACAGGGTTATTTGAAAAATTCAAAACTTTCTACTTATTTTTAGTATCTAGACTACCTACCACTCTAGTATTCAGCTTATATGTTCTCGTACGTAGTTAGATATAATATATACATACATATATATTCAATCACAAACTGGCTGCTCTGCTCATGAGATTACCCTAAACGGCTTTTCAATGTCACAGTGATGGCAAATATCACGTTTTCCACATAAATCAAACGTAAATAAATAAACATCGGAATTACAAATTTTCCTGAAGCTAAGCTGATGTGCAGACATGTGATTCTTTTTTTATTTGTTGTGCGTTCTTGAGTACTTGGGTAAATGAAATGCGAATTTAACAGTAAACAAAACAAAATGTCGCACATGAAAATTTACTTAGCTATTCCGGACTTCATGATTTGTAATTTGGAAATTCCCGAAGGTAATCGAAAAATACAGTCACAGTCGTGATACATATATTTTCGGGGAAGTTTTACAAAAAAAGACACGAAATTGAATCAAAGTTGTCTGAAGAAGTTGCTGGTTAATTTTGTTTGCTCTCTAACTTAATAAAATTGATGTGTGGTCATATGCTTGGTGTAAACTAAGTTTATCTGAGTGTGTAATTGTATAAAATAAGTTTAGTTATCTCGATAAGAAGCATTTTGAGGCATTTTTTTGAATTCTTAGGTAATTGAATTGAAACATGCTAAAGGTTTTTTGATGAGATATTTAACATATTGAACAATTCTGAATCGAAACGACGTTCGTTGAGCTATCGAAATATTTTCAATTAACCCATAAAAAACGCAGATCTCTGACACACTTCGGATTAATTTGCCACTTTCTGGATCACTCGACACAGATTTTATTATGAATAATTTTTTCAAGAGGTAGACATTCGAGAAATTAAGGTTAACCATAAGGGACCCTTAGCTGCATACACTTAATAGGGTGCTTAAAGACCGCTCGACGAATTGAATGACAAATTCGCTTAAGAGCATCGCAATAAACTTACAAATATATACACAGAGTAAGCAATCTTCCTGATCACTTTACTTTTACCTATGAATTATTTAGTATAGTAAAAAAAGAATAACCGAGTTTTTTCTTTAAAAGATAATGTAATAAATCGTTATGTCTGCCTTTCTTCTCTTAGGGAACTTTAGAAGTGATATAACAATAAACAGTTTTCTTAGTTGAAAGTACTTTGTGGTAAATGACTTGAGTTTGCTGATTTTTTTGAATGAAGGAAATAATGTTTCTCTAAATAAAACAGAGAATTGTAAGCGAATTATCACTGCGAAATATTCACCTGTCGTAAATTAAAATCTCTACCTATATTTGTGTGCCTTAAGTGGGATATAAATTTAAAATTGAGTACAACAACTTAATTTTTTAAATCAATATTATATTAGCATCAGTTTTATTCGCACGTGTCTTCTTTTTCATAAAAGAATAAACCCAAATCAGCTTAAATCATTGACACTAAGTGGAATGTGGGGCACTTGATGTTTGAAAAATGATCACATTTCTCACTTTGACAATTTGTTCGTATATATAATCTTAAACCCATTAACGTAGCGGTTAATGTGAAAAATGTAGCCATGTGCGATAAAAATGAAAAAAAAAGACCTCGGAAGTAACCCACCAATAGCTGCATATAAAGCAACAACGAGTACAACGATTCCAACTTCTTATTTTGAAGATAGAAATGTGTCTATAAAGCGGCTAATGCTCGGTAAATAGGGTTGAAAGCTATTTAAAATGAAAATTGATAAATAGCGTAGCATTAAATCTGACTTAGCTGTGAATTTGTCGACAGCTGTGGCAACATGTTTATAAATGTGTGTGTGTTTGCATGTGTATGCGATGCGGCTATCAAATCCAACAACAGGCAATCGAGCAGCATATGCGAAGAACAAAACAGATGAGTCTACATTCGGAAGGGAGGAGCAGAGCATATCCACCGCGAAGGCATCGTTTTAGAGAAGAAATATACTCAAACACTTCAACAACATAAAGTGTATACATTTCCCTTTATTGGTTTTGTTGCGGTGGAATTTTTTCGTTTACGACGTGGCATACCTTATTAGCCTATGAACTACCAGCGAATTCTTAATTCAGCTGCTATGTATCAAATCAACTGGTTGGGGTTTCATATTATCCTTTTGGCTTTACTCCATTCTTTCTTCATTTCCTTATGTTTATTTTGCGTTCTCTTCAGCCAGTCTTTACTCGACTGGTAAACGCCTTGTGTTTTTTGACGCTTTTATCATAAACTTGTTATGTGTACGTAATCATATAAACCTTTTTTGCCTTGAAGTAGCAACAATTACACTGAATTGCTTTGCTGCTTAATGTTGATTGTTGGCAGAAACTGGTCCTTTAGTCTAAGCTATTTAGTTTTCCCTTTTGTGCTTTTGACTTACTCTGTTGTACATTTCTTCCCTCAGGAGTTACTTGCTGTTTTACGAAACCCGAAATGCGAACAATGCTGAGAGCGTTTTTGATAGAAGACATATTACTTAACATACACATATGTGCATATGTAAATATTTATTTATATGCTTGCATACTTATACGAGTATATCATATATTTATTTATGCATGTGTGTTGTAAAGGCCTTAATGCACAATTTGCTACGTATATTCGATTTTGCGAGCTTTGTAAATATTTAATATTGTTATTGTAAATGTAAGTACACATACATATTTACAAACATATATAGACAAGTATGTAGGACTGTGTGCGTATTTACCGACATTCATAACTACATATCTTGCATGTGAAATGTTTACAAATGTCTACGCATTCTGTGGCATAAGATTGAATATCAACACTTGAAAAATGTTGTTATGTAATGTAACTGTAAAAGAGGATATTCTACTTGAATAGAAACACTTGGCTGTGGAATGATTTGTAGATAATAAATACGCTGATGAAATGTGTTTTAAAATAAATTATTAAAGGCTTTAAGATTTTTCTGAACTCACCCCTTAGGTGATTATTAAACTTAAGTCTATATTCATTTTCAATCTTTCTTTAAAAACAGTGTCTTATCCCTCCTATGCTTGTAGGCTCTGTCTCAAAACTATAGCGGCACTAAATTTTGACAAATTGTTTTCATTTAATTTTAATGAGTTTTCTATACAAATGTAATTAATTCATTGAATAAACCTTTTTTATTTAAGTTAAATTCCTTACGCACTTGTTCAAAAAATTAAAAATTTTTCTAAGTAATTAAAATTTTTTTTTTATAATTTTTAGAAAATTTTCAACTATAAGTGTTATAGCTGGTTTAAGTGCGGATTAAAAGTGACCAAAATTTAGTGAGTAAGTTTTTACAATTTGAAAACAAAAATCGAGCACAAACATTATCAGTAGTTTAAGTTACACATTAAGGGCAGCCATTAATATACTATAATTGAATGTACAACAAAATTTCGAAATTTAAAAAAAATTTTTTTTCCTCATTCAATTTTATACTGAGAAAGTGTGAGGTTCATGTGTTAACAAGCTGTCACTGATTTTTGAAAAAACATTTACCGCCAATTTCCTCCATACAACGCAAAATCGCGATTATTTATGGTATGGAAGGAATTGCGAAAGAGCGTCAGTAAAAGAAATGTCAAAAACCAGTGGTAATTCGTAGCTACTAGAAACTTGCACTTTGTTATACTAAAATTCAATGAACTACATATCTGCATACCCTAAATATTCCAAAAAAAATTTGTTTTTAATTCGAAATTTTTATAAATGTTTTCTATATTTTTTACAAAATTAAAAAAAAAATACTTTTAATGTTATTGGTTGGAGAATTAACGATGTTTTAATTGAAAAATTAATTTTAAATAATTGTAGCATAAATAATTTATACAAATGTGTCAATATGTGTTTGTGCTATAATTTGTGAACAGAGTGTACGTACATACATATATGTATGTATGTATGTATGTATTAACTGATTTTTTGTACAAAGCGCGCAAAGAAAAAGTTTTTAAACTGGTACACTGTGTATTGCCAACTTTTTCCTCCACATTTTAATTACAATTCTGTCATGAAAGTTAAATAAGCTCCACTCTATTTATCATATCCTTACAGACAGAAAGAAGAAGAAGCATGTAACTTTTTTCATATAAATTGGAGCAGCATTTGGAAACACAATTTACTTGGTCTCGGGTTGGAATTTACATTAAATGTTGAAAACATTTGCTATATTTGTTATGCAAAAGTACTCAGAATTTTGCTAAGTATTTAAATGCAAATGCAAGAATATTGCATATTTAAAAAGGTAATAGCAAAAGAGCCGATTGGAAAAAAATTCTTAAGAAGAATGCAGTTGCCACTTAGAATAAATGTTTTCTTGTTATTTACAATTCCTAAGAAACAAACTGCATCAGACTCATTTATTGTATATTCAAAAAAAACTCCGACTCCATCTCCTTCTTTTGCATATAATTTAAATTTCGCCGCTTGTCATTTACGATTTGCATTCATTTGAAATATAAAGATTTTATTTAATCACCTGTTTCCAAGTGTTCGCGTAGCGCTGTCAGAGTTTATAAATTGACCAAAAAAAAATTCCCGCAAAGTAAAGTGGCAACTCATTAAGTTGCAAATAAGTGAAGCGCGAATCTTGAAATTACCGGCCACAGCAAATCCACTGTCGCACAAATGTACATACATGTGTATGTATATATGTACGTATAAATATATGCGCATAATCATTAGTGCTGACCACCTTATTGTATATACTCGTATCTACATATGTACGTCTGTATAGAAATTGTTTGCTCCTGTTTCGTCAACTACAACGGCCATCATTATCAAACAAAAGTGTTAATAAAATAATAATAGTGCGATAAAAAAGAGTCATCACCATTGCTGCTCCTGTATTTAGCAGCGGCGTGCAATTTTATTTCGTAACAGTTGTGGCAATTGGGGCTGTGCTTGCTTGCCACCAACAATAATCACTTGGCCATTTGTGCGCTCAGCTCAGTTGGTCGTCTCGTCTGGAGAGTGGGCATTAGCGTGGTCGATTGAAGGCAAACGTGGTTCCGCCAGCAGCTGCCAACTGGACTCGTTCTCGTACATAGCTAACGCATCTTCATTTATTTTTGATTGTGTCGATTTGCGCTTTTATTGTGGTCGTTCTGTTTTTTTCGTCCCATGTTCTACTCTAATGCGCGCAGGTAAAGTACTTAATAGAAGTGTGACTGTTGCTGCCGCCGCGCTTGAGTTCTACTCTGTAATTTGTAGGTTGTTAGCATTGAAGTGTAGAAAATGATAATAATTGCAGTGGAAAAGTGAAAAGCTACAAATCGTTGAGGATCTCATATTTTTATAAGGAAATGCTAATGGTCCTTTTATGGAGCCTTGTTCAATACTCTAAAGTATAAAAATTAAAAAAAAAAATCGAATGAAATTGTTTTACTTACATTTGTTTTAGTTCACTAAAAAAATAAAAAATTTATGAACTTAAAAAGTCTTTCTGGTTTTTCTTTCCGAATTTTCAGCACTTCGGACTGTGTCTTTGACGCCAATACGATAATTCGAAATAGAAATTTCCATGTCAAACAAATGTTGTGGAATATTTCATCTAAAATTTTTTTTGTACAGCTCGAACATGTTTGCCACACTTGCTCTTATACATATACGAGTATACTTTCATACATATGTACACATAAATAATTATTCGTCTAAAAATTTTCACTTTTCCATATGGCGAATGGTTCCAAAAGCTAACCAAATAAAAAGTACGAGTATTTACAAATGTATATGTTTATTATGCAAATGCTTGACTATCTGAATAGAAAAACTGAACTTTGTACATAAAATGTAAAATTTAAGCATTTTTATATTACATAAATATTTTTATCTGTATGTCAGATATAAATTGATATGTTAAAACATAAAGTACAATTGTGTGTATGTATGTATGTATGTATGTATAAATGTATGTATGACAATCACGTTCAGAACTTAATAGCAGATATATAACAAATTAACGCCTTTGTATGCAGTTTTTTGTTCAAATGCGCGTGTTTGCACTATTTGCAATTTAAATATATCTCTATACATATATGTATGTTCGTTTGTCGCGTTAAAACTCGAGAGAGGCTGGACCGATTAAGCTGATTTTGGTTTTGAAATGTTTGTCGTAGTCCATAGAAGGTTTAAACGGTGAGTAAATTTGGAAAAATTGCGAGTAAGATAGTAAACACCACAATTTCATTTTCCCATGTAAACTGTTCTGCCTACTTTCCTGACAAACATTTTATGGAGGGATAGGAAAACCGTTCCTTATTTCATTGCTATTGGCAAAGATCAGATCGCAATATGAAGCACGCACTGCAGATTCTACCACTAAACTTGCAAATCAACGAAGCACCAGTTGGGAACATCGACAAAAACAACGCAATGGTGAAGATTTTACAAATATGCAAATAGATCGTTTTGGATGACTGCGCGATGGTCCACAAGAGGTCACTGGTGGCACTGGATAGAACGTTAAAAGATCTTCGTACCAACCAAAACATTTTTGTTAGAGCCATTATTCTGTTATGAGGTGATTTTCGTCAGCCCCTCGATTTTAAGCTGCTACAATTTCGCGATAACCATAAATAAATCGCAAGGTCAGCAGTTGCAAGTTTGCGGAATCAACTTGGAAGTAACGAAATTAAAACGGTGTGAGATAAGTATGCTGAATGTGTGTGTGTGTGCGTGTGGGTTTATGTGAATTATATATGTTGTTACTAAAACATATCCGTCCGAAATAAAATTCAACTCAAGACAATTCAAAAAATTTTATTTTAGGTAAACTTTATTTTGTAAGTTCCGAGAGTACTGAAAATTTTGATCGGTTGGCGACTTATCGATCAATCTGACGGCGAAGGAAAACTCTGCTCGGCAGGATGCGATAGCGGCGTGTCGGTAGGCCCCGGCGACTCCGATAAGTCTGGGTCGGTCATGCTGTGTTCTTGGCTTCTTTAGATCATTTCTAATTGTTTAAACTCTACGGCAGTTATATTTAAATCTGGAAAACTTTTTCCATCCGAGATTGATGGCATTAATAAAGTGACAAATTTTGGTTTGATTTTTCTGTAGTTGACCAAATTTTACACAAAAATTTAAGCAATCTGCGGTTATTGTTTCACATTCAGCACTACGTAACAGATAATGACAACAACTAGGATATGAACATGATCCAATTTTTGCAAAACGGACAATGCATAGCTATTTAATAATCTTAAAACTATTTTTATTTTCTTTTCAGAATAACTATTAGAATCACTTTATCTTTGACATTCGATGACATTTTTGTTGCCTGTTTTTTATTTCAGAAAAATAGTAATGTGGCGTAACCGGTACAAAGCAGAAAAGAAAAAAGGAGGCAACATATTTGTTGACATAAGAGTCTGTAATAGAATTACTGAATAAACCGTGACGTGCACAAAAAAAGACACTATTGTACAGTCATGACAATAAAGAGTGGACAGCGGAATAAAACAAAAACAAAATAAAACTTTACCTAACTACAATGTTATCATAACAAACAAACAAAGGTGCTTGGTGTACATAGCTCAATCTTGCAATATTTATGACTAAAGAGACTGACAGTGGTTGAAATGCTTTATAAATTACTTTTATAATACTGTAATTAATATTAAGCATATCTAATAGTTAAAAATGAGAAATTATCAGTCTTTCATGAAGTATAACAAGTGTTGCTCGCTAAAAATCTATGGTTTCCTAAATTATTTTATACTTTTTATTGCCAGACTTAAGAGTATAATAACATATGGAAATCGCAATTGCTGACATTATCGATCAAAATTTTTAGCCATTTTAGCTAAGGATAGGTGATATGAACTTCACCGGGTTATCTATGTAGTATGTATATACACATGAGTATATTAAAAAAAAAATAACTGCTATAGTGTGAAAAGCTGCTTGGTATATTTTTCTTAATGTTGGATGTGAAAAATGGAGACCTGAAATTGCATCATTATTTTTAATCCTTTCTGCAATATTTGAAAAAAATGAACTTAGAAGCTGAGGAAATATTGTTTGTTAAACATATTGAAATATTTGTAATGAAATAAATTCGAAGCACGTTTACTCCATAGTAACATTTGAACAATATCATATTTATAAATTTTCAGTAAGTGTTTAAATTTGTTATATACAGTGTTGTGCATATCAAAAGCAACAACATTTATTAATTTTTAAGAATTTTCAATTACAATTCAGTCCATTCTCTAACATAAGCCATATGAATCAAAGTTTTAAACTTTGTAGAAAACTAAAAAAAATTAACGAATATGTAACATATATAGACTTTAAACTATTTAAAAAGAAACTGGTCATGACACTCGTAACTCTCTATGTCTGTTTCACATTAAAGAAAGTGTTATTTCTAAAAAATAAAAATCGAAAAAACCTTTTGAAAATTTGCTTTAAAAAAAACCACATAAAAGATGACCTAAGTGTACGCAGTTTTGTAGCCCATTCAATTCTGGTTTAACATAAATAGAACAAGTTTCAAGTACCTATTTTTAACTAAGTGCTGAATTATTATAATACTTGAATATTTAATTGAAAAGTGCAAAATCGAGTAAGTGACGCTAATGCCAAAAAAGTCGTTCTTAAATAATTAATTGCTCGTACATTACTTAGGTAACAGCTCAAATTCGACGTTGCATTGTATTGAAATGCATTGTTGTACATTAACTAATCGACGGTATGTACGTACATATTTGGTACACAGAAGCCTCTGCAAGCTTATAATAAGCGTATAAGTCCGAAGCCATAATCTTTTAGATTACTTTAAATATTAGCAAACTGATGGTTTTCCAAACAACTAAAGCAATTAATTTTCCCAGACAAAATATTTCGAGTAAATGCGAGTGACATTAATTTTCCATACTTTACACTTGCATGAATGCGCACTTGAGTTATGAGTATAGCGCTCATACTATACATACAAAACTCAGGGTTAAGGTCATCACATGGTCGCATAGCCGGTCGGCTGCACAGGTGCGCATATGAAAGTTTCATAAATACGAGTACAAGAACAGGCAATAGGAATTACTAAACATATGCATATGTATATATATCTACATAAGGTTCGTAACTGCATACATATGTATACTATATACTTAATGACTATGTACGCTCAACAGTTTTTAAAGTTTCAGACCTTGCCAGTTTTCATTAGCGCCACAGCTTTCTCGCCAACCCACAAATGTCGCTTCCTTCGGCTCTGCTCCAGCTCAACTATGAATTTTCATATCGCTTTCTCTGTTTTCTTAATTCTTACTCTATCTAGTTTTGACGTTTGCCTTTTGTTATGTGCCATGTCCTTAGGCATAGCATTGAATTATTCAGTTTCATTTTAACGGACATAAATTATTCCAAGCTGATTGCAATCTCACAGCAGCTAACAACTTTGTCAGTGAGAGAGAGTGCTATTACATCTTAACTTTGCAACACGTTGGAAACTCGTGTTGCTGATGTGACTTGTTGTTATTGGTGTTAAGCTGTAATGGCGTAAATTGTTTGACGGCAAACTAAAGTGAGATTATAAATATTGAAGCACTTTTACTCGCATTTTGAGGTGGAAGCTGTTAGCTGAAAGACTTAAGTATGTTTTGTGATAGCAGAGGTTCTTAAATTCAGTGTCGGTTTTGGGTATATTGCTGAGTTGATACTCAGTAGTTGAGATTGATTATATTGGAAAGTGATATATTGTCTGTGCTGTCGAAAATAGTTTACAAGTATCAAGCTTAATTATACCTTGCATGGAAATGGTATATTAACTTTGGTCCGATGTCTGTAAGTACCAGAACGATAAGAGTTAAGCCCATCAAAAAGTATACCGATATGATCAGGATGACGAGCTGAGTCGATTTAGCCATGTCCGTCTGTCTGTTTGTCTGTCAGTCTGTTTGAACGCAAACTAGTCCCTCAGTTTTTGAGCTATTTGAATGAAACTTGACAGTCAGATGCCTTATTATGATTTATTAGACATTTGTCGGAACCGGCCAGAGCGGACAACTATAACGTATATTGGAGCCGATTGTTCAGATATCATATTGTGTTTCAAATTTACTTCAATGAGATAGCCAGAGGTTTGAAAATTAACAAGAAGGTCCGCTATTCTAAGCTTCATAGAAATAGTGAAAATCATATAGATGAAATATTTATAACATATAGCTCCCATACAACTGGTTGTTCAGATATTTCAATTAGCACGAAAACACCTTTATTAAAGCAGCTAAAGTCTTCAACAATAATTGCTATTATGAGAATAGTTTTATTAGTGAAAATCAATAAGATCGGATAAATATAACGTATAGCATACAACCGAGTGTTCAAAAATTGCATTTTGGGCCAAAAATCCCTCACTAAATCAGCTAAAGACTTGACATTTTCCACAAATATAAATCATTATTGGGACTGTTATGGCAGTTTAAATCATTTATATCTAATTAATATTTTATGGCTCTCATACATTTCTTCCATTCATGAAAGTTTTACTTGTTTTTTTTATTAATTTGGATCACAAAAGTATGTGGAGGCAAGGTTCTCATTTGAACGGGTTTGCAAATTTTGTATAACTCCTGAAATTGTCTGTTTTCCTTCATCAGTTTTTACTATTTTAAGTCTCACATTGGAGCCGTCAAACACTCTATCCGAAATTGGGTGAGTTGGGTGTTAATGTGAGGTGAATAGTTTAGGAGTGGTAAATCAGTTCTTGGGAGGCGCACTGAGTTTAGGTTTAGTGAGCAGAAGAAGCGCACTTTGCCGCCCCAAATCATTGCTTGTGCACCATCACATTAACGGAATTTGCAGAAATATCACTTCAAAAATCCTATTATATTTCGATATAGTATTACGTATATGCAACACAACTTTGCCTGATTGAAGTTTCGAAGATTTTGATGATAAACAAAAATTATGGATTTCTGCATTATTTGGACCTGTTGTGACCTTCTGTGGTTCTTGCAGTTTTTTGCTTTGTTAATTCCATTTAATATATCAGCAAAATATGAGTTTGTAATAAAAATAATGTGTATAATTTTAGCACAAATAACTGTGAAATGTAAGTTAATAGATATTAATTTGCTTTTTTCAAATGCAAAGCCTTTTTTTATTGTGTCTCTGCTGTGTTTCGCTTGCTGTGCGTGCGCATTTAAGTAAGTACGCGCACAACTCAATTACGCTAATGAATTTCAGCCCACAATTTGCCCGTTCTAGAGCCGAAGCGTAAAAGTCAGCGCCGCCAGTCATTGCGTAGCTGACAACAAAAGGAGTTGTAGAGCAAAATACTCCAGCCAAACGCAATTAAACTGAATAACAAAATAGTAGCTTCTGTGGCTCGTAATGTTTGTACTTATATGTATGTACGAGTATGTATATCACAAAAACCCATTCATTTTTCTATCGCTGCATGAAAAATGTAAGACTGTCCATTACTAAATCACTCAAACAATCAGTTTGTCAGTCATTCTTTGGAATTGACTTCATTTAAGTTGAGTTGTTGCATTCAGGCAATGCAAAGTGCTGTAGGCTGTAGGCCGGACGGTCGTTGTCTTTTGTTTTGCACAAATTCAATTGTCATAATTAAAGTGATGAATGGTTAGGTAAGCAATAAGTGTTGCATGCAACGTGCTGTGCTTAGTTAGTGGACTCTTTCCGTTCGAGCACTTTACTACATACTAAATACAGACGAGTACACGTAGGCGTAAATCAAGTGAGAGCGAAATTGTTGCTTGCACCGACATTTGTACATAATTTAAGCTCTTGGGAGTTAAGGAATACCACTGTAGGATTTATTGAGTTCTATTTAAAAACAAAACAAAAAAGATAACCCAGAATGCACACATGTTACCATTTCGTCGATGTGCAACTAAAATGAGCCTTTCTGCACAAACATTTTTTTTGGATAAACCACACGCCAACCTACTCTCTTAGGTCAAACGTAAAAAAAAGCTATTGAATAAAAAACAACATTTCGACTAATCTTTTCCGCTTGTCATTAATTTTAATTTGTATACTTTTAGCAGTAACAAGAGAACATGCCACATGTGTTATTTGTGGCATGCAACAATTGAAAACGGAAATCAAGCTGCTTACACTTATTTAAGTGAATAGCGAAAAAATTCTTTGAAGACTATCACATCAAAGCGCCCTTCCGCTATTTTGTGCATTGCAGTGTTGCATGTGGCAGGTCGCTCCATCCCTACAGAATATAGATTCAGTGCTGCGATTCATGCATTCTTTAATTGCAACTTAGCCACTCATCAGTCATGCAATCATCCAACTGCCACTCAACGCAGCTATTAATATTATTGTTGCCACTTGTTTCATATAGAAGTAGGTGTTGTTGTTGCCGTTTTTGTTGTTGGTTGACTTGCGCTGACTTGTTGAGTTGTTAAATTGCATTGCACACATTTGTTGCAACAAGAATGTGGGGCATTTTTTTTTGTTCTTCGCTAGTAGAGTTGTCGCTGTTGGCGTTGATAAAGTCGTACAAACATTGAAAAAAAAAACTAATTTAATTAAAAACTCTCTTTTCCCCCTATGCTGTTGTTGCTTATTAAAGATAATAATATCTTTTTATTGAATATGCCGGAAAAACAGTCACAAACATTTCTTCTTAGAACTTTAAAAAAATTTTAAATGGTTTCTAGGAGTTAGAGATAGATAAAAGATTTCTTTAAATTATTATACAGTGTTGGAAAAAATAATAGAAACAAAATTAAAATTCATTATAAATAATTGTTTGTCATAATTGCAATGAACTTATTTGATGGTTATTACTGTAAGTTGACGACGGCTAACGGTATATTTTGTAGCTATTTGCGTTTTCTTCATTTTCAACTCATTCTGGTTTTAAGTTCGGTTGAATGATAAAAGCACGTGTCAAGCTCGGAAAAAAAAAATAGAAAGAAGCTTATTTTTTACATTATTCCAAGTAAGTAACTATTTAAATCGATTTTATTTTGAAAATTTGCCTAGTGTGAGATCCTTAAAATGTAAAAATGTACTACGTTGGTAATAGTTGGCCTTAAAAATATTTGAAATTGTCATTATAATGGAATCGGACCAAATTGTCATAAAAAATCTTCGAAAAAATGGAAAAGCAATGGATGAAATTGCGAAAATAATGAAATGCTCTAAGAAAAAAGTTTTTAGTGCCATTCATGCGAAAAAAAAGATTGAGTCCAGAGGAAGGAAGCGAAAAACTACTGTTCGCGAGGACAAATTATTAGTGCGGCATTGTAAAATTAACCCATTTAAAACTTCAGAAGATCTAAAAAGAGAACTGAATATGCAAGTAACTGCCAGAACAATTAGAAACCGATTGAAGGAAGTTAAACTAATGGCAAGAAGTGCTCGAAAAGTACCACTATTATCGAAGAAAAACATTAAAGGAAGGATAGCGTTTGCTACTCAAAACATTAACCGCCCAAATTGGAAAAATATTTTGTGGTCTGACGAAACAAAAATTAATATGTTTGGATCTGATGGTAAAATGTATGTTCGACGTCCAATAATATGTATATACACTTACATCAATAAAATAATTCGAAATTATCCTTAAATATTTCGAGAGAAAAATAAAATATATGTTGCATTCACACAGAACCACTATGCACACAATTTTATTACAATATGTAAAAAAGAACAAGTAAGAAAGGCTAAATTCGGGCGAAACCGATTTTTATATACCCTCGCGATTTATTTTTGTAATGGCGGTGCCCATAATTTCATAAAACCCCCGTTTCTTTGTTTCAAATCGCAGCTAGTATTAAACTTTACTCAATTTCTTCGAATAAATACTGAAAAACGAGGTTTTTAAGCATTTTTCAAAATTTCCGATATTTGGAAGTTGGTCGTGGTTATGGTCCGATTTCAAAAATTTTTGACAGTTATGCTAACGATATCAAATTGTTCCCCAAATTTGATAAAGTCGTACAAACATTGAAAAAAAAAACTAATTTAATTAAAAACTCTCTTTTCCCCCTATGCTGTTGTTGCTTATTAAAGATAATAATATCTTTTTATTGAATATGCCGGAAAAACAGTCACAAACATTTCTTCTTAGAACTTTAAAAAAATTTTAAATGGTTTCTAGGAGTTAGAGATAGATAAAAGATTTCTTTAAATTATTATACAGTGTTGGAAAAAATAATAGAAACAAAATTAAAATTCATTATAAATAATTGTTTGTCATAATTGCAATGAACTTATTTGATGGTTATTACTGTAAGTTGACGACGGCTAACGGTATATTTTGTAGCTATTTGCGTTTTCTTCATTTTCAACTCATTCTGGTTTTAAGTTCGGTTGAATGATAAAAGCACGTGTCAAGCTCGGAAAAAAAAAATAGAAAGAAGCTTATTTTTTACATTATTCCAAGTAAGTAACTATTTAAATCGATTTTATTTTGAAAATTTGCCTAGTGTGAGATCCTTAAAATGTAAAAATGTACTACGTTGGTAATAGTTGGCCTTAAAAATATTTGAAATTGTCATTATAATGGAATCGGACCAAATTGTCATAAAAAATCTTCGAAAAAATGGAAAAGCAATGGATGAAATTGCGAAAATAATGAAATGCTCTAAGAAAAAAGTTTTTAGTGCCATTCATGCGAAAAAAAAGATTGAGTCCAGAGGAAGGAAGCGAAAAACTACTGTTCGCGAGGACAAATTATTAGTGCGGCATTGTAAAATTAACCCATTTAAAACTTCAGAAGATCTAAAAAGAGAACTGAATATGCAAGTAACTGCCAGAACAATTAGAAACCGATTGAAGGAAGTTAAACTAATGGCAAGAAGTGCTCGAAAAGTACCACTATTATCGAAGAAAAACATTAAAGGAAGGATAGCGTTTGCTACTCAAAACATTAACCGCCCAAATTGGAAAAATATTTTGTGGTCTGACGAAACAAAAATTAATATGTTTGGATCTGATGGTAAAATGTATGTTCGACGTCCAATAATATGTATATACACTTACATCAATAAAATAATTCGAAATTATCCTTAAATATTTCGAGAGAAAAATAAAATATATGTTGCATTCACACAGAACCACTACGCACACAATTTTATTACAATATGTAAAAAAGAACAAGTAAGAAAGGCTAAATTCGGGCGAAACCGATTTTTATATACCCTCGCGATTTATTTTTGTAATGGCGGTGCCCATAATTTCATAAAACCCCCGTTTCTTTGTTTCAAATCGCAGCTAGTATTAAACTTTACTCAATTTCTTCGAATAAATACTGAAAAACGAGGTTTTTAAGCATTTTTCAAAATTTCCGATATTTGGAAGTTGGTCGTGGTTATGGTCCGATTTCAAAAATTTTTGACAGTTATGCTAACGATATCAAATTGTTCCCCAAATTTTCTGACGATACCTTACATCGTTGTTGAGATACTTAAAGATGGTTTTTATAAGTGGGTGTGGACATTTTTGGATTTTTCAAAATTTCCGTTATATGGGTAATGGGCGAGGTTAAGGTCCGATTGCAAAAACTTTTAACGATGAAAATTTGTCCACCAGATTTTGTGACGATATTTTACACCGTTATTGAGATACAGAAATTGTTTTCAAAGTAGGCGTGGCAACGCCCATTTTGCAAAATTTCATAAATACCTCATTTTTTAGTTCAAAATCGCTCCAAATAACAAATTTCACTTAATTTGCTTTAATGGATACCGAAAAATCGGAGTTTTGCATTTTTCAAAAACTTCCGTTATATGGGAGGTGGGCGTGGTTATTGACCGATCTTGACCATTTTCAATACCAACCTACCCTGTCTGATCGCTAAATCGACTTCTCTTTTCATTCTGAGCATTTTGGTATATACATATACATATGTATGTCTATATCTATTTTGATTCCGTTATGCTGTTACAAGCAACCGTTATGCGAACAAAGTTATAATACCCTTGTGTACAAGTACGCTCGGGTATAAAAATCTTATTTTTCTGATTAGATAAACTTGTACCTTGCAAATAGAAAGGTTTTTTATCCTCTACATTAATAATAAAGTCAAATTAATGATTTTTACATATCTGCTCCTGCCTTCCACCAATTGTGATGAAATGTGAGGTGTGTTCAAAAAGTAAGTTGATATTTTAAATTTCGAGGGCGACGTATATTCGATTATCGATCTTTTATTGTTCTTGTGGTGCCAAGAACATGTGTTGACAGTTTCGAGTACATTGCATACTCGATTTTCTATTATTACTAAAAATGAAGCAAAGAACTTCCATCAATTTTTTTATGGACTTAAAATGATGACAGTGGGGTATGGTAAGTCTGCTCTAAGTAATTGATAAATTGATAATTAAATAAATATATTTTCATAAAAATATGATGAATGAACACACCTCGTATAATGAATAACCTAGAGTGATAATGTTATCTTCATGCAATTTTGTGTCTCGAAATCTTTTTCATATATTCCGAAAACCCCTTAATTGTTCTAGTTGTCTTTCTCACTCCATCAAGCATATAAAAAAAAAATAAACAAATCCCTGGAAACTACCAAAAAATCGCAACTTTAGCATTTAATTTCTGCTCGCGTGCAATTACATACGCCTTAATGCACTTCACACAGCTTAAACGCCTTTTATTATGCAATAATTTTTAATGAGACACTTTTATTGGACGTTCCATTTCGTCCAAATTGCATTACCGACACATAACGCTAAATGCGATAAACGCGTCACGCTACTGAGCCTTGATTTGCAATTTCACGGAAAAAATTCGTTTATATTAAATGCAACAGCTTTTGCAGTGGTTGCAAGAATTTTAATATTATTTAGCTTTTGTCATTACCAACGCTGATAGCTCATCAAATATTTATTATTAACCAGCTAAAATTGTGTTTATGTTTCGGTTACCTGCGGGATGATGACCGTGTTTTAAATATATTATTTATGCAATAATGTATATAATTGTGCTGTTATGCGTTCTAAGTTGATTATCAATTTGTAATCATAAATCGTTAATTAAGCCAAATTTTGGTTAAATCCCTGCATGAACATTTGTTCGTACACAAGTAAATATTTGGTAGATTTGAAATAGCTGTTATTGGTGGAATTTTAATTGGATTGCATATATTTTAAGCAAACACATTTTATCTGTGATTTTATTTAATTATTGGATATTATGCACGGCGTATGCGTATCGCAAATGCTGGAATACATTTTTTTTTTGTTAAATTGAAACAATTAACTAGAGATATCAAAATTAACCACAAAGGACCACAAAGGACCACAAAGGTTATTTTATACATTAAAAATATTTATTAAAGTGTTTACAACTTTATTTCTTTGAAACTAGACAGCACGTACATAAAGTCATCGCCAAAATAAAAGAAAACTCACTATAAACTTTTCAGCGATTAAAATAATAACTTCGGCCATACTGCTTTAAAATGTTTCTTACACAAAAACGGAAAAACTATGACAACAATTTAGTGAAAAAAAAAAATTGTTTGACACCGGTATGACAGCAGTTAAACTGATCACCAAATGGGCGGGCCTAGGGTAAGCAAAATTTTGTTTAAGTTATCTTACGAAAATAGGCAGCGAAAGCCACCAGCTATGGTCAGTTAAAATGGAAAGTATTTTATTGCGAAGACTCTATTTTCCTGAGCTCTTTAATATCGCTAACATCAGTTGACAATCAGCAAAAAGTCAAAATCGCGCAACTTTAACTACGTATGCAGACGTAGAAATTATGCCTTTTACGTTCACACTCCTTTGACTTTATTCGCAAAAGCTACTTAGAATTCGCAATCGCAGCAAATATCCAATTTATTTAATTACGAGCATATTGATTCCCTAGTGAACTGTCGCTGTGACTTGATTGCTATTTCCGCCACAGTTGTCCATACCTCCTGCAGTTAATTCGTCGATTGTTACCAGACCAAAGTGCACACGAACATAGGAGTCACTTTAATATGAAAGCCGTTCGTATTCAGCATTTGATATTGGCATAGCAAAAATCAATTTCAATGCAACAACGTGTGAATGGAAGTTTGTCTTTAGCTGACATCATCATTACAGGCAAAACAGTAGGTTTCATGAAGTAGAAGCCCACTCACTACAGGCGGAAGCGTCAATGGGCGACTTCATAGCGTGGATTCAATTCGAAATTGATTATTTTGCTGATGTCCATTTTATTGATATGAACTTGGCTTTACACTATTCGAGAAAATTTCCACTTACGAGTATTTAAATAGTTAATTTTCTTTCTAGCACTGATCCACAGATCCTTTCCATGTTGCTACCATAACACTTAAGGGCTACATTTATAGTAGAAGTGATTTTGATGAATATATTTATGAACAGTATCGCTCATAGCATTTGCAACCAAATTCAAAATTAAATACTTTGCCACTTATATTCATTTATTTATTTTATAGAACTTTCAATTAAAACTCAGCTCTTAATATAACATAAACTAAATAAAATGAAGTTTAAAACTTTGTAGAAACTAAAAAAAATTAATTCAACAAATGTGAATATAATTTTTAATATTTTTTGAGCAATTTTAAACAATGTGAGAGGCTAGGAATTATCTTTGATTTATTGAAACTTTTTTGGTCGCATTTGCTTTCATATAACGAGTAAGCGAAATTTATTTTTATATGTACACCCTTGAGAAAAGAGAAAAGTTCAATCTTCTTATATATATAAAACAGGATGTGTGTATGTATGTAACGTATGGACTCCAAAACGCCTGGGCCGATTTTGATGAAATTTTCAGGGAATCTTCAGAATATTCAGGCGGGTGACACTGTGAAGTCTGATTTTCGGTCTGCGGGCGAAGGGGCGTGGCAAAATCCAATTTTCATATTGCACCACCAATGACATATACATATTTTCATTTTTTTTTGCTTTTTTTAATTTAATTTAATTTTTTTTTTAAAACCGTTGTAATGTTTTTCAGTTATGTAGTTCGAAAGATATTTAAAAAAAACTTATGTTAATAATGGTCCAATATCAAAATTTTAAAACTTTCGAAATGTTGCAAAATATTCTATATAGGTATTAGTAAGAGGAAGAACAATGTCTCTGCGAAGAAAATTATCAAATAGGCGGCGCTGGAGTCGAGTTATTTCTAAAAGTCGTGGTTCTGAACCGATTTTGATGGAATTCATGTTGTATTCTACTTGCATGATTAACTGGGACGACAAAATATTTATCTTGGATAATCTGCTATAACTATATAGAAAAGGAGGAAGCTACGAAAACGAATGCAAAATTTAGGTGTCCGTTTCATTCTCAGCATTAAATACGTGTACAACAGAGTTCAAAAAGTGTTTTATATACTAATAATACATTTTGGGCGGGTCGAAGTTCGCCAGGTCTTCTATATATATATGTATGTATACAATTTTTTGGAGTTTTGAGTTTTAAACTTGATTTTATTTGGTTTAGTTATATAATGAACTGAATTTTATTGAAAATTTTTAAAATTAAGATCATTAGCGCCGTCAAATATTTATGTACATGTGTGGCATTTTGAGGAGATAGTCTCAATATGAAACTTTAAACAAGTGCATATGTTCAATATTTGAGCAACATAATACAGTCCTCATTTTGTTGACACAGTATCTAGTCATCATCAATCCCTAAAAGTGATTTTTGCTTCTTCTTCTCCTTGCAGCATCAACTCATGTCAATCACGCAATTACCGCGACACAGCAAATATTTGCATACAGGCTTTCCACCCAACATATACGAGTACGCGCACATACACGGCAAAACAGCTGAACGCACTAACGAAGAGTAAAATTAAAGCGCTCGCCTAAATGTATGCAGCGCAACGTGCAACGCAATTTGCTAAAACTATCACAATGGCATGCAGCGTACAGAAGCAACCAACACAATCGCAACACACATCCACAACAGCATCTGTAGGAGCAACGACGCCACCCACAATGGCTGTAACAGAGTTAACGTCCGCCAACAACATCAGTGGGCAATTGGGTGGTGGCGGTGGCGGGGGCAGCAACAGTGGTAGCAATAGCAGCATGAGTGGCGGTGTGGGAATTTTAGCCGCAGCTATCAGTGACGCGACCAACAAACCGCTGACACCAAAACCGCGAAGCTCATTACCAAATGACGCAAACCAACCGGCACAGCCGGAATTTCATTGGCCTCCTGTGCCGGTGAGTACGCACACTAGCAATCTGCGTTTGAATATGATGAATCAGAATCCAAAGGACCTGCACACGGCCCGGCTCATGATCGAAGAGCTGCGTTTGAAGGTGCGCTACCAGGCGGAGCATATCATGAAGTGGAGGAAAGCATATGCGCTGCAGGTGAGTGTTGGCATAAAATTGAATTTCATTAAATGCTCATTTTGTTACTTATTGGCAATCCTTTCGTCCGCAGATACAACAACACTATCGCTACCAGAAGGAGAAGACAGATCAGATGAACACGCTGACCTCGCAACTTCTACTACTCGAGTCGCGGCTCAAGCGCAAACAAAAGCAGATAGCGAGCTTGCTTAGCCATCGTGAGCTTACCATACAGCGGCAGCAGAAAATTATCGACACGCTTTCGAACCGTCTCTCAGACCATGGACTGGATGCCATTGAGGCAAACTACACTACAGAGCTGGATTCACTTAACGATTCTGACTCGGCAGTGGTTTTGGAAGACATCGATTCGGATAGCAGTAACATGCCATTTGGCGCACGGCGTCGCAGTAGTGGTGGCGGTTGTGCGGGCGGTGGCATGGGCTCTGCCACTGGTCAGAGCGGTGGCGATGGCATCACCATTGTGCGCTCCATCTCCGATGCTATCGAGACGAATTTGAACAAATATAGTGGTGTACGACGCAACAATTGCTTCCTGCGGCGTCCGGAGATATTGGAGACTGTCTATTCGGTAGAGGAAGATCCAGAGCCGACATCAGATGTGGCAGAAAAACGTGATAAATTCCGCAATCGCTCAGAGAAAGTGCTGAGTTCGAGTTCAACGGAAGGACAAATCGACAGCAACTCTTCACAATCAACCCCCCACGCTCCAGCGCAGTCCGCGGTACAGCAACCCAATGGCACTCAACCGGAACGCACAAAAGAAAATTTGCGCATAACTCCTCCCTCACCGCAACGTCAGCTCAGCATTTCTCAGCCACTGGAGTCACCAACGAAAGACGGCTACACGGCCTACAGCGTCCTGGTGCCACAGTTGCGTACGACAGCTACCACGCCCACTACAGTCGTAAAAAGGGTAAGCGCATTGGTTGGCGCTAATGTCGATGGCAGTTCTACTGCGGTTAAATCGCAGGTGACGAACTACAATCGCGTCATGTCCAACCATCGCTCGGTGACCAAACCAAAGGATGTGAAATACAAGCGTATCAACAAGGCGAAATCGAAAAGTCTTGAAGAGTTGCGAGGTCGTCTTAAAAATCTGGTGGAACGTGGTGGCAGCACCGGTGCCAGTCTAGATGCATCGAGTGGTGCAGGCGGTGGAGGTGGTGGTGTTGGTGGTGTGGCCTATACACACGGTGTTATGCCACAAACTGCACAGTCGTACGCGTGACAATGGCCAACATTTGGTGGGTCCACCGCTACGCTCGCCGTTATTGCAGCTACAGCGCCCATTGCCTCTTTCGACGCCGACATGGACGACTATGCAGTGGAGGAGGATGAATGTGATTGCATATCAGTGGCGGCGCTGCCTCAGCAGCCGGAACCGGAGCCTACTGTGGAGGCGGCGCAACCCATGGAGATTGATAGTAAGCTGAGTACTTCCGAAGAACAGTTGCGTTCACAGCCATTCTCGCCACTCAAACATTGCATACCCAAGCGATCGCTGACTTTGCCACGCATACTGGTGCCACAGAGTGCATTCGGTTCGAGTGGCGGTGCTGCGGCTGGATCTGGCCGCAGTAGTGGTGGGCGTGGCGGTTTCTAGCAGTTAAAAAATTTTTTCGTACGTAATTGTGATAAAAAATAAATAAATAAGCCAATTTTCGCACTAAGCTTCATCTCAGCCGCCAGTGCTGGCATGACTCTCTCACTGCATTTGCATTCTCATACATATTTTTGTTTGTAGGTATTAGTGATCTTTTGACTTTTGTAACATGTGTTTCCTGATTTTATTTTTACCATAACTAATTAGAGCTTAGTAAGCTTGCATTTATTAATAAGTTGAACTGCGTTTGCATTTATTCCCTCTTACATACATACATAGAAAACATAATTTCCTACAAGATCATTTCTATGCATGTAACGTTATTTTTAAAATAAAAAACTATATTTTAAATACACTCAATAAAATTAAAATATATTAAACATTTTTTATTGTGTTTTTCTTATGTTTTGAAGTATTTATTTTCATTTCTTAGCACGTGCACGAACGTAAGTACATTGATATGACTAAAACTGCTTGCTTTTTTTGTGCAACTGTATTATTATATTTACTTATATTTTTCCTTGCTTAGGTGTTTTACGCAATTGTTTTGCTTAATGGTTTTCAGATTTTATCAAATAAATTATTATGGTATTATTTAAATAATTTAAATGGATGTATAATGCTTTTATTACGAAATTATTCATTCAAACCACGGAATAAGTTACATTAACCTCCTAAGTAAATATTCAAGTATTTGTGCAGAATTTCCACATTACATAGCAATAATTTTTACACAACTGTGCAAGAATGGCTGTAAAAAATATATATCCATAATATTTTTCACAATAACTTACAACTTTTTGATTAAGTGGCGTAAAATTTTTCGATGAATTGCGAATTAGCAAATTTTAATATATCAAACCTTTTTGAGTCTTGAATGTTTAGTACAATTATTAATGGAAAATATTTGTAAATCGAGCTATATATAAATATTAACTTTTTAGAGACTGAGCTTGGTTTTATTTCCAGATTCTTTCATATACATTTGGCTTAGTTTAATTCTTAAAATTTATAATATGTACGAGTAGAATATAAATTTTTTTCTAGTTCCAGTTAAATATAGATTTTTTATGATAATTAATACTGAGTGCATTGAAACATAATATCACTACACGGTAGCACTGTAAATACACGCACAGAATAAAATGAAAGACACATTTTAGAATAAGAATAACATTTTAAGTTAATTATTTTTTTGGATTAAGTTGTGAAAAAAAAACTATTTTTGCATCTTTTTAAAGAGATTATAGAACAAGTTTCTTAATCTCTTTCAATGAAAAGAATATGTCGTGTGTACCTTGAATAATATAAGTGTAGTTAGAAGAAATGTTAGTTAATAAATTGTAAAAAGTTCGCGAAAAGCTGCTGCGAATAAATAAAATATTTTTACGCTGAGCTGCGCATATGGACGAGTATGTATGTAAGTATAGTATATAATTATCAAGAGCTAAAAATAGTATAGATATTAAAGAATATTATATGAATTCTGATTAGTATAAATATTTTTTGGTCTATGAATGGGTTAAATGAAAATTATAAAATAAAAGATAAAAATTTGTGGAAACTTAATCGTACAAATCAAGTTTATTATATGAAATAAATACTCTATAAAAAATAAATTTAATCAACAAAGAAATAAAACTATTAATTCATGATAAAAATTGCAAATATTGATATCTAAGCTTAAAATTGTTACAGAAAATTTTGCATTGTGCTTCCGTACTACAGAGCTTTGCCTATAAATATAATACAAACGCAAAGAGAAATATATCAATTCATATACACTTATGTACATACATACATATGTACCTATGTATGTAGTTGCATGTAAGTATTAAAGTAAAAAAAAAAAAAAACAATCGCGTATCAAAGCAACTGTGAGTTTCAATTTTTCAATGTGCAAATTTATGCTAAGAAGTACCTCTACAAAAACAAACTCAAGCTTACGAATATATAAATGCTGTATTTTCTGTGATTATAAAATACTATATGTGTGTACATATGAATGTAGTACCTGTATTACCCACAACTGAAGACAAATTATATTACTCATACGCCTGGAAGCACAACTCTAATATTAAACAATGCCGTACAAATCATCATCCAATTTGGATATTAAACACGTGTAAATATACTTGCTGATTCAGTTAGCTGTTTAATCCAATATTTCAACATTGACTTAAATGTTGATTTAACAAACAAAAATATCCAAAGGAATAAAAAAAAAACCATACTTGAAAACTGAATATGCAAATTATAAGTATACAAAACCTCGACTAATCGAAGCTAAGTAACTCTTTTGTATAAAATGCACTAAGAAATCTTTTAAAAATCAACCCATGAGAATTTTTACCTCAAATGCTAAATAAGAACTGGGCTTAATGTGAAAATGGCTGTTAAATATAATTAAAAAAAAAAATATATAAATATATTTAAAAAAGAGAACTCTTAAAATTAAAAAAAAATCTAGCAAATTTTCTTCAAAAATTTATTTAATTTGTACTTTAAAGCTTAGTACAGTCTTGTAGTAATTTTAAAAGCACATACATATATTTCAATACAAATCATCAGTACTTTTTATTTCAATACTATGGCCCATAATAGGGCAGAATTACTCAATTGCGCATACCTGTTATTTGAATCTCAGTACTTCCATTGAAAATATATGTAAATACAAGAAACATAATATTTTGAAGTTTGTATATGTAGTTTATGTATTCAAAACAAGCGATAAATTCATTTTATTACAGTTTAAGACACACGCTCACTTGAGGTTCTGCATTAAACAATTTATAAATTTGCTAAACATACTTGAGGCCAATGTCAAGCATATATTTTGTAAAAGGATGCACCTTTTATAGAGGGAATACAAATATCTTATACGAATTACTGAATTTGCTGGTAAATAAAAAAAAACATAATTAAAAACTGAATATTCATACTTAACGCGCAATTAATTATGTGAAAATTTAATATTAGTAATACTTAGAAATAATTTATATTTACCTACATACATACGTATGTACGAGTATGTATTGTAAAATATTGAAGTCGAAATCAAGTCAAATTGGCAATTAACGTAAATAATATCAAAATAAAAATATTACAATTGAAAAAATTTACAATAATCAATCATAGTTACTTGTATATCACTAACTTAAAGTATACTTTCGAAAAAAAATTATACATAATTAAGTTTTCAGTTAATAAAATAATTATCGTTATAACAAAAACTTTATGTGATTACATCAAAAACAGTTGAGGTGTAAAAAAAAGCGTCAAATTCTGAAACAAAATTAGCTTAACATTTAGTGAATGAAATCTTGTTTATCAGGTCGAGTATGAACAGCATGATTTTAAATAACACCTTGCTAAGAAATTAAAATACTAAGCGTTTTCTGAAGTTAGGTGCAAAATAAAACTGCGTGTGTTTGAGTATTTTACAATATGAGCATAACGGAAAAGGTATTTAGCAAATTTCTCTACGTTATTATAAATATATATATTGAGAAATAATTCACAATTTTATTGAGCTCGAGACCAGTTTATGGAAGATTTTTATTTGTAAAAACAACAACAGAATGGTATAAGTTATAGTACTATTTCGGAAATCACTACATTTCCTCATCAGACTTTTTTTTAATTAATTCATAATATTTTTATTTTTTATCACCACATTCCCAGGCTTTGAACTTTGCAGAGCCAACACGCTACATGCTGTGCTACGCTTGCCTAGTGGACTGTTGTGTTTATTTCATCTTCCTTAAACAAACCAACTACAAACAAGAGCAGCTAATCTGCCGCTATTTAAACTTGCTTATGTGGTTGTTGTTTGTGTTTTTAGCAATTCTTTATATTTACTTAGTTTTACTAAGTTTATTATTCATTTAAAAGGCCAATAAAAAAAAACTTAGCAAAATGTTTATTAAAGTTTTTTAAAATTTTCATATATGTACATTTTCCAAGTATTCTTGAGTTTATGGAAATTTTCAAGAGATTTTTGTGTTTAAAAAATATTATGTTTTCACTTGGCCCTATTTTCTAAAAATATTACTCTTTGTTTGGTAGACAAGTTACGAAGGACAGTGTCTTTATATGAAAAAAAAAATTAGTTAAAAATATGGAATAATCTTTACTTTATTATCTACAATTTAAGTAAAAACTTGCGCTGACTACATTTTAATTACTTATAAGTTATTTGATAAGGATATACATACATATATACTATCAAGCTAGTTAGCATAGCTGTAAGTATGCATACTTATTACATGCAAATTAAATATTAATAATTTAAATGTAACGTTGTACAAGTATGCGAAATGGTGTGCAGATTTTGTTAAAACGATTGAAGAAATTTAATTGTAACGCGCGCCTATTTAAACTGCGCGCCTATTTAAAATATCACGCTAAGCTTACTTCATATTTGCTGCGAATAAAATTTGAATTACTAAGACTCTAATAAAAGAATTATTTTTATTAATAACCACCGTTCGAACTTGTCGGTTCAATTAAAAGGTAATTCTACGGATCGAATTTATAAAGTTTAACAAATAGAATATTAAAGCATATCAAGTGTTTTTGTTACATTTTTAAACATTTTCAACCAGTTTCAACCAGAATATCACAGCCAATCAGAAAATTTCCCTACACTTAGTTACAACTGTCATCGCTTCATCTTTCTACTGTTATATTTTTTTCTACTTACGACCTTACAAATTTGCTAGCACACATTCTATTCCATCATTTTTTTTTATGTATTCTGTATCTTCGCAGAAGCTCACACTAACAAACCCCCTCAAGTACATTTATTAAACTCACCACTCATATTTCATTTTGCGGCACTTTAAGTAAACGTTGCAACCGAATCCTGTCACTCATATTATACGAGTACGCACACTATAAATTAAACGCCAGTCATTCAATCAGTATGATAAGAGTTGTGGCAATTTCCGCTGACATAACCAAGCTATTTATGTATCTAAATTATCTTTTCGATAAAGTTCATCTTCATCATCGCACTGAAAGGAGCATCAGGTGGTTGTTATGTTTGAACAAACAGTGTAGGCGAAATGTGAAAAATGTGTAAAGTGGAAAATAACAGCAGAAACGGAAGCATGCCATTTTTTCCTGTAAATATGATAAGGATGTAACAGGTCATATATGTACATACATACATTTGTATATAAATAAGCAAGCCACAAGAAAATATCAGCGCTACTTCCTGTAACATCAACAGATGCGTAGACATTTACAAACAAGTACATTTGTTGTTCATCAAAACTAAAGTACATGCCGACAAGTGAAATGACAAATGAAACTTGTAAGTAAACAGAAAAGGCGCGCGTCATTGAAGAAAAGTTATAGATGCACACACACATACAGTTATGTACATACTTAAATACGCATACAGAGTGGGTAATAATGTATGTATTTATTATGTTGCTATAAGAATTTCACTGCAAATGATTTGCCGCCTGTCTGCCCTTTCGTATTTTCTCAGCAACGCAGGCGAACAATGAATTAAAAAATTTTGCAACTATTTAAAATGTGCCTATTGAAGTTGTTAATGGAAAAACCATCTTTGCTGTTTAAGGTAGAAAATCAAAATTTAATAATATATTACTAACTGAATTGCAACCGCTTCACATATTTCGCTAATAGACAAATTGTGTGGAATCTAAGAAAAAAAGTATGTAGGAAGTTCATTTTAATTTGCTTTTTCTTTTATCAAAGAAGCGTTTCCGATTTTTTTTACATCAATATATAAAAATGGCAGATTTAATTAAAATTTATTAGTGTTATTAGCAATCATATTTAAAAATTACACCCTTTTCAATAATTAACTTTGTTTAAATTTTTTCGGTGTTTTTAAGTTGAGATGAAAAAATTAATAATTACAGTAACAAAATTTGAGCAAAGAAAGAAAAAATTTTTTTTTTAATTTTTCATTTGATCAATATATGAATGTAAATGAAAAAAATTCCAAAACCGTTCAAACAGAGGTTATTTTACATTGACAAATAACTGCGAAAATTACAAAAAACAGCGTTTTTCGAAAACAGTTATAAAACTCATCTTTGAGAAAATTAATATTTTTTAGTGTTGATCGAACCAGTCTTAAAATTTTTGTTTGTGCATGTGCACTTTTTGTAAAAACTAGAGTATCTACAAAATTTTTTTTAAATATTTCCAATTAGCGGTTTTCATTTAAATTCTAGACGAATCACCCTGTAAGGAAAATAAAGCTTTATATAGCTACTTTCTTTTATTTGTTTTTATTTTGTTAAAAGAGTAAAAATATATGTCAACATCACTTTTCTATAATTAAAAATTTTTCTGCATAATGAAACTTTTATCTCAGCAGTTGATATTAAAACAGATAAACAAATAGATTATTGAGGCGCTCGAATTTTATGTTAGTCATATCCGCAATCTCTCTCTATGGAATCGAAAAAATATTTTCAATCTGAGTCGAATTTGTATTCGTTGTCTTTCAGCCGTAGATATTCAGCCGTGCTCCCAGTTTCACATTCACAAATTTCCCTGTGGATTCGGTTTGAAATCACATGTTTGGTGCTCCAAATTTCACATTCACATATATTTTTGTGAATTGAATCCGAATGGTTGGTTGTATGTGAAATGAAAAGTAAATGACAAAAAGTGTGTGAATGTTTAATTATTTTCGATTGGAATAATTTTTAAAATATTCTTTGATGTTTGTAGAAGCCATTTATGACATTTCTGTATTAGTTATTCATTGAAATATGCGTATTTTTAAGTGTTTTGCTGTTGACTCCTCAAAAAAGCATACATGGCTAAATCTGAAAGGGAAATTTAAACAACAGCTGTTTGTGAATTGCCACAACGATAACCGATATGTGAGACAGGGTTGACCTGATACGCGAAGAAATTTGTGAATTTGGGAGCATACTAATACACTTTCACAGGAAATTTTTAAAATCACATTGTGGAATTCAAATGTGAAACTGGGAGCACGGCTGATTGTTTTATTTTTATGATACTGCACTAAATTTAATCGTTCGCTTGTTCTTACTTTTATATTGTTTTGGAGTTCAAAGCTTCTATGAGTACAACTAATTACAGTTTTTTATAAGTTATAATTCAGTTTTAGCGTTTTTTTTGTATTTAGAAAAACTTTCCATAATACGCATTTATGCATTTTTAAATTAATTTCCTTTTTTCTTTGTTTTTACCCTCACAGCAATTTCGTTTAATTTTTCATTTCATTTCAATTGATTCGGGCATTGAACTTGAACCAACACATACGAGTTTGTAAATACAATCTATAATATTTGCACAATACGTCAACACATTTTGTTATGAACTCCTACACATTTACTCGTACACATCTCTCACACAAATTAGCTAAGTCACCCACGCTTAGGAATCGTTCTTCTTCTTTTGCTTAGCTCAATTGACAGCACAAAGTTTCTTAGCTCAATTGAAGCTTAATGCAGCGCAGTTGGGACTTATAAGCAATGAACTTGATATTGTGCCTTGAAAAGTTTTCTCCACATTTACTCGTATATACTTGTACATACATACATATGTATGTATATGTATGAACAAATATTTTAATAAACAAATACATACATACATATATATATGTATATGTTAATGTATGTGTCACAATAAAATACCACCTTCAATTAATTTAACGAGGTCAACTGTGGGTCAGCAAACTCATCTGCTCTAAATTGTGTTTAGTATTACGAATTCGTGTGCATCCGTACATACAATAGTATAGCAAATATACTCGTATGTACAAATATGTACTGAAAACGAGGCAATTAATTCAGTGCAACGTAATTTAGAAATTTTTTATATTAAGTGATAAGCTGATAATCACTAAACGCGAAAGTTTAGTTTAATTGGCATAGATTTACTTGAAAATCCATCAATATTAGAATCCTTTACTATCTTTGCACAAAACTACAGACATATATACCGCGAATCATTACAATGGCGCGTGTGTAAAGTAATATTCCACGAGATTATTTTTTTACTGAAAAAAATGTAATTAATTTTAAAGAAGTTTGGAAAATGATTATTATCCTGTATTTAAGAAGGGGTTTTTATGTGAGAGTAGAAAAAACAATGTTTTTACTATAGGGACGGAGGTGATCAGCTTTGCAAAAAGCGAAAAGATAAGTAGAGAGGAATATCCAAATTCCAAATTAAACGAAGAAGCATGTTTCAATAGTATATGACATATTTTTGAACTAACACTGACAGCTTACATAGTCGACCGATTGAAAATGAGAAATCGCAAAATGTACGGCTATTTTAAATCATTTTTAGTTTATTTGCACATCAGGATTCAATATTAAATTTTAAACACTTTCCATAAATAGATTTTAATAATTAAAGTAAAGCTTAATTAAAGTTAAACATTTCACGCTTAGCATTCTAACACCTCATCGCTCTTTTTTCAATGTGGTGCTGATAAAATGTAATATACATGATTCTGCACCACACTTGAGGAAGCCACATTTGAGAAAGCCCGTGGAATACCAGCTGAATCGATCGACGCCACTGCCGTGGCACTCGCCGATGTGTTTATAACAAATTCTTGAGGGCGCGGCTCGACACACTAAGTACAAAAGAAGTGAACACTTAATTATAAAAAAGTAACTTAAAAAATTATTTTTACATACCTGAAATGTCAGACAGACACATAAAAGTAGGAAAGTAGCGCAATATTTTGACATCTTAACACTTGAAACCACGTGTTTGTATTTCGACAGTTGCTTGTTTTCTAAATGAAACGTTGACTACAACTGAACACAGTTGCATATAAAAATATCTATTTTATATGAGCTTAAACTCACTGGTCGCAAACAACTATTAGCGGCTTATCTTGAAGCACGTAGTTTAAAAAAAATGGTTTGTGTTAGGCAAAATCTCTTCGTAGAATTGCAAATTAATCGCAAATTTCCTGGGATTGTTATGACATTTTTATTAATAACAAAATTTTGATTGATTTTTTCCCAACACATGCACACATTACATTTTCAATAATTACCAAAACATATACCATGCAAGCCAGCTACAAGCTAGAAATCTTGTTAACGGGTGGGTTTCGTTCACTTGTAGACAGGTAAAAAAAGTAGCTAATTTTGTTCTAGCTGTGTGAAAATATTAACCACTTTTTCATATACGTATGACGAGCCATCTCCCTCGTACTAATAGAATTATTCGATTTGACTGAACTGTAGCTGGACTACTCTTATTTCCCCTTATGCGGTTAATATTATGGTAAAAATGTAGTTAATGCTACCATTTGTACCAGTTAATGTTTTGGTGAACTTTTAGTTAATGATAGTTTCGTTACAAGTTAATGTTCTGATGAGCTTGTAGTTAATGTTACCATCTCCACAAGTTATTATTCTAGTCAACATTAAGCTAACATTACAACCAAATTTAATGAAATTAATGTTTTAAACTAATAAATTAATATATGTATTTCAAACAAACAAAAAAAAAAGTGCATCCAAAGTAGCCACAAGCAAACACATGCAATTTGTTCATGAAGCCACCCAAGAATCACTACGCCACAACCAACCAAGGATCGCTGCTTATTTTTGGTAAGTTTCCCCACAACTGCTCGACTTCATCTTCCTACCCGGCATTTTCAATTGCAAAAATTTTTGAATCGATCAAATACTTGCTAGGTCCTGCATGTAAGTATGTATGTATGCATGTACATATATACATTTTTATCCAGCTGCAACTGCTAAAATTTATAACATTTTACTGCAGCTACGTACATGTGAAAATTCCGTGGAAGAAATTATCGTCGGAGATACTGCAAAACGTTTTAGGCCCATTTATTACTGGTAGTCAAGCCACATCAAATAGGTAGCCGCAGCAAACTTTTTTTTTGAACTTTTTTCATATTTTATTTTAATTTGAATTGTCAAATTTTGAATTTCGGTGTGATAAGAATGCTTTCAATACAATTCAACAGTTATAAAATAGTTTTGAAATTTTAGCTTTTAAAAAACAAAATATACAGAGCTCAAATTTTTTTTTTTTTTCAATTTTTCTACTGTTGCTACCTATTAAATGTACCTTGCCAGGTAGCAGACCAGTATTTGATCGACAATAAATTTTCCGCAATTGAAAATGCTGGCTGGGAAGATATCGTCGCGCAGTTTTGAAGAAACTTACCAAAAGAAAAAAATTAGTTGCGATTCTTGGGGGGTTGTGGCGTAGTGATACTTGGGTGGTTTCATGAACAAATGGCTTTGGATGAACTCTTATTTTATGGTTGTTTTGTGGCGCAGCGATTCTTGAGGGGTTGTGATGCAGCGAACCTTGGGTGGTTGTGGCTCTGCGATTCTTGGGTAATTTTGGCGAAGCGAAGCAAACATCTGTAAAATATATGATGAATATGATGAAAGAAATCCTTTTTGGGAGGATAAAGACAAGCGTTTTGAAACTTACCAACACATTTTTTTCAGCAGCGTCACATCCAAGGCGAATTTATTAAATGTGGTGTTAATCAATCAGCTGATTGGTGGTTGGTTGTCAAGATCAATTGTTTAGTTGCAAATAATCAATTGTTGCCTTTAACTACAGGAAACCTATGGTTCACTATAACTTTTTGCGGTGATCATAATAGTTTAAAATATATTTCGCGAAAGCTAAATACAAAGGAGATAAAGTTTGACAATAACCCACCAAAGGTTGGCATTTTTAGAATCGCATCAATTCGCCTTGGTCACAGCAAAGTAAATATGAAAATGTTTAAATTTCATTTTCACTTTTTATTATTTTTTTTCTCAGCGTACTTAGACTGAAATGCTGTTTTTATTCAAAAAAAAATGTCTTTCATGTTTCTTGTTCCTTCTAACACATTCAATTATTTTTGGAGTCAAAAATTACAGCTCTAACCTTAGAATTTTTTTTCGACAGTTCAAAAAATGTGTAAATTTTTTTATTTCAGGGAAAACTGATTAGAGGTGACTTGCAGGGTATGCATGTAATTACTATGTAAATGTGCATACATATCGTGTGTATGTATGGAAAAATATGTACGTGTTTATGCAAATAAAATTATAATTATATGTATGCTTGCGCGATTATATTGATAATGTATTATGTACATCGTTCATCACGTTATTTAGCAACTAGTGGAGCAATCACACGAAATAGAGAGATATGTACCATATACATACATATGATAGTATATAAGTATGCAGCAATAATTCTGGCGTACAATTTAAAATATATTGTATTTCTGCTTCTCATAACACAGATCTCCCGTTTGGCGTCGCCAAAAGAGAGACGCATACCGCACATGATAGAAGAAGCTCTGCCAAATGGTGTTTTGTTTTAAATCGTACAACTAAACAATTGCTTTAAATTTAATTTGTCTGCCAAATTTTAAAATTGGCCTTATCGCTAATTTAATGGGTACAATTTGTTCTTAGAAAATTGTAAATTTATGGAAAATTGGCATTGCAATGTAATTTATGGAAAATTTTTTTCAAAATGGCCTTCACGATATTTGATAAGTAAATTTCTTACAAATTGCAATTTTTAGTTTACGTCATAAGACTTGCTTATATCCTTTTAAGAATAAATTTATGATATATTTGAAAACAATATACACACATACATGCATACACATACACATATACATATTAATTCAGTAATTGAAAAACTTTAATTCTGTAATAAGTGATCAAATATGAGGCAAAATCTTGTATTTCGCGATTAAGCAATTATTCCAAATAAAAAAAATTGCGAAGTGAAGATTGTATCAGTTCCATTTATAGCGATCACAAAATTAAAATACTTCCCCTAAATCAATCAATTTAGATAAGTTTTCAATAACTTATAAGCGAAAATAAATCGTATTTTAATTTATATTAGTATAATTAATAACACCCACATTCGTCCCTAATTCCGTGGCAAAAATTCTTTAATGTACCTATTTGCAGGCTATGCGTATATATACAGATTTTATGCTATTAAAAGGGAATAAGTTAAGTTTTAAAGTTAAAAATAATAACTTTTCGTGAATGAGAAATATAAATTTTTAAGTAATAAAAGATTTAAATAAAAAAATCTAACCATGTGTAGTTCCAAAAAGTCCTATGATTTAAATTTCGGAGCCTTAAGACTATATACATGAGTCCTTAACATTTTGCAAATCACTTCGAAATGATTATTCATTAGTAAGTAATGTACATAAAATGTACGGCGTATCTGTACATGCAAATTTATTTAAAACGAACAAACAATTTTGGCTCAGCGATTTTATTTGTTTTAAAGCTTCTACCATTTTTAACAATTTTCTATCCTAACTACTTTGAATTCTGTGCAGTAATAAATCGCAAAAGGATTTGCAAAAAAAACATGATTTTTACATAACTTCAAAAATTTATTTTTCTATTCCTTATTGCATGTTATTTTTATATATGTTACATACATATGTTACCATATGTTATACATGTTGACCGTGTGAACCGACTTACTTATCCTTGCTTTATCGGAAAGGATTGTCCCACCATTGGTAAATGAGGAAACTAACGGTAATCCTTAAAAAAAATTAAAATTTTCAAATTTAATTTAATTTAATTTTAAATATTTTCCTGCCAATGAAACACTGCTATAGATATTTATAAATTTTCAAGAAAATATAAAATACGAATTGTTTTGAGTACAGTTAGCCACTTACGTTTAATTTTAGATATTGTTTTTAAAGAAAAAATATCTAAATGAGGCTATATAAACTAAATACCCCAAAAAATTAAGTTGATTATAAATTTTGTTTAAACTTTAATATTTATTGATTAATGATTGAATGTGGAGTGATACCCAGATATAGGCAAGTAATGGGTACTTAATTAGTATTACTCTTGATGATATCACCAACTCTATATAGTAAATTTCCCTTTCGACGAATAACATCTCGATAAAAAGATCTCTCGTTATGCCCATCCTCTAATATGGCGCACAATTTTGGACGATGTTGGGATACTATAAGAAGCTTTTGTAATTTTCCATTCCGACTTGGCACTTGCAGGTGGTATAGAGTTATTTGCAAAAGTAAGCGGTCGTTTGATAGTAAATCCTTCATTCATGCTAGATAAAACAACGTTAAGCAAGTGTACTAATAATTTTAAGGCATTTGGGTTCCTTATGTTCGTTGCATACTATAGGTATGCATTCCCTTACAACAACGTACTTGTACACGTATATATGAATGTACATATGTAGGTGTTAAGCCGCTGAACTGGATCAGTAAAACCTGGAAAAAATTTAAAATTTTCACAGAAACTTACTAAATTTTTGGAATTCTGGATAAAAATTGTTTAAACAAAAAAATCGGAATGCGATGGAATTACGTACTACCACGGAATTAGGTGCACTTATGTACCTTAGATATTCAAAGGGTAAAAGTCCACTGGAATATCAAAAAAAAAGCAACCTCGCCTCAATTCAGACGCAGCATCAAACTCAAACCAGCTCTCCAAACATTAATCTTCATTTTAAATATCACACAAGTCTCTCTGGATGAGACTAGGAGGATCTACGATTAATCAACATACTTAGTTCCAAAAACGTAAGTTCCATTTGAAGCAAAGTTGTATTTTAGTAGAAAGTTTTCATGCGAGAGTTGAAGAAAAGATGTTTTTATTATAAGGACGGAAGTGATAAGCTTTGCAAAGAGCGAAAGGATAGTAAGAGAGGAATATTCAAATTTCAAGATAATCGAAGGGAGCCTGCGAAATAGTAAATGCCAACCTTTTGAGTTAACAACCTAACAGTCTTTATGGTCGACTACTTGAAAATGACAAATTTGCAAAATATGCGTTTTTTTAAATCATTTTTATTTTATTTGCATTAAATTTAAAATTTAAAATACTTCCCATAAATAGATTTTAATAATTATTAATTAAAGCTAAAAATTTCACGCTTAGCATGCTTACACGTCATTGCTAATTTTCTCATAGCTATGCCCTGAAAATGTAATATACAGGATTCTGCACCACACTTGAGGAGGCCACATTTGAGAAAGTCCGTGGAATGCCAGCTGATTGGACTGACGCGACTGCCGTGGCACTCGCTGATGTGTTTATAACGAATGTTTGAGGACGCGGCTCGACACACTAAGTACAAAAGAAGTGAACACTTAATCATGAAAAAGTAACTTTAAAAATTATTTTTACATACCTGAAATGTCAGACAGACACATAAAAGTAGGAAAGTAGCGCAATATTTTGACATCTTAACACTTGAAACCACGTGTTTGTATTTCGACAGTTGCTTGTTTTCTAAATGAAACGTTGACTACAACTGAACACAGTTGCATATAAAAATATCTATTTTATATGAGTTTAAACACACTGGCGCGCAAACAACTATTAGCGGCTTATCTTGCAGCACGTAGTTTTAAAAAAAAAATAGCGATTGTATGCGTTAAGCAAAATCTATTCGCTGAACAATTTAATCGCAAATTTCCTGAGAATGTTATGACATTTTTAATAATAACAAAATTTTGATTGATTTTTCCCAATACATGCATGCACACATTAAATTTTTAATAATTACAAAAACATACATATATATATGAACATATGTTTGTTTTTGTTTTTATTTTACTAGGAGGAAGCATCGGAAGCCTGTAAAACATCAATTAGCACTAAGCATCCTGCATTAGACATGCTTACTTAAAGATCACGTTTTCAATGAATTTTCATATATCTCTTTGTAATTTTGCTTCAATGGTATGGACGAGAATCCGAGCGATCAATCCTTTACCTTGCTGACTAGTGCTATAGATTCTGGTATGCCGAAGCCATCGGAACAGACTTGGTTCCGAGCGGCCTCTCGTTCGGCTATGAACTGTGCGGCATTAGAGCCTGGTGGACAAGTTCTACTGCTGCGCTGGCTCAGCGAATAAAATAACCCAGGTGGTCCGGCAAACGAGTACCGAGAGCCGCGCTGAAACTGCGGCTGAGTTGCGTTTGTTTCCAGCCCGCGTTCTCACACCACTTTTGCGCTGTAGATTTGCTATCCATTCGTACAGCTTGTCTCCAATAGTAGCTGTCGGAACGGACGATATATGTATGTAATTACTAAGTCAATGTGTATATAAGGAAAACTATGTAAATACATATGTATGAGTTTGTATAAATAAAATTATAATTATATATGTATGCTTGCACGATTATATTGATTATGCATTTCCCGTTCATCACATTGACTGAGCAATTACAAGAAATAGAAAAGTACATATGTACATATATATTTATGCAATAATAGTTCTTTCTTCTTGGCTTCGGCGGGAGTCGAACCCACGACCACAAACGTAACACTTAAGCCGGCGTCTTAACGCATTGTGCTAAGCTTACGCTGTGTAAGGTTTTGTTATTTACCTTCTTTTTGCGTCAGAACTTATTGTAATCAAGTTCAGCCAAAAATTCAATTTTGTAAAATGCATTTTTAAAGCGTTTAAGCTGTTTTACGCAGTTTTTTTATACCTTTGGAAATAAATAATTTTAATAAATACAAAAAATTATCTACTTCAACAATTTTTCATTCCACCTTATCTAATTCGAGAAAACGAGGGAATACGGAGAGTAGTAGTTCAATTAAGTATGGTTTTGCCATCCTCCCTTAATTATTAAAAAAAAAGATTTATTTATTTCAGAACAGAGGGAATTGTGGAGAACAAGAATGCTTAAAAGTTGAGGATTTTAGATTTAACTGGTTTGTGATAAGTACACCTTATGTTCGTATTTAGGAAAACATTTAGAGTGTTAAGATTTTAAAATTGTGTATATTAAAAATTATGAAACAAATTCAATACATATTCATATGTATCATTCTTGAATGATTTTAAAAATAAATTATGATATTAAGTACTAAGAACTGAGTTATTTATTACTAAACCTCATTGTCGCATACAACTTTGCAATTGCAAGTTCATAATTGTTTAATCCTTATAACTTATCTCGACAACAATATATGAAAGATATTATTTTGCACGGCACTCGATGTGGCAACATTTGTAAACGTCCGAAAATTATCACTATAAGTAACCGAAGCTGTCGCTGATGCACTCGCCGATGTGGTTATTGTGATTTCTTGGGGTCGTGATTCGATTAACTGTAAGAAAATTATCTTTGGAAGTTATCATTATAAGTCAAGCTTCTTCAGACTTACCTCCAACGTCACACAGAGCAAGATTAGCATGTATGGCAAGCAAAATTTCAACATTTTTATATACACGTAGGTGTGGATGTGTGTGATATAGAAACTCTAAGGCTGATTGCTTGCTTAGCGAGGTGTTGAATAAAAATGGATGTGATTAAATACAAAAACGCGTTTTTATATAAATTCGAACTGATTTTTCAAGAAGCCGCTGCTGGCTTAAGGTTACAATAGCTGTCAAACGTAGAATTGCAGTTAGCAGGAAAAGTGAAGAAACCCCACATAACTGCACACAAACAAACACGAATACAAACGTACATACACTGATTTGAGAGCAGTTACTACTTATTCATAGAACTTTGCTGTTGGGTTGGGTTGTAAGCTTGCACATACTTAGCTACACATGTACATACATACATTGTATGTTTTTTTTTCCCCTTCATTAAAATTTACTACTCTGTGCTTTCGAATTTTACGCTTCCACTCCCTAACATTAATAACGGAAATTTCTCATCCTAATCGTTGTTCAAGTGCATCCATTGTCTCTCGTCTCGTTCCGCTCAACTGCAACAAGTAGGGTGAAAGAGTTTACTATTATCAGTCAATCAATAGCATCTTAGCTTATACCTTTTTCCTTGAATTTTGTTATTTTAATAACACAAATAATATGCTCGGTATTTACGCGTTTCGCCCGGCTAATGCTCACCGTTTTATTTTAATTGATATGTTCGGTTGAAACAGCTGAATTGCTGCACAACTTCGTGTGAATTCGTATAAAAAGCTATTTTTCTTGAACGCCGCATTAGTTTAGCTCAACAGCCCTTCACGCAATCTAGCGCTTTCGGAATAAATCATACACAAATAAATTGAAAATATAATGGCGAAATCCGGCATTGTTGCTGTTGCGCTGTGCATCTGCTTGACATTCCAGGTACTCAAGTGCATTTTCATAATTCAAGAATTTCACTTATATCAATCATTCTCTGAATCTCTTGCAGTTAGCTGTGTCACGCCCGGGTGACGGTATTAAGATAAATAATTCAGTGAGTTCCATTTCCACTGCCAACCTTAAGAATGATCCCAATTTACGTGAATTCACGAATTTTGCCTATGCCAACTCGGTGCAAAAGGATTTGTATCATATTTTGTGCAATTGTGGGTCGAATGAGGTGAACTCAAGCAGTGCGGAGCAAGACTGAATGTCGATTTACTCAAAAATAGTTTATAATTTTATTTGTAGTACTTACATACATAGGCGATGATTAATTTATAAAGAATAAAGGTATTTTAGAATTATAAAGCAGTGTTTAAGATTTTTGTGCAATTTTTGGTCCTGTTTTAGTAAGGTATGCAGTCACTTTTGCATCTGATAGCACATCTATTTCTCAAATTCCCAACATAACAGCTTTTGCTTAAGTTCAATTGAAGTCAAATCTTGCGATAAATTTTAATCAGAGGTTTCGAGGCTCTTTAAGGCCCCCAATGAATATTTTCCTAAGTTTATAATTTCAAACTTTAAAGTTTTCCAGGTATCGTGGTGTATCCAGTTTAAGTATACATATATTGTCGCAATTCCAGCGAATTGTTTTGTAAATATTCTCAACCGTTTTAGCCACAAACTTTTTTTTGCGCAAGTGGCAGCTCCATAGTATTAAAGGAAGAAATTGGTCAGTCGAATTTTTTTCCGCGTTCTTTGGATAAAAATGTGTTTGGGTAGCAAAAACGAAATTTGAATTTTTTTTTTAAATTCTGCATTTTGAGTTGAGATCATCGAAAAAGACGCAAATTTTGTATTGCTCATATTTGCTTTTATTCTTTTTCTTAATAGTAAAAAAAGGATAAATGTATTTAGCACTTAGCTTGGTGCTTATCCTGATTTTTTACTCGATATTCGCTGTTTAAACCCTCTTACTAGCAGTCACTACCATAAATGTGTATACTAATTTAAGGGTTGTAAAAGTTCTTTGGAAACCAGTAAGTGAGCGAGTCTTCAAGTGTAGATCTTAGATGTACCAAAAGATATGTATTTATTAATATACAAGCATATAATATTCACAAATCATAGCACAACCACATATTGACAGATTTGGGATTAATTATTAATTAATTTGGTTTCAAGTAAAATATGGCTCATTTTCTAAGAAAACCCATAAATACCCATTTATGAAACTATTTATAAAATGTACAATAATTTTATAAAATTTCAAACTCTTTAACCTAAAAAATTATAAAAATTGGTTTTAAAAAGTTCGAAATTTTGATGAAATTTTGATAAAAGGTTTCCACATTTTTTATAAAATTTAAAAAGTTATTTTTAATAGCGTTTGCTAGAGAATTGACGATGTTTCAATTGAAAAACAATTTGGAAAAATTGCAAAAAAAAAATAAATTGTTGAAATGTGTTGTTGCTATAAGCTGTGAACGGAGTGTATATACATATCTACCGTGCCGGAATTATGAACAGTATTAAAAATCTAAAAACAACCAGTTTGAAAACCATTTATGGCATTTTGTATTTACTATTATTTGCATATGTTATTACCAAGAACATAAAGTCGATGCGACTGATAATGGAGGAGGAACACTCCACTCCGTGTGATAACTATTAAGAAAAGTTGTAACAGAAAGAAACTGGTTTTTGTTAATGCTCATACTGCCACCGCAAATTAAATGGAAATGATAATGAGCTGTTAAAAAACAATAACGATTATGCGATTAAATGTACGTACATATGTATGTATGTGCATACATGTGTATAGCTACCTATATAAAATTGCGCACTGATTGCTTTCAATTCAGTTGAGACAAATACTTCGCCAACAAACGAGGTAAGGAAAGGAGCAGTGAGAAAATATGGTCGAGTTTTGGGGTATCTTCGTTGTTTTTTCAGCATGCACAGCATTTCAAGTGAGAATGTTACACTTACATACACGCTAATATATTTAAACAATTATTCACTAAATAAATTATTTCATTTCTTTCACTTTAGCTCACAGAATCCCGTCATCACAATGCTCCAGACGTCCTTGACGCAAGCGTTTCCGATACATCAAATGATTGGAGCGACTTGCCTAGATATCTGTTTGATAAATCCTTGGAAAGCAATTCGTTAGACTCGTCGGAAGTGGGCGACAATGATCTTCAAAGGGAGTTGGAACATTCCAGAGATAAAACTGAAATCACTGTTGCTACAACTACCCTCGCACCTAAGCGTAGTAAGGCAACATCTAAGAAACGCTTAAGTCTAAACCAAAGGCGCCTGCGTTTATTTGTATTCGCTAGAGATGGTATGCGTGAGTATGAGAAAGATTTCGTACGGCTGTCACGCGAAGCCATCAGAAATATTGTTCTTGAGTTGGAGGCGCTACCAAGAAAAAGTCATAATGTTAAGGAAAAAATCATTGTAGTCAAGCAGGCTTTGAAGGAGATCAAAGATGTTGATGTGGACGAGGAGTCGACAGAGTTCGACGCTATTGGCGAGGCCACCAACATTGTCGGAGATTTGAATGATGAACTCGATAGCACCGTAGATGCACCTCCTGAACTCGTGCAAGTGCTGGAAAAGATTGGCTGGATGGAAATGCGTCATAATTTGGGTGAGGAAATGCGTAGTTTAATCAATGGATTTGGCAAGGAGTTCAACATTTTCATTGAAACGCTCACGCCGTTGGAGCGGTTAATGGAAGCGGGCTTGGTGGAGCTGAATAAGAGATTTTCAAAGGGAAACATTGATACTAAATGGAATTCGTTTACTGAATTCTGGACTTATTTTGCTTTTTAGAAAATCGTTTTTATTATATTTTAGTATTTAAGTAGATCTCTCAGATGCCATTCACTAGGCCGTTCTTTTATTGCCGGTGCATTGTTTTTTCACCGTTTTGATCTTTTATATACTCGTGTGTACATGTTTTTTATTATTCCGCTTGAAGAAACTTAATAAACACCTTTGAACTGTTACGCTAAACCAAGCTTGATTTGTTTTTCTATTGTTGAAATGACTTACATCTAATTAAATTTTAATTGCACACTTACAGCAACCCATGAGCGCCACGAGCGTTTATGATTTATGAACGCAGCTTTACAATTCAATATGCGCTTTTATCAATTTTTTTGCTTTACTCTCACTAATCGTTGGCGGTCCGAGGCTTCGGCTTAACTTGAATGCGACTTGAAATAAAACTGAAAGCACGAACAAGCCTTAAAATAACATTAGTGGTTCTCGTAATCTACTGGCGTTAGAGGTTACCAACTGAGATATCGTCAAGCTCGAAAGATCCTTGATCCTTGCCATGTTGTAAATATTCGCAAAGTGTGCGGTTGGAGCGAGGATTCGCTTCATCGAGCCCTGGTCACAATATCAAAGTCTCACTTTCTGATTTGAAAACTTTTTAAACAAAGAACAAGCTTTGAATTTATTCAGATTTGTTTGCTGTTTATACAATTATAAAGTAAACGTTTATTTAAAATACATATGAAGATTAATATTTATCGTAGTAGGTTATAATATTTTGCCACCTCACTATCTACAACCTCTGTGTGCTCCTCATTGCACAAAATTCAGTTCCGCTAATACTAGTGGGCATACATCACAACCGCGACAAGATGAGACTGAAATAAATATTATGTACATATATGTTTGGATACTTACAACAATAAATTACGACATTAATTTTCAACACAATTTATACGTTTTATTCCTAATCAACTTAAAAGCAAAAGTGATTATTTTCACAGTCACAGACCAACGCCCACACTTTGGCACATACGTTAATTTACCTTAATTAATTTGAATATTTATAAGCATGACACAATTTGAACAATAGAACCATGGAATTCATGGAATAGAAACCCGGAAAATTTAATCTCATCGCATTGCGTCAATTAACGCGAGAATAATGTAAGAACGTATGAATTATTAGTCTTTACTAAAAACTGCGAATTTTGCGAGTGATATAAAACGCTAGTTAACGGTCGCCGAAGTTCAGTGTCAGTAAACCATCTCAATTAAAAACAAGTAAAATAAGAAATAAAAATTAAATGACGGCGCGCAAATGTATACTTTTGCTGCTAATAGGCTTACTAGCAATGCAGGTGAGTTAATATAAAAACAGAATTTGTTACTTCGAACCACAAAATCAAAATTACATGTATGTATACTATCTTCTGCAGTTGGTTACAGCGCACCCGCTTCTTACCTTTAGCGCTTTATACGCTTCGGAAGAGGAAGGATCGATCACAAGTGCTGAGTATGCAGAACGCCCTCACTCGTCTGAGACACGACTATCTGCTGAGGCGCTTGAGGCGTCGAAGGTATCGAAGGAATTGAATAGCGGTGCTTGCTCTGCAATTATTGGGCCAGATATTCCACTGATGGCAATTGAACGCGCGCATAAAATATTTCTTAAAGTTTTGATGCGCGATTCACGCGTTGTTTTCAAAAACAAATTGCGTGAACTGAAAGCCCGTAATAACGAAAAAGAAACGAATATTGGTTACTTTTTCATTGTGCTGAAGAAGATTAACAAAATTCGGCCGGCAAACGAATCGCACGAAGGAAAATTAATGCATGATGCGTTAAAGGAGATCGTCACAAAATCTGTGGAATATGAAACCGATGAACCTTGGTTCAATACAATGTTCGATCGTATATTTTGTGTGGCATTCAATGCTAATTCCGATGACGATATAGTTAATCTGGCTGATGGTATAACAATCGAGGAAGAAATTTGTCAACACTTTGACGTCTTTAAACAGTTTTGGCTTAACTATGGCAAAAACCTCAGTGGTAAGGACACCACAGGTGACACAAAACCAGAAGCGGAGCACGAAGTCGATGACAATCTCTGTGTTATAGACATTCCCAGCCTTCCTTTGAATACAACAAATGTTACACATAACATTTTATCGGAACTTATTGTGCGTGACTCGAAGAGAGTAGCCGAAAGAAAGCTGGATGAATTAAAATCGCTACAAGCAGAGCAATACAAATGGTATATTTCTGATTTGACGAAAATACTTGAAAACATTCACAATCACACGCAAGACAACTCAACAACCGAAGCTGATTCTATGTACAAAGCGCTTAAAGGTATCATTGAATTAAGCGGTGAGGACAACACAGCTTGGCTCGATCATCTTATCGATCGGATCTTCTGTCAAGCGAAAAATGTACGATCGGACAGTGACATGAAGAATGTAGTTAAAAACTTTTCAATTGAGGAAGCTATCGAGGAACACTTTGAAACATTCAAGCAGTTCTGGCTGAATTGTAAAACTTTGTATATCCACAGAGGTATAAGTATATACCAGCATTGTAAACGACAAAGAAAATACTATGACGATTAGATGTACTGTGAAATATCGGCTGGGTATTCTCGTACATAGACAGATAGCGCCGAGATTGAATTTATTGCAGCGTGGTGAGAGTATTATCGATATATCATTTTTTTGATTATGGAATGAATTTGTTGCACAAATCATTTACTATAATAATGTTGTAGTTTTAAAGTATTTTATAGTGGCTTGTTATGCGCCATAATATGTAGTAATAATATTTTAATATTGACAATAAAATTTTATTAATAGACTTTTATATTTTTCTATGCTATCGAACTTTTATAAGTGAATTTACAAGGCGTCATTGTCAGGGCAAAAAATTATTGACCACCTTAGATTAGGCAAGAGTGGCTGCCAACCGTGTAGAAAGCACGGCGGCATACTTAGGCTGAAAATAGAGAAGCCCGTTGTGAAACCACTGGCGTAAGCCATGCATTCCTTTCCATCTCTTAAAAATTAAACCATTTTGTGCGTCTAATGTAGAGAAAGAAATTTTGAATGCTTGCCGAGTTCAAGTCGCCTAAGCAATCGAAGAAGTAATATTTGAAGCCTAGCATGCGCGCCTTGGCCAGACCGGGGCATTGGCAAAGGTAGGTTTCAATACTCTCCACCTCCTCCTCGTTTCGTCAGCTGCGGCAGATGTCATTTTTTGGGTAACCTAGCCTCTCCCCATGCGTGCCCATAAGGAGGTGTCCGGTTATTACCCCAACTAATAGTCTAAGAGACGGTCGGATAAGTCTTGTGATTGCTATAGAACGCTTTACATCGACTACTGGCCAAATTTGTCTGGTAATATGGCAGGTTGACACCTTTACATACGAAGCACATTTCTGCCAGCCGGTGTAGTGTCGGCCTAAAAACACTACAGTGGTACGGTAAGCGAATGCTTAGGTTGAGATTGAATTCACTTGAGTGAATCCCACTTCTCACTCTTGCGTTTAACTTGGAGCCGTCTGTGTATACAGCCGTCGATCCTGGGTCCTTTTTACAAATTCTATCTTTGTTCTGGTTAGAGTCCTGCACAATGCTGGCCACCATACGACGATCCCATAGAGAATAATAGGTATTATCACAGCTGTGTACATCCAGCGTACGATGTGTGGTTTTAATCCCCATTTCTTCCCTATGGCCCACTTACAGGCAGGCATACAGAGCGACAGTGGCTTTCCTGGAGCGGTCCTCAATATTCTTCTTCCAGTCGAGTTTTCTATCCAAAATTACTCCCAAGTGTAAGGTTCCACAATAAGGGGGTGTACCCTTGGCGCCGTGGTGGGATTTGGAACTATCCCCCAGTGTTGAATGACGAGTATGAGCCCCACAAAGTTCACTAGTCCCTGCTGCACTCCCACCCTGCGGAGTGATTCTGTAACAGCTTCGGGGTAGACATTGTTGAAAGCGCCCTCGATATGGATAAAGATCCCTAGAGTGTACTCCTTAAAGGTCAATTCTTTCTCAATCATTGAGACGAGGTCATGGAGAGCGGTCTCCACGGATTTGCCTTTTAAGTATGCTTGTTGCCTTTTCTTATATTTCGCCGAATATATTCGTCTAAGAGCCTTTCAAGAGTCTTGTGAAGAAATGAGGTGAGGCTTATGGGCCTGAAACTTTTGGGTTTCGCGTGAGTGTCCTTGCCTCCCTTTGGTAAGAAGACTACCTTTGCCTTCGTCCAAGCGTATCGAATATGAGTGAGCGTAATACAGGCTGTGAAAATCTGGGTAAGCAGAGGACATAGAAGGCCCTTGGCTGCTTGTAGTTGTGCGGAAAAATTCCGTCTGGACCTGGAGATTTGTACGGTTCAAATGACATTATTGCCCATTCCACTTTATCATATCTCACTATGTCCTCGGCGGTATTTCCCATGGAAGAGTTGGTTATTGGACCTGACGTTGGGAAAATGGGTGTTCATTAGCAGCTCCAATATTTTGTCACATGTGAACGTTCATTCTCCATTCGGTTTTTGGGTAGAGTTTATGCTGGGAGCACTTTTCGAAAGAAGCTTCCTCAGCCTGTTGCCTTCCGAGTTCTCTTCTATATTATTACTGTTATTACAGAAGTTTTGCCAATATTCGCGTTGTGCCTTCTTTATGGCCTTATTGAAGATTTTAAGAGCGTTTTTGTACGGTTGCCAGAGGCCCGTTCTTTTACCTTACACTTATTAAAAATTAAAAAACTGAAAAATTTATTTTTTTCTGAGCTATAAAATAACGCTCAAGAAATGATTTTTAAATTTTGATCAAAAAAATAAAACTCAAAAAATAATCATTATTTTGGTGAAGAAAAAAAAATAAACAAAAATATAATGATTATTTCCTATAAAAAAGTACAACTCAACACAGTAACTCACAAAATAAGCATTATTTCAAACCGAAAAATTAATACGCGAAAAACTAGTTTTATTTTTTAATAAAATAACGTAGTTTCATTTATGATTATTTAAAATAAAATCGAAATATAGTTAATAATAATCAGAACAGTGTCGCACAGAGCTTGAGAAAATATAAACATAGATATACTAAAAACTCTTCTCTGATATTTGAAACCACTTGATTTTTTTCATTTAAATTTAAAAATAAGGAAGATGAAATAAATACAACAGCCAACTCGGCTAGCGTAGCAGAACATGTAGCGTATTGGCTCTGCAACTCCGAGCTCCCGGGTTCAAAGCCTGGGAGAAGTGGTTACGAAAAATAAATTTAATCAATTTTAATAAAAAGAAGTCTGATGAGGAAATGTGGTGATTTCCGAAATAGTACTATAACTTCTACCATTAAAAACTGTTGTTGTTTTTTCACAAAAATCTTCCATAAACTTGAGCTCAATAAAAATTGTAAATTATTTAAAAATAAGCATTATTTTCGTTCTCTGGCCATTGTTTACACCGCCACTCAAAATTGGTTAAGAGAAAGCGTATACTAGAAAAATAAAACTAATTTTAGTAGAGATAAAAACTAATTTTTGTTATAAAATATTTAACTAAGAGAGAACAAACAGCTACAGGATATTAACGTTTCTAATTTTTCATTAAATAAAAAGTATCAGCTGTAATTTTTTTAATGATAAAGAATAAAAAAAATATATTTTAAAGAAAACTCGACTAGATCAGAGAGGAAATTAATATATATACTTGAAATAGACTCATGTACGGATGATAATTAGTTTTAGGGGTCTAATGTAACCCCCTTAGGCTAATGTAACAGCTTTAAGCTAATGAATCATAATTATATTTTTGCAAGCTGAATGATATTTTTCAATTTGCTTTTTTAGTTATGTTTTAAACTTTAACCTACATACTTATACCGATCTAAACAATAGTTGTCTACTGTAATTTGGGTTTTAAAAATATTTACACTATCAAAGTTACGATAATCTTTGATCTCAGTAATTGTAATAGGTTTGCTCACATCAAGGTACTATCTATCAAATAGAAGATTAAAAGCAAATTAATATGTACATGCGAATGAATCTGAGGGATTTTGAATTTATGTGGAATTTGCGTTTCCATTATTTATGTTACATAATCATTGATTTCGCATTTAAGTGCATTTTTTGCTAAGCCACAAGGGAAAATTGTGGGTTATTTCAGCCTGATTACATTTCACGTAAAAATTAATTCAAAACAATTAAATCTACAACTTCATATATATGAACATATGTACTATATATGTATATATTATATTAGTTTGACGCGCGATATTCCAAGAAATAGCGCCAGAAATAATAACACAAGCATAGATAGATTTGCAAGCTCAAATCACGCTTGTGATTCTAGTTAGATTTTTGTGTATGACTTCAATGTATTAAGAATGAAAAATCTATTAAAGAGCGAGTGTAAGAAAAATAGAAATAGCTTTTCCCTGCCAACCAATATGTATATAAATAAAGTATTGATTTCATCTCAATTTAGATGCATTAAGTTCGTCATACGACTCGCACAAACATTTTCCAATACAAACACAAATACAAACGATAAAATGGCAAAGGGTGCAGTACTTTTGATTTTGAGCGCTTGCTTATCGCTGCAGGTGAGTTAACCGGCATAGGTTTCTATTTTTGCAAAAATTCTTCTAGCGTTTTCATTCACTTCCAGCTCATTACTGCTTTTCCCCATCAACACTCCTTAAATTCGGTTGAGGACAATTATATCAAATCAGAGGAATCAATAAAATCAACTGACGTCGACTTTCGCACAACGCTCCATCCAGTGGTCCTTAACACGCTTGCAGTCATACAAGAGCATTCGAATACGCTCATACAGGAAACGGCTAAGTTTGTTGGCAATCTGCTGGTCGAACTCAATGCGCTGCCCGAGGAAAATGAGTACATCCAAAATCTCATACCTGAATTGACCAGTATTTTAGTTCGTTTGGAGAAAGTCGATTTGGATAGCGATTCCCCACTAGTATTATACGAGAAAGCTGCACTCTTAAGAGCTATTGCAAAAATGTATATAGACTTCGAACAAGTATCAAAGAGTACCGATGACACCAGCGAGACCGCTGTGTTGAAAAAAGTCTTTGAAAAATTACAACTGAATGAACTCAATGATCGTATTAACCGGTCCGTGAATTTGGCAGTAAATAAGTTTACGGTAGTGTTTGCGCATTTCTGGGAAGGAAGGACAGCAGCACAAAAGGAAGGACATCAAGACATGAGCGATTGGTATGCGCGTTTCCAAGCAAGTGAGAGTGTTCAAGAGAAATTTAAAGGATTTATTGAGTTTGTGCAGATTCTGCAGAGCATATTCCTTAACCATAAAAACTAAGGATTACTTTTAAAGTATGAAAATGTGATTTAAATATCTAAATACTGTTTAAGGTTTTTAAAAACTTGCATCTAAGTACAATAACAATTATGTTTTTTTAATATAATAACGAAAGTAAATTTGATTTCAGTTATGAGGTTTTAAATGTTTTTAGTTGTTTAGTCAGAATAGCACGCAATAAAAATTGTGAGATATGTATGTATTTAATAAAAAGAATGCATTTGCCTTCTACTCCTTTTCTTCCGTCTTTATGATGATTTTCTTTTTGTCGATTTCTTGCGCAAATCAGACTATTGTTATAAAAGTAAGCGGTGTTGATAGTTCGTGTGACGTGTGTAAAATTTTTGGCATTTTTAAATAATAAACTTTAATCATTACCTTGATTCAATTATAAAAGGTTGTGTACTTTCTGACAGCTAAATTCTGACACTTTTTAATCTATAGTTGTGTTTTGGAAGTACGCAGAAAGAGGGAAGAATATGATCCCTTTTTGCCAAAAGGAAGCAGGAAAATATTAAGTAAAATACGTATAAAAATAGTATTTTGTTTTTGAAAAATTATTTAATTTATGAATTAAGTAAAAGTGTGTAGTAAAAGAGCTCTATTTTAATTGTAAATAATAAAAATTTAATTAAAAAAAAAACTTAACCGTCGTATAGGAAAGCGTGGTAGTGCGTTTACTGCATAATTCCAGTACTCCATGGCACAAATTTTTCGAGATATACAGTATCAAAAATTTAAAGGTTGTAGGCCCACTCTTCCAATAACCATGAACGTGAAACTGATTTTATATACATATTTATGTACATCCGTACCGAATTCCATCGGTCCATCGCATGCAAGGAAAGTGCCATTTCAACTCATATTTTATAAAAAATGTCCTATATAGTAAATGTATATAAAAAAAAATTATAAATCGAGTTGAAATAAAATTTAGCAGCTCTTAAAAAGGCTCCAGTCGATCTACTGTAGTAATATATATGAATATGGAATTATGTATATCCCGCTACCCTGACTGGGAAAAGATATTCTGAAAATAAATGCCTTTCTCATTGATGTGATCAAATAACAACGAAACTGGTATTTACTCACCAGCCTCAAGGTCAGAAAGTGCCAACATTTAAATAACATCGCATAGAAGGGTTCGCTTGCTTTGTGTTGTGGTTAATTACACTGTAATTAAGATAAGTTAGATGCTTTAAATGAAGAATTTTTATATTACTATGAAATTCAATGATGACAACTTTTTTTTTAGTATGAAGAACAATATACTACCATTTCAAGTGGAAATTGTAGAATAAGTAACATTCTTCATGAGTTAAGAAGCCTATATGTTATGCGGGAACGAGTAAGCTGCTTTATTACAGAACCTGTTGTTATTGAATCATGAATCATTACAACCCTTGCAAGCAAATAGTCGGCAGAAGATTGGCCTTTCAGAGGAAGCATTCCGCACACGACGCTACCCAGGTACTATTCTTCTACTTCTAATTACATACTCCGTTTGAAAAAATATTAGGTCAGCAAATATTTAAAAAATTGTACAATCCACATTTATTGTTATTATTTATCTATTTAAAAAAAAACTCAACAATCTTTAATAAAATATAAAATATAAAAAAAAAATTTACAACTTTTTGGATGATTCATATTTTTAGCGCATTTTATTTCATTACCAAATACCACAATTTTTAAGTTATTACATATTAATGTGGATTTTTTTAAATTTCTTAAATAATGAATTTCCGCGAATTTTTGTAACTAAAATTGAATGGACTACGAAACAGCATACTCAAAAGAATTAAAAAAATGCTTCTGGAAGTTTTAAGTGTTAAAGAAAATGTATTGAATTTGTAGTCATTTTAAAACTTGGGTTGATAAGATTTTCGCTTGAATTGAAATTGAATAAAAGAAAATTAAATGTCAAAATTGTGAATTTATGCCACCCTTATAGATAAGAAACAGATTGTATTACTATTGAATATTAAACGGAAAATATAAAGGTCTAATTTACAGAAGTATAAATATACAATTATATGCACCACATGACATACTTATAACCAGGTTTTCCTGCAACAAACTTGTAATATTGTGAATAGCTTAGGGTTTAAGCGAATGGTTGCATATCTTGACAGGGAAAATATACGCAAATTAACATTTATCAAGTATCAAGAACCGGGGATAAACACTGCTATTAAACACAATTCACTAAGAAAATATTAACAAAATGAAATTCATATAAAAACAAGAAAAATATTGAAATTTTTGACGAATATAAAGCATTTGTTTTGAAGTACCGTGTGGCAGTATCGAAAAGTAGACGGAGACGGAAAAGAAATTTTAAAATGGCAGGAAACATAAGGGGTATTTGTTGTTGTATTTGCCATTGTATTTTGCAATCGTGGTTTCTGTGGTTTTTATAGCAATTGTAGTAAAAATTCAGTACAAGCTAATAAAATGGTTGGACCCTGCTGTAAATGTGGTTTATATTTTTTTTTACATTTCTTACAGCTGATCGCAACAAACAAGATGAACCGTTGAATATTTTCATCTACAAAAACGTTAGTCGAATAAATAGATATTTATTTATGTGTATTAAAGTTTATCGTTTACTTCAGCAATTAGATTTTCACAATTATTAGTAATAAAATCTAATGTTTTCGTTTTTCCCGGCATATTACCCACTTTAGTTTATTTGTTTGTGGCACATTCATATATGGATGTACTCGTAAATTATCCGTTCGGCAACAAATTTTACAATGGAACGAAGGCCTGAAAATCTGCAAAATTCTCCATTTTTAGCTACATTTTTGACAGATTTTAGCGATGAACAAAATGAACCGGATAAAATGAGTGAAACCTTTTTGACAGATCGTACAGCTAAAATGCCGTTATGTTAAATTAGCAACGAGAAAAAGTTGATGATAAAAACATCAGAGCCAATAAATAAGAGGTAATATTTTTATTATTGTTTGTTTAAAATGCTTGATATTAAAGAAATATTTGTAATTAATAGGACAAAATATAAAACTAAAGCTGTAGAATAGCATTTTATGTAAATAAATTAGTATTTAAGCTGAAGGTTAAGTTCCTAAAGCTGTAGAACAGCATTTTATTTTTTACGTACTATTCTTGTCAATGAATTACTTATATACCTAATAACGGGCAACTTTACAAAGATTTTTTACTGAAATTTATATTGAAATGACTTTATTGAAAAAAAAATCAATACACATATTGGTTTTTCTTTTAGTTTGAACTTTTAATTAATTGGATTATTGTAAAAAATAAATACTTTAATTTACTTAAATATATACAATGCGTGCGAAATACTAAATTGGGTTCTAACACATTCCTCGTGCGAAATCTTTGTTGATTTACTGTAAATTCTTATCTATGCTTTAACCAAATTCAAAAATTTAATAATTCTTGAGTGGTCATTACAATTTTTATATTTATATTCTCAATTGTTAGAAATCGTAATCTTATTTGGCAATTATATAGATCTTATTAAATAAAGTATGTAGTTGTTTAGAAATTGTTGTCTTACAGCAATGCCTTGATGATTACTAGTTGTGCCTTAAATGTAAACAAAATCTGACATTTTCCATCAACTACTCCAGCGACGCCTGCGGCGGATAAAAGTATAAAAAACTTCCTTGGAGATTTTTGGCGATAAAAAATCCAGAATCGCATTTAACAAAAAACGCCAAAAGTTCGAATAATTTTTAGCGTTTGGAATTTTAGCCATTTTTAGAGTTTTAGCGTTAGCGAATGCTGAAATCCGGCTGCAGTTCAAAAAAGCACTCATTCAAAGCAAATTCTATCAAGCTCACACTATTGATAAAACGTTATTCAGTCTCAATTAAAAACTGTTACGCCTGCATTAGCAATTAGCAGAACAGGAGAGTAGGTGGTAGGAAGGGCCTTAATCGATAAAATCAAATTATTGTATGATGTAAACGGTGTCTACATATGAACTCACTCAAAACAACGCGAGGTGGTTAGAAAGCGTATAAGAATTCAGCAATCGGCTCATGCAGCAAGTGCAATTGGGCGAAGCCGATAACGAATTGTATGAGAATATGCTTATGGTGGGAGATATTGAGAATAATTTCGACGCTGTGAAGTTATTTTTGTTATACATAATGTTATTGACAATTTTAAATAATAAAATTTACAATTTAATGCATCACAAAATACGATTTAAAAAAAAGGAAGTTTATTATTAACTAACAATTTGATTGAGCTCGAGGGTAGTTTATGGATGATTTTATTTCAAAAATTCAACAACTTTTTTATATAGTAAAAGTTATAGTAATATTTCGAAAATCACCACATTTCCTCATCAGACTTCTATTTATTTTATTAATAATATTAAATAGCGGCAAATCAGTTGCTCTTGTTAGTAGTTGGTTTGTTTAAAGACGATGGAATAAACACAACAGTCCGCTCGGCTAGCGTCGCGTGTTGGTTCTGCAACCCCGAGTTCCTTGGTTAAAAGCCTGGGAGAGTGGTGATGAAAATGGGAGTCGTACGATATGTGGAAAATTAAAATGTCGAAACTAAAAATATCGAAATGTTAAAAGCCTTTTTTTGTAGAAGACTTTTTTGATCGAAATAAAAAATGTCGAAAAAATAATTCAGTTTGAAAAATGTCGAAAAAGGTCGAAATGGGCATATTGTAAGTAAAACTACGGAAAATGAAGTTAAACAATGTGTTTTATTAGCTTTATTGCTAGTTATGATGGTATCGAATTAACAGTTCAATTACAAATTATTTAAACAATTTCATTCAATTAAACAACCAGTTAATTCATTTTCAACTATAAGAAATATACGTATTTACAAAACATTATTTAAACAATTTCATTCAATTAAACAACCAGTTAATTCATTTTCAACTATAAGAAATGTACGTATTTACAAAACAAAATACACTTATTTCAAAGCCACCTTACAATATACATACCTATGCACATTTAAATGTATTAAACAATTTTTGAAAACTCTGTTTTTTTACTAAGTATGTTTTGAATATGTTTTCTTCGCTTTTGGTAGGCTGATTTAGATTTCGTTGAACCTTCAGAACTAATTAAATTCATTTTATTTTGAACAACGATGCATTCGTTTTTTAAATAACTTATTAAATTATACACTCCCACATGAGACTTATCAATTATAATTTGTAATCTTCTGTGCCACGCTTCCAATGAATTCTGGGTCGTTGGGATATTGCTATTCACTTGGTCAGATATCGACCAAAACGATGGTGGATAAGTTAACTGAACTGGTGCATTTACTCCATGAGAATCAATAGTGCAGTCTTGTTGATTTTACGGGAGTTACCGTTATCTCATTGAGGTAAACAACAATAGAGTTTCGTGAGAATGGCATTGTTGTAGAATTTAAGTTACTTGTATGGATGAGAGCCGAGAGTTTTTTTGTAAGTAAGGTTACCGTAATCTCGTTTATGTATAGTTAAAACAGTGGAAATAAATGTAAATAATGATGTGCAAAATGCGTAATTTTGTCTAGGTAATAGAAAAAATAAATGAAAATAACAACATAGATACCTATAACATATCGAAACAATGCAATGAATAGTTTCGATCTTTTTTCTTTCGACATTTTTGTTTTCGGCATTTTGTTCTCCGACCTTTTTGGTTTTCAACTTTTTTTTGTTCGACATTTTTTTTTCGATATTTTTAGTTTCGACATTTTAATTTTCGACATATCGTACCAGACCCCTTCTACCATTAACAAAACTGTTTTTATTATTTTTTTAAAATAAAATTGTCAATTACTTATTAGGCCAATAACAGAAATTATACCTGTTTCAAAATCAGTGTAATGAACAAAAAAGGGGAGTTTTATGTACATAGGTCTGCTTAAAATAAATTTAAAGCGTTAAAAAAAGACAACAGTCAGGCTTCCCTAAAGTATTAAATTTACTGCTGAGCCTTTTAGACTACCGAATACCATAGTAGCTGGAAATCGATAAAATTGTCCTCGATTTCGAAATAACAATAACCTCTGCCTCACCACACTGAAACAAATGTGTCCTAAATCTAAGGAAAATTTACTTGTTTTAAGGAAAAATGGGAATGAAATAGCACTAAAGAAATGTCTTCCTTAAGTTAAGGAAACACATTTCTACTTTTAAGTAAATATGGTTTCCTTAAAAAGAGGAAAATAAATTTAAGGAGATTTTCTTAAACGAAGAACATTGTTGTCTTTAATTTAAAGTAAAACCGTTCTTAATATAAGGCCATCAAATGAAAACTAGTTCCTTAGATTAAAGGAACCTCGACTTTGAAATTAAGTCTTCCTGTCTTTACATTTAATACTAATGGAATTGCTTTAAATAAAAATGCAAAAACTTATTTTTTTTCACTTATTTCATTTTATTGTTCTTAAAAATTAAACTTAGGTTTTAAAAACTTTTTTTTTTTATTTATTTCATCTCATTGTTCTTAAAAATTAAACTAAGGTTTTAAATACTTATTATTATTTACATTATAATTTAATTCTGTTGATTCTGATCCGGGCGTTGTGCTTTCTGATGAAAAAGATAAAATTTCAACGCGCTGCACTCCTTCAATCTCTGTTCAAAAATAATTTTACGTCCCAAGAGTTCTTTGGGGAATAATTCATTAATGTGGTTGATCTGCATAAACTTTAAACTTTCCTCCGTAATGTAATGTTCTTAAAAAAAACACAACAAAAATGAATACAAACCATATGTACATACAATTACGCTGCCCAAAAATTTACTGTATGTATGTACATACATATGCATTTTTAAAAGGCACATGTTTGCACTTGTAACTATTTCACAATATTATTTTCACATTTACCTTTCAGTAATTCATACAAATATAATAAATCAAAAAATTCCAGATGAGAGAATTCATGCCTGCTTGCATTATTAGAGTGAAGAGAAACAATCCATGTATGCTTGCACTTAAAATAAGGAAGCATGACCTTATATTAAGGCTTGAGTTAAGTAAATAGTCGGTTCGCAAAAGGTTGAGTCATCCTTAAATTGAATAAAATTTTTACTTGGTGAAAGTTGTAAGTAAGTAAATGTTGTCCTTAAACCAAGTAAAAATTAACTTCTTTCACTTATCAAGTCTAAAAATGACTTGTTTTCAGTACAATTTTACTAAAATATAGGAAAATGCCATGAACTTAAAATAAGACATCGATTGTCTTTTTTTAAGTACAATCGTCCTAAAATTGAAGGGTACGACTTACTCAAATTAAAGGAACTTTACATACTTTGAGTAAACTTTACTATATTTAAGTATATTTTGAGGTTTTTAAAACAAGGGCGCGCTTTCCTAAATTCTAGTCTGTCCATTATTTTCAGTGTAGTATCTAAAATTTACTTTCTAATTGTATAATTTAAATAATAAGTAGTTTCAAACATTTCAAGTATTAAGATACGTATATATATACATATATATTTAATTATGTATGTATGTATCAACGGCAGCTTGCTTATTTTAGTACTCATCGATCGTGAAGTTTCAAAACTTATAATTTGTAATTCGTATTAGTCAATTTATGAGATTATTTTTATGCAGTTAACTAAATAATGAGCTCAACACTTAACTACTTTTAAGGAAACCCACTCAAAATTTATATTTATGTAGAAATGTCTACATATAACTGCATATGTGCATATGCATATAAGCCAATTGCATATTTGAAAACCATTTAGAATTGTACATGTGCTCCAAAGGTGCAGGTGAAAAACTTTGCAAACGCGCTTAAATGGCGAAACTGAAAGGCTTTGTGTTCTTTAGTGCCAGTGTAATGCTTCAGGTGAAATAAAAAAAATTAATTTGTTTATAAATTTGACAACGTAATTATTTATTTTTTTCATTGCAGTTAATCGCTTCATTTCATGAATCTCAAGCGACAAACTCTTTTGTGAGTCAAAACCCCGGCCTTACACAGCTCGAAGTAAATAAAACATTTGAAGAATATCTGTCCGCGGAAGTACTTCCACTTTTGATCTACACAGCTACATTGGTTGAAGAACATGGCCGACACATTCTACGCGAATCAAGTAGTTTTCTGAAGCAGCTGCTAGTGAATCTTGCAAAACTGCCGACGAGCAGTGAAAGTACGCGCCCGAATATCAAGCATTTAAATGCCTTGCTTAAGCGTATTCAAAGTGTGGACCTGGAAGGTGATTCATCTGTGTTGTTGGCGCAAAAGGCCACTCTCATAAATGATATAGCGCTTCTACTAGCTAATATTGAAATCAAAGACAATAATTTGAAGAAAGTTTTTTACAAAATCGACTTAGAGGGATATAAAAAAAAATTTGCTGAATCAGCTGCTAAACTAGTGCATCAATTTTCGATAGTTTTCCGCATATTTTGGAATTCGCTTAATGAAGTGGCGAAGGAACGTTTGGCTCAATTAAGCGATTGGTGGCTATATTTCGAAGCAGCGAAATGTGCCGAGGAGAAAGTGAAATACTTTGCTGCCTTCTTTAAAATATTTATTTAAAGTTTTAGCTGACATTAAACAAAATAGAATAGCTTGTAACAAAACGTTCACTGCAGCTTATACAATGAAAAATTCAATAAAACTACTCAGATTGCATGTAGGCGTATGAAAAACGTTGCTAGAACTGGTTTAATTGCTGTTTCAACTATAACGTGTTGGTTGCAAAATATATACATAAGTGTAATATAAACTTTTAAGCTACTCTCAATTTAAATAAAACATTAATTGCAGTTTTGTTCAGAAACATTTTGCCGTTCAAACGAGACTCTTGCTAAATGTACATATTAAGCAACTAAAATAATAACAACAGAACGAACAAACAGTATTTTATGCTTCGTCGACTAATTTACTACAATAAATTATTTATTTCAATTAGATATAAACAACTCATTGTACTTTCAAGCGTCCAACACCAAATCTAAGCAATGCAATCGAGCGATGAAAACAAACCAGCTGAGAGCGTAGCCGCTGGAATTTCGCTTGGTCAGCTGATGAACTTCACTCTCGGCCTCGTCGGAGAACATGGCCGCATACAAATACATATGTCGCACCAATTCATAGAAAATTTGCTGCGAGCATTGCTTGAATTGCCTGAAAAGGCGAATACATTGATGCGCGGATTAATCACTTGACGAGCATCTCAAAACTTATTGATAATACCGATTTGAATGACCTCAAGGGTTGGGTGATAAAAGAGAGAATCACACTTTTGGATGCAGTTGTTCAGCTGATTGTTGATTGAAATGGCGTAACAAAAACTGATTATCCCTCTAATGAGATTGCCACATTGAAAAATGCAATAGACTATGCTGATTTGCAAGGTTTATTTAACGATGTGGACAATTTGGTGGAAACAACTGTACAGAAGTTTTCCGTAAAATTTAACAGATTTTGGACACCGCAGGGCGTGGAAGAACGGATTTTCCGAATGTGAATGATTGGTCGGAAAAATTTAATGCCGCTTCGCTTGAAGACAAATTTAGAAATATATTACAATTACATGAAATGTTCAATTATTTCTTATATAAATAATAAAAGAAAAGAGAGTGTTTTCCACTTGAGTAAAGTACAATAAAAATGTATTATTTGTATTTGTAATATTTAAAAAATTTCGCATAGCGAATCGGAAACTTATAATCTGGCACATTTTCACCTAAAAACCTCTATCAATATTTTATAAATACCATCGCGTTTTCGAATATTTGATACATACATATCGTGGAGGTATTTAGGCTAAACGAACCCTTTCCATTTTGTTCATAAGGTCCTACTTTCATCTAATATTTCCCAATAAATTTTTTCCGGAGGCATTCCACACGATTTCAATTGGTCAAAAAATACTTTTGTGCGAAATTCGTATATGTTGCAGAGGAGGTCCCAAAAGTTATGCAACATCATAGATGTTAGGTGTCTCGGCGTAAGTCAATATTTATCAATTCATAGCTTGCAAATTATTAGTTTTATTAGAAAAGTTATTGTGTCGTTGTTTTTTAACAAAGAGTCAGAAATTCATAAAATAGAAAATGTATATTGATATAAGTTCTATCACATAGTATATATAAAAAAAATATGTTTTTCAAACGTGCAAACATGATTTTTTTGCAATATGTTAAATTTTTTTTATTAACAAACGTAAGAAAAATTTACTGTTTTTTAAATACAAAATTTTTTTCTAAATTTCTGACTCTTTGTCAATAAAAAAGGACTTAATTACTTTTTTGATAAAACTAATAATTTGCAATCTTTGATGTTGCATAACTTAAGAAAGAAAAATTTTCATTTCCGGGCGTTCTGTAATATTTTATGAGTGTAGAAAAACCCATACATACTCAATTTATATGAAAATATAAAAAAAAAATAGATTTTTCATTGAAATAGAAAGAATATAAAACTCAAACTTTTATAAAATCTATGCAATAAATTATACAAAAAATACAAAGTTGAAAAAAACCCGGATCTATATAATGTTTATAAATACAAGTTGGCTGAATTTAAGAGGCGCGATAAACAAATTTTTTTTCAGAATTTTTCAGCGCTAGCTTTGTCAGTGATTCGGATACTGACCTAAAATATAATGGTTTCTCAAACACTTTTTTATCCTTTGGAGCATTGTCCGTAATGGAAGATAATGTTCCAAAAGCGATTGCAACTCTGAAAATCTCATCGCTTGAAGACACCTCAAAAATTGATACTCACTCATAAAGCATTCAGTCGCTTTCTGCTGAATTTTTTTTTTTCAGGATTGGAAAAAAGCTTATATAACTGCAATTTTTAAAAGCAGAAATAAAAATGATGTGATGAATTATAGACCTATAACGAAATTGACAGCTATTTCAAAGCTATTTGAGACCGTTGTTAAGGCAATTTGACTTTCGCAGTTTCTATCCTCATAGGTCCGAGTCAATACGGCTTTGTTAGAGGAAGGTCCACGACATCAAACCTCGCAATTTCTTCTGAAGACTGACAGCCTTAATGTGGGCCATGAAGTAGATGCCATCTACATCGGCTTTGCGAAGGCTTTTGATAGGGTCTCGCATAAAATATTGCTAAGTAAACTAGCTGACTTGGGATTTTACTCCGCCTTCTTGAATTGGATAGCATCATACTTCTACCGGATAATCTGTTCAGTAATGCTTGATAACATACATATATTTCCGTCCATTTGAGGTAACGTCAGAAGTTCCTCAAGGCAGTATTCTAGGTCCGCTTTTTTTTTAATTTTTATTAATGACATCAGTTCATGTTTTCAGTTCTCTAAATTTCTCCTATATGCGGATTACCTTAAAATTTACTCCGGCATTTCGAACGTTGAAGATTATATTTCAGTGCAATCTGACTAGACAGGGTTAATTCTTGGTGCACAAAAAATTATTTATAGTATCTTAACACCAGCAATTGCTTTCAGGTAGTTTATACCAGTAAAGCTAGTTCCATATACTATACCTATAATATTTCTGGGTCTAAACTAAAAACATTATACCATAGTAAAGACTTAGGGGTATGTTTTGATTCTAAATTTTCTTTTAGTAACCATATTGATTATATAATTTCGAAGGCATAATAGTACGCATTTTTCAGACCCTTATACTCTGAAAAAGCTGTATATTGCATTTGTTAGAGCCCGGTTAGAAAATGCGGCGTTTATTTGGCGCCCCTTCGAAGCGACCCAAATTAATAGAATAGAGCGTATTCAAAAAATGTTTATAAAATTTGCATTGCGAACTCTGAATTTTTCAGAACCTTTGCCGTCCTAAGACTCTCGATGTCAGCTTCTAGATCTAAAGAACACTTTTGTCGTGCTCCTTTGTCTTAAACGTGCTAACAACGGATATTGATTGCACTGAGATTCTGGGAAGATTAGCTCTAAATATACCTGTCAGGAATTTGCGCCATTTTTATATGTTTCGCATACATACATTTGAATAAAGTGAATTTTGCCATAAATTTAACAGTTGCGCGTACCTTGAGAGAACTCAATAATATCCAAAATATCGATCTTTCACTTCCTGGAGAGGTTTTATAACAGTTAGTTCTGAGTTATTTACGAACTCATAGATCTACTTATAAATTATAAATGCATAGCTAGTAAGAATAATTGTATTCCATAGTTAAATAAATAAATAAATAAACAAATAAATAAATACGTATGCATATGTATGTATGTACGAAATAACCAAGACCAAGTAAGAAAGGCTAAATTCGGGCGAAACCGATTTTTATATACCCTCGCGATTTATTTTTATAATTGCGGTGCCCATAATTTCATAAAACCCCCGTTTCTTTGTTTCAAATCGCAGCTAGTATTAAACTTTACTCAATTTCTTCCAATAAACACTGAAAAACGAACTTTTTTGCATTTTTCAAAATTTCCGTTATTTGGAAGTTGGTCGTGGTTATGGTCCGATTTCAAAAATTATTGACAGTGATGCTTACGATATCAAATTGTTCCCCAAATTTTGTGACGATACCTTACATCGTTGTTGAGATACTTAAAGATGGTTTTTTATAAGTGGGCGTGGTAACGCCCATTTTCCAAAAATTCATAAAAATCAAGTTTCTTAATTAACGATCTCTCTAAATATCAAATTTTAATTAATATGTTCCAACAGATAAAGAAAAAACTAAATTTTTGCATTTTTTTTAATTTCCGTTATATTTTTTTTAACGATGATAACAGTTCATTAAATTTTGTGATAATACCTTACACCGTTATTGAGATACATATAGAAATTTTTTCATTTGACTATTTTCAATAACAACTTACCCTGTCGAAAGAGCAATCTATGTACCAAATTTCATTGGGATATCTCAATTTTTACTCAAGTTATTGCTACCACGGACAGACGGACGGACGGACAGACAGACATCGCTAAATCGACTACTCTTTTCATCCTGAGCATTTTGGTATATACATATATGTATGTCTATATCTATCTCGATTATTTTTTGCTGTTACAAACAACCGTTAAAACCAGTTTTTAAATGTTTCTGTAAACACAAATAAATGTGTGGGTTACGCACGTTTCATATAAATTGTGCAAATGTTAACATTAATAGATGTTTATATGCAAATAATGGTTTAAGAAATTTTAATTATAAGCAAAGCACAGGCAAAAAGCAGCAATATTCAGTTTGGCGCTACCTTTCTTGACGAAAGTTATATGCGTTATGGTAATTATGGGAAAGTTTGAATTTATATTGATTTTAGGCGTATGTATGGCATTGCAGGTAAGAACTCTATTCAATCAGTTAAATTTTCTTTTTTAATTGCCTTTGACTTAATTTCAGAGCGCCCACTAGTTTCCTCAAAAATCCACTGCTACTGTTGTGGCAACGGACGCCAGAGTTGCGCACACGGAAGCTTCAGCGACGATTGATATTAATGATTCAAATGCTAACGATGTTACAACCACAACAACAAAGGAGTTCGAAAATTCAAGCGAATCTGAATCGTCCGAGGAGACATTCTTTCTTCACATACAAATATGATTATAAGTGCAGGACCCGAATTCCTTCAGGTCTCACTGAGCGCTATGAATGCGCTATCCGGCAATAACGCGCATGTCCAATATATTAAAAAGCATCGAAAAACTGGATTTGTCAAAAAATAATTTTGCCGCAGCAGAAGAGAAGGCTGAAATTGTAGAGCAACTTTCAAATTTACATATATACCGATTTTGCTTATATGCTTCACAATCGAGTGCCGGAAAATGATGCCGCAGTGCTGAAGGAGCTCTTCGATAAAATCGATTTGCATGGATATAATACGAGCTTCATTGGTAAAAGTTGTGAAGAAAATTACTAAGTTGGTGAACAGATTCTTTGCAAAACTCAGTGCTGAAGAGAAGCAAAAATACGCACAGTTAAATGAATGGTATGAGGAGTTTAAGAAGCCGAAAGAAGATCAAGAAAAATTCGACGAAGCTGAGATTTTATTTAGATATCTCTTGCTACATCGTTTTAGGTAAATTATAATGAAATTTCTTACATTTCATAGTTATGTAAATAACACAGAAGTGCCAAAAAATGTATACATATATATATAGACAGAATTGGGCACTTTATTTTTTTTCTAATCAACTAAAATTATTTTTCAAGTAAAATATGTTTCATTCCCTAAGAAAATCCATAAACACCCATTTTATAAACTATTTACAACTTTCGAACTTTTTAACATTTTTTTTCGAATTTTTTTTGTTTGCAGTTCCCAGTTTTTTGGCTCATTCAGTTTTAGTCTGAGAAAGTACAAGTTTCAAGTGCCTACAGGTTATCACTGATTTTTGACAATTATTTTACGGACAGCTTCCTCCGTACAACACAAAACCGCGATTAATTTCTATATGGAAGGAATTGCGAAAGAACGTCAGTAATAAAATAGTCAAACATCAGTATTATCGAAAATAATTAAATTTTTATTTTAAATTCGAAATTTTAATGAAATTTAAAAAAATGTTTTCTAGAGAATTAACGACGTTTAAGTTGAAAAATAATTTTAAATAATTAAAAGATAAATTAATTGCTAAATGTGTAAATATGTGTTTGTGCTATAATTTGTTCGCAGGGTGTATATACTGGATGTGCCCCTACTTAAATAAAAAATTTTAGCAATGGAAGATATTTGAAAAATTTCTTTTGTGTAATCAATTCCCGCTAGCTTGTGTTTGGAATACTAAAAATCTTACTTTCCAAGAAAAAAGTGGTTAAATTGTTTTCGAGGTAAGTCGAAGAGATCAGCACTAATCACATCCAAAGCTAATTCTCAAGAAAATATCTCAATTAAAATTCGTCATAATGCAACTTAATATTCCACAGTACGAAAAAAAAAATTGTAAACATCTAAAATGGGAAAGCACCATACTACATGTGTGGTAATTTCATCACTACACCTTAGACAGTAATAAGAGTAATAATTGCATAAAAGTCAAGCTTCAATCATTTTACGTCTCAGTCACATTCTGCATTTCAGCTAAGAATAACAGAAGCAACTTTAATAAATATGTATGTACATATTTAATTTTGCAGCTAGGCAAGCTAATAATTAACAGCGTAGCAAAAAATTACCAAAACAAGCCCAACAAAACAGAGAAATGCATGCACATGTATGTATGTATGTGCATAAAGCATTTGAGATATTGCCAAGACTTATACTTATACAGAACTCACGAGTTTTCAATCAAAAAGCAACTTACAACCAAATATTAAGCGAGAAAAAATGTGCTGTAATCCGATAATAAAAGTGGGCAAATGTGAGAAAAATTCCATTGACGAAATGCAGTTAGATGGAGCATTAGAAGAGCAAGAAAATATACCAACTCACTTGTCACAGAGTGAAAATAATTTTGACTTCATTGATGATGATGTTGATGATGATGCTGTGAGTGGCTCAATTTACTGCAACGAAGATACAGAAGGCTTACCCAGCGATGCTGAGGCAACAAAGCGCGATCAACTCTACAGAAATGCTAGTGCAGCAATGCTGAAATATGCAAAGGTTTTCATACTAGAATCCGTAAATATTATGAAACCCACACTCCAAAAACTAAATGCACTTTCGCAAAAGAGTGAAGTCATACAATTAAAAATCCACGAACTGCATTCTATTTTAGAGCAAATTGAAGGCATTGATTTGAATTGTGGTATTGAGGTTGAGGATGATGTCTACGCGGCCTCCAAAGAGATAACAAATTTGGAAGAAAACTATTTGGCCATGTGTGAGGCAGTTGAGCACAAAAACGATACTAATTTGTTGAGGGATATACTGGAAGAAGTTGGTATTGCGGCAACAGAAGTGAAAATAACTGAGGAAAGGCGGCTGCTGGTGGCAAATTTCCAAAATACATTCGAAAGATTTATTGCAATGTTAAGTGAAGTGGAACGAGCGAAAGAAGGCGAACTGCTCGATTTGTATGAACGTTTAAGCGCAGAAAATGATTTTGAGGAGAAATATCGATATTTCGATGAGTTTTGGGAAATATTTGAGTGAAGAAAGAATTATAAAATTGTATTTTTACTTTTAAGTAACTTACATTACTATATTAAGTATTTATTTGTATAAGAGTAAATTTAAGCAGTTATTGAGGCAAACAAACAAAAAGAAAACTTCGTTTACTAACAAATTTAAACACAACAAAACTTATAAAATTTGGTATGGGAAATAAACTATTCTTCTTTTGATTGATAAAGCTATCTTTAATTGGATATCAATTTTGAGTTTTGGCCCTAGCTCTTCAACGTGAATATATACTTAATATAGTTCATACATATTTATGTACATATCTGCATCGCATGCAACTGGTAATGCGATTTTTAATGAGCAATTGTATATACATACGTATGGCTTAGAAAAACAATAACTACTAGAACATAAACTGTCGGAACTTACACCCGAGTACGTACATATGTATGTACATGTATGTATATACATATTAAGCCATTAGCAGCGACATAACTCGTATGTAAATTCGATTACATTGCCACTGCTGGAGCGACTTAGTTACTAAACACTCGCCTATCATTAATTCAGTCATATGTATGTATGTATATACACATATACTCGCTCACCCAGGCATATACTACATATGGGTGTACGTATGTATGTATATATGTATATGGGAAAACAATATAAAGGTTTAGCACGGATTGCGCACCGATTTAGTTTCACTTTGTACTTTTCCAACGAACGTAGCAGCACGATTGGATTGACATAAAAAACAAACAAAAAATGATTAAAAGCTGGAGCACTTTGGTTTTGTGCGCTTGCTTGGCGTTGCAGGTGAGTAATAAAAAATGCGAAGCCAAATCGTTGCAAATGTTAACACATGAAAACTTTACAGCTAGTTGCTGCATATCCACAACGGGCGGCTACAACAGACGTTGTACGCTCAGCGACAGTGCAATCAGTGGACACCGGATCATCTTCAACTGAAGATCAACTGAGCTCACCACGGAACCAATTACTCTTTGGCACACTTGGCCTGCTCACCAATCAGTCGCGTTTAATTCTACGTGAATCGAGTACCTTTTTGAAAGACTTGATCAAAGAAATGAATGCGCTGCCAGAAAAGAGCAAAGCCATCCAACAGAATATTACCCGCGTGAGCAGCGTGTTGAAGGTAATCGAAAGTATTGATTTAGATGCTGATCCGCCGCTGGTCGATGAGATGTTTTCCGCAGTTGATGAGATTGGTAAAATCTATGACGACTTCTATGGCATGCCAGAAAGTGACGCACCCAAAAGTGATGCGGCCATCTTGGAAAATATATTCGAAAAGATCGGTTCAGAAAACTTAGAGAAACGCTTCAATGACTCACTGGCGGCAACATTGAATGATTTCATGGAATTATTTGACAATTTTGAGACATCTTTGAGCGAAAAGGAGAAGCAAAATGAATCTCAATTACTTAACTGGTATCAAAGCTTCAAGAAGGAGGATGATATTGAAAAAAAGTTTGGTTGGTTGGAAGAGTTTTGGACGTTTTTTAAATAAATTTAAAAGCCAAAAAGCAAATAATTTAGTAATATTTTAAAACAAATATATAAGTTAATATATACATATGTTAAAATGTCTATTATTCTTTATTAATACAGTTTGTACAGTTGTGTTTAATCTCGTCGACATATATGGTATATATGTACATACATATATGTATGTATTTATGTATTGATGTATTTTAAACGTGATCGTAATCAATAAATGCAATTGTTTTATTTTATGCGGATGTTTTTTATATTGTATGCAATTTATTTATTTCTTGCATTTGTACATTATATGCGTGCACTTGAATATATGTATGTCGGAACAAGTGTATACACAAATACATATGTACATACATATATCAAAACAATTAAAAATCATTGTACCTAAGTACAGGTATTCCGTCGGGAGGTGGTTTGAGCACTAAGCTCGATCGTTCGTTTTAGGTCTACTGTAATTATAAAAGACATCAATGTACTTACATATGCATGCATCGAATATCTTCACACAAACAAACATAATATGTTTGAATGTTACCAGCTAGACTAGGCCAATTTTGCATATGTTGGTCATGGAGGTTGGAACTCCCAAGGTTCCAGTCCGCCACAACTCCTTGGAAGCTTGGTTTCCTTGATGCATTTATGTCTAAATAATACATTTGTGTTATTGTATATATTTTTTTTTTCTTTTCTCATGCCGTAGTTTTGCGGTTGGAACGCTCTAGGTTCCAATCCGCAACGACGCCTGAGTGTGTGTGTTTCCGCGAAAAAAAAACCTTAAACAGTCGGAAAGTCCGGGATTCCAATTTGCTCGTTCATTGGGTCAAGCGAGCGATCTGGATGCACCACATGGCGGTTGGAACGGCCTAGGTTCCAATCCGCTGTGATGGATTTGGGTACAATTTTGTGTGCCCTCTTACTACGTCTCATATGGTACTGGAAATTCTGCGCCTTCGTCTTTCCTCACTTCTTAAAACTTTCATCGTTGATGAGATAATGCTATTGACCAGGTTCCATTCATCTTTGCCTATCAGCATGTAATTTACAATTGCTTCTGGAGAAAGGTTTACTCGAATTGCTGAATGCAGTATGCTCCTTTCGTCGGTAAAGCGCGGGCACATCAAGAAAACATGTTCCGCATTGTCTACTACTCCGATACCGCAGAAATCACAGTAAGGGTCGACCTCGTGTTTGAATCTGTGCAAATACGATTTGAAGCATCCATGACCGTTTATCGTGCTGTTCCATTTATTTTGCCAATCAAGTACGTACATATGTGCATTCATATGTAAATGATAAATGTACATATATACTCGCATACAAAAAGTAGTTTTCGCTTCCTGTTGATCATTTATAAAATTAATTATTGATAAGTTAAGAAATTATAGCACAAACACATATTGACACATTTGGACAGGTTATTTCACCTCCAATTATTAAAAATTATTATTCAATTAAAACATCGTTAATTAAATTAAATAACAATATTTTAAATTTTATAAAATTTCGAACTTTTTAAAAAAAATTTAGAATTATTTTTATGGATGCAGATTTGTAGCTCATTCAATTTTAGTTAAAAAACTGCAAGTTTGTAGTAGCTACGAGTTACCACTGATTTTTGACAATTTCTTTTATAGACGCTCTTTCACAATTCCTTCCATATAAAAAATTATCGCTGTTTTGCTTTAACAGTGATAGTGTGTAGGCACTTGAAACTTGCACTTTCTAAGATTAAATTTAATGAGCCAAAAAAACTGCATACTCATACATAAAAAGTTCGAAATTTTGAGGAAATTTTGTTAAAACATTGAACATTTTGTAAATACTTTAAAAAATTGGTGTTTATGGTGTTTCTTTGAGAATGAAACATATTTTACTTGAAAAATAATTTAAAATAATTAAAAAAAAAAGTGCCCAAATCTGTGGACAGAGTTTATATACGTATGTGTATATTAACGTTTTTTTTATCTAAGCGAAATATCTTTTCTGCTTTTGAAAACTAAAAACATTTCAACTATTCAATTCCATAGAATAAATAATAATTTTCAACTCGTCAAGTAGCAACAAATCTATACGTAGGGTTTATATTAAATAGGCGAGTGATTGTATTTACATACAAAGTGTTTTAGCAAGAAAATATCAACACCAGCATGTAGCCCGGTGTAATTAATTATCTCTAATTTCACCCTCCAGGTGAAAATTTTTTAAAGCACGCTCAAATCAATCAATTCTAGAGAGTGAAAAATAGTAGTATTATACAAAACGAACAGTGTATATGAAATAATTCTGGCATTTATAATTACATTATTCATTATAATAATTGTGGGGCGCTAATTTGTATTCATATACATACGTACATATGTATGTATGTATGTATGTATGTATGTACTATATTGCTCGCTAAATTTTAGAGTGACACTTCTCAGAACATTACATTAGTCGTACTCGTATTTGTATGAATAAGTATGTAAGTAAATGGAAGAGGGAAGTATTTATTATAAATAATTTAAATATATATAGCAGGCGCGGATACAGGGGTGGTTTTGGGGGTCCGAACCCCCCCGAACTGTCAGAGTCTTACACGCAGGAAATTTCAAATGTATTTAACAGTTCATCTATCACGTTTTGTTTACAAAAATATTTTTTTTTAACCGCCACCAAAAAAAATTATTTTCTGTATTCGCCCCTGATATATTGTAATTCTCTGCCGCTACAATGTTCGAAATAAAATATATATGCATACATACATACATATGTACATATGTATTTTTATGGTGTTTTACATTTTGTTTTTGTAAACCTTATCTGATCGTAATGACTCACAGAAGGAGTTAAGTATATTAAAAAGGGATCGGTCGCAGTGATCGTACATATCTATTTTTGTATGTATGTATGTCTAATAGAAAGATCTATTGTCTATGGCAAGAAACTATAAGATTTCACATCTTTCAGATGCAACTTTGAGAGATTACTTTTATTGATATCGTTGATATATAGTTTTGGATTTCACGAGAACTAGATGGCAATTTCAATAAAGGTAAACAAGCTCATTCTGAATAGAAACACTAGGGGAATTTTTCTCCCATTCCCATGTTAAAGAAAGCGGAGAAGGGAGCCAATTTCCAGGAAGTTTTTATTCAGAATAATACATTCAAAGAGGAAATGAACATCGTAGGTTTTTTCTTAAATATGGAATTTTAAAAAAATGTCGTCGATTTGGATCAAAAAAGGCTGTGTTTGAAGTAAAATTCGTTGCAAAAACAGACATAAATTTGGTAAATTTTAAATTAGTGAAAACATCCTACGATGTTCACTAGATAATGCAAGCAAGCTGCATGAAAAATTTCATGTCAATCCGTTGAGAATTGTAGGCGTTAGTGTTCCGGCAAGCTCGAAAAAAAGGTTTTGAGTAAAACGCGTTTGAAGTTCCATAAATCGACTTTTCAGATGCCTTCGGGACGTTGTCTTTGCATAAAACCTTTTGAATATCATTGGATCATATCTGTTGGAGCATTTAAGGCAATAAATAAACTGGTGAAAAAAAATAACATACAAGTTAAATTTTAGTTTCTTTTACGTCAAAAATAAGGCGACTTATTTTTATTAAACTTTCTTTTGTAGAAAGTAGAGCAATTTAAATCAATGTAAATGTAATGTAAAGCAATGTAAATCAGACAAAAGCAAACTTTTGGAACTAGAAAAGAAAATTAAAGTGTTTTTCAATTTAGAATCCGAATTTCAGCATGAGAAGAGAAACCAAAAAAATGTAGTATTGTTGAGCGGTGTAATTGTATGGTCGCGTATTAAAACATATTTAAATTAGAATAATTTTTAACTAGCGAGAAATATTCCGTAAAAATATTTTAAAGTTTGTACCAACAGTTTCATTTGATATTTTAACCAAAGGTATTGCAGCATCCAAATGACTAAATTCTGTAGAATTTTGTTTATGAGTGGTTGTTTGATTTTGCAGGTAATTGAGTTAATCTGAAACCAAGGTATTATATTCTTAAAATTTGTAATACAACTCTTTCCAGGTGGTTACAGCGCTTCCCAAACAGAATGATAAACTCTTAGAAGAAGTCATGGACAAGACTTTCAAAAAATGGGGTCCTGATGTTTTATATGATTCTAATGCTTTCCTGAAATCTGTACTCAAATATATGAAAGATTTACAAATAAAAAGTGAAGGCATTAAAGCAAATATCACTAGATTATGTAATGCACTAAAAGAAGTTGAAAAAATCGAGTCAGAACCAGACAGTATTTCTGGAGAAGAAGTATTTGAAACTATCGATTTACTCGATGAGATATTCGATGATTTTATGAATATGCCAAATCATGACGATCCAAAGAGCGATGCTTACTTAGTAATGACTTTATTTGAAAAAGCGAGCATTGACCAGAACATCGAAAATTCAGATAAAGCTAGAGATAATACTATACATGAAATGGAGGCGTTTTTCGAAACTTATGAGAAGCAAATGGATAAAGAAGAACGACATGCCGCTGCCGAGCTGCTTAAGTGGTATGAAGAACATAAAAATGTGGGCGATAAGCCAATTAATCTTGACTTATTGGCAAGACTTAAAGCTTAAGATGAACTCAGATGTTCTTTAAGGACAGAAAGAGTGCTTCCCAGTAAAATATTCACTCTATTATATGAAGCGATAATTATTTCGAAAAAATATATATATCGGATATCGAATCATTTTGGATACATTTGTTAGATAAATAAATAAATAAAAAGTGTTAACTATACAAGATTTTACCAAGGAATTAAAAAAATTAATTTTTTTATGATTTTATGGGTAGGGTTTAGTATAGTGCCGCATAAATTTGGTTTACTGTGGCTAAACGCGTATATCAAATTGAAAAATTCAAATGCACATAGATGAACAACAAAATAAGCTTTTGTTTAACTATCATTTTGCAAAAATCCGTCCACAAATTTTATCAGAATTTAACTTTGAAAATGCTCTTTTTTTTGGCATTTTTCACATATAGAGTGTTTGATTTTGATTCACTGCACTTAATATAGAGCCACTAATGCATTCATTTTAGCACACACATATTATTAATACATTGTGCTATCAATTTTTAACGTTTTTAGAATCAACAAATGCTTAAATACTTCGCAATTAATAAATAAAAAGTTGCATATTTAAGCCCCGCACAAAAAACTAAATATAATGCCAAGTGCATCTGTCAAACTACTGAAAACAACGAGCGAAAGAGAAAACAAAGCAAATTGATATAACCCAGTAACCTAAAAGTACGCGGAAAAGAGTTCAGCAATACACAATTAAGTCATGTGGCGGTTTTCTTAACTAAATCAATACCTTGTAATAAATTGAAAAATTGTAATAAAAAATCGCGATTTTTTATTACAAATTTTAGCCTGCGGCGCTTTTCACAAATAAATAAATATTTTGTAATATATTCAAAATTTTTAATTAAAAATCGCGCGATTTTTTATTACAAATATTCGCCTGCGGCGCTTTTTACAAATACATAAATACATCATTTATAACATATGTCATGAACCCACATATTGTCCGGAGTTTAACAAAAAAATGTTTGCTGGGTAACTTTGTGTCGATTTTGTATGCAAAAAGTTGAATTTTTGCCCATTTTTAAAGGCTTCCCTAGGGCTTCACCTAGGGTCTAGAGGAACCAGTGAGGGCTTATTTAAAAGTTTATTCTTTTCCCTTTCTAACGGTGTGCTTGGAGGTGTGCCACGCCCCCTCCTTCACCGCCCATCTCCCCATTTCTATGCGGCACTATACTAAACATTTCCCGATTTTATTTCTATAAAATTTGGCGACACTTGATATCACTTGAAATAACAAAACGGAATACAGTCTAAAGAATTCTTTATTTGATTAAAGCATTCTTTGATTATTGCCATATCCAAATACGTTTCGTATTAACAAAACATTTGTTTTATGTGAGATGGCTTTCACTTTAAATATGCCATAAGAAAAGTATATTTTTTACAAGAATGAGGAAAAGCCTACTTTAATTTACATTCAAAGCAACATGAACTATTTTTGTCAAAATTCCTTATTGCAGACCTACATTCTTAATGTCCAAGAATAACTCTCTATCGGTAATGATATATACGCCTTAGCGCCTTGAGCAAATAATAAGCTATTTAATATTTTCAGCATTTTTAAAATAAATAAGTAAGTATATTCAATAAAAAGTGTAGTTAAAACTTTATAAGATATATCAATAATTGTTTCAAAAAAATCAATAGCTTTGTTCTCCTTTTTCTCATTTCTAGTTGCCACTTGCCAGTAATTTATGTATTTTTAGATTTCGTTTTCCGACCTTTTTTAAGGCGAAAGAAATCGCACTTCTCTCGAATACCACTTTTTTAGAAAATCTTTCGAACTCTTCAAAAAGCCACAATTTTGTAAGCAGGTGCAACAAATGTTGTCCTAAATTTGCTTGGGGTGATATCAGTTGTTGCTCTTTTTGCTTCACATAATATAAATATTTTACTAAAACAAAATAATTGTAATCGATGTCTATTTCCAAGTTTTAATCAAATACTTTCTTCGTGATTATTTTAGTTTGCAATAACTTATAGTCAATCAACTGCAAGTTATCTTCGATAAGTACGAGTATATTTAAAATATTTTCACGAGCATGCAAGGACGTTAAAAAATCCTTGGCTGAATTGAAAACAATGAGAGTTGTATATAGCTGGTATAGCGAAATGCTGAAAAAAAAAACTGAAAGTAATATAAAACGAATGTATTTGTATTCTTATGCGGCCTTCAGACAGCGCTTAATTGAGACAATTATTAAATTTTAATCACTCAAAATACACGCAGATAATTTGGTAATTGTCTCAATTAAGGCTCTGTCTCTATCCCGCTTTACGTACCACTGTAAAAGGGAAATACAAAGCAGAACTAAAAATATTTGCGTTGCCTTCCATTTATCTTTTGTCTTTCTTTTTGTTTTCTTGTCAAGCTAACATTGAAATATGTGCATTTTCCTTTACTTTTAGTATCGCTATGAGATTAACATATGAACATTGAATCCTTTTATTACTTTTTACAAAACTAATGTCCTTTTCTTAGCCATTTATTATTTTCCTGAAAAATGCATCATATACCGGAATCCATAATTTGATCTGTCCATAATGCCCGGATTTTCCAAATTCGTCTCAAACACATAAACCAAATCTTTCTCCTTTTCCCTTTCAGCTGGTGAAAGTGATGACAAATATTTTTCAAACTCATCGGCATAAAGCATTCCAATTTCATTCAATAGCTTATTTTCTTCCATTTCGAATTCTTCAAATCCATGCGATTTCAAAGCATCCAACACAATGTCATTTTCTTCTTTACGATTTTGCTTTTTCAACGTGTGACTATTTGTAAAGGTATAAAACTCTTTTAAGACTCTCTTAATGCACGTTTCAGAGTGTGGAATAAGAGCTGTGTCAGAATCCTTCACATATTGTTCAAGCATAGCTCTATCCTTTTGCAAAGCTTCGTTGTCTGCTTGTTTAATTCGCGGATCCTCAATCAAGTCTTTTGCGATTTTATTACTGCCTTGAAGAAGAAAGTTCAAATGTTTCTTATTGTTTTCTTTAATCATTGCTGATAGCTTCTGGCGTGCACTCGATATAGCGTTTTTTTCTTGCAATTTAAATGCTTCGCCTGTAATGTCATCACGGTCCTTAAGGAGAATTGCGGAGGTAGTTGCTGTGAGTGTTGTACTTGGCAGACAGTATACAAACTGGGAGGAATATAAAGAGTTTATTAATTCTTATTTGATTTTACTACACAAACCTGGAAAGCTGTTGCGCACACCAATGACAAAGCTAGTTTCGACATATTGTATTTTTCTGACGAATTTTTATAGAATCACTCTTGTTCAAGCTATAGAACATACTGACTACGATCATGGGAATTGGCAATGCATTTATAACAGATGATTAGAAAAGACAAAGCAGCGGGTGCATACAAACGTATTCATTATTATGCATCTATGTATATACTAGGCATGTCAATCCCGGGATCCCGGCATTCTTTAACTCACGAATATGCTGGGATAAGTCTGTTCAAATCCCGGAATTGTAGAAAACAGCGAATTCAATATCCATTTATTTGGTAAATTTTGTATCATTCTTAAAAATTTCCCTTTCAAAAACAAAAGAAAGCCTGTAGAGAGTTCACAAATAACACAGCTTAATAATTCCCTTAAGGCTTTGGTTTGTCCTTGCCATTTTAAATGAGCTAGAGAATATCCCACTCGACTAGAAAATGAGCCTCACTATGAAAGCGATAGAATTAATGACGAGGTGCTCAAAGTGGAGAAGGCAGAAAGTCTCAAAGATAAATTGCATCAAGTTTTAACGAGCAGCTTGCAATTGTCCAGAACAATTGTAGCATACAATGTAGCAGAAAGGCTATGCCCTACAGAGGGCATTTAACAGTGCTTCTCCACTTACTTACTTACCTAATTGGCGCATCAACCGAAAACTGTCCCAATCTCTTGCCAACTGGCGCCAATTGGAAATCCCAAGTATAGCCAAGTCTTTTTCCACTTGGTCTTTCCAACGCAGTGCTTGTCAAATTTAGGTCCTGATTGGAGGATAACACACTTTTCTTTCTTTTAAATTGCATTTTAATCAATATAATGAATAGTTCTGTCTCGCTCAAAATGGAATTGGTGATGTATTTAAGTTTTACTTGATGTATTATTTTTTTTACTGAATATATTAATAAATGTTTGTTTTCTGTTGGCCTAATAAATGTTAATAATTGACATTTTTATTGAGCTCAAGGCCAGTTTATGAAAGTTTTTGTGTGAAAAAAAAAAACAACAACAGCTTTATAATGGTAGAAGTTATAGTAATATTTCGAAAATCACCACATTTCCTCAGCAGACTTCTTTTTATTAAATTAATTAAATTTATTTTTCAGAACCACTTCTCCCAGGCTTTGAACCCGGGAGCTCGGTGTTGCAGAGCCAACACGCTACATGTTCTGCTACGCTAGCCGATTGGACTGTTGTGTTTATTCCATCATCCTTAAACAAACCAACTATAAACAAGAGCTATTTAAACTTATTTGTGTGGTTGTTGTTTGTGTTTTTTGCAAAGCTGTTGTTGTTTTTTTTTTTTTTCAAACAAAAATCCTTAATAAACTGGCCTTGAGCTCAATAAAATTTAAATTCGAGATCCAGGGATTTAGTTTTCAGATCTCGAAAATCCCGGCAACAAATTGACATCCCAAGTATGTACATTTGTATGTATGTATGTATATATGTGATATAAAAAAATAAAAAGTGTGTGCTTTCGCTTTAAGTGATGTTCCAACAAATTTTTGCATAGAAGAAAATTAACTGATTCACAGAGGTTTAGTTGTTGCGCACGTCGTCAGCATTTAAATAAATTCATTAATGCCCATGACAAAAAAAATATAGCACACACACGTATTGACAAATTTCTAAAAACATATGCACATCCATCCATACATACATATGTACATATGTATGTATATGTAAAATTAAAAATGTTTTTTTTTGTTTCAATTGCAATTTACTTATTTTTAAGAGAGTTTAATTTTTGGTAGAAGATGCATTGGTTGAATGGAGCGTTCGACATGCTTGTATAATAATATTTTGTTTATCAATTAAATAAGAAATAATTTTTTCACAAAACCCACATAAATGCAAGTTTCAAGCTTTAAACAAAAATTACAATAGCTTAACAATTTTCCATAAAAATCACACATTAAAATATATTTATAAAATTGTCTCCCCAAATATTAACAATAATTTATCATTTTTCCATAAAAATCACACATTAAAATCAAATTTATAAAAAAAATTAAGTTTTTATATTAAAAAACACTAACAATTACCTAACGTAAAGGGCTATAAAACTGCATTCTCAGAAAAATTCTCCTAAGAATTTTGGAAGTTATTTCATATAAATCTTATATAAGGTTTGAGATATGGGTATAAATGATTTTATTATAGAACTCTCTGCATTACAATTGAAAACCAAAAAAAAAAAAACATAAAAAATATATTGTCCGAATTTTTGGATATGCTATATTTTATCGTGACTGATATCATAACAAAAAAAAAATATTTTTCTTAATTTTGGCGTGAAAATTTAACATTTTGCTGTAAATTTTGCGCACTCAACTAAAATTTTCAGTTCCTCGATTCATATTGGAACAGCACACCAAACAATCGTTCACCGAATTTGGACTTAGTCAATCCCAGCCCATTTTTCTCATACATATTCCACAAATCCACCATTTCCTTCTTCTTCTCCTTTTCGGCAAGCGTAAGCGTATTTATATAATTCTCAAATTCATCAACTAAGTTACATGCAAATTCTTCCGAGCGTTTATCCATGTCAGTGCGAAACTCTAAAATGCCATGCTTTTTCAGAGCCTCCCAAGTAATTTGTTGCTCTGGCGTAAGTTCCTCTGTTGTGGAGCCACGTTTTCGGGTAAAACTGTTGAAATCTTCAAGCACAAAATCCTTGCCCAAAGCATAGAAAAATCGGTTGTGGTGATCATTTTTGCTAGCAGGTAAAACGGCCAATAGCGCTTCCTTTGAAGATTTTACAAATTTCTGAAGTACACTCTTTTCGTATTCCATTGCTTGGCTATTGATATTGTTCATTGACGGATCTGCAAGCACATCTTTGGCTATCTGATTCGACCTGTGCAAAAGGAAGTTTAAAAAACTTGAGAATTTTTAAGCCATTCGGCACTTGGTTTTGTGTTGGCAGCGGAGTTGTCGTTTGCGCGCCCTGAGGAACAGTATTGGTCTCCTCTGATTCTGATGTGTCTGAAGGCATTGGAAAGCACGTAGTGAACTATGAAACAATTTTATATTTAATTTTATCAGTATCAATTTAATTTTTGCAACACAAACCTGTGCAAACAAAAATGTTGATACTAAGAGCAGTACCAGGGCCTACAACATATTGTAGCTCTGCATTGTTCACTTTGTCTTTAACAAAGAGCGATCTTCTAAGTTCTGACTTAAATTAAATGAATTGTCCGAGTTTTTATATGCAAAGTCAGTTAAAAGGTTTTCAGATAATGACGCAAAGCCTACCTCCACCTCAGACGTATGTACATATATACAGATGTACATACATATGAACATAGTTAATTATATTCTTATCAATTATTTGTATATTAATATGAACAAAGAATATTGGGGATAAAAAAAAATGTAAATATTCAAAAGCGCCAATTTAAAGTTTTAAATAAATTTAATTTTCAAGTTAAACAATAATTTATTTTATTTTTTACTTACATACATATATCATTTGAAGTAGAAATTCGATAGTTTCATCGACTTACTGTAAACAATCCGAGAATCGCAAACGACGAGAATAAACTTTTAAGTTTTACAAAAACAACTGATTTTTCCAAATCAAGTTTTTTAAAAAACGTTTTTGGAAAATCATTATAAAAAAATTTGAGCTTCTTCCAAGGCACATCAAATGGGTAGCATTCTGAGTAATAAATTTTGTGTATTTTGCGGTGAAAATTTCAGAGAAACTAAGAAAAACAAAAATAATCAAATGGGTGAAATTCCAAATTTGGCACAAAAAGCAAACGTACTGAGTATTTAAATTAATTAATTTAATATCTTTATAATATTATGTCAAGACGAGCAACAAATGAAACTTTCCATTACAAACGTAAATAGTAATTTATAATGCAAACAAAATAACCATTTTGACACTTTCGCCGCAAACGGCGAAGATAGAGCAAACAATCAGCTGATGGTATATTCCACAACCTTTTATGATTTCGCCTTGGGTAGCAGCAACAAACTTTTTTTATGAACTGTCAATTATTTTATTTCGTTTAGATAAAAATCCTTTCTAAACAATTCAATGTAGTTGATAAAATATTTCTGAAACTTTAGCTTTTAAAAACAAAAACAAAATACACAGAGCTCATAAAAATTTTTTTTTTAATTTTTCTACTGCACCTCCTATTTTTATACTCAAAAACAAGAAAAATTTAAAATAAAAATTATCGCAATTAATAATTGCATTACAACCTACACTATGACAAATTTTAAACCGTATGTACACTGAAGTGCAATATTATAACATGGTCCAACATTTTCTATTCAGCAGCTAAGAGTGTTAAATATAAATACAAGTCAGTTGACAGCTCGGCGAAGCATTTCCAGATTGGGCGTAAAGGCCGCAGAAGAAGAAAAAACCAATGCTGACCAAAAGAAGGCAGAATTTTGTTGTAGCACACGAGAATGCTACCGTTGTCGATTGGGATATGGAAACCATTAATAATGAAGTGAAATACATACTTTTCGGTCATTTTTGTTTTAAATTTTAGGTTATTTGGTCTGACGAGACTAAAAACAACCGCTTCCAGTCAGATGTTCGGACATTGTACTTTACCAAACAGTGCAGCATGCTGGTGGTTCGATAATGGTTTAGGGATGCATTTTAAAGGAAGGTGTTGGTCCGTTGATACTCATCGATGACATTATACGCAAAGAACATAATTTGTGACTAAGCGTAAATAAATTTTAAATAGTATGTTAAGTATAACGAAATAACGCCAACATATTTAGGATAGTTACGATATTTACCACAAAACCGTTATATTCAGAAAAATTAATACATATGTATCATACATAATGTATGTACATATGTATATCGAAATTACCAGTCCAACTTCTTCTATTTTATGTAAATATTGCAAAGTCATACCGATTAGCAATAATTCAATAGCAACAACAAAATAAACATTCAATCTTACTAAAAGATTATAAATATAGAAATTCAAAACTTTACATACATATGGTTTTTCGGCTGTTGTTATGATAATTTATTAATAAATGAGCAATATGTCTATGGTAATTAATAAAATCACTTACCGACTCTAATTCAATCACTGGGTGCACATAATCGTAATATGCATGTATTGGAATACTTTTGTGGAGCATTTCAAATTCGAAATACATAATAAAAAAATAATTATTCAATTTTGTTCCAACGATAGACCAAAGCGCATGTCATAACACGTTTTAAGGGAAATGCACACACCGCAACGACGATAAAAAAAACCTTTTAATTAGTCGCCTGCGTCTTTTACTGATACGTAGGTATGTACATACATATGTATCTATATACATACATATGTATGTATGCAATGCTTACATATGTACGTGCTATGTACCTTTTGTAAGACGAACCGATACGAGCACATATGTACATATGTACATATCTACTAGGGATGTAAATTTTGGACCGTTTGTTGATCCCGGGATTTTCGAGATCTGAAAACGAAATCCCGGGACGATTCCGGGATCTCGAATTTCACAAAGTTTTGATTCGTAATTTTTAATTTGCCAAAAAATAAAACACGTAATCTTTGTATTATAAAAGCATACAAAATAACATTAATATAACAAAGAAGAACGATTTGTTGTAAATCTTTTATGTATTTATTGGTATTTTCAAGAAAAAAAGGAAATACACGTAAAATTCGATATTAATATATTTAGTAAAAAAAAGAAAAACATCAAGTAAAAATTAAATACATCACCCATTCCATTTTGAGCGAGGCAGAATTAAAAGAAATAAAAGCCTTAAGTGTGTTTTCCTCCAACCTGGACCTAAAATTGTTGCATTTAATATCGGCAGAGGAGAAGCACTGTTAAATGCCCTATGTACGGCATAGCCTTTATCGCCTCATTATAAAAAATATCTATCTTTTACCAAGACTTCTGATAAATTGTATGCCTTTCGATTGTTGGACAATTGCGAGCTGCTCGTTAAAACGTGATGCAATTTATCTTTGAGACTTTCTGCCTTATCCACTTCAGGTACCTCGTCGTTAGTTCTATTAAGGCTCATTTTCTACTGCAGTGAGTTATTCTCTAGCTCATTTAATATGGCAAATACAAACCAAAGCCTGAAGGGAGTTAACAAGCTGTGTTATTTGTCGATTGTGAACTCTCTAAAGGCTTTCAGCCGTGCTCCCAGTTTCACATTCACAAATTTCCCTGTGGATTCGGTTTGAAATCACATGTTTGGTGCTCCCAATTTCACATTTACATAAAATTTTTTGGAAATGGAACCCGAATGCTTTTTTTTTGTGTGGGAATCCGGCACGAAACAATGTGTGCAGAAAACAGCACTCAGACTACATGCCGTCCATTGTACTGTTTTCATGTTCCTTTTAATCTGTTTTAAATCTGCAGGATTTACGAATAAATCTTAACTCACGTCGGGACCAAATGCCACATACCTAGTTCTTGCAAAGGCCGGGAAGAAGCACAGAAAGTGTTCCGCCGTCTTTTCCTCTTCAAAACAGGATGGGCATATGGAGTTGTCAGGTACGCATATCGTTGTCAGGTGTCTATGCCACGTGAAGTGACCGGTCAACAGTCTGCAGTCTCGCCTGTTAAGTGAGAGCAAGTGTTTTGATAGCCGTTCTGAGGTTGAAGGTAACATAAGTTTTGCCCATCTGCAACCTTTCGATGCCTCCCAGTCATTGCTGAGCAAAGTATTCGCCCAGTTTCTGATGGTGGCATCGATGGCCGAAGGTGGGAGTGCTATAGCTGGTTGCGGGCCGAGGAACACCTGATCCGAGCAAATTCTGGCCAAATGGTCAGATGTCTCATTCCCAGGTACTCCCGAGTGACCACTCACCCAGAGTAAAGCAAGTTAATTAGGTTTACTAACATAGTTTAATCGAGACTTGCATTGCCGAACTAGTTTGGAAGTAGTTAGAGGGCTGGCCAATGCCTTGAGGGCAACTTGGCTGTCACTGCAGACACGTATACTCTTCCCCTCTACTTAGTTTCAACCACGTAGTCTATGGCCTTGAGAAGACCGAGGCATATTCTCCAAGAAAAGAGTGAAGCTTATCCCCATTATCTTCTATAAAAACTCCAGATCCTGACCCAGAGTCAGTTTTGGAGCCATCAGTAAATATTTGACAACCTGTAAGACCAGGCTCAGTGTTGGTATTTAACCAGTATTCAGCCTCAGGGAACTCAACGTTATAGAGGCTCATCAGCAAAGGAAACGGTGGCGTATTATCCTGTGGCATTGAATGCTTGGTTGTATGTGTAATGAAAAGTAAATGACAAAAATGTTGTGAATGTTTAATAATTTTCGATTGAAATAATTTTTCAAATATTCTTTGATGTTTGTCGAAGCCATTTATGACATTTCCGTATTAGTTATTCATATGAAATATGTCAGAAATTTTAAAAATCACATTGTGGAATTGAAATGTGAAACTGGGAACAGGGATGTCTTTGAAAGGGGAATTTGTAAGATTAATACAAAATTTAAAAAATAAATGGCTTTTGAATTCGCCGTTTTCTACAATTCCGGGATTTGAAAAGACTTATCCCGGGAAATTCGTAGTAAGAAAAGGCCGGGATCCCGAGGTTGACATGCCTAATATGTTCGTACATATATATTAACATATTTACACCCGAGCACATTGCACTTTTGCTGCTTACAATTCTTGCAGTTAGCAGCAAGACCCACTAGGCGGCAAGACCATGCAAATTCCCGCACGAAGAAAATACTGAACACGAACGAACCAAACCGAACCGACATCACATCAACCCGAAAAAGCACAAATAAGGCACTGCAGATTAATTTTCACTTTAAATTGGCTTCTTTAATTTTCATTCTCTTTTATTAACATAATTTGACATTAGGGTAGCCCACTTTTTAATAAATTTAATAATTATTTTATAATTTCAAATAGTGTACAATATACTATTATGGCTTGAAAGTATCAAAAAATTTTGTGTAATATTCTGCTTTCTTTTCGTCATTATTCTCATTCGTAAACTTTGTGTACCAATCAATAAGTTTGGTTTCCTTTGCTTTTTGCTCCTCATTCAAAGTTGCTAAATATCTTTCAATTGCCTTCTCGAATTTTCTAGATACCACTTTCAATTCAGCCATCAAATCCTCCTCGAATTTTTCCGAACCATTATTTGTAAAAGCCTGTTGAATTATTTTGGTCTGCTCTAATTCGAATGGCATATCATTAACATCCTGCAATATATCGGTGAGCGTAATCATCGATTCGAAAAGAGCCATAATACCCTCCTCTTCAACTACATTCGTATTGTCGACGTTGGTTTTTATAAAGTCCGCAATACGAGAAATATTCGCCTGTAACGAAGCACTCTTTTCGGGGAGAGCTTCCAGTTGGTCGAGCGCCTTCTTTAAAAGTGGGCGACCATTCACTGTTACATATTTAGCGAAACCAACTAAATCAACAAGGGTGGTTGTCATCACCAACTGACGAGATCTATTGAGGCCAGACTCCTCGGAAGAAGATGCATCTGCACCTTTGGTCAGTACGTTTGTTTGCTTCTTTTCAATTGAGACTTCACCTGCTGCACGACGCATGCGCGGAACAGCGTCAATCTGTCAAACAAAATTGATTAAATATTTATTCAAGTACTCACTGCATCAATTAAACCTACTTGCAACAACAGGCAAACGCCGTAAATTATAATAATTGCGCTCTTTAACATTGTTGCAGTTTTGCTGATCGTCTATAAATCGCTAGTTGCACTGAAGATTGCAGCTGCACATTTCAATTTATATACACTGGAAAAATGAAAAAAATATATAGGCATAAAACGCATATATTATATATTTTCATAAATTTCTATCAGCGCTAATAAATAAAAATAAAATTCTAATTAAATTTCATGTGATAATAGTGCCTGGGGTTTTTACATTCAAACGAACATACAAAATTTCTTATCTCTTTACATTTCTATGTATGTAATTATGTATGAATTCCAATTATTATTAGAGCTTATTAATCGATTACCCTATGCAGCAAACGTTTTTTTTTTTTGAACAAAGATCAGCTCTTAATTTTATTTTGATAGTTTTGAAACAAGTTATATCCAAAAAATTTATTTTACTTTCGTGCACCGTTGTAACCTGCCATGCAGCAGTGTTTGGCCGAGCTTCTCCTACCATTTGTGGTGTGCGTTTTTATATTATACCACAAACTGAGGGACCTACAGCTTTTGTGCCGAATCCGAACGGCAGATGTATTTTCATCGTAGAAATGCACTCGGAGGTTTGCCATTGTCTGCCATGAGGTGACCACTATTAGAAAAAAAATTGTCTATGTTTAAGTTTTTACTTTCCCTGGCTGAGGTTCGAACCTTTAGTTATAGCACGCACCGCTACCCACTCGACCACAGCAACCACTTACTTAAACAGCTGCTTTAAAAATAGTATTTAATTTGGGGTTCAACGAAAAAATACACACCATTAATTGGGCAAAAAGAAGCCAAAGAGCTTAAAGAAAAAAAAGTTGTCAAAAAAGGTGAAGCGATAGCTCGGAATGCCGCTCATTGTCCAGGTTCAAAGCTCAGCTGGGACTTGTAAAATCAAAATCATTGAAAAAGTGTTTTCTCACAGCGGTTAGCAGTACACTTTTTGAGACAGAAAATATTTTTTAAAGACTATCCAAATAAAATGTTTATAGAACCCTTCTTATAATGTAATTTTTTCTTGTAAACTTGTGTAACTAATCAAACATATGTACATAAGCACATGCAAGTGCGTATGTACATAAATTTAAATAGTTCACAAGAAATAATCGCAGCTGGAAATATGCAAATCTTTTCCGTATTCATAAGTTCAGGTTTCGGAGAAAAGCTTAAGCGTCCTCACATGCTCTACATAAAGGACAGATACTAGGCCCACTGGAAGGCATACGCCGCAACTATATAAAAAATTTAACCTAGTTTAAAAAAAATAGGGGTTATCAATCGTCGAATTTTTCCTCCCTCTTTTGATACCTTCCTCATAACCGTGAACCGGTTTTAATAATTCTTGCTTCATTTAAAAAGTGAAACTTCAAGGGTCCTTAATGCCTATGAGCTTATAAACATGGGTGCGGTCTTTATTGCCGTACAAGTTTAAAAACTATTTTCACATTGAGGAATCAACTAACAGTTAATTTTATGGAGTTTCGGTAAAAAAAAAATGCATATATGCGTCACTAAAAAAGCCCTGAAAAGGATTCTTAAATTACAAAAGCAACTTGATGTGCTTGATAACAAAAACCTGATTCATTAATGTCTTAGCATCAGCCCTCATACTTGAATAATTTGCCAATCAGTTTTGTAAATTATTTAGTTGGGCCCAAACATGAACAGTAATAATTTGGCACTTACACTATATAGCTCAGTGTTTGGCCGAGTTCCTCCTTTATGTGCGGTGCGCGTCTTTATAATGTACCACAAATGGAGGGACCTACAGTTTTGTGCCGACTACGAACGTCAGATATACTTATGCGAAGCTTTTTCCTGGCAGAAATACTATCGGAAGTTTGCCATTGTCTGCCATAGCGGCCACATAAACATAAACATTTACACATGCATTTTTTAGAATTTCAATTGAATTTCACAAGAGTCACAAAACAGCCGCTCCCAACTTTTCGAGAGCCTGCTGAGTGCTCACTTCATCCGCATTGGGTTATTTGAAGGTGCCATAACTGTACACAAAGTTCTCACCACATTCATCGCTTGATCCCTTGGGTGTTGCTGTAGCCAGCTATTTAATAATAATATTAATAAAATGTAAAGTATTAAGCTCAATGAGCAACGAACATACATTTTGAACTTCTAAAAAATTTCTTGATTTTAAAACATTAAATACACCTTATTAATCCACTAAATAACACAAATAATATTTCCGTGATTTTATCGATTGTTGACTGTGAATTGAATGCAATTTTATAAAATTGACCTTAATTTAAATGCACATTTATAAATTATTTTTAATTGATTCTTCTGCGGCGATCCCCCTCAAAATTGTTCACCTTATATTTGGCTACAGTACTTGACCGTACGTTTTTATCAGTTTCAAGTTCAAGGTTGTTCAATTTAAGCATTTGCCAATTTTATTATTATAAGATGGTCACTTAACTTCCACTTTAAAAAATGTTTTGCATTTTTAATTGAATTTAATTATAGATAGTAATATTGATATAATCACTTCAATAAAATTACTACCACTCCCAACTCCCCCCCCCCCCCCCGCCGCACATTTTTTGAAACAGTAAATATGTTTTCTTATTTGTCTCAAAAACTTTTCAAATAAAATTATTGCAAAACTATTTTAAGAAACTCGTTAAGACGACGTGTGCAAGCATTCATTGCCCAGTACTACAAAATCAAATTTTTGGTACACATGAGAAATGTTAACAGAATATGAAAATAGGCTTAAAATAAAGAAATACATACGTGTCTATTATAAAAAGTTCTATAAAAACAGAATGGGTGAACAGATTTTAATGATTCAGCCAGTTTTCAAAAGGTAATTAAATATGGATTTTTTCTCCGGTTGATCGCGCTTTAATTTTCATGTAAAGTTAAAAAATAACCAAAAATGTACGAAACAAAAATAAAAAAAAATAAACGACCAACATTTTTAACTCAAAATAATAGTTAAGATTTCATATTCATTTTTGTATTTTTATAATTTTTTTTTGTATTTTTAATGAATTTCGTACATTTTTGGTTATTTTTTAAATTTACATGAAAATTCATTTTTGTATTTTTATAACCTTTTTTTTATTTTCAATGAATTTCGTACATTTTTGATTATTTTTTAAATTTACTTGAAAATTTACATGAAAAAAAATTGTTATCTTAATAAAAAAAATCCAAATTTAATTACCTTTTCAAAACTCAAGCATTAAAATCGAATCGGTTCACCTATTCTGTTTTTATAGAACTTTTTATAATAGTATTACATTAGAAGGGAACTTCCACGGTCCTTTGAAGCTTAAAAATCGATTTTCTCAAAGTTCTGACGTGCTACAGCAAAACGCCGAGACACGTATTTCTTTATTTTAAGCCTATTTTCATATTCTGTTAACATTTCTAATGTATACCAACCACTGTCGTACTGTGTTATATTAGCTTTTTTTCTAATAGCAGTATAAAAATAATGAAAACCTGCAAAAAAAAACATGTAAATTTTTTTCAATCTGCATACCTATTTGAGTTTTTACATGTCTATTGACATGATAATTAAAAAAAAATCAACAATAAATTGATCACTATAAACGACTGTTAAGATTTTATATATTAGAAAACCAATAAAAGTTATATTTTAATAATTATTATTATATTATTTTATTTAGTAACAAATATGTTTAATTTTATAATTTTGTTGTGTTTCTTCTAGAGAGAAAATTTTAATTTCGAATTTTGAACGTTTTTCAATTTTTGTTTTTTGGTTTCATGCATCTAAAATTTGTAGACCGATAATTGAAGAGTATCAAGGGCAAATAATATTTGACATTTAAAATAAATTAATAATACTTTATTTACATACATACATATATAGGTTATACTTAAGACACAACGCTTACACAATATACTCATACAAATTCAGGTTTGTTGTTTTTTTTTTTTCGTTTCTAACTTATCATTACTACGAGTTAATTTGAAATTTATATTTAATTGTCTTATAATTATTTTATCATATATTTTATGCTGTGTTTGGTTTTAGTTTCTTTTTTTCAATTCTCAATGCGACTCAATTTCGATCGAAAATATATTTTTGTACAGCGGTAAAAACTTTGTCAGTGCAATAACTTGACTACTAATGTTCATCGCTGTCTTAAATTCTTCATACCACTCCAGTAATGGTGCATCAAACTTCCGTTCGTTCGGCAATAGCGTATCCACATATTCGCCCACTGTTCTATTAAATAATTTTGAGAATTCCACAAAACGTTTCTGCATTTCCAATTCGATCTGCAATACACCCGCCTTCTTCAACGCTTTATTGATAATCACATTTTCCGCTGTCGGTTGCTTTATGCGCGTGGTATTGTGCTGCTCCACAAATGTTTCGAAATTACTCGCCATCAACGTTTTCACACCGAATTGTGCGTATTGCGCTAGAAAATCATTGCCTTTGTCCATTTTAAGGGCATCTCCCACAGCCGCTATGAACGAGGTGCAGCTCTTTTTCACCACCTCCATTGTCGCACATTTCACCATCTCGATTGTATCGTCTTGTAGAAACTGGTTGACGACCGATCTCTGTTGCTCCAATGCATAATCAATCAAGAGTGTGACTTCGCGCATCATTATAGCTGCGAGCCGATCGCGCCCGCGTATATTAAGTGGCGACACTTCGGATGCTTCGCCAACACCGGCAACACGATCGCCCAAGCTGTCGCTGTCGCTATTACCGCCACCATCATGCGCATCAGCGCTACCCTCCCCGGACACATCGTCAACGCCAACGCCAACGCCGACGCCTTCAACACCAACATCCTCATAAACGTGTATGTTCCCTTCATCGCTATCATCATTGGCTACCTCTGCGCTAGCATTTTCATTGTTTGTTGCTGTTTTTGTTAATTGTGGCATCGCTTTCATTGTCACTTCGCTTCTCTCCTCATCATCCTCATATGTTTCGATTGTTGCTGTTGCTTCATCAGCATTAGCATCGCTATCGTCATTGTCGTTCATATCCAATGTTGTCTCCACGGAACGTTCTATGCTACTACTACTGGTACTGATGTCTTTTGCATTAACTGCCGGTTGCGTTGATTCCGTTGCGACCAACTAAGTATGTAAATAGATGTTTTGATTAATAGACAACATTAGTATTTGTTGTTTTTATTTTATAATTTTTTATTTTGTATGTAGTTTAAGGTCATATTTGTTTATACATAAATATAATAGGCAAATGCCAGAGACTCACCTGTGCTAAGAGTAATGCGGCGAGCAGCAGCAGCAGCAGCAGTGGCAGCATCGCTTTCTTCCACATTCTCTCAGCGAAAAAATGCTATACCACACACCAATGACTGAGATGCAACTGAAATTGTTTATCATGTCTATAGTCTTTTATACATTACACTTAATAAAAGAGAAATTGCAATATCTCTTTGATTTGTTTTGTATGTTTTGATATTTTCACACCCTACACGCAACAAGTGCAGGAGTCTTAGTTCAACGGAAAGAATACTCGTAACTGGAGTTGGTGTTATTAAATGCAACGCAAAAATAAATAAGTGATGAAAAAATTAATTACAATTTTAAAAAACAGCACGTAATATCAGGATTGAGTTTTGTGTAAAGTGTAAAGTGTCGCTGAAAAATGTTATTCATTAGGGCAATTCATCTTAACTCACCTTAACTTTGCGTGATTATTAATAGCTGTGCTCTTACGCCAATGACAAAACTGGTCGTCTGACTTTTATCAATGCTCTACGCCTAAGATTATGTCGGAAAAACTTGATTTTAAGAATTTGAAAGTTGCTTTTTCGTGTATAATACTCGGATAATTTTCATTAGAAAAATGTTGCACAGTTTCAGGCCGCGTAAATATAATTCCCGAGTAGCTTCGGACAAGCTCTTTCAGATACTAAGTACAAATGTGCATATATGTACATATGTAGATTCTTTCGAAATCAATACAACTTACTTATTTAAATTTTTCAAAAGTGTACCGTATCAACTGTACAAAATATGCGTCTGCCGGCTCAAATTTTTTATAATTCAGTTTTGGTGAATTTAAAATATATCTATATTTCTAAATTATTTTAATTTTAAAAATTCGTATTTTATTCCATATGCTCTTCCCTTTAGCTCCCCGTAGTCGTAGTGCGCCTCATATTCGCACTTGACCGCACCGATTTGCGAACTTGTTTTTAATTGGAATCAATTGCTTGCATTTTCAACACCCAATTACATACATAAATTCATACATAAAAATCACACGCGTTCAAAAATACACACTTACATATGCACATGAGTACATAGTTACACTTGGCGACAGGTGACTAAACAGCACGAATAGTTTTTGACAGTGTTGGCTTCTTTTGTTCCCATTAGAGATTCGTTCTTTCCTGATACGATTGGATCAATGAATTTTTAAGTTTGAACATAAGTTCGTTACGTTTTTGAGCTTTATCGCACATTATTGCACTATTTCAATATAACACATGAAAAATGAAGTACTAAATGTAAACTAAATAACGCACGTTTTCTGTATTAAAACAAGCTTGAACACAAAGTTCCACATTTATTTTCAATATACTCGTTTAATAAGTAATTTTTTTTAAATATGTAATGATGAGACGAGCTGCCACAAGTTTTATCAATTTTTTTATCATTTTTATTGAAGCTTTGCCACTGAAAAGTACCGTCCATTAACAAACTTATGAACTGATCCAATTTAAAGTTATCCTGAAATTATTGCTCGGTAGCTTTTATGTTCCCTTGTGTATGCAAGTATGCAAAATATTATGTACGTACATACATACATGTACATTTGTATGAGCTAATATCAACGAACATTGTGAGTGACTTTCAATGGAAAAATAATGCTCCTCTGCAATGCTTTCAGTTGCGTTTTGGGATAGCTTCTCTTTATATCTCAATGAATTCTTTATATTTATGACTTGAATACATACAACTCCCTACTACATATACGATATAAATACATTTGAGCATATACATACATACATACATATGTATCTACATATCTACATCTGCATATATACCTACGCTTTTATGCATGTGCTCATGTATAAAGTATATGTACGTGTATTTAAAAAACATATCTACTCGTATAAAAATATCACAGAAATGCATAAGTATAGTAGTATGTATAACTTAATCGATGACAACAATTTAATGTTAATTATAATATATGTATGGTATGTTGGTATGTCAGTACCGCAATCCCAAAATAAAGCAGCTTTGAGTAAGTACACTGGATCTATCTGTATTTGTGTTGAGTTGCAGTTTCTAGTGCCTATTGTACTAAGGATTGCAAGAAGTGTTACGCTAGGTTTGAATCTACATTTGTTTGTATGTAGGTACATATGTAGGTATGTATGTATGTATGTACATACATTAGACAACAAATGAATAAGTACTCATCAAAATATGGAGAACTTGTGGCTAATAACTTTTCGAGTACAAATGCACTGAGGTCTGGCTCATATAACCTGCTAAGTGTATAAGCTTTGCACTGCAAGAAAAATAAGTAAGTTTTTATTTAACATTTCGCCGTCGCTATAAAATGATTACCATACATGTACTTACGGCAGTGGTCATATCATTTGCAATCAAATCAAAAATTACATAGTTTTCCCATTATATTAATTTATTTTCAATTAAAGTTCAGTTCCATTTCTTACATGTTTTAAACTTTGTAGAAAACTATAAAAAAAATTTTACGACTTTCTTCCATATCAAAATAAATTTTACTTACAGAGAAAAAAGTTCAAAATCTATATAATTTGTTGCATCTTTTTATTTTAGTTTTCTACTAATTGTAAGCTTGATTTAATATGGTTTGAAATATAATACAACGTAAGGAATTTTAATTGAAAATTTTAAAAAATAAATAAATGATTATAAATGACCAACTACATATGTATGTCATTTTGAATTGAGTTGCTAACTATATGAGCGATACGTGTGTAAGTATTGCTAAGTTTGAAAGAGCTGCTTAACAAATTGAAAATCCTTGGAAAGAAGCTAAAAATTTTCTAAATCTAAAAATTATATACGAAATTTTAATTCGTTATTATAACGAATGGGCACTGAGGTTTACACAACGCCAAAACAGGTTTGTTAACAAAAAACAGCACTTTGAAAAAAAAAAAAAAACGTTAAATAATCTATAAAAACACGCATTTATCCTTATCACAATTTTAAGTCACAAACTATTGGAATATTTTCATTCACTAGAATCCTATTAAACAAAAATCGGCGAATTGTCCGATGTGTACTTATGTACGTACATATGTATGTATATGCTAACGTGTTTGTACATTGAAAAAAAATTCTAGCCTAGTCGAAAGTTATGCCAAGTACATACTCGTACACTCTTTCTTTAAAATTTCAAATGCTTTATACATTCGAACTTACGAACTGTGGGCTCTCATTTAAAATTGTTCATGTCAGGATACGTACCTACATACATACATAGATACATACATATGTATGTATGTATGTGTGTACATATTAGTATAGAAGAAGTTCACCTATTGTTATCAATTTACATTTTCAATCACACAGCAATCTGATTTCTAATAAAATATTTAAATTCTCTGCTCTTAATTATATTGTGCTCAAATTTCATTATAACTTGCATCAACATTTGATTCTTCATCCCTTGCAAACCAATTAAGATGTTGAAGAGCAATTTAAAAAAGTTTATATAGTCATTACTTGTTACTGTATATGTACATATGTGTGTACTTACATACATATCTGCACATGTTTGAATGTTGGTTTTGATAAAAATTGTGGCAAACAAATTATTTCATATGTGTTCTTACCGAAAGTTTAATTTAACAATATTTGGGCAACTAAGGTTGTAACAAATTTGTATACCATCAAATTTAACGGTTTTAAAAATAAAAATTATTTTGCACTTATTAGAAATAATATACATATGTATGTATGTACATACATTATTGACTGAGTAACTTGGAAGAGCGAATTTAGCGATGGTTTTCTAAATGTAACACAATATTTTCTTTCATTTTGCTGGATAGAATTCTTTCTTTTTCATTTTTAAAACAACATCAAATAACGCACTTAAAAAATAATTTAAAAAAAAATTTTTATTTTACAATTTGAACTATTTATAAACATATCTATTACCTATCGTGAGTTTTCCAAAATCAAAACTTCCAGAAAAATAAAGTTACAATTTCCCATTTACTATATGCCTCATACTGTTAATACTCTTTGATATTGGACAAGCAAAACGGAAAGCTGACAATATTCTTTACTTAGCTTAATTTTATTTTTAGTTATATGTTTGTATGTGATTATTTGAATTATAAATTAAATTTCGCTTTTATGGACTCAATTTAAAAAAAACTGGAAGTATACGAGTATTAACGTTTTAAGGAAACATAAGAAGTTACTTTTTGTTTTGCATATGCACAGAACTAAACATACATATGTAAGTATGTATGTAAGTTTTCATGCGTACAGTTCAAAAAACTGTGCAAATATTTCCACTTTCTTCTCCGAGTCCATTTCTTCTTTAAATGTTCTATACCATTCGATCATTTTGTGTTCGTTTTCCCGCTGCTCGTTCGTTAAATTTTCTAAATATCTGTCCATTCGAGCGTTGAGCTTTTCGATGAAAACTAGAAAACGTTCTAAGAAATCCACCTGTAACTTATCCAAACCACTCTTCTTCAACGACATCTCCAAATACAAATTCTCCGTTGTGGTATTATCCGAAGCCGCTGTGTTATGGCGCTCGACAAGCTCTGTAAATAATACTACCATGTCGTAAAGCTCGCCCACCTTTTCATTGGCAGTTAGTTTTTCCACACGTTCAGCACGTGCAACGAAATCCGAGAAATCACGCAAGTGCTCTTTTAGTGGCTCGGTGGGTAACTTGAGTGTCGCCGCTTCTTTAAGAACGTTGCGAAAAACATTACTACCATGCTCGACCGTAAAATTTGAGAGCAAGGAGAATTGTTCAAGCGTGTAGAATAGTAATTTATCGCGCTCGCTTTCTTCGTGGTTTGTGTGACTTTTCTTACTGTTAAGGATGTCGTCATCGCTGCTGGCATCCTGACCTACGTTAAGGGGAACTGCTGACTTAGTAGTTGATACTGCAGCAGGCGTCAACGGATCGGTTGTTGTGGTAACTTCATTGGGTTGGGGTAAGGCGTTAATAACCTATTTATGTACATATGTATGTACAGATATAGATGGGTATATAATTATTTATTAAATATGTGCTTACATACATACGTACACACCGATACTTTAACTCACAAGAGCCCTGATCAGCATTTACCAAAACAATCGCAGATAATCCTGTTTTTAAAAAGCTGTATGTAAAGTTTTTGAACTTCATTGTATAAATTTGTAAATAAGGGCCGTTGTCAATTATAGTGACGTTATATATGTATATATGTATGTATATATAGAAGTATGCATGTTTCAATATATTTCGTTGTATTTTAAAGTAAAATAAAATAATTGCTTGCATACTAACCTGCAAACGACACAGCAAACAGCAATGCAACAATGTGATTATAGCAAACTTAATTCTTTTTGTCATTTCGGTATGTATTATGGCAATTTTATTAATAAAAAATATTATTATTATTGTGTTATTGTTTTAATAAAAAATCGTCTGATTTCTAACGAGAACCAATACACACTGAACCATTGTCTAGTAATTATTTAATACGAAAATCATTTTACTATCGTCCAAGACTCGTAAATGCGAAGACAATATTTATGTATATTGACAGAGCACGTTTAATGTGCAATATATACATATATGTATAAAGTTCAGCACGGTCAAGTTTCAGTATGAGTTCTCTTATGCGTTGAGCTTCGGTGACGATAGAGCTGATATCAGATCAAAATTGTTTTTTTGTTTTTTAATAAAAATGAGGTTTGACTAAAATGCTCAGAAAAAATTAAATACACCTCATTTATGATGAATTTGAGTTAAACAGATTTGCAATTAATTATCTTACGCAGTCAATAAATACCGTTATTGTTGTTCGTTATGAACTAAACTTAACTTAACGAAAATAGTGTCAGTCATGAAAATCTTTTGAACAAGTGTTACTTTGGGCCTCAAAAACTTTTCCATAAGTCTCCTATAATGCCCGTACTGCTGTGTTTAAGTTATTGCCAAATAGTTACTTCATCATTAGATGCCGCCATAAAATAATATGGTCTTACAGATTAATCTATTTATTTATTTTTCTTCTTTATTCTAAAATTTATTTTTTTAAGCGGTTAAGCGCTAATCGGGTAGAACGAAATAGTAAACTAGTAGTAGCTAGTCGCCAGTCATTTTAATAAAAAACTGAGCTTCTGACCTTAACTAGCGAAATGAACTCCTTCTTTGTGTTAGTACAAAAATCGCATTCAAGCCTAAGGCGAAATAGAATAGACAACTAATAATTTTTGGAAGTTTGTTTTCTCAATTATGAGAAGAGCAAATCTAGTCCAAGCATAATAGATAATGGAATAGGATTTTGAAACCAAAGCTTATTCATTGTTTTAAATTTGACTTATTGGAATTAAAGTAAGAAATATTATGAGAAAACGCATTTATTCAATTTCTCATACAATTTTAACTTAATTTATCTCTTTTCATAACAGGAAAACAAGTAATCCTAGATGTTATGCACGATTGAGCGAAACAAAGGTTGCGCCCATAGCGATACCGCTTTTCCTCTCTTTGTGATTTTGACAGCATCAGCTGATTTTGCTGCGTCACACTGGTAAAACTGGTTTTTTTATAGGGTAAACGAACCCATTTCTGGGCACTACAAATTGTCTGTACTTTGACGCTCTCTTTCTTTATATTAACCAAACCACGAATAATACTGTTGTTTGTATGAGTATACATATTTTTTAATATTATAGTGTTTACGTAATTGTCATGATGATGAATTATTACCCTGAAAAAAGCACAGATGTCGGGATACTTACTCTACTTTACATTTCATTCGCATTTTTTTTTGTTTTGTTATCTCTCCCTGCTCAACCAGTGTGACGTCACGCAAAGGCAAATCCTATCTATCATTCTTGGATGTTATGCACACAAAATTTGTCTCTGATAAAATATTTCTCAAGCATATTGAGAGGACTTATATAATTATGTAAAATATCAATATCGCTTTTACAAAACTATTCACGAAAAATTGTGTAAACTCCAATAAAATATTAGAACGTTAGAAATTTTGCAGACTCTCAGTTTTGTATGTAGCCAACAAATTAAGTTTTGTCAAAAAACATAAATTACGTCTGGGCTAACTGAGTTTTTACTGAAATAAATATTCAGTTTATATAATTTTACCAATAAATTAGTAGTTTTATGTAAAATAACTAATTTTAAAATATAGATATAATCTACCTACGTTCCTATCGATTAGACGAAATCTCTGAAAATTCTACTGTTAATGAATAAAATGCAACACTGAATCAGTTGTTTATTGATTTTTTCAACTATTTGTTCCTGCACAATTTATTGAATACGACGAGTATCACACACTTACTCGTTGTATTGAAACGTCAAATTTGACAATTTTTTCTTCACAATCATATCGTGTGAAAAAAGTGAGTTAGGTGTTGAAATCTATATTACTATTGATACATCTTATTAAAACTTATTTTTTCAACTATATTTTGGTTGTTTTATATAAGTTTATTTCCTGCGGAATCTAAAAGTAGTTGCTGTGTTGATGAGTTAAATAAATTGTAGCGCATTGTGATTGTGTAACACTCGATTGGGCATTGCTAACATGCACTATAATTGACTATTCATTAATATTTGTAGGTCTTTATAAATAGTAATTAATAGCTGGTTGTTGCAATTGTGAAAACGGGTGGGATTCGATATAGCGCCGCATAAGTTTGGTTTACTGTGGCTAAACGCGTAAACCAAATTGAAAAATTCCAATGCACATAGATGAACAACAAAATAAACTTTTGTTTAACTATCTTTTTGCAAAAATCCGTCCACAAATTTTAACAGAATTTAACTTTAAAAATGCTCTTTTTTTTGCATTTTTCACATATATGGTGTTGGAATTTCATTCACTGCAGTTAATATCGAGCCACTAATGCATTCATTTTGGCACACACATATTACTAACACATTGTGCTATCAGCTTTTGCTGTTTTTAGAAACTAAAACTATTTAAATACTTTGCTTTTCTTAAACAAATAGTTGCATTTTTAAGCCCCGCACAAAAGACTAAAATTCTTGCCAAATGCATCTGTCAAACTACTGAAAACAACGAGCGAAGAAGAAACAAAATGGAAATTAATATTACCCAGTAAGCTAAAAGTACGCGGAAAGTAGTTGTGAGATACGTTTCAAAAGTATATACACCACAATTAAGGTCTGTGGGATTTTTCAAAAATAAATATTTCGTGATATATTGAAAATTTTGTAATTAAAAATCGCGCGATTTTTAAATATATGTATATTTCGCTATATATTGAAAATTTGTAATAAAAAATCGCGCGATTTTTTATTACAAATTTTCGCCTGCGGCGCTTTTCACTAATAAATATATATTTCGCTATATATTGAAAATTTGTAATTAAAAATTGCGCGATTTTTTATTACAAATTTTCGCCTGCGGCGTTTTTCTCTAATAAATATATATTTCGCTATATATTGAAAATTTGTAATTAAAAATCGCGCGATTTTTATTTTTATATATTTCGCTATATATTGAAAATTTGTAATTAAAAATCGCGCGATTTTTTATTATAAATTTTCGCCTGCGGCGCTTTTCACTAATAAATATATATTTCGTAATATATTAAAAATTTGTTATTCAAAATCGCGCATTTTAACATACTATGTAATGAACTCACATTTTGTCTGGAGTTTAATAAAAAATGTTTACTGGGTAACTTTGTCTCCCTTTTGTATGGAAAAAGTTGGATTTTTGCCCATTTTCAAAGGCTTCCCTAGGGCCTCACCGTGGGTCTAGAGGAACCAGAGGGGGCTCATGGAAAAGTTTATTCTTTCCCCTTTCTAACGGTGTGCTGGGGGGCGGTGCCACTCCCCTCCTTCACCGCCCACCACCCCCTTTTTATGCGGCGCTATACCGAATATTAACCGTGAAAACTTCTTTTCTTTTTAACTGTCCCGCAAAAGACTATTAATTTATGCCAAATTTAATATAGTTGCAATATGTTATTGAAAAGTTACATAACCTCTGTTCGGTCATCAGCAGCAAACGGCATCTACCGCTCGCACACAAATGTGTAGTTTTTAGTATTACTATATATTTAGTTATATGCATTAACTTAATATTTCTTTTCCCAAAATCAGCATTGGAAATGGCTCTCCGTGGTTTCAGCTTGCCCATGCAGCGTCAGCTGTTCAAACAGTTGATTAAATCTGTACAAAATGGCAGTGTAGCCTCTGTTCACACCTTGGACCGAATTGGAAGTCGGGAAATTGTCGGGCACGGCTGGAACGGTACCGCCAGCTATGCCGATCGCACAGACTACCCAATGCCTGCGATTCGCTTTCGAGAGCTTACCAACGAAATTAAGGCACTCCGCGAAAAGGAGAAACAAGATTGGAAGAAACTGAGCCACGAAGAAATTAAAGCACTCTACCGTGCTAGTTTCTGTCAGACCTTCGCAGAGATTCAGGCGCCAACCGGTGAATGGAAACAACATATTGGCATTGGTCTTATTTTCGTCAGTTTGGCCATTTGGATCGCTGTTTTAATGAACTTATTTGGTAAATATATGAAAAACTGCTAACTGAAATAACTTAACTAAAACAATTTTTTAGTTTATGATGAACTACCAGTTACTTTCGATGAGGAGCACCAGAAGGCACAACTAAAACGCATGATTGACTTGGAAATCAATCCCGTTACTGGTTTGTCCTCCAAATGGGATCATGATAACAAAAAATGGAAGTAAATTTGATTAGCTGAGTAATATGTTACCTGCTGCTTATGCACCTAATTAATAAGTTTAAATCAATTAAACCGTATGATTATTCATTGAAATGTATAAATTGCAGCAATTGTTTTTGCAATAATAATTATATTGGCTATTAGCTGCGATATATTTAAAACGATAACAAAACAATCATGCGTAGAACTAAAAAAAAATATTAAATGGAGCTTTGACAAAATCCTGTTATTAACACGGAAGTATAAAAACCATGTCAGCTGTGGTCGAGTGGGTAGCGGTGCGTTCTATAATTTGATAAGGAATATTTACCATATAGAGTATTTTTCTTAAAGCGACCACATCACCGTAGGCAGTGGCAACCTCCGAGTGTATTTCTTTCAAGAAGCTTGTAAAATACATACATCTACGGTTCAGAGTCGGCACAAATCTGTAGGTCACTCTATTTGTAGCATATTATAAAGACGCACTCCTCAAATCGTAGGATTAGCTCGGCCAAATACTTAGCCATGAAGTTTAAAGCGCCAAATTGTTATTAGATACATTTAAACATTGGGAATTTTCTACATTAAAAACCCATCATTTGTTGTACGGAAAAAAATTATATATAAAAAGTATAAGTAGATAGATAGAGTGTGGCCATTTAAATTCTTAATATAATCCCATATAACAGTCGGTTTAAAGTATACATATGTATATATATATAATGATGTCCCATTTGAAATTGGCTATAGATCGCCATTTGAGTATTGGGGATAAATTCATTGCATTCGTGTTCAGCAACCGTATGTTTAGCAGTCGCAGGGTTGTATCACGACAGGGTGACTTACTTAAAAATACAGCACCTCTCAAACTGAAAGATTAAATTTATTGGCACTGAACATTTGTAACAATATGAAAGTCCCATCAGAACGTGTATTGTAGAGAAGGCTCATTCTAGTCCATTCCGACTCACATTTCTTAGATTTAGAGAGGTACACCAATCGCATGCGATGCGGTAGCAACATCGTTGTGAATGGAGTTCAAAAAGGAGTTAATACTTGTTTTCCTTAACTGCTACGGGTATTTAGCAATACTCATATATAACAGTATAATGAATTTATATGTCAAAACGAAAGTCTGAAGCTGCTCTGAGCTATTAATATTCGATCCATTATTTTCAATGTTACGGGCTATACTATTCAAAAGATGTGCTCCAAAAATATTCACTTTTTATTTTATTAATTTTCTCTTATTCAATACCAATGTTACTTGACCTTTAAGTAAATTTTGTTAATCGAACTACGAGTATAATTCAAAGATTGTTTAACACTTATAATAAAAATTAATTAACATTTTGTTTATTCGAAAAATAATTAAAACAATGTTTTTAATTTACTATAGCTTTCTCAAATCTGAACTGATTTCATATGCCTGGAAATCGAATGTTGATTTGGTTTCAGGTACTAGCAGCCAAAGGTTTGTAATCGGCGATGTCAATTCACGATATTAAAAAAAAAAGGGTTTCTTCTATAAAACGTGGTATACTTTTAGGCGCTGAACGTACACGTTTACACCGCGCGATACCCTTTCTATTTAAACCCATATGTTTAACATCGGTAAAAAAATAACGGAGTTATTACGATTGAATATTGCACTGAAACCTTTCACGAAGAAAATCTTTGCATTACTGTAACTTCCACAAATCTGAACCGATTTCAATAAGAGCATCTGAGGACAGGGAATCGCATGGTTATGTTACCTATGCTATCAGCTACAATGATAATTTTAAATAGTGATGTCAATTCGTGATATTACCAGCAATAAAAGGGTTTCGTCTATAAAACGATGTCTACTTTTAGGCGCTTAACATATACGTGTTTATAGAAAGGTGCTTTAAGCAATACCCTTTCCATTTATACCCATATGTTTGAAATCGGTCAATAAATGACAGAGTTATAACGATTTTTGTGTTAGAAGACACCCTTGCTGCTGATTATGGTCGCCTGGTAGAAAAATTAAAATTTGCAGTTTGAAAAAGCAGCTTCGAAAAAAGTCAAGGGTTTTGGAAAATTCACTATATCTTCTGCAATTCTATACCGATTTCGACGATCTTGGTATCAAATGAAAGAGGAAGGTTTGGCGAAGCCACAGCTGAGGTTAACTGTGCAAAGCGCCTAAAAGTAGACATCGTTTTTAGATGAAAACGTTCGATTGTAAAAAAATTCAACGATGTCCAGTATATTAAGGATTATTTACACTCTAGGCGCGGCAATGAAGTTATTTCCTTTCACCTGGTATCAGTTTTATCAAAATCGATTAAAATTTGGTGAAGTTATACACAATTTTTAATAGCACTTCAACCTAATTTTTAACTTACCATAACTTCAACAAATCTGAACCGGTTTCGATAAGATTTGCATATTTGCATTAAACTTAACTTTATTAATTTAGTTAACGTTTAAAAAATAAAAATGTACAATGCATATCGAGCCTTTACCGCCATTTTAGCGTAAGCGACAAAAACCAAATTTTACAGGAGAAGGTTTTTTTTTAATATTTTTTTTTTTTTAAGAGTGAATGTCGCTTACGATAAAATGTAAAGTCGTACATCTCCATAACTATAACGATTAGCGAAACAATATTTAGCCAGATGACGTATTATCAGTTTTAGAACAGTTCTGCATCAAAAAGTTAATTTTGGAAAAAATGTCGCTTACGTTATTTTCGCGGTTAGGGCTCGATATGCTTACCATAAGTCACATTTCGGACAATTTTGTGTTTCAGAATAAAAATGCGTGAATTCACTATTTTTTTTTTTCATTCAGTTATATTCAGAAAATGTTTTTATTATTTTTATTACATAAATTCATCAGGGTATACTTATCAGTTTCTTTCAGCAGCTGTTATGTTATAATTATAAGTTTAAAGCTTTGTTAAAAAGTGGAAAAAAAATATCAAGAAATTTTCTTCATAATTTCGAGCTTTCTCCTCCCAAGTGTAAGAAGTATTTTGAGTACGCAGTTTCATAAATTATCCAATTTTTGTATTATAATGTGGACGATTCAAGTTGCTAGAGATTGCAGTTGAATCTAAAAGGACTAAGACTTCTGAAAAATAGTGTATGTTAATTAAAAATTCTTTAAAATAAATCAATAAAACGTAAGCGGCACACAATATTATTTTGAATTTGGTTGCAAATCGTATGGCTTCCATTGTATGTGGGTGAGGACAATCTTCGAAGGAATTTTTCGTTTTTATTTGTATTTTTAGTATTTGTTGTATTATTTCGTCTAGTTTTGTCTTTATGTGGGTTATTTCGTAATGGAAATAAATTATAAAAAAAAACCATAAAAACATATCGCATCTTTAATAATTGATTCAAATACTTGTGTCCAAAACTTTAATGTTGTCGAAAAAAGTGCTCAAAGTTTCATCACATTCGTAGTATGCCGATTTATTTAAATTTTATGTATCTACATTATTTTTAGAACCAAAAGTTTTAGCAAACGATGCATTTTTTGCAAGTTCGAAAATATTAATAAATGTGCGATATGTTCGTATTATGGGAATTCATTTTTAAATAGCTAAATTATTTATTTATTTTAATTTCAAATAAATACCATTTGGGCAAATTGCATATTTATTCATATACATATACTTACATACAGTTAATGTAAACATTTTGTTTACTAAATAAAAATAAAATATAATAATGCATGTCAATCTTTTTTTTTTTTTGTTTTGTAGATTTTTCTTTGTAGTTAGTAGCAAAAACTGCTGCACAATACTTCTTTCGCTGCAAGATATCGAAACTTCTGAATCATTGCAATATCTTTTAGTTACATGCGTATGTATAGTAGTTATGTATGTATGGTATATGTTGTATAGCTAGACATGATTTTGGTTTGTAGATTATAAAAAGTGATAAATTTATAAATTTTAAATATACATACATACATACATAATATTAGCACATTTGTTTATAGCTATCAATAATTATTTTCACACTTTTGATACATACTGACATACATAGATGTATACATACGAGTATGTTGTATATATGTGTGTACATTTTTGCAAAATAGTTTCAAATATTTCTTTTCTTCTCCTTTCACGGTTGCACACTGGCAAAGACATAGGTATGTATGTATGTTCTTACTCCCTACGTGACTATAAACTCTATTATAAATTATTTTTTTTTTACTATTTTGTTTTCAGATTTCGTATCCAGGAATTAGTGTTTCAAAATCGACACTAAAATTATTATTTTGTTTGAATGTATGAATATTTATCATTTGGAACCTAATGCTTAGTTTATATATTTACAAACATTTTGTTAGTATGAAATAATTACAATATATATAAATGTATGATTGTAGTTAGTTTTGGTACATACATACATACATTGCTAAGTATGTATGTAAGTACACACGTGCTCATCAGATAAAGTTAAATAGTTTTTACATGTTTTCACTCTCTTGTCGTTTGATTATTAAATTAAAATATTAAAAACAATAATTTAAGTCGGGCTTCTGCAACCGATTGATATAATGCTTTACATTTCACATGATAGATACATCTGAGATTCGACCACAGCGGTCGCTTTAACTAACGCCGTAGAAATCAAAATCTCAAACTTTGTGCAGTGTTTACAAAACTTTTAGGAATGTTATGATGTAGTAGCCATCAAAATTTCTTTTTTCAGACTTTTTAAGAAAAATTTTAGGTAAGCAGTTTTGCAGTTCATTCAGTATAGTACATGAGCAAGTTTTAGGTGTCTAAAAAATACTGTTGATTTTTGATTATCTTTTAGCCTTTTATTTTACAAGCTGCATGAACACAGGTTTTTTTTTTAGGAGCCGATGCAGAAAGCTTCACTAATCAAACATCTATTTTTAAACTATCTGAAACTTGCGTGTTACCGTTATTTAAAATCGGAGGGATGTAAAACAATATAGGTCCATTCCTTCACTTTTCCTGTAAAAAACTTCCAGACTAAATCCTGTGACTTCGGACAAGAAGAAAGTCGCAGTTACTCTCTCAAGTGCGCTCTCAGTTAGAGTTGTTTTGAGTACGGGAATGCTTTTTGGACTAAATCCTGTAAAAAAACTGTAGATAAGGAATGGACCTTACGTTCGAAAATTTTCTAATAAATTAAAAAAAAAAATTTTACATTTTTATGGGCATTAATATTTGACAAAAAAAAAAATGTTTGAGTTGAATGTACGAAGTTTGAAACTTTTTTTTAATGGCTTTACATCTTTCCAACAACGTTTTCCAGAAAAATACAAATGTATTTCAGAAAAACACAAATGTATTAATTAGTTTCGTCTTTTCTGAAATACATTGGCGTTATTCTGAAATACATTTGTGTTTTTCTAAAATACATTTGTGATTTCCTGAAATACTGTTGGACAAGGTGTATTCATAGAATCAATTCAAATTTGATTGAATTTGAATTTAATTAACAAAAGTTAAGAGCGTGAAAGTCTGAAAGAACTTTTCAACTTAATTTGATGGGCGCAAGAGTGTGTTGAATTTTTTGTGTCTGTTTTCTTTTAACTTAATAGGCTACTTTACTTTGTATGAGTATGTACGTATGTTTGTATATAGCTCGACGGTTAGGAAGTGCGGAGAAATCGGCGTTTTATGGTAGGTATTCTATTTTTGATTTTTCGTAATTTTTTCGATTTTAGTTTTGTATGTATGTCTTAGCTTAGCAGCGGTTATAGAAGGTTTTTCCAACAATTCATTCAAGCATATTATATTTACGATACCATGATTTGCTAAGCAAGTCGTATGTTTATAATTTATTAAAAAAAAAAAATACATTTTGTTTATTAAGTGCGAACAGGAATGAGTATGAAAAAGAAAAGCTTTAAGAATATATGATGCCATGTATACGGGGTGCGGCTTGAGTAAATTAAAAGATCATTTGCAAAACAAAAAAATAAAATAATGTGTGGCAGCATTTTTGTTCTACAGAGACGCATTTTAACATCATTTTTAATTTGCATTTTTAACAAGTGCATTTAAAAGTGTAATTTTCGTATATTTCAGAATATATGTATGTCTACACAGAAATCACAAACAATCTACATGTCTTTACATAACATTCTGAAATTATTCATATTATTAAAGGCTGCCTTGTTGCCGTAACAAATAAAACTTTCTTAAATTTAACTGCTTTCTTTAAATCGTGCGATTAAGTGCCGAAAGTAGTGCAAGAAATTTTATTTGTGCATTTAGATTTAAAATAAAAATTATCAAAATATTTTATAAAACGCGAAATTAGCTTATAAAGATTATAAGTAAAAATAAACATACAATTGAAAAAACTCCCCTCTAGTTTAACTAGCTTTTTTGTTTTTAGTTTTATAGGCCTATTTAAAAATATTGTTGTATTGTTGTCAAATTTTTTGATTTAACGTTTAAGCAGAAAATATTTACCTGCTCTTATGGAACAACGAGATTTATAAATTATTTTATTTTTGTTGTTATTGTTTCCGACAGAGTGTGATACGTGATGTTTTTAAACGAAGTTGTGCCATTTTCTGCCTGGTTTGGTAGACAATCCGTTTTCGGTGTTTGTCTTATTTTCAGTGTAAATGTTTGTTTATTAATTTTAAGCTTTTGTATGATAGTGGAAGCACGAAATGAATTTTATATGAAAATATTACATTCATATAAAAACATGCAAGTTATCTAAGGCAGTTAAAATGTTTAAAAATGTTTATAGCGCAACCGAATACACGCCATGTTTAAATATTTAAATTTTTCCTGTCTGTCGGATATTGCCGCTAAAATCGGTGTTGCACTCCCTAAACAAAAGTCTTGTTATCTTTCATAACTAATATACAAAATATGCATCTCACCTCCTATTACCATATCTAAGTAGACAAACACGCACATACATAAATATACTTACAAATATACGAAGCCATGCATATGAATATTTGATTTGTTTTGATTTGAAGCGAATATGAGTATGTTTGCATACATACATACACACATATCTACATACATATGTATGTATGTATGTGATAGATAGTTTTGTTAATTGTTTGATTAAACAGTAGTTACACTTTGGGCTTACAGCCCAACGCGACACGCTACTCGCGCACAGCAATATTACATCCATCCAAATGCTTTACTCCGCGCCCGCCGAACTATCTGGTGTAACATTGGAGTCTAAACTCGCACAATCAGATTCTTGATCTTGATTTTCGGAATAGTTCGCTGCCTCCTGTAAACGCATAAGCATATTTAACTGCAAAGGTGTGAGAGAAAAAAGAAAAACTGATTGAAAGAAGAAGTTTACTCAATGAGATAGTATCACGTCTAACCAGTGGATCGGGATTGTCACTACTGCTGGCTGCCACTCCTTCCAGGCCGACGTCTTCGGCGTTTATTTGTCGCAATGGTGGCACCGAATCTGGACCATATGGCCATGGATAGGAATTGCGTATGAAAATGGATGGGTCATTCCATGCGCCACCTCGTCGTCCATACAATTGTACACCTTCGCGCACTGCTTCGATCAGATATGGTGAGAGATGATAGTTCCATATGTCTGTGAACCAAACTTGTGAGTCTTTCAAGTCCAGCGGACAAGCGAGGAAGAGGCGTGGTCCGATTGTTACATCACTGGAGCTGTGCGCTTCCAAGAACCGATTTATATGCTGCCACACGCTAGGCAACCAAGCGAGCACAGTTGCCAGTTCGGGTTGGGGATGGCCTGTCTGTAGTTCGAGTTCGAACAGACGGCGGCGCATAAAGCGGCCGAGAAAACCCTTCACCGGCTCCATATGGTTGGCAGTTAGTACCTTTAATGATTGGTATAAGAAATTATTAAACGGAAAGAATTAAAATTCCGACTTGAACTTACCCATCGGAAGTTATGATGCAACTGCAGATTGGTTGTATTGCATGTGGCCTGTGACATTGTGCCAATTATACAGGGCAGTTTGCCAGCAGGACCAGCGCTTAGCAAGCAAGAGAAGACGTCACCCAAAGCGGACGCGTGATGCAGATTATCTAGAATGATCACAGATGGCAGTTCAGAAGCGCCATTCGCGATGGCTGCTTGTTCGGCAATATGACCCAAATATTGACGCAGCTCCTTTGAAGATTTATGGTCAACACTGTAAAGAATAAATTAAATCAATAAATTGCCAAATTTCATATTGTAAAACTTACTTGAAAGTTGCAATCGCTTCCGAGGGATTGCCACGGCCTGAGCGCGCTACCAAAAATTCCGCCAATCTTCGCGCTAAGTAGGATTTGCCAGTGCCGCTGGGCCCGCACAAGATCAGCCTCCTATGTTCGTTAAGCAAGCTGATGTAGCGATGAACAATGCTGCGGGGTATCAAGCTGTCAAAAGCTAGGCTCCCGACACCTTGCAGACAGATATATAGCGTGCGTACATTGCCAATTATGTAACCGCAAGGCAGTAGCTCCGGGAAGCCCATTTCGGGACCACGCTTAGCTTCCCCCAAGTGATAAGATGTAATCGAGTCTGTATTTAATCCCAAATTTGTACCGGGATCAATGCGCGACACATAGTCTTTGAAAGTCTTGCGCACAATATAGTCTAAATTTTGCCAGGTGGTCTTTCCCGAGATGTACGTATTGGCGACGACAAACTCATTTAAGCTCGCCGTGGGAAAGGACTTACGCTCATTGATGCCATCTACGTCGACGCCATTTGCGTAAAATTCATCCGTCTCCAGCATCTCATCGCAGTATTTGGCAAATGATTCGGGCTGTCCTAAATAACAAGCGATCGCTATCTTCTTGCCATCAGTGACATCGGTCATCTCTTCGACCGTAGCGGCTGCAATGTGCGCTGGGCTGGGCATTGTGTCGAGCGCGGGTGGTGGCGGTGTAAGGTCGATATGCGTTGCAGGACTAAGTGGCGGTGGTGGCGGTTCGGGAGCGGGTGCTGGCGGAATGTTTTCCTCCTCGACCTCTTCCTCCAAACGCGTTGGCAACTCCATTGGGGGACGCGCGTTGCCATCCGCTAGCGAGTATCGACGTGATTCACCAATGGAACCACTGGGACTGATTGCGTTTCCCAGCGAAGCTTCAGAGCCCGCCAATGAACGGCTGGTAACCAACTTTTGCAAACGATCATTATTGTGCTTCAGTGACATCATCTCTGCGCGCATTTTGTTTACGGTCTCCTTAAGGTTCTCTAGCTGCGATGCAGAGCTCAACGCCTCCAAACGTATGTCGGTCAACACCAAGTCTTTTTCGCGCAGCTGTTTCTTAAGCTCCTCCACGGCCTGATGATCATCGTGATCGATTGCATCAATCGGTTTCGCATTATCTATTAGCGTCACAGTCTTTGCTGGACTACTTTTAGTGGGCGACACATTTCCTGTGGGCAGCGGTGGTGCGGGGTGTGTTGCCAAGGCGGCCAGACCAACAACGGCTTCAGCATGGTTTTGGCCATTGACTTTGTTGTAAACTGTACTGGTTTCGGCATGCATGCCGTGCATTGCATGACTACCGATGTTGTTGCTTCCGCTTGCGGCGCCACCTACTTGATGATGACCCGCATGGCGACTAGTCTTAGAAATTTTGGCATTACGCGAGAATGCTTTGGTGAAGGAGCTGCGTAGCCAACCCTTCTTCTTATGCTTCTTATCCTGTGCCGAGCAGCCTGAACTAATCGAATTCAGTGAACACATCGAATCAGAGCTGTGATGTCGTTGCATAACACCTGTTGCAGTGGATGAGGGTGTCGATGAGGGTGTACCATTGCTGACGCCATTCTGATTCGATACCGGCTGCTGAGTAATGGCAGTGCGTGCAAGTAGTTGTTGTTGCTCATTCTGTTGGGTCTGTACGCCCATACTTTGCATATGCGCAGTTGTGAGGCCCGCCTGGATTGATTGCTTGCGCAGGAGCTCGATTGTTTGCCGCATATCGGTCAATTCGCCATCTTTGCGCTCGGCCGTAGCGGTTAGCTGCTGTAGGCGTGACGTCATATTGGAGAGCGACTGCTCGAAGGCGGCGACCACATGAGCCTGAAGGAGAGAAATTAAAAGTGTTCATTAATTTAATCGCAGTAAAAGATGGTAAATGTAATTTTATTGTACGATATACATACATACATATGTACATATGTACATATACATATTACCAAAAACAATATATCATTTTTTGTTTCTTAATCTACTCTTGCTTTTCCAACAGGGTGGAATGCTAATGTATATCGGTAAGATTTTACGTCCTCCCTTGTGAAGTGGCACAACGTACTTGACAAGAGAAGATGGAAAATCTTTGCTATATTCACGCTATTATTTTTTTTATATGTTTTTGAGTGACCTCACAACCAAACGCTTTGGCTTATATGTGTGTAAACATCTTGGGTAAAACAATTTTATCACAAATTTAGTTTAATTGCATTGTACAATTAAAAGTTGTAAGCAAAATATCAGCGTCACACTCTGCAATTCGCCTTTCTTAAGTACTAATAAAGATAAAATGTTTCAAGAAAAACTGGAAAAACAACACAAAATATATTAAGAATAACTTGACAACTCGAACATACATAAATGTGCCAACCCCAAAGTGGCTGCATCAGAACAATGCACGCAACCACAGACGGCACGAGAAAAATGCTAGAAACAATAGCGTGCAATTGCTATTCATGCTGTTAGCCGCATGAATGTAATAAATTGCAAAGTGCAAAAAAGGAATGGAAGGTTGAAGCCGCGTAGGAGCTAGCAGATGATAAGCGAGAATTACAGAATAAGACTAAAGACAGCTGAAGTGGCTGAAGATTATTTTTAGTAATTCATCAAGTATTTGTGCTATCATACATACATACATGCTTCTATAATCGACCATTAAACACTGCTGATGTTTGCCCCTGTTATTAACTGGTATGTGCCGTGCCGTCTACTGTTAGCGTGCGAGTTTGCTTAGAAATTATCGATAAGACCACCAGTTCATGAGAACCGCGGGACATGCTATTACTGACAACGCTGCTAAGCAGATAAACATAAAAGGAATATAGAAAGCCACTTGACGAATAAAAACGACGTTTATAGAAAAAATATTAAAATTACATAGAAATCTAAAAATGTTGTTAAGAAGCTCTTTGTTTTAAAAATCAGAACAATAATGGGTTATTTATTAAGAGGTACAGTTTTCTGAAGCGGTTTTAAGACAACTCAACACGGCAATGAAGGTTTTTCGGTATTTTTGCATAGCATCACAGAAGGAATTGGTCTAGGACGATTTAAGACTTTGCTTTAGAAGAGCATTAAGAAGACCCATTGTTCTTGAGGAAAGTTTCGTTTAGCGGTAAAATTAATTTCACTCTTAACAGCTACACGAATTGGCAACATTTTTTAACTTGAGATGACGAATACTTCCAAGAAGCCAAGAGCGATTATTGCATGCGATCGTCGTTACAGGAGCGGTTCATATTAAAAATAATAATAATAATAATAATAATAATGCCGGAGCGTAACCGTGAATGGAGGCCATCATCGTGCCACAAAAACGGGCTATTTAGCACTGGAAGCCTCTGGGGATATTTGCTTCTAACATAAAGCAGCCGGTAAACAACCGATTTTACACCTCGAACCAGTAAATTGGCCTCATAGTTAGATAATATGACTACACACCTACAGCCTGTTTTTCACTTGGGACAACGTAAAGTTCAAAGTGTGCATGGAAAGCCGGCTACGATTGAGACAATGGCCAAACAGCGCTCTATATAACCGAACGCGTCATCGAAAATTGGAACTTAAGAATGGATCATCTCAACGGCAGTCATGACCAACATTTGATTTAAGCAATTATTTAATTTTGAAAGAGACTATTCTATGGACATATACTATATGTATTTGAACTACAGATCTGAATATAATTTTGGTGGCAACACGCGTGTTATTCACTTTAGGGCGCCTTTTCTCATCATTGGAACTTCAGTGAACAGTAAGCTATGCACTTAAAATTTGTTTTTACTATTTAAGTCAACTCAAGCTGAACGCGCCATTGCCAAAATACTTTCATGATCAAAAATGTGAAAGCACATAGAAGAATATCAAGCTTGGAGAAGATTTCTTGACAAACTCATTACTTTAATACGTCAAATTTGTACTCCTTTTCGGATTTGAAGGTTAATTCTCAATGATAGCAATTTTATATGCATTTGTGGGTGCATACAACGCCACATAGAAAATTATCTACTTACATACACGCATATGTAAGTATGTAGCAGCGTCTAAAGCAGCAATTTGTTGTCGGATCACGTAAGTCGTCGTACATAAAATTTGATTATAGCCAACGTGATGTGATGCGTCTGATACTCGTAGCTTACAATGAAGCTGGCTGGCTGGCTGGCTGGCTACTGCTGTTATCCAAAATCTGGGCGGTTGGTTCCAAAAAAAAGGTCGAGGATGTGTTGAGTTAAAGGTGGGTGGACTGCCGTCAACTACGGAGTACGTAGTGACAAGCCACGTTTGGAAGTTGCAAGTATAGAAAAGTTTGAGAAAACGCCAAATTAGAGAGAGTGGAGAATAGTTTTTTTTTACATTTGTGGTTGAAGAAACGACACCTTTGGGAAAAGACAAAGAAAGTAGAAGTTTCAGAATGAGAATATATCTAGTGAATGTTCTCCATGTAGAAAATGAGCAAACAAAAGTTGAAATTGTGCATGATGGAATAACGAAAGGTGTTGTACGTTGTGACAGCGCCAGTTTGAACCCCTTAGCTCAATGTTGTATTTTGGAAGTATTAGAGAAACGGGAATAAAAGAAGGCCGTTCTTAGGAAAAAGTAGAAATGATTGAAGATATTTACATAAAATTTAACCACAATGATTGGAATATTATAAATTTTATATGAAAACTGACAAAAAAAAATTAATAACACAATTTGTATTTAACAGTACGAAATTTTAGTGTTTTTGGATGCCAAATTAAAAAAGACAAACTTCTTCGATAATGATTATTCTTCAGAAAATATTGTAAAATGTTCAAATATGACGCAAATGCATTCAAACCGTACCAACAACATAACAATGTTTGTCCAGCGAATAACCTTTTTTCGGAAAAGTTTTCCCACATTAATATAATTTATTGGTTCATGAAGAAAGTGAAGGTATTCCATGGTTATGAGCATAAAACACTGAAGGCGGGATTTTAAGGAAAGAAATACTAATTGATAACTGAAAAAGCATAAACAAACAGGTCCATTGAGTTCCTTTAGCCTTAATGGTATAATTATTAGAATACAACATCCAAAGGTTAAATTGAATATAAAATTATCTTGTTCCAAAGGCGAGCGGAGAAAACGAAAAATTGACGTTGACGAGACGATCGAGTCGGTTGAAGACGGAAGAGAAATAGGAGTACCTCTATGACGATGATTTTATGGAGAACTATTTTTGATACTTTATCAAAAACGGGCATTAGAATACAACATCCATAGGTTAAATATATTTTTGATACTCTATAAAAAAACGGATATTTGTCTTTTTTGCCACTAAAATATTGTATTGGAAATGCCAATAAAATTGTTTATCCTGTCTTCCGAAATGAGCCCCAGAGCTTTATTCCACTTAATTATTTAACAAATAATGTTTCATTATACAAAAACTTGAAAATGTTTACAAAAACTTATTCAAATTCTCGCTTTTAGAAAAGCAATTATCAACAAATGAGAAATATTATCCAAAATGTCAAAACAATCGATAATACATATTATAAGTTCCACATGAAAAACTTAATTTTCTGCTACAAAGTAACATTTTTTGTGTAACCAAATTCTGCAAAGGAACAACACAGTTTCTAAGGACGTTCAAGATGGCTGATTTAGAGCGAGAAGTTGCCAACGTACAACACCTTTCATTAATGCATCATGGAAATTGTATTCTGTTGCAAAAAAAAAAAAACAATTTCACCAATGCGAGTGTGCGAAAATTTTACGGTATTATTTACCTAAATATATTTACGAGTATGTAACTAATTTCTATTCTTTTTTTGATAACATATGAAAAAAAAAATGTATTTAACTATTCTACTTAATTAAATGAGAAATAAAATCTTTCGCATACATAGCATTTACAACATAACATAACGATTATGCGGCTATTAAAGTGATAAGCAGTTACAGCGCATTCCCGCCACATTACCATAAAAATGCCGACGACGCAACGCTTTTGGCAATAACAATTTGAACGCGTGCTTAATTTCTCCGCGTTTTTTCTGCAAACAAAATTAAAAAGCATGCACAATTTCAACGAGTAAAGTAACAACTACGTTGGCAAGTGCAGCTATTTTCGAGCAGCTACGATTATCCAGTTGCTATTTTTGTTTACAAGAGTGGTGTTGGTAATGGCAAAAAAGTAAGTTATGGCAATTATGTGCTTTGAATTAACTCAATTAACAGGCAAGTATTTACGTACGCGTCACGTGACAGTCGTTTAGAAACTACTAAAACGTTTAATTAGCATTGAGGGCATGTGCAATTACTTTAATTTAGAATTAAATAAACTAAGGGAGTATGTAAATATCAATAATTTTACTATGAAGAACGTTTTGTTCATTTCGTTCGTTTTGATCATTATACACACATGTGCATATGAAATTCAATGTAATATGTTGAGAGGCTGCAATGAGTCACACATCAACATAAATTGAAATTGATTATTGCCAATAACTTAACTCGCCAACTCAAACTCATCTAAGCGACGAACAAATGCAGACTTGTTAGCAAACTTATTATCTTAATTAAAACGAGCAAATATTGCCGCTAAATATGGCCATTGGTGTCGTCTTTGTAGCTACATATTTACATACAACAATTAGTTCAGGGTATGATGATGGGGATTGTGATAGTGAATGATAGCGCAATTAGACATTTTTGCTGTATTTAATCTTATTGCGTATATACATAAATACTCGTACGCATGCGGCAATTAGCATTTTTCGGTTTGTTCAATTGAAGCGGCGGATGAAAAGTGTGTTTGTTATTGGCTTTGAGTGCTAGTTTGTTGAATTCAATAACAAAAAAAAACGAATAGAAATTTAAAACATGAGTATGTTACTTTAAAATTATTTTGAAGCAATAACAAATGCTTTTCTTATTTTACAATAGTTTCATACAATAAAACTGGTAAATAGCCGTTTAAAATCGCTGTAAAAATTGTACCTGCATTTTAAGTAGAAGTTCGTAGCAAGTATAAACAAAATTGGAGTTTCGTTACTTAGTAAGAAAATACATAAAAAGAAGACAACACAACAGGTCAGTAAACAACAGCTGGTGCTGCATTCCTAATTAGAGGCTACCGCTTTGGCTGCTTCTTCTACAATTGAAATTACAGGTGCAAGTTAATGCAGGGAGTCGCCAATGTGTAAACGTGTTGGAGAAAATACATAGTTCCTGTCATGATTGCTGGCAACTAAGCACTGTATACCAAATGGCTGGAACACGTACATAGGAGTACATAAAATACACTGAATGTAGTTAACTTTCTGTGACAGCATTGGACTTTTGAAGCTGGTGTAGCACGTGCAGATGTGGTGGTAAGGACGGCATAGATAGAAAAGTGATATCTCCATTCTTGATATTTTCGGCCTGCATTGTTTTATAGAATTTTATTGAAGAAATATTTTGCAATAAATTGTTTAAAGCACTTATTATAATCTTCACTGCTCGATTTTTAAGTAGCATGAAAGCTCTGTTTTTCAATTTTGAGTTTAATTCAAGCAGTAATATGTACTTTAATATGTAAGTTTATTTGTAAATTTAGAGATGCCATAAATAGATAATGCACATATGCACCTACATACATACATATGTAATTCCCAAGGCACGTTGTACTAATTAATTAACTCGCGAATAAAAAATTTGAAGCTGCTGAATTTTTGCAGAAAAAAATATTGGAAATTCGTAATAACGATTATTTTTGAAAAAATTAAAATCATAAAATATCGATCAAATTTGATCGGAAAAATTTCAATCCAATAATAACGATTATTTTTGAGCGAAAAAATAAAAACACAAAATAACTATTAAATTTGATCTAAAAAATTTTAATTTAATCATAACGATTAAATGATGATTTTTTTTATAAAAATTATAACCGTTATGGTCCCTGTATCTAAGATATTCTTTAAAGTCTACACGTATACAATATAAACTTGTTTTTCAATAAAATATTTTTTAACAAGTTTAATTCGCTTAAAGTTTATGGGTGACGACTTATTTGGTACCTTAAATTCCCTTATTTCATTACAGTAATAATAATTAAGGCGGTAACTAATAAGATAAATAATTTGAAAAAAAAAAAATGTTTAAATGCACAAATTGCAAAACTTAAATAAATATCAAGAAAAATAAAAGTTTACAATAATACGAAAATTTAGCAGCATACATGCATTATAAACAAATATATACACCAAGTAACATATTCATATATGAGTTCATACTCACAACAATAAATCACGAACGTGTTATATGATGTACACACTTGCAAGATTAGATAAATTACAGTGGATAATGCAATAATGACTGCCAGCTGCGATAAACAGAGCAGAGAGCAAGTGCAATCGTAGTGGAGTAAGTTACTGCTCACTGTCTGTACAACAGAGGGGACATTCTTTAATTACAAAAAAAATTAAAACAATAAAACAGTGTTAACTCCATTAATGCGTTGTATTGTGGAGGTGTGAAGCTACGCCAACACAGAAAGATTCGCTGTAAGTGATTGAATGAGCAATTTGGCTGTCTCATAGCAGGCAATGTGTGCAATTAGAAGTTAAAATGGTCCACATACATTCTTGCAATTAAATATCAGACAATAACTCAAAAAATAAAAAAACGAGGTTTTCAATTACAAAATGTTTTCAGTAAACAAAATAGTTGAAAAATTTCATTGGAGCATGAATTTGTGAAATTTTAGAAATAAAAACATATAAGATTAATGATAATTATTTGGCGCTTACACTACGAGTATACAGGTTAGTGTTTGGGCGAGCTTCTCTTACCATTTGTGGTGTGCGTCTTTATAATCTACCACAAATGGAGGGACCTACAATTTTGTGCCGACTCCGAACGGCAGACGTATTTTATGAGATGCTTTTTCATGGCAGAAATACCCTCGTAGGCTTGCCATTGCCTGCTGAGGAATGACCGCTATTTGAAAAAAACTTTTTTTATGATTAAGATTTGTTTTGCCCTGACTGAAATTCGATTTCCGAACTCAGCGCCATATCGAGTTATAGCACGCACCGCTACATACTCACAGCTCCGCTAATTAATATTATTTATATTTCTACGATAAGTATAATATATTCACTGATATGTATATCTACGAGCATAAAAATATTTAAAAATAAACCCGTTTGAGATATTAACATTGTCTTACTTCTGACACAATATCAATAATATTGGTCTTTTAATTTCGTTACTAATTTCATTTAGATTTTATTACATTAATATATATACGTACATATGGAATTAAATATGTATTTATAAATTTGTTGCAACTGATAGCAAATATTTTCGATAAAATAAATAAAAATAATAATCGGCAAAATTTGGGTCTTCAGTTAGCGCTCGCAAAACTAAGAATTTTCCTCAAGTGAAAGAAGTTTTGGGTTTTGCATTCCATTCAATTTAAATATCTTGCCTTGCAAAATATACGATATTTTTTCGTATGAAAAAAAAACTGCCCAACAATGATAGCATAAAAGATGTTGTAAAAGATCAAAAGGAATTCATATCCACCACAAACTTGCTCTTAATGACACTAAAATTGCATTCGATATTTTAATCTTTACTACAAAATTTTTTTTGTTACCGTCAAAGGAATTTTTATGCGACCAAAACAAATGTTTTTTGGTACAGTTTAATCCATATATATATATATATATATGCATATATGCGTATTTATTCGAATACATCTTTTAAATATATGCGCATACGTTTAAAGATCAATCGACGATTCAACTAATTGATCAGGTTTTTTTTTTAATTTTTATATCTTTATATTTATATGTACATACATTTAAATGTATTGAAAAAAGTAAATAAAAAGGAGCTTAACAATTTTAAATAAAATTTCACAATAATGTTTGGAAATTTCTAGATATGCCTGTACATGATGAAGTTAAATGTTTAAAATACATTTTTAAGACCCATATAAAAGCTTCTACAAAGCTTCAATTATACTTTTGTTCCATATTGAGGCTAAGTAGTGGTTGTAAACAAATGACTTCAGGTCTAGATTTTTCCAGTTCAATTGATATTGAAAAAAAACAACCATTTTGGCCAACGAAAGTTAAGTTTTATTGACATATGAAACTCGAGAGTTTCGAATAATAAACACAAATGCATATAACGACGATAAAACGACGTACTTCCTAGGGTTATGCCATTACAATTTTGTTATAAGTTCGATATTGTTTATATAAAAATCCAAGACAAAAGTGATGTCATTGAACCAAAAAAAAAAGATAAAAATGTAAATTCACACAACAAAAAACTAGAAAAAGCATTCACTTGCAACCAAGTGGGGGTAAATAAAAGCAAATGGGGGAAAAACAGCAACAACATGGAGTCGTTGTAGGTTGAAATGGCAAATGTGCAAATGTAAACGAAGCGAAGCGTTGTGTTTCGCATCACATGACACCCCAAATGCAATCTCGAATTTAAAAAGAACAACAATAAAAAACTGAAAGTAAAAAACGGTAGACAAAAAACATAAAATACAGATAAAAGTAGCAAAAGGAACAAAAGTAGCTGCAACAACTAACAGCAGTGCAAATTCAACGACAGCAGCGACAAGCACTTGCAATAGTTAAAGTAAACTTGCAACAAGGGAAATCGGGAAATCGTCTTTAAAGCGCAGAAACAGTAATTCAATGTGGATTAAATTTCAGTCAAAATTGAATGTAATATTTCTTGAAAATAGTATTTTATTCTCAAATGACGCTGAGCCAATATTTAACTAAAGAACCGCGGTAAGTGAAGTCATCAGCCAACTGACATATAAAAAAAACACTGTTAATACAAAAATTATCAAGAATGATGCTTTTCTTGTTAATTTGACTTGATAAATGATTTCTTGTTCAAGTCAGCTAATAAATATACATGTAACCATGCGTGTATGCCTACTGAGTTCTTATAGAATTCCTACAGTGTCAGCGTGCAGATTTCATTTCGATTTATGAGAAAGAAATATACTGTTGTCCATATAAAATTAGATTGGGCTCCAAAACTGCATACCCAGAATTTTCCGAAAAATTATGAATACAATTTTTAAAACTTTGATGACAATTTTTAGAAATTTGTTTAATTTTTGTGAATTTCGTATAAGATTTGAAACTTTTATTTATATGGCTCCGGTTATAGAAAATAAAAAAATTTAAATTTAAATTTCAAGAAATATAATATTGGAATTTGGTGCAATTTTTTGTGGACAAATGACATAGCGTTTTTACGAACATTTTGAAGTCAGCAATGTCACTGTGAAATTAAATTCTATTCACGAGTATGTGGAACGCAAAATACATAGCAAAGATTGTACGCCAATAACAGCCTTCTGTAAGACACAAACTACTCCCATTAGCGTACTAACTTTAACGTACCAACTTAAAGCAGCAATCAAAAGTAGCTGCACAAATAAATGCAACACTTGTAAAATTATGCATTTCCCTTCATTTTTTATTTTTTATTTTGTTTTGCTGGCAACGCAACGCTGTATTTTCTGCACAGATCGCTGGTTCTGTGCCAGGTAACATGGTTGTCGGCCTCACTGGTAAGGTACTCGTACCTTACTGTTGTATGCTCATTGTAACATACTATCAATGTGGAAAATAATGAACGGAGTTGGCTAGAAGGCACTCGAGGAGCTAGAGAATAAGTGTAAACTGTTGCAATTCCGAATAATTGTTATAAAAACAGCAAGTGGTTGTTTTTAAGGAGCAGTCGAAGATTTTTAAGCAAACCAAAAGTTCAATTGGAAACAAAAAATAATAGGGAAATTAAATGAAAAATACTACGTAATATTTAACTTTTAGTATTTTGAGGTATATATTTTTGTATTGCGATTGAAAAATATTTATTTTGGAAATTTAAGTACTTCTTCGACATAATTTTATTTACTCAATTTTTGATAAACATAAAGTTCCTACTTTAGCAGAAGCCAGGCATATCAAAGTTTCAAATTAAAAAATTCAAAATTGTTTAAAAATTAGTTTTTTAGTTATGCAGATTTTAAGCACAGATGATTTAGTCAAATTAATTGGGCTGCAAAAAATTGGGAAAAACTTTTTAAAATTTTAATAAATTGTGCAAAGTTTTAAATTACGATTTATGTGTATGGTTTTTGTTAAAGCAAGTACAAACAATATGTTTACAGATAATTAACGAAAAATACATATCATGAACAATTATTAGGGTATTGCAACAAATTTTTCCAACAAAAATTGGCCTTTAGATCATTTAAAAATAAAATAATGAAATTAAACAGGTCGAAAACAACAAAAATTAACAATAAGGTTGAGCCTGCCTAACAAACAAATATAAATATACAAAATTTGTACAAACAACAACCTCACAGTCAAGTTGAAATAGCGGCGGAACAGTCGCACTTGATTGTAGTGAGTTGTAAATGAAAAGGAGAAAATAACAACAGCTCACACAGCGTAAACTTAGCTCAGCCCGTTGAGACGCTGGCTTAAGTGTTGCGTGGTGACGCGGGTTCGACTCCCACGGAAGCCGTGAAGAAAGAAGTCTGATGAGGAAATGTGGTGATTTCCGCAATAAGTACTATAACTTCTACCGCTTTGGTGTTGTTATTTTTTTTCTAATTTTTCCAACAAAGCCAATTTTTGTTAGCTCATTTAAAAATAAAATAATGTTTTATACTATAATTTTCGCGTTTCAAATAATTCGTGTGATTTCAAAAAGATATTTAAAGAACGTCTGTATCAAAATTCAACACAACATTTCACATTCGCAAATATTTACAAACACTTAGTCGTATTTCAAAACCATAAACTTTAATACAATGCATATCTAACAAGAAATCGCACTTCTGTCGATAAATGATGACTTATGAAAACACATTTATCGTAGTGACCGCATGCTCTGTGTGTCCGCTGTGCTAATGGCAAATTGTTGTACTCTTAAAGTTGTGTGCTATTGCAGTTTATGTCACCGTGGACGTTTGCAATGCCATCACATCATTTGCACCAACGGAAACAGCACTAAAGCATCAGCAAACATTTTAAAAGTCACACTCCCCCTTCGCACTCGCTTATGTATAAGCAAACACGCACATTTCGACTTCAGGCGCACTGGAAATGAGTGTTGCATTTCGATGTCATTTTCAATTTTATGCGATGCTGCAAGCAGCAAGCAGCTTACTTGTTGTAAATGAGGCCTCTGTGTAACGCCCAAACGCTGTTGACCTTTGTGGCGAAAGAAGCATACAAGTGTTGTTGCGAGTGAAACGAGCTGCCGTTGCAGTGAAGATGAACGAGCGCATGCGTTCACAACAGTTTGCCAGTGCGTTGGTGTACACTTTACAGAGTTATTTGTTTGTTTGTTTGTTTGTTTGTGTGTGTGTGTGTGTAATGTATGTGGAGGTCGTACAAAGTTGTAGTCTTAAGCGCCGTTGCACTCACGCCCTGTTAAATGATTTATGTCAAGTGCGAGTGCTGTGTCGACGCAATTGGATCACCCCACCAGCATCAGCAGCAACGCACAATCACCAACCAACAACACACCGCGCTCTCAAAGGCTTACTGCCAACACGCTGATGCGCCGCGCCGCTAGCACTTATGGAGTACGCTTAGTTGGTCGATCCTTTTGCATTTGCAAGTTTTATGACTTCTGCTTTGGTTATTGCAAGCAAGGCTGGGGACATTTTGCGAATGAGTAAACACGTATGTACGAACGTACTAAGTTACATTGGTACTTGCAAATGTATTTGCTGCAAGTTTGTTGTTGTTGTTTCATTATTATTCACTTTTCAGTTATTTACATTTTCCCAATGTTCCCTTTCATCACTTGTAAGTATGAACATATGTATGTATGTGTGTTTCTGGGTTCATATTTAATATTCTTTAAAAGTTTTTCGATTTACATAAATGGGAGATTTTGTGAAGTTAGTAATTGTCTAAAAATTCGTATACCAAATAACGACAGTCTTCGAAAGTATGTATGTATATATGTATGTAGGTACAACGAAAACTGCAGTCTCAAAAACATGCTTTAAATTTCAAAATTTCCACCAAAATAAGTACCATAGACAAAAATACCTATTCGAGTACCCTCTTATACTCGTATTTTACATACAAATGCACAAATGCACGAATTTGCGTCAAAGCTTGACACACTCTTTGTCATAGTCAGTCGCTCAAAATGTTGAAGGTTGCTCTGGCTGCTCTTACCGCCAGCTCGCCTTGAACATTCACTTTGGTTCGTTTATTTAACACGTACTTTGCCATTTAAAATAACAGAAAAACAAAAAAAAAAAACAATAACAACAACAAAGTCAGCTTAAAGAACACACAAAAACAAACGCCTTCAGGCAGGTAGCTACACTGATGAGCGTGTGGTTTAGCGCATGTTGCATGCAACATATTTACATATATGTACATATTCGTATGTAGTAAAGTCGCAGTTGTTGCATGCAATTATGTGACTGACTGAAATTTGGAACTGTGTCAAAAGAGTTTGTATATGCATTGTGTGTGTTAACTGTTGATAAGAGGTAAGGTGAAACGAATATTTACATACATATTTTTGAATTTATGCTTAAATTCAGCATGAAATTTCTACTTTTCAAATCATAAATATTTTTTATTTTTTTCCTATATTTTATTTTGGTAGAAAAAACATATTTTAACGGAAATCTGCAGCCATGATAAATAATTTGATATTCGTTTATGCGCTAACGACAAAAGGTCACTGGTAATTGACTACTAAAAGCAGTTCTCAATTGTATTACATTTTATTTCACTAAAGAATTCGAGGAATGCTTTAGAGGTCAGCTGATGTGTACATATACATACATATGGATGTATGTATATGTAACTATGTACATATGTATGTGCATACGCGTGTATGATTGTTAGAATAACAAACATTTGTTGTAATATGAAGTGCACCTGTCACAGCAAATTATCATCAAACACGAGAAAATACGTGTGTCTTCTTATTTTCAGCATTGTTTTCATTTTTTATTTAAATTCATACATTAAAGTTATGTATGTATGTATGTATGTACGTATAAGCGAATGTTGCTGACGTACATTTTTTATGAGAGTTCTCTGAAAATCATTGAATGATGCAAATGATACACCAATGACTGATAAATCAAAAGTCACTTGCATTGACCTTTCGTTGACTACTCAATTTACGGATTTCAATGAAATTTTCACTTGTTTTGATGTTTTTATTTATAAATTTACATGCATAGATACGTTTTTGAAAAACAATTTTTTCACTTTATGTGAGCCATTAAGAAAAACTAAATTCAAAAAGTTAATGGGTTAATTATTCAAAAATCGATTTATATAATAGTGGAGGGGTGTGTGAATGTGGCAAAAGGTTGAAGATTTTTTTAAAAACGAGTATAAAGTAAATGAATAAACATACATACATATGTACATGTGGAGTGCACTTGGAATGGAACCTAAGCTAGATTATATTTAAGGTGGTATGAATTTCATGTAATTTTTGAAGTGTCGTACAAAAAGGCTATCGATATTTTTACTATTTTATTAGTTAATTTAATTATTAATATTAATACAGAAAAAAATAAAAAAAAATTCCAATAAATTAGCAGTTGATTAAGTGGGGGTCTCAAAAATTAGGCACTTTACCATACCCACGATTTCAACCCTCCTAGAAATCTGAAAAAAAAACACAAAAGATTATTAACCTAGAATAATGTCGCAATGTCTGGAACTACGGAAAAGTTGGAAAAAATTATTCACGAAATGGCGACTGCCTGAAAGAAAAAACAATTTTTGTTGCACTTTTTTGACTTTTACAAATTTTCCAAAAATAGTAAAAAATTTAAATTTGGGGATGGAAATAATTCCTGATGTAGAAAAGTTTATAAAGAAGTGCTGTAAAAATTTCAGCTAAATCGGTAAATTAGAACGTGAGAAATCGTTTAGAAAAAGTCAGTTCTGAGAAAAACGCGTTTAAAGTTTCACGTAAAGTTTTTCGCAGTCTAAGTCATGAAATTTACACTTGGCCCAAACCTTCGAAAATAATTTGGATATTGAAAAATCAACTTGTAGACATATTCTTAAATAGTTAAACTTTAAAAATATAAAAACAAAAAATCGATTTTTTTTATTTCTAGACCAGAATACCCTCTTAAGGATAATGCTCAGAAATTATAGCACAACTACATATTGGCAGATTTGGGCACTTTTTGTTCTCTCCTAATTAATTATTAGTGGCCACTGTGGTCGAGTGGGTAGCGGTGCGTGCTATAACTCGATATGCCGCTGAGGTTCGAATCTCAGCTAAGGCAAGTAAAATATTAATCACAGAAACGCCGCCGAGGGTATTTCTGCCATGAAAAAGCTTCTCATAAAATACATCTGCCGTTCGGAGTCGGCACAAAATTGTAGGTCCCTCCATTTGTGGGAGGTAGGAGAAGCTCGACCAAACACTGAGCTATATAGTGTAAGCGCCAAAGTATATTATTATTTTCATAATTAATTAAAATTATTTTTCAAGTAAAATGTCGTTCAATCGCTAAGGGAAACCATAATTATCCATTTTTAAAACTATTTACAATATCTACAATGATTTAACAAAATTTCATCGATATTTCGAACTTTTAAGAAAAGTTTTTAGAATTATTTTGAGTGTGCAGTTTTGTGGCCCAGTCTGGGAAAGTGTAAGTTTCAAGTGTCTACAAGTTAACGACGATTTTTGACAATTTTGTTACTGACAGTTTTCTCCATGCAACGCAAATTCGCTATAATTTTTTATAAGAAAGGCATAGCGAAAGAGCGTCAGTAAAATAATTGTCAAAAATCTCCGGTAATTCGTAGCCCCTGGAAACTTGCACGTTGTACTGAAATTGAATGACCTATCAGCATACTTAAAAATAAAAAAAAAATGTTAAGAAAGTTCGAAATTTTATTGAAATCTTGATAAATGTTTTCTAAATATTTTATAAAATTTAAAAAGTTGTATTTAATGCTGTTTGTTAGAGAATTAACTATGTTTTAATTGAAAAATAGTTTTAAATAATTGTAGTATAAATAAATTGTCCAAATGCGTCAATGTGCTTGTACTATAATTTGTGAACATGGTGTAGCAATCACTTCTCAACTTAAAAGCAATAAAAGCGAAAGCAAAAAATATGTGCAGTATTTCAGATAAACTATTTCAGGCAGTTAATTTACGAAATAAAACTTGTCTGCATGCAGATACAGATTATAACAATAACACAAATAATTATATGTATTTATGGACAGTGCATGCTTAAAAATGTGTATAAATCGCATTTGTATATTTAAGAGTATTTGCATCGACGGTTGTATAAATACATTATGTATGTAAGTATGTAAAGAATTAAATGTTGGCCTACACTTTGGGTGGTTATAATAACTCATTAGAAACAGCTTAAATGAACTTATTCAAAAGACGCTGACACTTTGTAAGCGCCTACAAGAGAAAAGCTACATATGACTGTCGAGACACATCTAATAGCACAATTAAAACATTTTATAACAAAGATGACACACAAAAACTGTAACACCCGATTATATGCATATTATTAATATTTTATTGTCAGCATAAAAATATTTCTATCATACTACAACAATGCGTTTCAAAATTAATGACCTCATATGCCTACAACGGACAAATGTGCCACAAAAAACATACAATTCGAAAACTTAAATGAGATTAAAAAAAATTTAAGATGACAACAACTCAACAGCGCGATAGCTTCCTTCTACGTTCACTTGCTGACATTCCACTTAACCCTGTCGCCACACTCTTTACTATTGTTGGAGCTTTTTATTAATATTTGTATCTTCATATTGACTCGACACAAAGCCAAAAAACGAATTGAAGTGGTATTTTCAAAATTCTAATCCTATCTGATAACTTTTGACACTAATGATTCGATGCCTGTGGCATACACACATAATTGTTCAGCTCGCAGTTGTCAGCCAGTGGGATTGGTTGCTGAGAGTTTGTATGCACATCTGTATGTACGTTATTTAAAAAAAAAGATGATGATGAAGACTTTGCAAAGCCACTAGTATTACTTATTTTTCGAGACTTATTTGTATGTAAAAGAGTAGACATAAGAAATACACACATACATGTTTGCGGTGTACTTGAGTTTGAATGAAAAAGTATGTATGAAAGACAGTTGTTGATCAAAACTACAGTGACATCATTCCTTCTTTTCTTAGAGTAGTCGATGCTATTCATGGCATTAGTTCAGTAAAAGAGCGATTAAATCCTTTTATTTTATTACTTTGGCGCTCACACTACAGTGCCACATATTCGTATAAACGCACTCTTATTTTTAACTTTACTACCTTCTCTCTTTTCTCTTTGTATCACTCACAACAAATTCTAACTTATATTATTTTTCAAAGTAACGGAATTTTATACTGCATACAAAAACAGTTTTCGTTGTTGTTGTTATATTTAAATCATTGCGTCTTAAAAATTTTACTAAAAATAAGTACATATTCGTTTAAACGCACTAGCTTAGTTTTTAAAATAGACGTATTTATTTTATTTTTAATATTTAATTTTGCCTCCATGTTAATTTATAACTTCAAAAACCCGATTTGGCATCGATGCCACTAAATTTTGCAGCAATGTGCGGTCCAAATCTTCCCAAGCTTCCTTAATGGCCAACTTGAGCTCTAGGACAGACCTTTAAAGGCGTCCTTGGACTTTTTGTCCGTAGATTTTTCGCGAAACGCATCCCCAAAGGTTCTCTCCCGGATTCAAATCGGGATTGCATGCTGACCATTTAATTAGCTGGATGTTGTGCTCCTCAAACCATTACAAGGACTCTTTAGAAACGTGAACGGCAGCGTTATCCTGTTGAAAAATTCTATCTTCATGAATTTTATAATTCAAAAACGAGATGAGAGCATCGTTAAACAATTCTGCGTATATTTTTGAATTCATTTTTTCACATTGCACAAATTTTACGTAACTCCGAATACGTAAAATGGAAAAAACCGATGAGCAAGCCGCATCACAAACAACCGCGCTTAGACTTCTCCAAAAAACACATGCAGTGAACAACTGAGTGGGACAATGTCGTGTTCTCCGACGAAAATAAATTCATCTTGGATGGCCCAAACTCGTATAGTTGTTATTGGCACGATTTGCATAACAATGACGTTATAGTGTGGCAGCATTTTCATCAAGAGGAAAAGGAAATATTTATTTTGTGCCCTCAAAAATGAATTCAAAAATATACGCAGAATTGTTTAACGATGCTCTCATCTCGTTTTTGAATGATAAAATGGATGAAGATAGAATTTTTCAACAGGATAACGCTGCCGTTCACGTTTCTAAAGAGTCCTTGTAATGGTTTGAGGAGCACAACATCCGGATAATTAAATGGTCAGCATGCAATCCCGATTTGAATCCGGGAGAGAACCTTTGGGGATGCGTTTCGCGAAAAATCTACGGACAAAAAGCCCAAGGACGCCTTTAAAGGACTGTCCTAGAGCTCAAGTTGGCCTTTTAATAAAGCTTGGGAAGATTTGGACCGCACATTGCTGCAAAATTTAGTGGCATCGATGCCAAATCGTTGTTTTGAAGTTATAAATTAACATGGAGGCAAAATTAAATATTAAAAATAAAATAAATACGTCTATTTTAAAAACTAAGCTAGTGCGTTTATACGAATATGTGGCACTGCATGTATGTACATAGCTCAGTGTTCGGCCGAGCATTGCCTAACATTTGTGGTGTGCTTATCTTATGTTGTACCACAAATGGAGGGACCTTCAATTTTGTGCCGACTACGAACGGCAGATATATTTTGTGAAAAGCTTTTTCATGTCAGAAATACCCCCGGAGGTTTGCCATTGTCTGCCGAGGGGTGACCGCTATTTGAAAAAAAAACCGTTTTTTATGATTCAGATTTTACTTGCCCTGGCCCGAACTCAGCGTCATATCGAGTTATAGCACGCACCGCTACCCACTCGACTACAGCGGCCATAAAAAAGATTTCTTGAATGATCACTTTTATGCCAAAAGTAGAGTAAATTGTGAGTTACTACACAAGCTATTTGGCGAATGTAAGTCTACAGGTAGAGACCTGTTCCATTTAGGTTTTTAAGGTGAGTTCTAACTACTCATATTTAGGAGCGAACTCAGTTTTAAAATCAAATATATCAAGGCGCGAACTTGAATACAATTTTTTTTTAATTAATATTTTATTCGCACTGGATGTATAATCCTGAATTGATCTTATATATGTATGTTTTATTCAAAGTGATAGGTTTAAATCCAAGTATTAACCCTCTTGGGTATAGGACCAACACTCCTCTTTCAGATGGAAAAGTTGCAAAATATTTAGGTACAAATAGTTTTGGAATTTAAGTTCAGCTGGAATCTTCATTTTTGGGATTAAGTTTCGCTGAAATTAAAATTTTCTTGTAAGTTCCTTTTGGCTTTAAAAATTAAGTACTATTATAACTTTAACTTACGTACAATATCCAAAAAATTTGATTGAAATTTAAAACTCACCTGAAAAGAAAATAAGTTCAAAATTAGTTTGAAATTTGAAACACATAGTAGAAGCTTAAAACTGAAAAAATTATATTTATTTGTACATTAAATATGTATTTTTCTGAGTTATTCGGAAAAAATTCGTCAGACATATACGAGTATGTATGCTCCTATATTCTATATCTGTGGTTTCGGAATAAATACAAAAGTAAACAGTTAGGTGATTCAAAAGGTGTCGTAAATGTCGTAAAGTTTTGAGGTCATACAAATTTTCGGTAGTTCAAAGGTTATTTTTTTTTTGTTTTTGTTGCATTGCACATACAAAGGATGTAAGCCAACACAACTTGGAATTTTTCACATATTATGACTTTATGTCAATATGACACTTTACGACGCCTTGTGAATCACCTAAGTATGTATGAGTATATGTATGTTTAATGTATACTGAATACTCGTATACGAATTTGGAATACTCGTTTTATCAAGGCATCCAGATTACGGTTTACCTAGAGTTTTTACAAAATAATTTCTTTAAATTTAAATATACAAGGTCCTCAGCATTTTTATTCATATAAAACGGTAGTTATTGCCCTCCAAAGCTCAACAAAAATATTCGAATGACGCACCAATGTGGAAGTTATAATTGCATTTATACAACCATACGATAACACGCCTCACGGTTCCGTTTAGGTTTTTGTGTGCGCCAGACAAAAAAAAACATCGAAAATTCCAAACCGATAAAGGAAATTGCAAACAGACTAGAGGAAATCATAACCATAACCTAAAATAACAGCAAAAGCAAATCGCTAGAGTGTTGGCCAAAAGCACCAAACGATTGAAACCGCAAAACCACAAAAATGCTTGCAAAATGACTATTGCACAAGGCAAAGAGGAGCAAAAGTAAAGTGATTTTGCAAGAGAATAATTGGAAACGGGTAAATGCATACACACATACAAATATACTACACATACATACATATATATGTATATATGAGTGCGCAAGTTTGTAGGCATCCACATAATTGGAAAAGTGGTATTGCATAAGGCAAGTAGAAAATATTTAACTAGAGAAAAGGAAAGGAGATATTAGAAAAAAAAAACAAAAGCGGGATGCGTCCTTGCATCAAAAACCTTTGGTAAGAATTTGCTGGATTCAAAAAAAGAGTTGCTATTGGTTGAATGGCTTGTAAATATCCAAACACAATTATAATTTCCAAAGCTATTTTCGCTAACTTTGATGACTTGCAAATGATTTGTGTACATATGCATACATACATATATACTTAAATATTGATTGTACATATGTATATGTATGTTCAAATATCTGCACATGTATAGCTACTTGCGTATTTGTTTCCTTGCCATACCTTAAATCCAATTTGATTTTCTAAATTTGTGTTTAACAATCCAATGCCCTAAAATTTTCATATCCATCAATCAATCTGTAATCCAGGCGCTTATTTCAGCGCCAAATAGGCACATTTTGTGAGAACTCTGTATTTATGAATGGCTGCTTACGTGCAAATATTCATTTTGCTAAGAGATTTGGCACTCAATTACTCGTAAGAGTGTCTCAAAATTAATTGCTTTCAATTAAAACTGACAGTTGTCTGAAAATAAGTGTAAACTTATTTTGACAGTTATGAATATATATATATATGAATAAATATATACTGGTATGCTGGCATGTACATATGTACATACGTATGTATGAAATGGGTACGAGCATCTTTGAGTAAATAATATGAAGTGCGAGTGTTGATCGTAAATTAAAAGTAAGCTTATATGAAGCCATATCTAGATATATTTATTGAGTAAGAAATGTATAAGCAAGCATTATACTTATGCCAGTTAAAAAACGACAGAGAAACGATAAATAATAATAACTCTAAGCCCGTTTTTTTATTATAACGGGTGTTTTTTTTAGGGGTATAGAACTTCGAATTGAAATAAAACACAAGAAAATCGTTTTAAGGTCCATCAATTTGGCTTTGTTGGAAGGATAATTTTATGCCATTAATGTTTAACGCATAACACGATCTTGGTGGCCAATTGACAGGTCCATTCCGCGAAATTATGCGCTCAGCGAATGTTTCCTTCAATAAATCGATTGTGACGTGCGCTGTGTGGCATGTAGCGCCGTCTTGTTGGAACCACAACTCATCCACATTCATGCCATCCAAAATCTTCCATAAAGTTGATGGACAAAGCTCCAATTGCTGTGCACGGTGGCGAATCGATTCATTCGGGTCCTCTTCAACACTTTGCTCTACAGCGGCAATTGTTTCTTCGGTGCGCACTGTTCGACGTCTCTGCGGATGCGTATTATCACATAGAGTAAACGTAGTGCGAAAACGATCCATGGTTAACCGAATTAATTGCTCTGATGGACGATTATGTCGACCATAAAATGGACGGAGCTCACGGTAAACTTCGCGAACTGAACCATTATTTTCGAAATAAATTTGCACGATTTGCAAGCGTTGTTCTTTTGTCAACCTGTTCATGATGAAATGGCAAACCAAACTGAACATAAATGACATTAGAGTTGCCAGATTTGACCACAAAATGCCAGTTTTATCTCTATTCGAAAAACAAACCTGTAAAAAAAACACCCTTTACGTACAAGCTGCATATCGCAAAACAAAAAAAGTACTCCTAAAGCTCGTGCAAAATCTTTATGATTTTTAACGTTCGAGGTGCTTTTCATCGTCTAACAAACATAGAGTACAACTTAGTTTATAGATATTGAAAGAAGTCTGAATGGAGTATATAAAAACTATCGAATATACTAAACGAAATTATTGAATCAAAACAAAATTGAATTTTGTAAATAAATTTTAAAATAATCACTCGTCTCTCACCACCGTTTTATGCTGACGACAGTAATAACAATGTATATAATTTTGTATAACTTTTATTATGCATATCAAGTTCTAAGTATTCTTTGTAAAAAAAAACAATCAATGAAGAAGTTCCCACACAACGCCAAACAGAAGAAGGGCGAATGGAAAATCAAAAAGAACACCAAAAAATCAACAAACCCTACTACCTATGTACTCGAAGGGACACCTGTTGTACGCGCAACTGTTCACCAGTTACTACTAATGTGACAAAAAAAGGAAAATACAATAAAGATATATTGTGTGTTACACAATAACCGGTTATCCAGGACCACTGCCATATACATACAACAAAAAGTTGAAATAACTTTAGTAAGAGTGCAAGAGTACGTGAGCCCCAAGCGCAATCACTGCACTACAATCACAGCAACTTCATTGAGGAGACACAGCGGCCGAAGAAGTAGTCCAAGTACGAGTAACTTAAAACCGCAAAGTCTTCTCAATTATTCAGCAGACCACTTGGACAAAAGCGACAAATTTACTTACATACTTAGTACAAACATACTATTTGATAACTTCTTACAGGCGAGTAATCCCTCAACCTCAGGAACTTTGTGGCAGCGGCAGTAAATTGAGAATGTAAAGCCAAAGAAAAATAAGCAAGAATAATGAAAAAAAAATTAACCACGAAAGAAGGCGTGTACACAAAAACAACAAATAAAGAAAACAAGTCACACATACATTATCCCAAAGGAAATCTGAAACAAAATAAATAAATGATTTTGGACTTATGAAAATACGAACTGTAGTAATAAAAATAAAGCAGTTGGGTCAAAGAATCGCAGTAGGTAGGCAAACAGTAGAGTAAATAAGAAAGCCTTTACGAAACCACGAGTAGTGGCAAAGAAACAAGTGTGGCGGCATACGATTTTAACAAATTTCGATTTGAATCAAGGCAACGAGGAGGAGCAAACAAAGTCAACACAGTAATAGGATGCTGTTGTGGTCAAACAAGAAGTAGTGACGCAATACAATCAAAACTTAAAATCAACATGAAATAAAAAGTGTATAGAACAAATTGTGCCTTGAGCCATATCTTGATTGTGTCGTCGAGCTGTTGATATACTCGTATAGACCTTTGAGATGAACTGTGGCTGTTTGAGTGCTTTTACTTGTTTGGCTGCTAGCTGATGATTATTTGTTTTGAGATTGCGATGATCTGAATGAGAATGATTATGCTGTCTGCTTGTTTATTGATTAAAAATAAACTGGTTTTCCTGCTGAACATTAATCAAATATATACTACACATGCGCATTCAAAGTTAGAAAAAGTGTGTGCATATTTAGGAGTCGAAACTCTCCTGAGTAGTTACGGTGATTTCTGTTATGGGTAACTGATGTTGAAAATTAAAGAAAAAAAAATTAAATCTAACTAAGAACAAACTTTGCTAAAACTCATTTTAAATTTATGTAACTATAATTGCAAACAAACTTATTGACGCATTCTATTTTCCATGCATACTGCTGATTGAACAAAATTCATTGGAAAGTATTAAATGTAGGTAATGTAAAGGAAATAATTTTTTAAATGCACTTCACGAACTTAGAAACAACAAGTTAATGAAAAGCTATTAAAAATGCGCGCAATGCATTCGCCATAACAATTGTGTAATAAAAATCAACAGCAAACATAAACACTAAAAAATTAAAAATCAATAATTACTATGTACAATACAAATTTAATGAATGCGCATAAATTAACCGCACAACATTTAATTATTGCAGCACAAAGACATGTTAACAGAGACCTGCTATATATTTATTAAGTAAATGGTAAATAATAAAAAATGTGTACATACGAGTACCATATATGTACATATGTACATATGTGTATGCTTGTTGTTAAAGAGCGTTGTGCGCATGTGCAGCTATCGCACATGCAGTAGCGAACGTTTTGTAAGCGGCAGCTGAAGATTTCACGAGTAAATTATGGCATTTAATTATTGTGCAAAATTAGTTAATACGCGTATATAGTGACAGATATACACACATAGGTACATATATGTATAAACTGTGAAGAAGTAGATCTATAAATAAATAAAAAGTGATGTCGCATAACGAACGGCCGCAAAGGGTGGAATGTCAGCTGGTTATTGTGATAAATGGCGCAGCACAAATATTTTAATTCGTGCGCAAGTGCATTAAGCTGATATAAGGTTTCTCTATATGGCGGTAGCAGCAGCTAGTGTTCGAAATTTTTTTTTTTTTGAAATTGAAATTGTAGACCGCTGCTAACTGTGTATATTACGTTATTTTTTTTATTTTGACAAATTTTTTGCTTTTCATTTTGTTTGCAGTTTGTTGCGTCAGGTGCTAATCTTCATGAAAAATGTCGTGCAAAAACACATTTTCAGCATCATTTTTACCGAATACACTCAACACGGCGCATACCTTGAACGCATACTTTTCAAACGCACTGTGTGTCGGCTGTAAATCAAAAGATTGCTTACACTTCAAACACTTTTTAACGAGACGCGTTACTTGATTAAATTCATTGCGTCTCATTAAGTCTAAATTTTTTATTTACTTTTTGATTTTCTCTTCAACTGAGCGTTTTTGTTTGCGTTTCATTGCAATTATTATTGCAACATTGCATTGTGATGCACTAGCTGGACAGTCAAAACTACCTCAACTTCAACTCTTGCGCGTTGGTAGTGATAGCCGCAACAGCAACACCACCAACAACACCATCAACAACAACAAGTTTATGGCTAACGTTAGTGGTGTTGCCACCAAGTTGCTTCATTACTTGACACATTAAATGAGTGACAGCTGCTGGTCGAAGAGGTGTCTTTGATGTTGTTGCTCTTATTTGTATACATAGATAAGTATGTACATTGTTACAACGCAGAGGCAGAAGCAGCTGTTTGCAACTACTGTTTTTGTTTTTTTTTGTGATGACTTTTAGTTTTTTTAGCGGCTGCTTGATTGATTTCAGCGATAAAGATAAAACTAACGAGTCACTTGGGGAAATATTTAAAGAGCAAAGAATGAGTGTAAGGGAGTAGTTATCAAGTATGCATGCATTGCCTTAATGACAGTGAGGAAAGAAAATTTACCTTCCACAATGCGACTAATTTTAACTTATCTCTTAAAGTTAAGTCACGCGATTTGTAGATTTGAAAGAATTTGTACATTTTAACAGTTACAGAGTGATGTTGGTTGTTTTTTTTTGTTTGTAGATCTGAACTGAAAAGTTCTTGACAACACCACTTTGTGCCTGCCAAATGAACAAATATACAAATCGTGTGATATCAGCTTTACACATAAGGAAATCAATGTGTACGCCATACCAGAACTAAATGGTGGCAAATAGCTCTTAACGTCAGGGTTTTTGTTTTCAAGGAGCCTTAAAATTTGAGTTAAATAAAAAATAAAACATTCAATTAAATGATTTTTTATTCGACAAATTGTGTATCATACGAAAATTTTTAAAAGATGCTAATTTAATCAAATCAGAACTTTGATAAGTTAAATTCTAAAATATGCCAATTAATAAATATGTATGTGATTAAAATAAATAAATTGTGGCGAATTATTTAATACAACGCTTTGTTTTATATATATTGCACACTGACCAGAAAATGCAAGTGATTATATTTTTGAAATAAAAAAAAACGTATTAAAAAAACTAAAATTTTTTGTATGTGAGAAAAATATATGCAGACATACACATATGTAGCTGTAAGAAATCCAAAAAAGGTGCGCTACGTACAATTTATGCATCAAATTGATTGATTTTTTTGACATATCAATTGACACATTAAGAATGCGTAGCCGAAAAATACAATTTTTTACGCTCTGTCCAATTGAATTTGGGCAATATTGACAGTTTGAGATGTTAAATATTTCGCTACGAGTTCATACCAAGTGGTTGGCAGATTTAATAAACTGATGGAGCATAAAAACCACTTTAAAAGTCACATATGTATGTATGTATATTTGTATATAGCGGGAGCGGCCACAGAAAATAAATTAGGGGGGTGAAAGGGGGGATCTTTTTAAAAAACAAATTTTTTTTATAAAAATCATGAAATATGAACTGTTACGTACATTTAAATTTTTCTGCGTGGTTTTGATATTTCGAGGGGGAAAGGTCCGGACGCCAAATTACCCCGCCGTCCCCCCCTGTATCAGCGCCTGGTATATATGTGTGTATATGCGCTCCATCTCAAAATTATATGCGCACCACATACTGTCAATTTATATGTCTCTTATTACATTTTCATAATTTTTGAAACAAAATAGAAATTTAAAATTTTTAAGAAAATTTAAACATTTTTCTTTAAATTTTAAATTTTTTTTTGTTACGCAGTTTTGTAGCCCATTCATTTTTAATAGTGACGGTAATGCGGCGTACAGACATTGCCTTAATTGAGACAATTAGCAAATTGTTTTTGCGGTTTTTTACTAATTGACTCAATTAACTAAAGTTTACTGATGGCTCGTGTAACAAATGCAGAAGAAATTGCGCGAGAGCGTCAATGAATAATTGGTGAAAATCATCGGTAATTTATAGTTTCTTAAAATTTGCTTTTCATTTAAAGAAAGTTTGTTGATTTCATTTTTAAATTGTGTAAAAAAATTTAAGCTTGCGTTCTTATTACTAGAAATTAGAGAATGCAATATCATTTAAGCAATCAAAATTTAATAAATGAAATGTTATTAAATTTTAATATTTGGAATTATGAAATGGCGAGTACAAGTATATAGAAATATATTTAGATATATAATTTTCATATTAAAAAAAAACGACTTTGTATATAGTACATAATTAATGTATTTTGAATCAGAAAATCCAAACTTCTCTACGCACTACAACGAAATGAACTTATTTTGCGGCTAAAGATCGAAAAGCTGGTTTGCCGCCGTCACCTAACAGGGTGTTGTGTTCCGCTTGTTAGTTTGCTTTTTTATCATCTGAAGCAGGCAACCTTATTAAATCAAGTCACTGCTACTTATGTTGGCACGCATTTTCTTATGCACAATTCCCACCACATGCACCCTCCCCACAATCACACATCCGTCGCCGTAAACTTGAGACAAAACTTGCTTTGCTGCTTATTCTCAATGGCGATATTTTATTTGTTTTTTTAATTTTTTATCTCATTATACTCTTATTGGCATCAATATTTATGTTTTGCTTTAATATCAGTATAAGTATGTAACTATATGTATACGCACAAGAGTAGTACGAGTGGTTATGTGCATCTATGTATGTCTGGCATGTGTCACACATTCACGTTTGCTACTTGCTAGTATGTATTTTATAAATATACGAGCATGTGTATATATATATATATTACTTTGGATATATGTATGTATGTACTCGTAGGTATATACTAGCATGCCTCGATTTAGATTTCCTGATTATCCGCCAAATGTGGCATTTGTAACGTTATTTGCGCTGTTTGTTGGTGCTAATTCTCTACTCTAGCCATATTTTGTCGCAAATTCCTCACCAACGCGCCCTCAATCGGGAAATGTGGCAGCTGCAGAAGTTGGCGGTTTTTAAACACATTCATGTCTATGTTTTTTTTTTTTTTTTCATTTTGCCGTCTTTTTACTACAGAATTGTCAAGTCATCAACTACGTTGACATTTGCCTTTTTGAGGAGTTTTGTGGCTGCGTCGGCGGCTAAATGAAGCTTCGATGATTTCTTTATAAAGTACTGTAGCAAATAACTACTTGCGATGTATGTAGGTTGTGGTTTCTAAAGACTTTCTGCAGTTGGGGAAAATGTAAGAAATGCTTATGTACATTTGTGCAAATTCATCACTAAAAAGAAAGCACTAGTTTGCTTCTAAGTAAGATAGAACGGGTACCTCTAGTTTCGTACATGAAAATATAGACACTACGAAGCTTTATAAACCCTAGACATATCATTGATATTACAAAATACTTTTCATAAAGATATTTTTGCTAGGTGTCAGAACGATTTAAACGAATACCAGAATGAAAAGAATCGGAAATATTCTACCTAGTACATCAAAAATTTTATAAATGTCGGGGAGAAAAACATGTATATATTTTCTTAAAATATTAATCGCTTACTTGTTTATGAAAAACATATTCTCATGGAAATTTTTTAAATTCTCTACGACAAAATTACCTAAAAAGTAAAAACGCACTTTTTTCTCACGGACAACTACTTTTTAAGCGTAATAAGCGCGAAAACGTATTTCAACATTAACCCAAAAGTAAGTCGACTTCACTCAGAATCAGCGTAGATCTAGCTCATAAGGAACACAATACTGATTCTCTTTCAATTGGCTCTTTTAATACGGCATTGTTCCACATAAAAAAATGGAAACACTTTCTTAAAGGCTGCCTCTTTGGATACTTAAAGTGTATAATTAGCATCCATTTTACTGTAGTTCGGTAACAATCACGGAACTTGACACTCTGTAACACTTTCCATAGTTGACTGCACGGCAATCGCACACGCACACACGTGCAAGCACACATAGTCAGAAAAAATACTAGTTTACAACTAGAAATTGCTGATTGAAATCCAACTAGCCCGAAAATAATCAGATTTTAACCAATAACAAAACGATTTATTCATGCCTTACTTTATTTGGTAATATTGACTTGTATACATAATTAATTTATATACACAAAGCCTTGTGCACTGGACTGTGACTAGTAGGTTTTGTCTGTTTTGAATAGTAAAAGACTGGTATGTTTAGTTCACAACTGAACTAGTATTTGTTTGTCAATTTTATACTAGTATGAGACTGGTACATTTCTGATCAGAATCTGAAAATTGCCATCACGTAGGACATCCCATTTAAAAAATACCAGTTGCTTATATACATATTTGGAAAGAAGACAGTTGGCTGACTAGTTAGGCCAGCGATGCATACTAGTTGTTAAGTAGTTTACAACTAGTGTATTTTACTACAAGGATATTCCAATCCAAAAGAGTCTACAAGCTGTGTTTATGTTAGTTACAATAAACACCGCCGAATTTGGATTTAACTGAGCCGTTGTTGACATTGTATCAGCATCAAACTTTGCACTGTTGTTCATTGCTCGAGCTACTTTATTTGCGTACACCGCGGTGACATTGATTAGATGAGTAGATATGTAGATAACTGGTGTCGAAAAAATAACAAACCAGCGACCTTTGTCGCTTTGCGAAAATAAACAATGCTGGAGCGGATAACTTAATACGGAATCAAAAATGTAAGAGATTAAGTTGGAGTGGGAACAGTGTGTCAAGAACGGAAATTAGTTATAAAATCACAAAATCTTTCTGTACCTTTAAATTTATTTTTGTTTGATTGCACAAAAAGAAGAATTGAAATAAACTATGTATGTATAATAAAAACCTAGTAAGCTTCGTCGGCCATGATTTTCTTCTGACTTTTTTAGCATTTTAATGCTAGACTTTTTTTTTATTAGCTGTTACTTTTATTTATTGAATCTGCTCAACTTAAGAGCCTACGAATAAGTTTGCAAATCTCAATCTAATCAAATAATTTCATCCCATAGTTGGGATGAAGTATTTCATAGGAGGATCCATAGGTCCAAACGGGTTTTAGAACTGTGTTGTATATAGCCACTTTATACCCTCGACTCAGGGGTGAGCGAGAGTTAATAAGCCAGTGTAGAGAATTGGTCTTCAACTTTAGATGAGTCCGCCTATCCTCTATATTTTTGAGAACGAAATCAATGTTAAATAGAAAGTAAATAAAACAATTTGTTCGCAATTTTATTCGTTTGATACTGGAAATGAAAATCTGAATGCGAGTTTGTGTTTTCAATTTAAAATAAAATTGTTTTCAGGTACTCTATTTGCGAATTTAATTGAAAAGCAAACAAAATCGGCCTAGCCTAGTGATGACTGACATATTCACTTTCATATTATTGCAAGCTTTTTGCATTACTGACACATACTTTTCGATCGTCTGCCTCTTAGTATTTTCCGTTTCAGGCGTGCATCTGTCATTTTAATTATGCGCTTTGCTTCATCTTATAAGTCTTTCAGATGCATTCATTCAAGTCATGTCTACACGATTTCTCCTGTAGCTACTTAATCTTTTGCCGTCGTCGTATTTAGCTAATGCGCGAAGCGTTTATTTCATTTGTGCGGATGATGTGTTAATGTTTGCAACATGTGAAACAAAGTAGGTAGTTAGGTACGATAAAGTTTTATTAAATCAATTAAACCTGATATCTTGGGCAGATCAGGAAATGGACGTCTTGTTTCTCTTGGTGTTGTTGTAAATAGATCTGACTCCAAGTGGTATGCAACGGAAAATGGTATTTAGCATCGAGTAGACATTGTGGAGAAATTTGCAATAAAACCTTAGAATAGTTAGACTACGTACAACATATAATATGTAAAAAGATCGACTGAACAGTTACTTAGATGGCTTGAAAATTAATTGAGGATCTTTCAACTGAATAGGCCGCAAAATATCAATATTCAAGCTCCGAACACAGTCATAGCCATTTTCGTTTTGGATATAACTATATTTTTTTTAAATTTGTGCGCAAAGTCATCAAATATTCATAATTAGGTTATAAAAATTGTATTATATACGTGGGAAAAAGTAAGTATATTTCAAAAATTAACCTTATTGTCTGTGCTGCGGCTCATGCTGAGCGTTATGCTGCTGTTCGTCAATCCACTACCAGTGATCGGAGGGCAAGATTGTCTCTTCATATCTCTCTTTATAGCCAACTCATACCATGGAATCAGTGGCTTGCTCCTCAGCGTCGTCTGACATCCAATTTTAAAGTCCAACGGATCAACGTACTCCGGTGCCAGTCGATTCAAGTCTGCTACTGCGTCATCCGCAGACGCATATATATTCCCAGCAGATTTGTTAGCATGCAACATGGAGTTATGCTGACGCCCCGAATAAACTGAGTAGTAAGCGCCATTCATCATATTCAACATCGAACCCATAGGTGATGAGTCGTATGAGCGATACAATCCCGCGCCCATACTCTGCACGCGCATATGGCCTAATGTATGGTAACGCCGATCGACGGCATTTTGCAGCACGGGCATGGCACTGGGCACGGCGGGAATATCATCCTGGTCAATGGTGTTTAATGAATAACTAGTATGCGAACGCTCGAGTATTTCGGCGCTGGTGCTGCGGTGCGGCGTTGAGAGTGCCACTGGCAGTTGCAGTTGATACGTGGCACTACTTGTGGGTGAGCGTAGTGGCGATTTTGTCGGGCTATGACACGGACTAGTGGGACGTGAGTGTGAAGACTGCACGCCTGGTGGCATCGTTAGCGTTGGAATGGCATATATCTTTGGCTTGGCGTAAAGGCTTTCGCGTCGCACTGGTGTGGGTGGTGCAATGGGTGAGAGTGCTGGACGAGCAGCATAAGTTGGACTCTCACTTTCACTGCGGTGGTAGGAGCTTGTCATTAAGGTGGACGGGCGTGAACTCTCAATCAGCGATTTGGCGCGACTATAGTGCGAGCTGGTGTTGGAGGTGTTGCTACGCGTGGATGAGCGGCGCAGCTTAGAAGGCGAGAAATCGCCGGAAATGCGGCCACCTGGCACTGTGTAATCCTGCATTTCGAATGAATTTTTTGTTGAAAGCGGGGAGTTGCCGCGCTCTGACTCACCGTAGGAGTGGCGTGTGCTTGTGCTATCCAAACGTCGTTTTGGACTATGTGGTGCAGTGTATAGAAAAAAGCTCTCCTCCTCGGCAGTGGCGTAGTCAGGTGTCTTCGGGGTGGCACTGCTCTGCAGTGAGTCCAGTGAGAAACGAGAGTTCTTCTTCAGGTTCTGATATTCGACAGTAATGCTGCCCGAACCAGTTGAGCCTATGACGCTATCGCGACAGCCGCCACCACCTGATGAGGACGAGGCATCCGACAGCGGGCGAAAGCCGTTGGCGCGAACATGTGTGCTGGCATAGAATGGTTCCAACTCACCGATTGTTGGCGTTTTCACTGCTTTCGCTACGGGTCGATTTGCGTATATTTCTTCGGCAACACTTGTTGTGTTTGAGCTGCTGTTACTTTTAGTGGTACTACTGGCTCTACCGAAACGCTGAGTGTTATGACAAATTCCACTGTTGCCCGAACAGCAGGAACACTGACTGTAATCGCTTTTCAGTGAAAGTGTGCGTCGTCGTTCCAACATTGGTGGACGTCGCATATCAGTGGAGCTGCTGCTGACCTTAGTATCGCTGTCATTGAGTTCAGCTTCCAATTCAGCTGCGCGTATGGAACGCGAACGATAAAGACCACGCGAGCGTATAGTGGCATAACCATCGTAAAGTGGTGTGTTTGCTGGAGAGGGCGGAGGACGCGCTGTGGCGGACATGCTGCTGCTAACAATGTTGCACTTTCGCGAGTCGATCAAATGCGAAACGTCATCGCCATAGTGGTCGTTGTTTTCGTCGCCTTTGTCGTCGTTGTCGTTGTCGTCGTCAAAATCGCCGTAGTACTCGTAATTGCCACTGTCACATTTTCTTTCTTTTGTCCTTTTATTCGATTTCAGTTTTTCAATTTTCTTTTGCAGCTTCAGTTTAACGGTTTTAAATTATGATTAATCGGAGCTGTTTTTTAAAAGGGAAAAATTATGATTTGTAATCATTGCAGTGCGTTGGTCGGCACTCCAATTTGAAGGAGGCGAGCAACTCTTTGCACTGAGCAATGAATAGAGTTGAAGTGCTTGCCGGTGATAACATCGACGCTCTGTTAGTGATGCTGGTGGTCCAGTTGAAGTTAGTGGTGTAGCGTTCATTATTATGCACTAAGTTTTATTATTTATATTTCTTCATTTAAGTAAACATGTACATCAATCATTTTGTTCTTATTAATTGGTTTTTGTCAAAAATAGTGTTGATAAATTGTAGTATTGACTTAAATTACGGAAGTTTGTTGGGAGTGTAAAAGCGAGTGAGGATGGAATTCATTACGCTTGATGAGTCGTGTGTACTGATTAATGAAAATATAATTATTTGACGTATTTACGAGAAGATTTAAGAAAACATTATTTTGGATAATTTTTCCTGTAGTCTGACATCTATTCTAAAACTTAACAATCGAAACCTTTTGTATGGATATTTTTACAGAAACTGCACTGCCAAATGGAAATTAGAAGCCATGAAACTGCATTACCAAAGTGGACGCAACGCCATCTTTGCTGAAATTGCGATTATTCCACCCAAAGCACAATAGCAATTAAATCAGATACTTTTGCTTATTTTCATTACCTTCTTCTTGGCGCATAAAATTCTTGCATTACTTTATTATTTGCTGACTTATAATATTAAAATTCATTAAGCTTGGCGATCACTATTATAGTAAGCTAGTATATGATACAAAATAACTTTAAAACACCAAATGCAATAAAATAATGCAGGAAACTGGTGATCAAAACAATTGTCTGAAATATAAATCCGTTAAAAGCACATACACGTACAGTATTACACAGTTCTTTTGTATGTTCATATGTCACGGCGACTACAAGTAGGAAATGCTTCTAGATTAATAAATATACATACATACATCTATGCACAGATGTACATATTAATATATATACATAAATAAGTAAGAGTTCAGCAATAAGCAGCGATTTTTTATACGAATTGTTTTCCAAGCCTGTCCACTATATTGCACAATCGCCTTAGAACAAATCATTTAAAAAACTCGAGTCGCAATTGCAAAATGTGCATTGAAAAAAATATTATATACACGCATACATATTTATATGTGTACTTATATGTATATAAAAAGCATTTAAAGTAAATGAAAATGACATTAGAAAATTGTGTAATTTTTTATGATTTCCTAGAGAACTAACAAACAAAGGCAGTGAATAAGATAAATAACATACAACGAATGGAGCGAACGAAGAACAATGGTGATTGCTTCGGATTTACAAATGTGTGTACATATGGATGTACATACATGTGTGTACACTCTGTTCAGAAATTATAGCTCAAACACATGTTGACACATTCGAACAACTTATATATCCGCCAATTATTTAAAATTATATTTCAATTAAAACCAATTCTTTGAATTATAATAATAACATTTTTAAGCAATTTTTGTGGTATGCAAATATATATGTAGCTCATTAAATTTTAGTACAACAAAGTGTAAGTTTCTAGTGGCTGCGAATTACCACTGATTTTTGGCATTTTTAAACCTTTAATGGTAAGTGTATATTAAACTTTGGTTCGATGTTTGTAAGTACCAGACCGATAAGAGTTAGTCTCTCAGTTTTTGAGCTATCTGAATGAAGGTGCCTTTTTATAATTTATAAGACATTTGTCGGACGACTATAAAGTATATAGGAGCCGATTGCTCAGATATTATATTTTGCTACATAACTCCTTCATTTATGGAGCCAGAGGCTTGAAATTTAAGAGAAAGTCTGCTTTTCTAGGCTCTTCTCCATATAAAAAATAATCGCAACTTTGCGCTGTATGGAGGACGCTGGCGGTAAAAAAACTGCCAAAACTCAGTGATAACTTGTAGATACTTGAAACTTGCACTTTCTCAGACTAAAATTGAATGACCCCAAAGACTACATACTCAAAAAAATTCTAAAATTTTTTTTTTTTAAGTTCAAATTCTTGATAAAATTTTGTTAAAATATTTTACATTTTGTAAATAATTTAAAATTGTGTGTTTATGGTTTTTCTTAGAGAATTTACTAGATTTTACTTACAAATAAATTTTATTAATTAGAAGAAAAAATATCTATCAATATGGGGTTGCGCTATAATTTGTGAACAGAGTATATCCTATAAATGTGAGCAGCAATTGTAAAACTAAAAATGTATGTTAGAAAGACGTGAGTGACATGAAGTGCCACGCATGTGCATTCATATAAATGCAGTTTCAAACACATTCAAAGCAATACTTCACTATATACTTGTACATATGCCCGTTCGTATTTTAACACATTTGCTCTCTGTTCATGCCTGTCTGTCGTTGCTTGCTAGCAGGCTGCAACCGTCAAGTGACAAGCTGCAAATGACACATGCAACATGTGGCCGGCCAGTATTGAACAAAACTCGCATAAAATGTTTTTTTACAAGCATGTGTCGGTCGGTTTGCCTCGTAATTTGCTGCAGAAACATAAAAAAAAGGCAAAAGCAATTGCAAAAAGTAAGAGCAACAACAGCAGCTATAACAAGCGCTTGAACAGTGGCTGCAGTTAATTTTCAAATAACATGTGTAAAGGTCAACACATGTGATATGCGTAAAATGCCATGTGGAGCAAACAGCAATAACAACAGCACAATTTTGTTAGCAATTGCTGCACTCAAACTCAATCGCACTAATTCACGCACGCAGCATGACACCAGCTAAGCGATCAACTAACCAGCAGCGGCAATAGCAGCAACAGCACGAGCAGCAGCGGCTAACAAGCGACGATTTATCCGGCACTCGGCTTGCCTGCTGGTTTGATTATTATACACACTTTTGCAGGCTTTCCATTTCATTTTGTGAGAAGGAAGGACCAATAGGCTAATAGAATAGGATTACATGCATACTCGCATTTGAAATGCGATTCGGAAATTGTAATCAAACAGAGTAACATTTTGAAATACAAGCTTTTACAATTGTTTCAGTGCTTCAAATAAATAGTTTTAATAGAGTTGGTCGTCAACTAGTCAGTTTTTTACTTCAGCTGAGCTAATATTCCTAATGGAGGGCGGAATTTCAAAGTCACGGCATATTTATTTGTTTTGACAATTATTTTGTATTTTTATGTTTTTTTTTTCAATTATAAATAACGTTCGATTCCTTTAATGAAATTGTATGTATCAAAGTTTCACACTTTGTATAAAAAATGGGTACTTAATCACGATTTTTAAAAATCATATGAAAAGAATATTAAAAAAAAAAATCCAAGCTATTTTATTTCCAATGGCATATAATTATGTAAATCCGGAATATATGATTGAAAATTCAAAATATTTATAAGAAAGTATTAATATACTATTTCGCTGCTTTGTTAAGGTTTTTATTTTTCTTATGTAGTTAAAATTAAACAAATAAAAACGCAAAATTTGTCCAAACATCGTGGTTCAATTATTTCCTTCACCATTCTATATAAAAACTGCATACAAATGTATGTACATATGCATATACATACATATATGCATGTATGTGAGTATGCATGTGGCTTATGTGCCATTGGCATAGGAAAGCATAAAATATTTTATTGCCCGCAATTCTGCATTTCGCATGCAATTCGTGTATTTGTCCTGCTGACGTTCAAGCGTCTTTATATTCATCAAAACTACATATGTAAATACAAGTTTGTGTATGTGTGGACCGACAATTGTAGTCAGCTTTTATATTTCCATAAAATTGTATGTGTTTTTTTTATTTACTTTTTGTTTATTACTATGCGGTCTTTGACTTATGAGTCATCAGCAGAAAGCAACAGCAAAACGTCAACAGCTGGTTGGCTGAAGGAAATGCCACTTGCACAGTATAAGTGAGACAAAGGCTATGTAGTTATATGTAAGTGTTCCGTATGCATTTTAAATAAAAGGGGAATTTGCGTATATTTGTATTTTAATCAAATGCAGAGTGTAGAGATATGTAGATTTAAAATAAAAAGGGGGATTTTTATTGATTTCATGTTTAAATGATTTGCCAGAATTTTCTTGAATATTTCATTTATTTAAAGCGGTGCCTTTTTATTTTATTTTAAAAGCATGAAAATTACTTGGTAATAATATAACTAATTTCTAAGAACACTTCCTAATATCTTGAAGTCACGATTAGCTAACTAATTGTAAAAGACATGAAATCCAACCTTTTGTGATTATTTCTAAAAAAGCTGGCATCATAGTGTCTGTTTACTATATATGTAACTATTTAAATCTATGTATTCACCAAGTCGACAAGAAGCAGCTGTTGCTGTGTGTTGCAATTTAGCAACGATAGCAATGTGCAGACAAATTTTCGAAATATTTTCGTTAGCTTTTGTCCTTAGGATTTTCTCACCTGCATACACCTACATATCTAGGTACATAAAATATACATACAAAACGACTCGATGGAATTTTCGGGCATTATCTGTCGCACATATTTTTGGTTTGTCGCCTTCAATTATCGCAGCATGCTAGGTGGCGTGCATGTTTATCAGTATAAACACATACATACATATATGTACATACATATAGTACATATCTATGAATATAAGCGAAAAGCTTGGCCACAATTAAAAAATTGTTCGCTTTTGTTGGCTAGCAGCTTCGTTATCGCCAGCATTGTAACAAGGTGCAACGAGCGCATAGCTGTAGCCGAAAGCTATACGCACATATACTCATACATACATACATGTATATACATTTTATAAAGCAAGTGAAAAAAAAGGAAAAGTATACAAAGCCGCCAGTTGATTGCATGCAATTAAAGCTTAGAGCTAGGATGATAATGGCATAGCACAAATGCATACCATAAACATATGTACAAACTCGAACATACATATGTATGTATGTATGTATGTACATTAATGTTTGCATGTTACCAAAAGTAAGCCATTAAAGTTGACTTAACATGCTGCCTGAGCGATCTACATACAGCTTTTTGTTAAACTGGTACACCTGGAGAGCGTATACATATGTATGTATGTATGTGCGGCCAGATGCTTGAGGAGGGTGGTGCATATAATTGATACATTCAGTCATGTGTACATGCATTTTGTTAAATTATTTAAACTTGTTTGTCAGTTCAAAAGACTGGTCAGGAAAATTAACTCTAATTATGCGTTAATGAAGTAATTGCCATACATAGACACATTAAAAATGTGAAGACTTATAATAAATTTTACTCTAATGAAGTTGAAAAAAGGCCTATTAGAAACTAGTTAAATATTATTTTAAAATTATTGCTGAATAATTTAAGCTGGGAAATGTGCAAAGTTTGTGTATCATGGCACAAAGCAAAATCGGAAATACAAAAAAAAAATATAAACACACGCATTTAAGTAAACGTATTTAATTTCAGTGAAAAAAGCTATTAATTCAAGCTGTGAAATTGACTTATCGGTCAAGTGAAACGCTGTCAATCGCAAAGCGTCAAACGCCATTAGTTTTAGATGCTTTCGACCTTAGCTGACACTTAAAAGCTTCAAAGCGAGCCAGTCAACTACAATCGGTAGAAAGAAAAATTAGTAAATCAACATATGCGAGAACGTAAAAAAAAAACGGTATTGCAATTTGAAAGTCTCTTTCAATAATTGAAATACAAAAATTCTAAATAAACAAAATTTAATAGCATTTATTCAATTGTGTAAGATTTCACGCTAAAATCGTAAGCAATATCTATAAGCCGCTTAGCAAACGATAGGGGGCGCTGACGAAACAATGTATGTATGTATGTTACATGTTTGATATCTCATTTTTTTGTGTACTTTTCTAAGCATTAACAATCCATTTTGATAAATGACTGCAATTTGATTTTATGCATAACGCCAATTGGCACATGACGACAACTGCATGCTCAAGAACTCCAAAGTCAATTTTATTAAATCACCAAAGCAAAAAGCGTAGGTGTGTGTGGATTAGCAATTGTTTTGGCCAAAAACCAAGACAAAGGCTTATTCAACTGTGGAAATGCGCAAATCGTAGACAGGTCGAGCCAATGTCCAATGTTAAATCAAACTATTAGATTTGAAAATTATTCAATGAAATTAAAGCAGGTCGGGTCATAAAGTGAACACAAGAAATGCCTATTTTTAGCGGCCGCAACATATTTATTGACATTTTTTTTTGTAGCATTAGCACAGCTATTTGACTTGCATTTTATGCAGACAAAGAATGAGTTTTAGTAAATGCGCATACATACATATGTTATAAAGCTTATTATTTTTATTTTATGCCCGATTTACGGCTCAACTCTGAATTGTTAACTTTGAGTAAAAAAAATCATTTTATGAATTTTGGCTCTACAATAGAATTCTAAAAATTTTTATTTACGAACTAGGAATTCACATTAGAAACCTTTAATTCGCTCATTTGTGTTCAACATTGCGCTATAAGAATAAACTTAATTTCAATAATTTTTAAGTACGAGTTCATGCCCCAGCTGAGATTCGTATCTGACTACTCTGAAGCTCGATCATATCGGACCCCATGCAGATCAGAATTCAGCCCTGTGAAGTTGACACCACCTTATGCGAATTTTAGAAAAAAATATATATCGTTCGTTTGTCCATCGTTTGTCCAGCAAAGATTTTCGTTTGTCCACCCTTTGTTTAAAAGTTATTTAAGAAAACATTTTTTTGAGAAGTTGGAAAAAATATATATCGTTCGAAAAAAGCATAAAGTTAAAAATTACGCCGTTTTTGAGCTAAATCGTTTGTCCATGTTTGTCCACCCTTTGTTCAAAACTTTTAGTGAACAAACATGGACAAACGTTGGAAAAACGTGGACAAAGGATGGACAAACGATTTAGCTTGAAACAAGTTTAATTTTTCACTTTTGGGTTTTTTTTTCATAAAAATTTGTTTTTTAAATAACTTTTGATCACAGGGTGGACAAACGAAAATGTTTGCTGGACAAACGGTGGACAAACCAACGATATATATTTTTTTCTAAAATTCGAATAAGGTTAAATAACTTTTAAACAAAGGGTGGACAAACGAAAATTTTTGCTGGACAAACGTACGATATAAAATTTTTTCTACAATTCGCACAAGGTTGTGTCAACTTCACAGGGCTGCAGAGGTCTCAAGATTAAATCACCTACGTCCTAGAAAGTAGAATTCGCTAATAACCTCTTTCGATTCTATTCAAAAGCTCTGCCACTAGCTACATACTACATCACTGACCTCCGTCCAGCTGTCTGCTAACGTTAACTTTTTGCTGCTATCAGTTTGCATTAATAAGCATCCTACCATATTCTGACATATGTCATATTTTTGACATTTATGCAGCGCAAGCGCGCTCACACTCACCGCCGTTAGCTCGGCCACTTTGAAATTTAAAAATTATGGCAATTTCCTACTGATCGCTTTGGCTTGATAAGTGCAGGTAGTTTTTGCAAATGCTTTGCGCTCTCTCTCTCTGTCTCTCTTGTTTTTGTGGGCAATTTAGCATTTCGCTGTCATTGCTCTGCCGTCGGCCATTTAAGGTTTTCTATATACTTTTATGCCAGGCTGTATGTAGTAAATTTGTGGAAGAGTAGTGCATGCGTGTAAGGAAAGCGTGTTGCTGCGATTTTTCACTGCACAAATGGGCAAGTTTCTTGCGAGACTGCGCAGAAAATTGGGTGTGGGCTGTGGTGTGTCTGTTTGACTTCGCCGTCGCCTCTGCAGATGTGTGCACGATAAGCAGCGACAATGAGCAATGACTGTAGTCACACATATGGTGAGTGAAAATTTTTCACTTTTGATCCAAGTGTTGGGCGAAATGCTCTTAACGTGCGATTGTAAATGGGCCACTCAGCTTGGCGGTAGAGGCACTTTTTAATTTTATTTGATTTTGCTATGAATTTGACAAAATTTTCTTTACTTTTTTTGTTGCAAATTTTGTATGATTACCTTTCTGGGTTATCGTGAATCTCGAATGTTGAGACAGGAAATTAAAAAGGAAAATGTGCGTTACAATCATATCTCATGTGCATACATGTCTGTTAAAACTAATAAATTCAACAGGATTTTAATATCATGCCATCAGCCCACATACACTCTGTTCAGAAATTATAACTCAAACCCATATTAACACATTTGAACAACTTATTTATCCTCCAATTATTTAAAATTATTTTCCAATTAAAACAATGTTAACTCTTTAACAAGCTCGAATTTTTTAAATTTTATATAAAATCTAGAAAACATCAAACATTTTTGGGGTATGCAGATATGTAGCTGATTTAGTGCAAGCTTCTAGTGACCACGGACTACCACTGATTTTTGGCAATTATTTTACTGACGCTCTTTCGCAATTTCTTCCATATAGAAAATAATCACGGTTTAACGTTTAATAGACCAAACTGTTAGCAAAAAATTTGTCAATAATAAGTGAAAACTTGTAAACACTTGAAACTTGCACTTTCTCGCAGTAAAATTGAATAAGCAAACAAAGTGTATACCCAAAAAAAAAATAATTCTAAAAACTTTTTTTAAAAAGTTCGAAATTTTGACGAAATTTATTTTAAACCATTGCATATCTTCTAAATAGTTTAAAAAAGGCAAATTTTGGTTGTTCTTAAAAAATTCACCATAATTTACTTAAAAAAAAATTTTAATTAATTAAAAGTAAAATAAAGTGCCAAATATGTGGTTTATTTGCCAAGATAATGTGTTTTTAACATTCTATTAAGAACCACGTTCATTCACAATTGCGATCAAAAAATTTGTGACATTTAGAAAATAATGGCAAACAATAAAAATACTTGCAAGTAAAAAAAAGAACATCGAAACACAAAAATAATGTCAACAAACTCGTTTGCAATTCTTAACTAAAATCCAATGTCAAATTCAAATGAGAAAAAAATATTGAGCTAATGCTCACAATATAAGCGTTTAACAAAGTAAGCAACAGGAAATTGCAAGTACCACAAACGTGCTGAATCGAATTAAAATCAGGTTTTGCATATTGTGCTGACGTATTTAGAATGGAAGCTTTAGAATTGACGCGCCTGCAAATTCAATGAAATTTTATACGAAGTCCAATAATTTAAGAGAATTCGCCTAACAGAGCTGGAATGAATACAAGAAATGTATTTATTGTACGTGTATTACATAGGTATACATATACTCGCACGTACCTAAGTATGTCTGTATGTAACTTTTCGGTACTTTCAAAGGTTCTTATGTACTTATTATGTATTTATTGTACGTATGCATACAGTAATTATGGTTAGCAAATATTTTTACCCTAAAACCTTCACAGCGCATATTAATTGCCGGATATGAAAATTACGAAAGACATTCCTCTACACATACTAAAATTTAGTGGCTGCTAGTTAGACAATGGTGTCAGTCTATAAATGCTCTGGTGGTGGCGAGAAGGCTACCACCTAAGAAATGTGTGTTGTAAGTAACCACAAACGTTGTGGCTTAAGTAACTGAAAACATCAATAATGAATTTATATTTACCTTATTTACCTTGATTAAGCATTTAGTGAAAAAAGCTGTTGCTTAAATTAAATTTAGCAAAGGTGAAAAAATAGTTTTCTTTTAATTTTTCTGGTACCTGCTTTGGGCACAATGTGGTAGAACTCTAATAAGGCGCTTCTTCTCAATTTCGCTGACAAGAGTAGTTTTTAAATATAGTCAGGTCCTGCAGTGCTCGAGAGAAAAATTCTTTGAAAAATTTTATGAATCGACTAAATTAAAACTTTTGTACAATGCCATCCTAACTATCCCCAGGTCAATATTTTATGAGTTTATATAACATATGTAGACGAGCCTTTTGTAGTTAGCATTCTGTGTGAATAATTTAAAGCTAGCGAAATTTTTAGTCTGAATAAAGAAGCAAGGGATTTCAACGCTTTTTTTTAGAAGAGATGAAAGATGTTTTAAATAAAACTTGCTGTATATATTAATTTACAAAATATTTACATGAATAAATAGAAGATTCGACCAGAGACTGCGGGGATGGAGACTTACTAGTCAAAACTGGAGAAATTATATTAAGAAAATTTTGAGAAAAACTAAAAACAATTTTAAAAGTTTTTTTTTATAATTTAACCACTTCTCAGTCATCAATTTCTGCACTCCCTTCAACTGCATTAAAAAAGAGAACAAGAATCTGGTCACCTTTCTTCATCAAGTTAGCATTGCAAATGATTTGCTATTTCATTTGTATACTTTTGCCGTTGTTGCTTTGATAGCTAACCACACGAGCGTTGCAAGGCGTAAACCTCCGTTTATTTACGCAACTCAGATGTAATGTCTGGCTGTTGCACGCCGTCGTGACCGCAGTTAATTAAGTGCAGTAAAATGAAGAAAGTGGCAAAATTAATAAAATAAAAATTGGCTTTGGATATAATGTTTACGAGGAGTGAGCAATAAAGCAAAGCAGCAAGAAGAACAAACGCGCAAATACTGAGTTTATGGACAATCGCTGAATTATAGGTCAGCGACGTATTTTGTGAGTATAAATTAGGGATTTAATGCAAGCGTAAAGAAAGCGCGGTAAGGGTAAATTCAAATGAGCCAATAAAACAATGCAATTAAAGATTTGTGTATGGTTTGTATCAGTTATATAAAATGGCTGCACTTACTAGTTAATGACAACGCATGGTTGCATTCAAATTGCCCGGTTAAGAATTAAACAAATGAGAAAAAAATACATAGCAAACTACAAAATATAATTGCTAATAATGTGACGATTTAATTAAATAATGACTATTAAATTTCTTTAGAACAAGTACAAGTACATCACATCATAATTTCTAAATTGGAATATTAAAGTCAAGGAATATTTAAGTGAACTACCTTTCATAAGCGGTATAAAGTTGTTTAAAAAAAATAAAGGAAAATAGGTCAATTGAAGTTTATATTAGCACTTGAAAAATAAGCATGCTTATGCATTTTGCTTATTAAAATTTTATTCACTCTCGGTCTTAATAAGTGTGCACTTAGTGAGCGAACACTCTACTCAATTAAAATCATATCTTTCGAAATGTTCAAGCTAATCAACAACAACAACAAACTGCCGCCACTACATCCGCCCTCGACTTGTGAGTGGAACATAAAAATTTTCTTGCACTGTTTGCTTTTGAGAAGTGCTTCTTCAAGTAGCCAACGCATTCACTATCCCTACTGTAATGCTGTAGCAATAAATCGGCAACCACAACCTTCATCGTTACTTCTTGCCATACTGCAATATTGTGAATTTTGTTGTTGTTGTTGTTGTTGTTGTTATGCATAAACAAGCGCGGGCGTTGTGCAGCATTTAATATGCAACATTTAACTATCAGCATGAAGCCATCAAAATCAACAATCAAAACCTAGCAAGCCAGCCACCCAAAAAGTAACTCAATTCAAAATATACACTGAAACGAATGCACTGAAGCGCTGCAGGCGTAGTGGCAGCCGGTTTGCGACAAATACACTTCTGTGGCAAGTAAACGTGTGGCAAAATGCAATCGAAAGCATATAAATATAAATACTTTTGTGGCATAAAAACTCAATGCCCTCGCCGAACAAACAATTGGCTGTGCGGTGTACTGAGCTTGTTGCAAGCAAACGCAAGTGGCATATCTAATAAAAAAGCAAAAAAAAAAAATATATTTTTTTAAAGTTGCGCATTACTTAAGTAGCGGCGAACTTGTAAGCACTCAGTGCTACTTGGTTGCAACTAAGCAGTTAAATGGTGGCCGCCATATAAATTTATACATGCGAAGACATACATACAGACATATGCATACATACATGTGTACGTGCATATAAAACCCCTGCGCTCTGAAGCATTCATTCATTCGCTTGAGTTTTTATTTAGCCATTCGCCGTTTATTGTGCGCCCAATGCCCAAGTGGAGCAGAAGATCTGCTTTATTTGAAATCAGTTCCTCGAAAAGTAATTTTTAGAATACACTTTTTGTTTTTCACTTTAATTGCGAATATTTATGCGTTTGATTAATTGTACTTGTTCGTATGTTTGTATGTGTTAGTGTATGTATGTACGAGTGCGAGTACTTCACTTTACTGGCAATTAAGTTTTCTATTTATTTGGGTCTTTGGTGGTCGCATAAGTGCGGTTAATAAATGAATGAATGTGCACGCTAGCGGCGGCGGCAAGGAGCGACTGAATGAGTGATTGAAAAATTAGTTTTCATAAAAGCTTTAAATTGAATTGTATTGAATGAAGCGGAAGTGTTTGTTTTGCTGGTGCCAAAGTGGGATTCTGAAATGATTGTACTTAAAGGGCTTTCTGACAAATATGAAAGTAAAAAGATGTTGCGAGTTTGGTAAAGCAAAAAAACAAAAAAAACAATCGTAGACGTTCATTAGTTTTAGGCTTTACGGGAACCGCTTATTAACGCTATTAAAATTTTGGCATTTTAGAAGAAAAGCGTGCGAAAAATTAAAGCATTTCAATTAATTTCTTATATTTTTCAATTAATTTCTTATATTGCACAATAAAGTGCAAGTGTCAAGTTGCTAAATGTTGTTCAAACATTATATGGAAGGAAATGAATTTGCTTTATTTAATTGGAAAAAATTAAGAAATCAGTGAAAATTTTTAATTACTTGAGACTTCCACTTTAATAACTATAATTCTAAATATAACAAAGCCCACCACAACATAAACTTAGTACGCAACTTCCAAGGTCGTTCAAATTATTTTTCCTTTTAAATTGCTAACAGCCTTAAACATATTGTTTGTAAGAATAATGCTAACAAAGAGTGAAAAGCAACTTTCCTTAAATTACAAAAATGCATTTCGTAATTGCATGTAACATTAACTCCAGCAGGTAAATTAAATAGCTTAAGAAAAATTTCAACGGCAAATTGGATTGAATTGCATGCTTTATAGCAACTGACACACAAACATACACCTAAGCTACCACCATGAAAACTGATAAGCTACAGTTTGTTGTAATTCAGCTTAGCTGCATGTGAGCTAAAGACTGGATTTACGTCGTTACGCTTGGGCTGGCTGATATTTAAACAAATACACTTAAATTTAACTGTTGAAGATCGCACCGTTTATAATTGTTTTCATGGTAGTTAATTTTTGTTTTTTCCATGGCGATTTTGGAGTAATAAATTAAGGCAGTTTGGGAGCGCGAATAAGTATTAATCAACGCAGTCGAAGTGCATGATTGTTAGGGCTACGACAAGAAATAAAATATGGTGGAGCGAGATTTTAGAAATTCATGGATTATGGAATGATATTGATTGATAGATGGTAGATATATTTGGGAGCATTAAAGGTTTTTGAAGCATTCAAAACGTATTTGAAAGCCGCAACAGAAACAATAGTTTTATACACATCATTAGTATCGGCATGAGCTAGCAGCTGGTTAAGCTGCATGCAGTACATGAAAAATCGTTTTTTTTTTCGCCCAACTAAATTAACAATTATCGCAGCGTAAATAATAACAATAATTGCCACAAACATGTCAACAAGAGAAGTGCAACAACTATTGAAAAATTAGGGCCATTTTAACTCGAACGATGCTGCATAACCGGAACAATGGCAAACAAAAGATGAATGCAACAGGAAGACAGACAGGCAGCTGCAGTGACAAAGGGACAATGAGAAGAATAGGTAAAAAATATGGTAGAAATCCACAAACGTAGCGGCAGCCAAGCAATGCATAGTTGTAGCAAAGCAAGAGGATGTAAAGAAGACTGCAACTAGGTACTTGTGGCTACAGTAGCAACAATCCATAAGACATACAGCTTCCACTGTTGTTACAAATATGAAAACCCGCAGCTGCTTGCTTCAACTTAAGAAGCCAGCCAGCAAGCAAGCGTTGGTAAGCTCCTTTCGACAAAGATGCATATTCTTGTGCACTACTACATTGCAGTGTCTCTTTATTGCTATTTCATGTTGATGCCATCAAAAATTCTGCAGTTCAGTTAAACGCCAACAGCTGATTAATGATTTTGTCGCGTAACGTTGCAATTTCGATAAGAGTTGAGATAAATCATAATAAAAAAAAAAATAAACATAAGACGCGTGCCATCATGGGCCTTTTTGACTGCTTGCCGCATTTTCACGACAACTTGCAGCTCAAAGCGAAAGGTGTTTTTCGATAAGTAGTTTTGTATAATAATTGTTGATTTATGATGACTTGCCGCATTGCTACAGTAGCCGCAACGGGGCCATCACCAACTGCCTGGCACGCACACATTAAATATTTAGTTTGTCTATAAAGTAATAACTGATAATGACATTAGCTATAGCGTTGGCAGCTGCTAATTTTGTAGCAGCTGAACAAATCCAATACTACGATTACACATGTGTGGTGTGATAACTATGTGTTGAGCAGGGTTGAAGGTCCTGCACGGTAATGATAGTTGTGTACGTGGTGCTAAATAATTTCATAGAAACATAGTTTTTGAGTATGAAAGCATCTGTCGAATTAAGAATACACAATAAAATGTTACGGCATGCATGAGTTAGGAAATTAAATTCGATAAAATATATTTCTTACTTTTCATATTTATTTCTTTTTTTTTTTGCACCTAACAGCCTTCATTTTTATGAGCACGATAGTTATTAATTTCTCAGCATTGATTTTTTTGGTTAACTGAGTTAGTCTTTTCTCAAGTAATTTTGCAACGTGTTGTTCACTGGTTTGTAGATTTTGGTTTTCAGAGCGTCGCCTAAGCACACCCTCTTTTTGAGTTCTACATATATTTAGCTGCTGCTCAAACTCTCCTTTACAACTGTCAACAGAAATTTGCATTTACGATCGTTTAAATTGCAGCAGAGAAAAATTGTTTGACTGCATGCCGAGCTGTCAGCAAGTCGTCAATAATCATTCCCGCTTGCATTGCATTTTGTTTGTCTTTCGGAAAACGTGGCTCTATCTACTTACAAATATTTATACGTATATGCATAAAAATATATATACAAGTAGTCGGCGTTTCTTTCTTTCACTTCTGTCAAACTGACAAACAGTCTGACAGTTCTGGTAGTAAAAAAGGCGAACGGCGAACAAATGAGTAGTGACTGGTATGTGGCTAAAAATATTACCAATAAATGCAAATATTACTGACAAATGCAAGGCAACTCACTTTCATACAAAAATGTTCAGTTACTGTGCTTATGTAAATTTCTTCATCTGTTTATTTATTTGTTGACATTTGTATTTATGTTAATGCCAGCGGCAAATATTATGACAAGTCATACATATTTGAAAGAGTATAAACAGATGTAGGACTTTAAAGACAAACTATCAGCAAACTAACTACTTGTTTGAAGATATTTACGTTCATAGTTAGGTAAAGGCATTAATAATTGTCAACTAACTTTCATTGAGTGCACTTTGTAGTGACATGACTGTTAATTTCTCAATAGTTTATTAGACTTTGTGACAATATTTGTATGATAAATGTTTATGCATTTAGAGGTACTTTTCTCCCAATTCACAGTTCCGTTCTGGCGTTTTTTTTTTTAATAAATTCGGGCCGCTCGTTTAACGACGACAAATCATTTGTTGTTCGGCTGTTCTAATACTGCAATATGCTTAATTATTTAGCCATTACCATTTGTAGTGTTTGGAAGTTTAACTAATATATTTAATTAGTATTATTTAAACAATAAAATAAATAAAAAAACAAGGACAGATGAACTTTTAAGTTTAGTTCTACATACATTCCAAAAAATGTTTCAGATGGTGTGCGCTTTGAGTGTCATGTTTAAAGATGTTTACATAAATACTTCGTGGGTACAAAAACTAAAGTTTAGTAAATCAAAAATGTCAAAAGCTAGTTGCAAATTCTGCAGCAACCAAAAGAGCTCGATATCGTAAACCAGGATACGCTTAACGAAGCACAGGTGGATGAAGTTGCCAGAGGAGGCTTAACAAAGTCAAGTATCAGCTTTTCGAATTATATTAAGCGATTGGAAGTAGTATTTTAGCGGTACCACTGTCCAGAACTGTGGCAGGAGTTTGGAAAACCTGAATGCGTGTTCAGAGCACTTAAATGCCAGCTCAGAGCTCAAGAAGCTTTTTTTAGAACAATAATATACCAGTTAGTAAAAAATGTGAACAAATCGGTCAGAAATTAAAGGCGGTAATAGTTTATAGAAAAAATTCATCAAATTGAATGTACATTATTTCTTCTGTCCTTTGTCATGTTTAAATAAAATTTTAAAAATGTATTTTTGATATTTTTAAATTCAATAGCATGATAATTTTTTGTTTGATAGCACGAAAGCTTAGTACTAGCGAAACAATTTACAAAGGGATTTTATTTTTCCCTTTTCCCATCCTTCTTAAATGCAACCTTTTACTTGGGAGTGTCAAAAATCGAATGTCATTAGTGAGCAAACCTTTAATAATTGAATCATGTTCTTGAATATTTTGAAGACGTCAGCGACATATCCAACAGCTCATTTGTTGTTGCCACATTAAAATATATCACTTCTATAAAATAAAAATATTTTGTTCAAAGTGAAATTTTTTGTGCAAAAAATAAATACCTAAATAGGTTAATTAATTTGTTTCAAATGATCGATTGTTATTACATATGAAATATCAGAGCTCTTTAATGCCTTTGTTGGTAAAATAACGTAAGACTTGTGAAAGCCTTGAATAGTTTACTTTTAGTGGCAGGACTACAGCTGCTCATTCTCGTCGTCAAAATTAAAAATGCAAGTCTGCACGTCTGCTGCCGTGAAGTCGTGCTGTTGTCTAAATAACTGTGCCCATAAGATCGTGTGTATTTTAATATTTGACAGATGCTGCCTGTCGCTTGCTGTCTTCAAAGTATTCAAAGTATTTAAGAAGAAAGCAATGAATATCATCGCTGAAAATATATTTCGTCATAAACAGTCGACTTTCAAGAGCCCAAAGACTTGAACTGTATCGGACTAATTCATTCCATTATAAAATGTTCTACAATACTGGACGGAAATTCTTTCTCAAAAAGTGCATCTAAATGAAGCATATGACATGTTAAAATAATTTTAAACACATACTTATGTGCACATGTGCACCAGATTGACCAGAAATAAAAAATTCAATTAGTTAACCTTGAAATCATCTGGAAGGCGTTGAGCTGTAGGCGCCTGAAGACAACTATAACTTAAATGGTAAATTGTGCGGTGTTTTTTTGTACCCAACAGACATTTGCAGCTAACCCCTTTTCTCAACTAAATTTTTTCAATATCAGCTTTACCATCTCGCTGTTAGATTGCGTTCATTACGAACTATTATGCAAGCAATTGACCAATCATTAACAATTCGAGCATTTTCGAACTTCAAGCTCATTACAAAGAGCGCTAAAAAATCAAACCATTGACGCATTTGTACTTCAACACTTCAGCCGTTGGCGCATGCGTGGAAACTTTAATGAGTTTATTAATGTTTAAAAACCAACAATCATATACGAGGGCAGCCGTAGGAGAATGCAATTATGAATTGCTTTTCCGGCGCAAAGTTCATGTGAATGTTTTAAGCCAAGCAGTACCTGCTGAAATACTGGTAAAACTACATAAATAAGTACAGTAAAACATAAATATTCATACTCGTACATCGATGAATGTACATTGAAATCCTCGCTTTCACAGTTAACTACTCGTGTCTGGTCACGCGATGACGCGTACTTTTGCTTTATTCGTTGAAACGTGGTGGTTAAAACTTCAACATCTTTGCAGTTCTAAAATCTCGTAGACGTAGAAATCGGGTGCGGTAATAAGTCGCAGGCAGGAAATAATTTACACAACAAAAAATGATGCATTTAATTAGCGGAAAAAGGTGGTAACCTGACGTAATCGAAAATTATCAACAACTGACCGAAATTATAAATGAAAAGTGTGAGAATTTTGACAACAAACACGTTTACAGGAAGAAAGGCCAAATGTTTGATGTGTAGAGAGTACTTAAAGGATGTATTACTAGACCAGAAAAAGGGCTGAGTTGTAAGTGAAATTGAATTTTAGAATGAAGTGAGGTGAAAAGTTTCGAAATTGAAAGCTCAGTTTCTACCAAATTGTACTCACTCTTATTATGTTAGTACATTTTTTTCCATACGTCTAGCTTCAAACAGCAGAAATATTGCCAAGCCAAGTTATGAGATAATTCTGCAGCAATTACAAATGATCTCATCTCAAAACCAGTCATTTGCAATGCTTATGTATGACTGTAGTTTTCTATGTCGCAACTAATTAAATCCAATACATTCTTTTTACAACTTTAAAATTTTGACTTGAGCTAACACTGAGAGAAATAAAATATACAAAGAAGCACACACCCGCCCAGCGATAAAACGTCAATTGTAAGTCGGTGCGCAGGCGTCCAAGCACTTCGCTCAACAACACGCAAGAAATGCTGCGCCATATTTTTATTTGTTTTTTGCTAAAATTACGATCATTTGCCAATTAAATATAATTAACTCATTACGATGACTTCACAGAGCACACTATCACACAAATGAAAGAAGCCAGACGAGCAATTGAAATATTAGAGCAATAAAGAAATTTGTTTCATTTCGAAAACATACGCCATAATTGGAAAGTAAAGTGAAAGAAGAGGAATTAAAATAATTCTTAGATGTTGAGTTAATTGGAAAATTGCAAACTTACTCAAGCAATTAGAAGGAACGCGGCTCAAAAAAAAAATAAAAAAACTTTCGTACACACCCAAACCAATCAATGCACAACAATGAGCTCATCATTCATCAGAGATGATCATGATCGGAGTGGCAAATAATTTCCGAGTTATGCGAATGTTGGAATGATTGTACGCGTTGCAATGCCACTCACATGCTCACTTGAAAGCGCTAACGTTTGTTGGCAAGAAATTAATTTGACATCATGCACGGCGACTGATGATAAGCAACATCGATGATCGAATGCGATCGCTGAATGATCAACGGAGTATAAAATAGTTGCTTGAAATACTCATACCGACATGCAAACAATCTTACATGCAAAGTCTTGAAAATGCAAACAAAATAGTTATTTAGGTGTAGCGTTCAGACATTTGCATAGCGCATGCGTGCATTTGAATGCCGACTCAGTTGCTGCTGTCTTAGCTTAATCAATTCAACCGAGTTGTGTGTGTCTGAAATGAACGATAAGTTGTAAAAAATTTAAATTTACTACACAATGACGCACACAGTTTGCTCTTGCATTTTGATGCGCTGCAAAATCATGTCGCGCTTGCTGTGGCTGAAGTTAGATGATCCCAAACGCATACTTGCTTGTCTTGGGTGAAATTTCGCAGCAATAAAAAAAAAAGCTGGCAATCATCGACCCAATACAGCCATAAAATGTTCGTCACCGAAAGTTCAGAGAAAATTGCAAATAAAAAACTAACAAACATCGCAATCGGAATATGAAGTTGTGGTAGATCAAATAAATTCCGCCGTCATGGAAATTTGTAGTATAAAAAATTCATACACACAATGCGTAAGTGAAATAAAAAATATCTCCCTTCCCTTTTATTGACGTACTGCCACACTGGCACCATTGGACACATTGGCAACATTGGAAATGCAAATGAAAAATTGGTTTTTGCCATTTTTATTTGTTTTGATATATTTCTGCACTCGAAATTGCTTACTTTATGTCTTAAGTTTTTGATGTTACGTGAAAATATTTACATAAAATTTAACCACAATGATTGGAATATTATGAATTTTATATGAAAACTGACAAAAAAAATTAATAACATAATTTGTATTTAAATTGCTGGTAAAACCTGCGCACAGTACGAACTTTTAGAGTTTTTGGATACCAAAATTAAAAAAGACAAACTTTTTCGACAATGAATATTCTTTAGAAATTAATGTAAAATGTTTAAATATGACGCAAATGCATTCAAACCGAACCACCAACATAACAATGTTTGTCCAACGATTAACTTTTTTTCGGAAAGTTTTCCCACATTAATATAATTTATTGGTTCATGAAGAAAGTGAAGGTAATCCTCAATGGTTATGAGCATAAAACACTGAAGGCGGGATTTTAAGGAAAGAAATACTAATTGATAACTGAAAAAGCATAAATATACAGCTCCATGAAGTTCCTTTAGCCTTTATGGTATAATTATTAGAATACAACATCCAAAGGTTAAATTGAATATAAAATTAGCTTGTTCCAATGACGAGCGGAGAAAACGAAAAATTGACGGTGACGAGACGATCGAGTCGGTTGAAGGCGGAAGAGAAATAGGAGTACCTCTATGACGATGATTTTATGGAGAACTATTTTTTATACCTTATCAAAAACGGACATTAGAATACAACATCCATATGTTAAATATATTTTTGATACTCTATAAAAAAAACGGATATTTGTTTTTTTTGCCACTAAAATATTGTATTGGAAGTGCCAATAAAATTGTTTATCCTGTCTTCCGAAATGAACCTCAGATCTTCATTTCACTTAATAATTTAACAAATAATATTTCCTTAAACAAATACTTGATAATTTTAACAAAAACATTTTCAAATACTCGCTTTTTGAAAACCAATTATTAAAAAATGAGAAAAATTATACAAAATGTCAAAACAATCGTTAATACATATTATAAGTTCCACATGAAAAACAAAATTTTCTGCTACAATTCAACATTCTTTTTTTTTACAAAACTGGTAACCAAATTCGGCAAAGGAACAACACAGTTTCTAAGGGCGTTCAAAATGGCTGATTTAGAGCGAGAAGTTGCCAACGTACAACACCTTTCATTATTGCATCATGTTACTTTATGCATGTATTTTTCAATATAGATTATCAACAGAAAAATTTGATATCCAATATTTGACCCGAATTTTCTCGATTTAATTGATAAAAAATTTTGTTTTTTTTTATAGTAATACATATACATCAGAAATAAAAAATGCTTATCATATCATTTTTTTTATAAAAATGTATATTTTTCTTTAAAAAATACGTAATTATTTGTATGTGAAAATAAGTTTGTCTTAAAGCCCATAAAAATACCTTTAATTTGATGTATAATTTTATATATTTAAACTTAAGTTTTGTAAGAAATTTTGTTTTATTTGTGTTGCTGAGGGTTATGATCCTGAGCGGCTTCGCGGAAAGGTATTAACGATGTGTTTTATTTAATTTTTAATGTTGTTTTATTTAATTTTGAAACCCAAGTATACAACAGACAAAGCAAAAAAAAAGCATTCTATACAAATCAGTTTTCTTCAAAACTAACTTAAAATTGTTGAAACTAAATTAAGGCGTTAGAGAGCAAGTTAATAGAAACTAAAAAGGCATACTTTGTCTTTCATGCAATTTTAATTAAAAAGAGAATAATGCTAAAAACAATGGCGTTGCAGCAATTTTTACATGCGGACGAAATATATATTAAAAAGAAAGTACGAGGATGAGTGAATCACATCAACAGCGCAACAGAAGCGGATGCAGAAGCGGCAACAACCCGAGCAGACATATTCAACGAGCTTCTCTATTTCTCATTAAAAAGCAATTTGTGCGCATGTGCTTCTGATTTTATATTTCATTTTTTTTTTCAAACAATATCCTCCGCCAACTCACTAGAAGTTTTCCTTTTACGAACCATTTCTTTTTTTCCTTCAAGCAAAAGTATTGAAACGAAACGAAGTCGCGTCATTTGTTGGGTATATTGTTGTGTACTCACAACATACATATGTATGTATACACTTATAACTATGAATGTATGAATATACGTAGCAATTTGTATATATGTATGTACATACATTTAATTTAACGTGACGAATTGATTGCCCACAGTTGTTAGCTGAGCGCATCATTCGTCTTAAAAAAAAAAGCCCAATTCGCTTTCCCCTCTTTAAGCTTGTATTTAAGCATACATTTCTGAATACACTAAATTTGTTTATAATATATATTTAAAAATGTCTAATTTCTACCAAGTGGCGTAGCTAATCGGTGACTATTAAATTTTTATTGCATTTTCACTGTAACTACATAAAATTGGTGGTCGAAAAGTTTCAAGTAAATTTCATGGCCATGTCTGACATTCGCAAACATATTCAATAAATATAAAATTGTTCATACTTGCAACGATCAATCATTGAATGTAATGCAAAGGCAATTGAAGATATTCATTACTGAGGTTGCATGCAGTTGAAGGTCAATGTTTTCGCCTTTGTGGGTGTTCATCGGTTTGTCGTGATGTTGCAGCAACTTGAGGGTCAAAGAAGTATGGTGGTTCAAATACCACCAAGAATATATTCCAGCAATAATTTGGTGTTCAGGTGAAAAGGTTAAAAAATAAGCACGAATAAATAACGAAGCGAAAACAAAGGGAAACTAAGGAAAATTATATTTATTTGGCAGTTAGTTACTTTCCATTTGCCATTCTTACTTTTAAAGCCAGTTTTTATTTTGCTTCAATGGATTATTGACGTCAAAAACGTGACCCATTGTGCTCGCAGGTCAGGTAGCTTAAGCGTTTAGAAGAAACGCTGAATGTTAAAGACGGCGTTTCGTGGATGATAGACGTAAACATATGTACACAATATAGAATATTTGATGTATTTGGGATAATGATATTGTCGTCCATCAAAAAATAGGCACTTAGACAAGGCAGATTTTGTTCAATTAAAGAGACGGCTGGCGAACATTTTTTTTAGCATTTTACTTCAATGCTAACCGAAAAGCTCATGGTACTCGTTTTATTGCCAAAATTTATATGAAGCCAACCGACAACTGCTTGGCCTGGTAGAGCTTAATGTTATTAAACAAAGATTGACAGAGCAATTTGCATAATTATTTAGTATACTGATGTGTGTGTTTTTTTTTTTAAACTAGTTTCCCAAGGCAACGGATATTACTCAAAGGTTTCTCGTTGCTTATTACGAATTATATTTCTACCCAGTTATACCCAATTACCCAATGCCTCTTGATTAAGGCTACTTAAAACTATCGGATGCACATTATATACTTCTTTATCCTCAAGGGCATTCGAAAATTGGGAAAGTCTTCTACCTCACGCATGTGTAAAAATCTTGATAAATAAGCTGCAACATGCTTAGAGAGCACACGATCTATAAATAAAATACATATATGCATTCACACCATTCTAACGCCTCGTTTAAAATATTTCCTATAAAATTTAACAACCCACATAAGTCACACTTTTTGGATAAGACCAGTCCTTTTTATTTACACTGTGGAGCTCCTGCGAAGTAGAAAAAGCTACAGCGCATTTTGGGCGTACTTCCCGAATTTTACAGTCTTTGACACAATCAAAATTCCGAATATTTGCCAATGAGAAAGAATGAGTGCCTACCCGAAAACAAAGTAGACTTTCGGCAGCAAACACTCCGTATGCTTACATAGATATACATACATACATATATGAATATGAACACACAAATGTTCATGTTCCATAATAAAAGACCGGCAATTAAGGCACACCAGACGCACCCTCGAAAAAGTGCCTGTGTGTGTGTGGGTAAGTGAGCGTGCACGCATGACAGCTTGGGCCTGAGAAATTCTCAACCAAAATCTAAAATGCTCCCGATACAAATACAACACAACAGTGAGCAGAAGAAATTTTAATTGCACAGTACGCAGACAACGGTTTAGGGTCGCCAGGCACTCTTGACAACAAAATGCCACCGCCCGTTGCCCATCTTTTGACAAGCTTCCTCCATATGCTTGCGTATTGGGAAAGTGGAGTATCGCAGCCACACTAATGTACGAGTACGTGTTGTTGCTATGTTTTTACTGTGTGAAAAGGTTGGCACATCTGCTGCCACAGATTAAATAACATCAAACATCAATGCATGCATCTTGTATGCAAGGGGACGATAGTGAAATGCACACCCTAAAACTTTTGAGAATGCGACGGCTGTCATAAACGTCGATACGTTGAACGCAATGCAGCAATAGTTGCTTCCTGTCATGCTGCCTACCCCTCTGGTTTCAGGTTGCATGCAAACTGTAAATAGAATTTGTATATTTACTAAGGAAAAACATGACTTTGAAAAATGTGTAACCAATCGTTTAATTTGACAAAATACACCATTTAGGGACAATCAGCATTCGATGATTTTAGAACTGTTTTTCGGTAGGAAAAGTACCGTCAAGGAAAATGATATATGAAATTGGTGAAATAACGGAAACTTTGTTTTGAGTTTTTTTGTTTACAATGTAAGCAAAATATTTTTCTAAATAACAAAGAAAAAGGAATTTTTGAAATAGCCTGCATGAGGGATAATGAGCAGGATACAAAGCAGCCGACTTTATGCCTAGGGAAAGCATAGTAAATCCAAATTAATTCCGAAAGATATGAATATATTTATATTCATACAAAATACTTGCACATACTAATATTAACATATATGTATATCCGTATGTAGATGAAGCACGAAATCAGCAAAGGCGAAGAAAACAATACCAAATCAATTTTTATTTCAGAGTCTGTTTAGTTTAATCCACTCACACGAGAAATGTGTTGAGACTGTTTATTTTGAAATCTTCAAATTTGACTTTGGGAAAAAGCCAACAATCGAAAGCAGTCGCTTGACTTAGCACTCAAACTGTGTTTTGAAAGTTTTAAAAATATCTTAGGTCGTTATTGTGTTTTTTTTTTTTTTACACATTGACATTTCAGTCTAGTTTTTATTGAAATAAAAACATTTTAAATTTACGAAACTGCAAAAAAAAATGTATATTAAAAGCATTGGTTCAGTTCGTTCAAAACAAAACAAAAAAGGACAATGTCTTGCAACACTTTCTCTTCATTAATCTCAACACATGAGCGTTTAAAAAATTATAACAAAATGTTAGCTTTGCAGCACCTCACTTTCTGCACCTTGAATGTGTGGGGCTTGCAGTTCAACCGAACTATTGCCAGCAGCATAACAAGTAGATAAAACAATATCTTGCATTAGGGTGAGGCGATATATCGGCGAAATCTAGTTCAATGGATTGCAAGTATATAACAACAAAATAAGGAGATACAATATATTTATAAAATCATTCGGAACGTTTGAGCTTGGAAAGCGACACTTTTCAAAGGATTTGGCGTTTGAAACTTTGAAAGCAAACAATTAAAATTTTGGGCTCCGATTTGGTATTGATTAGCAATTCGCTTAGGTTTCCGTGCTAATAATAATTTTTCAGCATAATAATTGTTACATTTGTATTTAACATTTGTTACATGCACAGCTACTTTCAGTGAAAAATTTAACCTCCCTGCTATGCACTAAAATTTTAAAATTTACATGAGCCAACACGGCAAGCAAACATTAAACGTTTGCTGCATGCCAACAAACATGAATGCAAATTGATTTTAAGTGTGCTCGAATGAAAACTCATAAATCAATTTAGAGACTATGAAGAGGCGAATAAATTAAAAAAAAAAACAACAACAATTCCTTAATAAAGTGGAGTGTAGAAAATAAAGAAAACAATGTTAAAATACACAAATTAGCCAGCATAATACAATACGCTAACAACAAAATGCAATTGTAAGTGGAAATTTGCAACGATTTCAACTTCAATTAAGCAGCAGCGATTGAAAGCGTAAGCAGCTGGGTGCGTTCAGTTCACACGAGGGAGAAATTGAAGTAAATTATTATCGAGGGGTGGATTGCGCATTCCTTAAGAAATAACCATGGCAAGCGAGCGAGTAGCATTTTGTGGCAAGTATGTACTCGTATGCAATAAGCGGCACGAATAAATTCAGAGCACATTTAATAAGCTGTGAATTCGGTCACTGTCTGCGACCCCCGCACACTTTGAAGTATCTGCATTGGCAGCAATTGGCTATTTGTTGCACTAATTTGTAAACATTAGGCATTTCAAGTATTCAAAATTAATTAAATTCATATTTTTTTATCATTTTGTGTTTTCGACTCAATCAAGCGCAATGAATATTTGTATAAATGACATTAATTAAAAAAAAAAAAAAACAAGAAAACAATTCAGCAATACGTTAGTTGGAGATGAGAGGGAATGTCGGAAACAAATGTTTTCATTTTCAATACTAGTATTTACCAACACTTACAAAGGCACTCTATAAATTCAGCGACAACAAATTGGCGCATTGTGGTTCAGTGATTTTTGCCACACAATGGGAATCGTTGCTTTTGTTGTAGTGTTTTTTTTTTTTTGCTACCGTTTCTCCATTTATTCGCATCCATTTACTGCACTTGCATACTTTTTCGATGCTCCATTGAACAACATGAAAATCAGCGCAGTTTGCATTTTTGCAGAATTTTTTTTCTACTTTTATTTATTGTAATTTTTATGTTTTTTTTTCATGCTGCAGTGAGCGGCAATCAAAATGTCGTTCACTCTATGCGGACGCGACAAAATTTATTTAGCTTTTGGCGGCGTGTGAAGCTTGCGTTCACAAAAATAGCAACGCGCGACATAACGACAAGTTTCGAAAACATATGTAATTTCCTTAGTAAATTTCAATAAATAGTTTTTTTTTCTTAATATAATTTAAAGCTTTTAAATTTTTATAAAAATTTTAAAATTTCTACGCGGAGACAAAATTTTTGATAACATTTTTAAGCGACATTTTATAAATGCAATTTTCATATCTGCTATTTTTCCATGAGAAAATTCTTACTTTTTATATACATTCTTATACGAAAATGTAAATTAAGAATTAACGCGAATTAATATGAAGCGCAACTGTGTGTTGGAAAAGAATTCAAAAATTTTGTTTAAGTTTTGAAACTTTTTTTATGTTTTTTTCGTTATACAATTAACTGGATTTTTTAAAAGAAAATTTATTAAAATTAAAAAAAAAACAAAATAAATTATCGAAACGACCAATGTGTTGTGTTGCTGCTTTTGTGTTTGTAGCTGTAGCCTTGATGAATGTCTGGTGTTGCTTTAATGGTTGTTGTTGTTGTTTATGTTTTTGGTGCGCCTATTGTGTGCGTTTGATAGAACTTTTTGTGTGAAACGTTACTTTTTTCATATAAATTTAATTTAATTGTTTTTTTATTTTGTTCTTAATTGTAAACACATTTTTAAATGTGTTAAATAATTAAATAAATTTTTTGTTACATAAATAATGAACTCTTCGTTTACTTTTAACCACTGCATCACTAACAAGCTTTGATCTTCAATTTCGTTTTTATTTATGTAATTTTATATTTAATATGTTGTCACTTCGAACAATTTTGTTTGGAAACATTTTTAAATTTTCATTTTCTTATCACAATTTTTTAATACTTTTTAATTTTGAAATCCTTTTCCGCAATCCACAATTTTTGTTTATCAGCAAATCGCTGTTGTGTTACACAAAACTTAATGCCATGCTTGTTGTTGTCTTTCACACTCTGCCCACTACATTCGTTCTTCAAGTACTCTTATGTATGTATGTATGTATGTATTTTCTTAGTAAATGATAAGTTGTCAGACACTTTATCAACATTTGACCATCGATAAGCTCAAGCTCCCTACATATCGCTTCGCTTGCCGGCACACACGCTGCTTAAGGTGATAAGAGTGTACTTATATAAAATACACACACTTGCATACATGTGTTAATAAGTTTAAATGTTTGTGGCAGCATGACTTAAAGACTTGTATTATTTTCATAAATATTTGCTTAGACCCATTGTTAAGTGACAATCTGCTCTATTTGCTTTAACGAGTATGCACACATCCGCATGATTAAAAATACATACTTGCATGTGTGTGTACGTATGTATAGATGTTAGTAACAGTATATTGCTTTGATTGTGTAACCTAAGTTCACTTGTAAAGTGATTTAGTGCATAAAATCATACACTATAGTAGAGAGCAAGATCTTCCTTATCTTGTGACCTGGATTTTAATTGCAGCTACTGGTTCTTGTTTACAATCGTCTACTTTTGTAGAAATATAAAATTTTTAATGCAACTATTTGTTGGGATATACAGGAGAGAACACTCTCATCATGTGGCTTACGAAATTAAATGCAATAAATAAACTAGTTTAAGAAAACTATTGACAGGGATAATCGAGTTAGTTCAAGGCATTCTAAATGGTTAAACAAAACAATATTTTAAATTATACAAGAAATTAATCAGCCTTATCACGAATTTCATGTGAACATCTCATTCCCATCAATTTACATACAAATTGTTTTGGAATTCATGATAAGGCTGAATATTATTTAAATTTGTGACGCAGAGAAATTTGAATTTTAATTTTCCATTAAGGATTTGCTTTACAAGGAGAACTCACGCTAATTTACTGCAAGACACAAAAAAGAAGTGCTTATACTGCTTTGCTATTAAAATCTCTTATGAACCCTTATCTTTAGTTTATGTCAAATATGTAATTCAAATAATTTTTATTTCTAGTCAATATCAGTAACTGATATGAATGTAGTCAAGGTTGTAAAAACCGAAAAAAACATAAAAGTATTAAATTGAATACATAGTTTTTTAAACACCGACACAAATAGACCAGCGTTTATTTGATTGATTTGTTAAAAATAGTGTTTACTGCAAAATAAACTGGTTTCTAAGCAAATTTTTTTTATTCTCCTCGCACTTAAGCCATAAATTCCATTATTAGCGATATGCATTTGTTGTTGCGCTCGATTTACTTGATAACTCATTGCTCTTATTAATAGAATTTCAATTTGCTGCTATTTACTTATTTGTTTTTCTCAATTGTTAATGTTTTTTTTTTGCTGTAGGCATACGCATATAAACTCGTATAAGTATGTATGGAAATGTATAATTGTGTACATGTACATATTTGATATCAATTAGCACTCGCAGTCGCTGTGTGACGATCGCGGCAAGACTTGTTGCAGTGATGCCGAGTCGACGCAACTTTTACATATCATGCCTCATAAATTTTGCATTTGCAGTTGCACAGAATTAATTATGAAACTAAATGTTATCGTCATCGTCATCTGTTGCTATTAATTTGTATGGCAAATTTGTTGAACAGCTTTTCAGCTTACGTAGAAAAAATAATTTTAAATTTAGCTTAAAATTGTATAGATACACGATTTTTTCATTTTTTATTTTTGCCTAATTTTTAATGCTCGGTTATTCCATTTTTTTTGACGATCACGTATCAGTTGAAGCATTTTATAGAGGCGCCATAGGTTGGAAACATTCATAGTATCAAATTGACATTTTTCACTTTCAGTATTCTTAACTCGTTTAATGATCACTGTATAAACGTCAGTCCTTAAAATTTGGCTGACTTTATGGTATTTATTTATGTTTGTATTTTGTTTTTTTTTGTTTTATTTGCTCACTAGCCAAGTGTCTGTCATGGTCCGGACTTCAATAAAGTTGCCAGCGTGAGTGGCATAAAAAATTATCACCACTTTTAGCCATACACAAGAATACCGTTTAATTGACGAAGGCGCGAACAAAGCAAAAGCGTTTAAAAAGTAAACAAAAATACTAAAATGGCCAAATTGCGAATAAAAAACAAAGTACACAAAGAAATTATTTATTGATTTTAGATTTCATTAATCGTTTTCTCACTCCCTTTCAAAGACATTTTTTTAAATAATATTCATATAATTTAACGCTTTTATGACGAGTTTTCGATTCAATATCCAACTGATTGGTTTTTTATGATAACTTCATTGTATTAAGTATTTATTATTTTATTGTATTATTTATTCCTCTATTTCCGTTTATACCGTATTTTATTTTCTTAATAATCAGTTGAACAAACACTTCAGACAGCAGATGTCAACAATGGGCTCGTTGCTTCTATCTCTTTCGACCTCAGGTTACTTACACTTTTTTTTTTTAAAGCGCTACGTTTTGTTTAAACACGCGCTTTTTTAAATGAATTAATTCACAATTTGTATTTTTTAAACGAATTTTTAACGTATACACATGCGCGCTAACACGTGGTATGTATATATTAACTACAACTCACTTTTCAAACTAAACATAATTCGCTTCGCAAACCTCACACGATCGTCAATGTGGCGAGAGAGAACATGTTGTGAGAGTTAAAATGTCGAGAAAGAGTGCGAGAGCGGATGGCTGATATGCAAGTGTGTTGCAACTTGCTAGAGTCAGTGATGGACGTCCAAATTGTACCTAATTTAGTGTATGAAATGTACCTAACTTGCTATATGAAATGCTCCTTAATGCTGGCTTATGTGCGTTAACATTGTTTACAATAATCATGTATGTATATAGGAGTAAGTAGAGAATTCGTGGTTATTTCACGATTTTTCATTGATTTTCGAAAATGCTTGGCCGAATGAAGTTTGAAATGATATTTTGTTTGCGTTGAGTGGTACACAGAAAAAACAAATGAACTGTATAAATCTTAAAAGCCTTGATTGCTCAAAAAACCTTTAACATGTCTCGTGAATACTAAGCAGACCTTAGATGATAAATTCCTAAAACAAGTGCGCTCGAATATACAAATATAATTTTTACTAATTTCTATCTGATTAAGAACAGACATTTTTAGCGGAATATTCAGAATATATAAAGTCACTTCGATCGTGTAAAGTGTCCTAGACTCACTAGTTTCAAGTACGTTTTTTCATTTACCAACTGTCTGAAAACTTTCGAAAAGAGTACAATTGTAGTTTATGCCACATCACTGGCTGAGAGTATGAGTGTGAATTGTTGCGGTACTCTGTTCCGCAGCATGTTGCTTGATGCGAGTGAAAATGTTGCGCGAGAGAAGTGGTTTGCACAAGCCGTTGTAGTCAAATTTCGTGAAAGAAATAATTTTGTTTACATGTGCATGAGAGGACACTTGAGGGCTCGACGTAAATAGGATTTGGGTCCATAAAAACCTTTTGCTGGCGTACTCGTCAGTCTGATGATTTTTGATTTATTTTAATATTACTCCAAAGTCGTAGTGTAGAGATGAATAGAAAACATGTTAAATTGTTTAAAAATTATATCCCTTGATTTTTGCAGTAATTCGGATTCACATTTTAGATTAAAAATTTATGTGTATAATTATGTTTACGTTGCTGTAATAAAGCTCAAAAAAATTTTTGTATTTTAACTATTTTCACAAGCGACCCGATACGAATGAGTTCAAGAACCTTAATTGTTTTTACTAAAAATCAGTATTTTTTCCACAAACAAACGACCGTTATATGATGCTTACAAAGCGGCACTGAACTCGAAATAAAATTGGAGCTCCACCATTTGAATTGACAACTGTATTAAGCGCTTCCCGATCTGTACAACAGTGGCGACTAAAAGCCGCAACGGCACTGTGCCAGCAGCCTCGAGCAACTAGCAGCCACAACTCAATGTGTTTTCCATGGCGAAAAGCAGCTTCCCTTTGAAGTATACATGAACATGTGTGTGTGTGTGTGTGTGTAGTGGTAAAGAGGATAAATGGCCATCAAAGCATTGGCGCCAATTCGGCGACACTGGCGCGACTGTGCAAAAATAATAAAAATAAGCAAAAATAATATAGCCGCTGTGGATAGATACTTATGTAGATACATATGTATGTGCATACAAGCAGCGTTGCGGAAGGATGAACCATTTCGATATCCTGGCAAATTCTACATTCATCTTGCTTCTTGCCTCACAACTACCTACACATACCATACATATGTATTACTTCGTGCAACGTGCTGCTGAATGCGAGTAGTGAACTTAGAAAAAGTTTAAATGCAAAAACAATAATGCGGAAAAGTAGTAAACAATCATATGCGCCACACTGCGTTGGTTGGTTGCTCCTCACCCACCGAGCAAATTTACTCAGCCAGCCAGCTAGCCACCCAGTCACTCAGACAGGATGTCCGTCAATACATACGATTGTTATTCCTAATGTTGGCTTTTATGGCGAATACAAACACATATGTACATATGTATATACATATGTACATAAGTATGTGTGGTATTTTTCTTGTTATTTTATTTCCTGTATATTTTTCGACTGCTTTTTGGCGTCACTAAGTCTTGGCAAGAGGGTGGTAGTTGCCATTGTTGGAAAATTTTGGCGCGTGAATGACGTCAGCGTTAGTTTGCACAGAGACGCAATTAGCTTTTTGCCGATTGGAGGTGCGATTTGTATAATATTTGGTATGAGCATGCATATTTCAGAAGCTGATTTATACATAATTCAGTGCTTGATACCATTAACTGAAAGCTTTGTAGGTATTCGTTTATTATACAAAATAATAATTACAAATGGCGTAGCAATGGCCTGTAATAATACTATGAGACTGAGAAAGACGAAGGAAAGAACTGACAAAAGAAGAGAAAAAAAAAAATTTAACATGAATTTAAAGGAAAACGCATAAATTTGTATATGCAAATAAGATTGAAAGCATACATTAAGATGTGATAATGTCAGACTAACTCTTTCGTTTATGATTTTTGTAGCAATGAGAACCACGAAAATTATGCGAAATTTGCGATAAGACAAATACATAATTACAGTTTATTTCGGTTATACGCCTTTGAATTTGAGAATTTATTTTCACAAGCTCGAGGCCAAGTTCCTCAGTATGATGACAAATTGAGGTGGAAATAATGACAACAAAAAAAATTCATTAAAACTAATATTGAAATAAATGCTTAAAAAATATTGAGTAGTAAAATAATACCCCAAATAACTGTTAGGTAGAAAAAGTTGGCCGTAGGACAATAAATAAATATTTGTGTCACTTTATGAGAGTTATTCCCAACACTATTTTTTTTGCGTTGGTCATAACTTTTATTTCCGATATTTTTATTTTTACGTTGCCTGGTAAGAGTTATTCCCAACATCAATTTTTGCCCGTTGCTCATAACTTTTATCTTGAACTTTTATTTTTTTCCGTTGCCTCGTAAGTGTTATTCCTAAGACAAATCTTTTTTCGTTGGTCATAACTTTTATTTTCGACTTTTTTCTCCGAAAATATAATGGAGATATATCTTTTTAGTTAACATTCCTAATTTCAACAAGTAAGAAAAGCTAAATACGGACGAAACCGATTTTTATATACACTCGCGATGTATTTGTGTATGGGCGATGCCCATAATTTCATAAAAACCCCGTTTATTTAAAATCGCTGCTAGTATTAAACTTTACTCAATTTCTTCCAATAAATACTGAAAAACGATGTTTTAGCATTTTTCAAAATTTCCTTTATATGGAAGTTGGGCGTGGTTCGATTTCAAAAATTTTTGACAGTGATGCTAGTGATATCAAAGACAATATGTTTACCAAATTTTGTGACGATACCTAACATCGTTTTAGATATACATACATACTTTTTTTTATTAGTGGGCGTGGTAACGCCCATTTTTCAAAATTTCATAAAAATTAAGTTTCTTAATTAACTATCTCTCTGAATATCAAATTCTAATTAATATGTTCCAATAGATAAGGAAATAACGAAATTTTTGCATTTTTCAAAATTTCCGTTATATGGGAGGTGGGCGAGGTTATGGTCCGATTTCAAAAATGATGATAACGGCGATATTGAGGAAAATTTGTTCACCAAATTTTGTGACGATACCTTACACCGTTATTGGAATACAGACACTTTTTCCTAAGTGCGCGCAACGCCCATTTTTCAACATTTCATAAATACCTAATTTCTTAGTTCAAAATCCCTCCAAATACCAAATTTCACTCAATTTGCGTTAATGGATACCGAAAAAATGAAGTTTTCGCATTTTCCAAAACTTCCGTTATATGGGAGGTGGGCGTGGTTATTGACCGATCTTGACCATTTTCAATACCAACCTACCCTGTCCAAAGAGCAATCTATGTACCAAATTTCATTGAGATATCTCAATTTTTAATCAAGTTATCGTCTGCACGGAGGACGAACGGACGGACGGACTGACAGACAGACATTGCTAAATCGACTTTTCTTTTCATTCTGAGCATTTTGGTATATATGTCTATATCTATCTTGATTTCGTTACGCTGTTACAAGCAACCGTTATGTGAACAAAGTTATATTTAATACCCTTGTGTACAAGTACGCTCGGGTATAAACATTTAAAGTGATTTAAAATTTTGTTATTAAAAGAAATAGTGGTGATAACTATATGCTCCAGACTGTAGTCAAAACTATTTTTATATTTCGTAGTTGGCACTAAAGTCGCAAATATTAGACATTATTTTAAATTATTCATAAATATGTTAATATAGTACAAACCTTGATTTAAAGTAATTAGTATTGTAGAGAATTGTTGGAACTTACCTGAAATAAAGAAAATAATAATTTAAAGTTAAATTAGTTAGATTCATAAATTAGGTATAGAGAATATATTTATAGCTTAATGCATATGCACTTCTTTACTTAACTTAAAAATAAATAGGGAACTTTTTTTAAATATGTATATGTATACTAGCAATTATAATAATACTAAGATTTTAAGAAACTTTGACACTTTCTATTAAAAAAAATTATTGAAAACTACAATTATGAGCACAAAACTAGTGAAATATCAGATTACAGAATATTCTCTGAAATGGAAATTGTGCAATAGTCGAAGGTATTACAGTAAAAAAAAACTAAGTTGAGACATCGAACAATAAACGATTTTTGCTTTCTAAAGTTCACAAAACGTTTTTTTTTAAATTATTTTAAAAAAAAATTTTGAAGTGACAGCACTGTTTAATATACATTTTTATCATCATACTCTTAAAATTTGGTTTTAAAAAATTCACCATTTGAAGGTTTGCAAGTCAAAGTAATTTTTTTATCGCTGTCATTTATCTGCCATATAATTTGTCTTGGCTAAAAATCAAACTTTGTTACTTTTAAATATTTTTGAGCTTTAAGGCCAATTGGTTTATTGGAAAATTATTAGGAAAAAACAACAATACTCAAAGCGGTAGAAGTTATAGTACTATTTCGGAAATCACCACATTTCCTCATCATTGTTACTTTTGAACAGCTTTTTTTAAGTGACGTTGTCTAGACCCAGCAGCGTTTCGTATTTATAAAATATGAAATTCACTGTATTGGATAAATTCAACTGAATATTTCAATTACAAAAATAATAATTATATAATAAATATATTTAAATATAATAAATAAATATGTCTGTAAGTTTAATATATATGTGCATATCTATGAAATGATAATAAAATCAGATGCAAAATGTAGTGTTGATTAGAAAAGTCCAATGAATGATGTTTCTCCAACACAATCCGCCGCTACAATTCATTGTTAATGTCAAATAATTTACTTCAACCTTTGGTCATGGATGCCATAAAAGTGTTGGCGGCTTGCTAGTTGTTGGCTCGCTGGCTGATGGTTGCCTGCATACAAATATAACTGTAAGCGCATAAAAATGTGGCAACCAAATACCAGCAACTGCAGACACAGCCTCGGCAGCAGCAGCACATCAGCAGCATAACTAAACTACAAATATGTACTGGTACTGGCAGAAAGACGCGAATCAATGGTGCATTGAAAATGGTGAAAATCCGGCATTACTACGTGCAACAGCAATAACAACAACAACAACAGAAACAAATCGAACAACAGCATCAAAGAGCAAATATTACAACTACTTTTGAATGTACAGCAGCAAAATGTTTTCATACACATACATACATACATACAAACGGAGTTACGCTCGAAGGCATGCGCTTCAAAAGAACCTTAAGTCAAAAGAGTTCATTAGCCAAAAATTAAAAAAATATTATTTTTTTTTTTGTTTTCATTCTATCACCTAAAGAAGCAGCAGTTATTGGACAGCAATGTAAAAAAAAACAGTTTTTCAGCTTTAACTAGAAGGTTTATGGTGCGAGTATCTGCCAACTGAAAATATTTTTTAACAAATACTATCAAAAGTAATAATTTTGGAGTTATCACACCTTTGCAGCAATTCCAAGATATGTTTATATGTATGTATGTATTTGTGCCCGCTAGCAACCACAACAATGCAATTTAATAGTTAAAGTATTTTTGCTTGCGGTCGTCACACCGCTGCCGTTGCTGTTGCTGCTGCTACTGCGTTTATCATAGCGCAGTGATGCTCTGCTGGCGTTAGCCGTGGGGTTGATTGTTGCTTTGGCAGTGGCATTGGCGTCTTTGTATGTAGCGCTGGCAATCAAATGAAGGTAACAAGCAACAACAATCAGATGGCGCAGCTTAGCCACAGAAAAAGTAATGAAAGCCAAAAGTTAGAGAAAAAAAAAATGAAAAATATTTATTGTCATCAGCGGCAGTCAAAGACACAAAGCATTCAAATGGACGCATTTTTTTAGTAGCAATTGCTGCTGGCCGTGTTGCTGCTGCATTTGGTATTGGCATTGCACCCGCATAAAGGTGTAAATATTTATGGAATACAGTTAGCTATTTTAGCTACAGTACATTGCTGTAAATAGTTGTTACACACATGAGAGATTTTATGTGAAATGTCCAAGTCAAAATGGACAAAATTTTTTTTCCATTTTTAGTTGAATATGTATTTTTTGCCAAAAAAAGCTATAAACTTATATATTTTGAGAGTGTTATATTGTATAATCAATAGCTCATATTTTTAATTCCGTCTTTTTTTTATATTATCCTCAGAATGCGTTACAGTTCATGTATGTTTTTTTTCTCCAAGTTATTTCATTTAAAAGTTTTCCTCCTACAATTTTAAAAACTCACTTTCTCTATGATTGGTAATTCAACGAGAGCATTCAAAAATCTCTTCAAATTAAATAGCTTTTATCGCAACAGTTGCAATGCAAGCTGTGGAACCAAAAGTTTCAATGTCATAAATGTTGAAAGTGAACTTATTAAACAAATAAAGTAAAGCAGTAAAGAAATGAATAAAAATTGTCGGCGAAAGAACAATTTGCAGAAAACTTCATTTCATACCACATTTTTGTGGCATCCTCTTCATATTACTGACAAAAGTTTTTCTAGTAAAAGATAACTACAAGAGTTGAAAACTAAGTGACACTTGGAAAATTGTGCTGAGTTTGCGCTACAAACAAAAGTTTAGTTATCTTGAGTCGAAAAGGGCAAACTAACAAAGTTAGCCGTTGATTAAATCAATAACAAATAACAAGAACACTTTTTTAAACAACATTTTATTAAAAAGTTCTGTGGGTAGCTATGCAATTTGAGGCCTGGCTTTGGAAATTAATTTAGACTTCGTCATATTTAATTTAATTCTGTATTTTAAATTGGTACTTTTTCAAAGGATTCAAAGTTACTTTTTAATTACTTTTTTGAAATATTTCATTGCAATGACGCAGATCTTTTCCATTGAATTATATTTTGAGCGGAATTTTTACTGAACAATAAAAAAAAAAAATATTTTCGGAAGAATAACATAAAATGGTTGCTCTTCGTTTATTCAAATTCGCCTACAGATTTGCAATAAAAGCTACGTTTCACAAGAACGTCTACATTTCGTTAAAAAATGTACTTGTTTCACCAAATGGAAAAAGATTTTATTTCAATCGGCTATGGATTATGCATTGTTCCTGAGGGTAAGCTCTACGGAAGGTCAGCAGATGCAAAAAAAAAATAATTAATTTTTCTACAAATCTTGCGTCCAGTAACTCCTCTAATGGCAAAAAATTCGATGGAATGCATTCACCTTAAGCGCCAAAAATCTGCGTTTTTTTAAGTTAAAGAAGTAGTGATTTTTGCTAAGACATTTTTTTAACTCAATGTCACACTTAAATAATAACACAAAAAATTTTGAAGTTTCGTTCAACATTTACAATACCTTCAATAAATTAAAATGCATAAAACGCAATTAAACTTCCATTGACACAAATGGATGAGCAATATAACCAAACAAATTGCAACACTTTACTATTAATAGTCAGACAGTTGCGTACCGGCTGGGGCCAAGTTCGCAATTCACTTCATCTGAATAGAGTAATGCGCTTCATTGCACTCGTTTGGTAAGAGTATGAAAAAATATGTCTGCATTTTGCAACACAAATAAATAAACATTCATGTTTTATTCTGTTGAACGATTTAATGACGTATGCCAAAAACAAAAAAAAGTAATCGATATTCTGCAACGAAACTTGTTATCGGACACGAAATTGTTAAAATCTCGAAAAAAACTGGTTGCCAGTTTCAAAGGGTCGCATGACGTTCTCATACGAATTGATTTCTAGCGTTTGCTGAAAGAGCATAAGAATTTAAATAAAAAAATAATTTTATCAAAGGACATACAATGCGAACCAAAATTTTAATTTGAAATGTTAGCGCTTTAAAAATTAAAGTACTTTCATACTAATTGCAAGGTTTGGCAAGCCAGAATCAATTCATCTTGTATGTTTCGTACTTTAAATTTCTTGTCTTCCTTTCTACCTATCCATAGTTATAAAATAAATGAGTAAAAAATTTCAATGCTCACTCATGTCCCCAACCATTATTTATTTCCCAGTCGGAACAAGAAGTAAAAAAGGGAACCTATAATAATTTCACTGCTACGGTTTTATTTACTTAGAAGGGCACTTTTGTTCGACTAATATGGAAAAAGAATGTTCGAATTTTGCTTCAAACGTAGGAGTTAGTCGAACATCTTCCTATATAGCTTCGGAAGATAGAAACGTATTAAAAACGTTTGCCTGCCGACTGGGCTGCAGATACCCTATTTATAAAATCTTCGAATATAATACTGGTGATATTTAAAAAAAAAAAAAATTAATATCTCTGAATGAAAATATCTTCAGTTGAATTATAGTGATGATTATTTGTGATAATAGAAATGCAAACTATTACTAAAGTTTCTACATATATAAATATACAAATGTATATTCTTCTAACGTCCACTTGTCAACGTAGCACTCACTATCTTTTCTTTGATATGCGCATCTTTTTCAAGCTTCCATTTCGTACTTCCTGATTTTTATGCGAACAGTTTGGCACATTTGCTAGACACATTTTGGCAGTTTGTCAGAAAAGTTGGCGCATTTATTCAACCGCACTAGCATTAAGTATATGCATACATACACGCATAACAAAAAAAAAGGTTTGTAAGCTTATGAAAAAGTACTCGTAATTGGTATTGTAACCAGCCGTCTGTGACTTTTTGTTGACAATCTTAGCATGGCGGAAAAGTTTTTCATCTTAAGTTGGTTATCTTAAGTACGCATTGACAGACAGACGGTGTTGAAGTTACGAAGACAATTTCTTTAACGCTGAAAGAAAACTCGTAATTTTTAAAATTTTAAGATTATATTAAAGTGTTAAGGTAAAGAGGCAGCCCCCACATTTATATGTTTTTTAATAAAATTTATACTTTTATTATAAAAATTATTTCTGTGTGTTTTCTACAGAAGAGAATTTATGGTTTAAGTCCGTTTAACTTCGATGTTTAAGATAATGATTTCTTTAAAGACAGAATTTTGGAACTTATTGTTTGAAAATTGTTTATAAACCCTTTAATTTAAAGCTCGATAGAAAATTATTACTAAATTTAGATAAGATGTTTTGTTAAATTTCCACATAATTATTTCAAATTGCGGATTCTCATCTTATCGCATTTTCAACGCTAATTTCATTGTGCGAACCTTCATTTGCAGTATTCAAGAATTTCAACACTTTAATAATTGCTTTTCATATGCAGCCTAAATGTATGCAACATTCCATAAGAAGATGGTTTTGTGCTGCAGTAGACCACAAGAATTTTATGCTAAACACTTTTGGGTTTCTCTTTTTCTCTTAGCCTTAATTGTCAGCTACCTTCATTTGTACAAAATAAAAGTTAGTTCATCGTTGGCATTAAGCCAAAAATATGTGAGAGGATGCAGGATATAATAATAAGGACGTTTTATGTGCTAGGAAGACGCTCATAAAAAAAGTTTACCAACAAAAATATTATAGTTTAGAAAAAAAATTGATCCTTGATTTTAAAATTAAATATTAAACTTTGACTTTTTTTCAGTGAGAAAGAGCTAAACAATTTAAATAGCCTTAACTAATACACCCAACTCTCTTTTAACACGGTTTCTTTTTACACGGATTTGAAGTTACACGATTGAAAAAAAATTTTTTTGTAAAAATTGTTTTATCTAGTACGGTTTCAGAATCACTATTTTGTAATTATGTTTGTTTTTACAACACTTGGCACCATTGCTGAAATTAACATACATACATAGCAGCGACGAATAATTATGTAGCTATGTAAATATTTTTTCTTTATTTCTATTATAATTTTTCTGTTCTTAATTCTGGATTAACAGATTTCTTTTGTTTTTTTGCTTGCTCTACCAATTTTTCACCAGTATGAATTATGTATTTTAAGTTTTAACGCTCAATAAAATGCCATATGAACATACAATTTGTATGCATATCTGAAATTCTATAGTTTTCAACATTTTTTACACGGTTTTTCGAAGTAAATATAGTTCTTTATTTCATCTTACACGGTTTTCAAATCACATGGAACGTATCCCCCATTTTACTATAGGAAACGCCTCTTTTTTTACACGGTTTCTTTTTACACGGATTTCTGAGGAACGTATATACCGTGTAAAAAGAGAGTTGGGTGTATATACTTTTTAATAATAAAATTAGAGTTGTGATCATTATGTTTTTACTCACATTTGTTGACAGTTGACTGCTCAAGCTCAGCACCTGCTCGCGCGCATCCAATAATTCACGCTTCAAGCGACGTATCTCGTTGGCTTGTCGCTCTTCTGCTGAACCGTATAATGAACTGCCGCCGGAGAGCAATGATGCGGCGCTGCCATGCACTTTAATAAAATGAGTACAAACATATTTTTTATTTAAATTGTTTTTTTTTAAATGATTCACATGTAAACCTTAACTAACCTTCATCATTCTTCTTTGGATATGTGAGACGATGAGCCGTCGTATTGGCGTTGGCGCTGCCGGGCGCGCCCATTAAGCTAACCATGCCAGGCATGCCAGCTGGATGTGTGGGCGAGAGGGTGCCACCGAAGCCACGACTAATTGGTGTCGGCGATGTCGGTTGACTCCAGGCTACTGGTGCTCCTGTGGCACCCGACGCTGGCTGGCTACTCACCTGTGACATTGCAGCCGCTGCAGCAGCGGCCATTTGCGCTGCCAACGAACCATTTTGTGCGGTTATTGTGCCCACGGGTAAGCAATAGTAGGGTTCGATTTCGACGTCGGGACCGCGACTCAGCATCGAAGGGTACATTTTCTCCGATTTTGTGGATCTGTGAATGATAGGAGGAACAGGAGATATATATACATACATATGTATTTAGTTGTCAAAAATGGAACAAATAAATACTTTAAAAGGAGTCAAGTAAATAAGTTTTAAAACACACCAAAAGCAGTGAAAAGATTTTGTAGCTTAAAAAGTTATAAATTGTGGAATAGCAGAAAGTCTTGCAAAGGCTGAAAATTATATGAGTGAGACAATTTTTTAGCGCAAATTTTAGAAAAAACTTATTTTTAATAAAAAAATTAAAAAAAAAAATTGTTTTTTTTTAAATTATTCAGCACTTAAAAAAATATGAATACGTAATGAGTTTATTTACGCGTATGTAAAAATATTAAATTTGGAAAAGTCCCTTTGTCCCAAGTAGTTTTGTCACTCAGCTAATTTCATAGAAAATCTTAATTTCCGCCTGTCGTTAACCACAAAATTGAAAACATTCAAGCAGCCAATTATATTCAGTCACAGTCACCAGTTTGAAAACAACTTCCTAAAGAGTGGATATGCATGTATGTACAAATGTATTTATTAAACTCACCGATGAAGTGCACGCATTATTTATACGACAACCACATGCTGACAAATTTTGATTACTTGTTTGAATTTATTTAATTTCTAACATTTTTGAATTGAAAATAAAATTTCATTATGCCACGAATACCTATAAAAACCCAAACTTTATAAAAAAGTAAAAACTCAAATTTTTTTTGATTTTATGATTTGGCTGATCAGAATGCAGTTACAAATGCACAAGCTATCTCGTTCACTTTAAGTGACTACATATGTATGTATGTATTTAATTTTTGATATCAAATTAAAAAGAAATTAAATAATTTCCATTCGCGAGAAAAAAAAAACTTAAAAAATCAACTTCCATTTCTAGGCAGTTAACCTTGCACTTTGTCTTAATAATAATGAAAAAGCTAAAAAATTGCTACTGAATAAACTTTACATTAATTGAAAAATATTAGAAAATAAATAAAATATCTAAATTTGTCAATATTTGCATGTCGTATAATTATGATAAGCAGTATACATACATATTTTTATAACATCAACATTCGTATATGCACGTTGTATGTATGTGTGAATGTATTTATAGCTGTATGCAACATGAACGTAGGCCACTTTCAGGCGCTTAGAAAATGTAGCTATTTTTAGACACCACAAAACTCTATATTTTATGACGACGCCACACAAACACACACCACGCTGCGTATAAATTTATTCCCAACACCAGACGATTGCAAATTTCCGCTTGACGCCATTCACTTAACGTGCAAAGGCGGAAACTTGCATTGTGAAATTGGTAATGGTGGTGGGTTAACTGGTAATTGAGTGAGAAAAGCAATGAAAGCTAAGTAGCTATGTTGAGGGGTTTGTTGTCTTTTGAACGATGCCTGCTAGAGAATTATAATCAGAACGAAATTTTTGCTAAGATATAATCTAAGGAAAACCTTATTTGCCTATTTTTCGGTTTCTGTTGCTATTTATTGGCTTTTTCGAATTTTTAGTGCCTTTTTCGCCAAGACTCAGGTGCCCCATTTTAGTAGTATGTTACCGTTAAAAGATTTGTTAGAATCTAACGTTTCCCGTCATTGCATACTTGAAGGCGTGTGAAAGGCGAGGATATTTTTTAGAATTTTCCAGCTAGCTGTTCAGAAGTGTCCAATATTGAACTTGACTTAAATAGACGTAAATGGACAAGGGAACTTATTTCTATTTGCCTCGATAGGCTACTAAGGTACGTCAATGAATATGGCAATTTGCCGATCGAATAAATAAATAAATGCAGCAGAAATCAAAAGTAATAATACCATTAAGGTTATGACTGTGTCTTTCTCTCGTAAATTCTTTCACTTCAATGCATCTATTCTCTTATCATTTATCAGAAAAACAAAAATCGCCAATATTTATCTTATTTATGCTATATATGCGAGTCATTGATGTTTCTTGCAAACAAGTAGATAAAAAACGAACTCAAGTGGAGGGTTTCGTAAACGATGAGAATTTCTTGTAAATATCGGCGACTATAAAATACGCGAAAATTATTATTTTGCACTTAGTTGCTATTATTGCGCTGACGAAGCATCTTATAATAGTGAAAACAAGAAAAAACAGTCGAATAATATTTATTCTGTGTGTGTTTCGAATGAGATTAAAATGTTTTTAAAATTAATTGTAGTGGTTGCCGCCCTCGGTGTAGTGTTGCAACAAAGCAAATTTGCGAAAGCGCAAAATAGAAGTGAGTAATGAGAGCAAAGGATATTTTTTATTTTTTATTTATTATTCATATGAAAAAGAAAAGATTTGATCGGTATAAAAAATGTAGAAAACTTATCCATTCTGAATTTATTTTTAATGTGGGTCTTGACGTTCCAGTAAGTGACATCGCCGAAGAAATTATATAATTTTAAAAATCATTTAATTTTTTTAGCTTATATCTTATTTGGAAAAATTTGTATGGTCTTTAAATTTATGCAATAAACGTTCAAAAACTCATAAAATCTCAAAGAATTTCATCGAACATTGTTCTTTTAAATTTATTTTTTGAAGATAAACTTTACTAGAAAGAAAGTTTTTAAGTATACATACAAGATAATCAGGAAGTTTTAGCTTTAATATTTGAACAAACAACAATGTTTTATTTCTATCTATTTTGTTTGTAAAAACAATTCATCAATGAAAATGAAAAAGAAAATAAAAAAAATTTGCAAAATTTTTATAATTATTTGCGAGCAAAAAAGGTATTGCAGAAACATTAATGATCTTGTTCACGAATAAATTCAATCATGTGCCGATATCAGCAGCTGATAAGAAAATGCTTTTTTTTCATCATACTCGCTATTTATTAATATCTTTTTTGTTTTCAAGAACACGTCGTCTGTTATCATGGCACCTGGGCCACATATCGCGAGTCAAGTGGCAAATATGATGTGAACAGCATTGACCCCTTCTTGTGTACACATCTGATGTACGCCTTCTTTGGCATTGAAGAAAGTGGCTATTTACGCGTTATTGATCCCTACTTGGATTTGGAGGACAATGGTGGACGTGGTAATATACGAAAGTTCAATGCACTCAAGTTGCAGAACCCAACGTTGAAGACACTCGCTGCGATCGGTGGCTGGAATGAAGGTTCGAAAAATTTCTCAATTGTTGCAAATGATCCGGTGCGCAGGCAACGATTTGTACGTTCGGTTGTGCAGTTCATACAGCGGCATGGCTTCGATGGTCTGGACTTGGATTGGGAGTACCCAAATCAACGACACAACTTGACTTTCGATGATAAAACAAACTTTGTAACTTTGCTGCGCGAGTTGAGAGAAGGGTGAGTTGATGTAGAGAATAAAACTATGGCAGTAGAAGTCAGAAAATATAGTGCTGCGTGATTTATCTATACGTGTCACATTTTCTGCAGTCTTGAACCATATCAATATATACTTACCGCTGCGGTGGGATCTTCAGCGGACTCCGCGAATCGCTCATATGACATTCCTTTGATTTCCAAGTACTTGGATATAATCAATGTTATGGCTTACGACATGCATGGGCCGTGGGATGCTGTCACCGGCAATAATGCACCGCTTTATGAGGGTCCAACCGATACAACCGAGCGAAGTAAACAATTAAATTTAGACGCAGTCATCACATATTGGCTTGCTCAAGGTTTGTGTGCCAAAACACTTCTATATTTTTAAAATATTTCCCGTAACTGTTGTTCTCAGGGGCACCCCGCGAGAAATTAGTGGCTGGCGTACCTTTCTATGGCCGCTCCTACACTCTGGCGGACGCGCGTAATCACATAGTGGGTTCACCACATCTGGGTCGCGGCCTTGCCGGCCAATACTCCGTCGAGCCGGGCACAATTGGCTACAATGAACTTTGCGAGCGCATGCGCACCGAACCGTGGACTGTGGAGTGGGATGAGGCGCAAATGACGCCCTACGCCCATTTGGGGCAACAGTGGGTGGGGTTCGAAAATCCGCGCAGCATTGCTCTCAAAGCGCAATATGTAAAGGATAACAACTTGGCCGGTGTGATGTTGTGGTCATTGGAATCTGATGACTTTCGTGGACTCTGCAGCGGCGAGAAATATCCGCTGCTTCAAACTATCAATCGTGTACTCTTTGATGGACATACAGCGACGGGGTTAACGCAATCAGTAATGAATGCGGTAGCGGAATCGATAAAGCGGCCAGTGGCGCCGGGCTATATGCCGCCGACGGCGCCCTCAGTGAGCTTGCAACAGCAACTGGCAGATTTGACGCCACGCGGCATTGACGAATGCAAAAATGAGCAAAATGTTTATGTGCGCGATGCAAAGGATTGTGGCAAGTTTTACTATTGCGAACAGGGCTTGGCATATCCGTTCACTTGCCCAACTAATTTAAAATTTGATTTGATGTCAACAAGTTGCAACTATGCGCCATTGGTGGAATGTTAAAAAAGGAGGTGCAATAAGCACTTAAGGCATACAAATTAAAACATTATTTAAATTAAAACTGCTTCAATTTGATTTTAAAATATGTACGTTAACTTTAAACGATAAACATAAATCATATTAAAAAAACAAAGATAAAATAAAATTCTACTTTGGTGAAAACAAAAAAAAAAAATCGTTAAATTAAACCTGCCTTTAAGGCTAACTGTATTTCTGAACTAATGTGAAAGCAAATATAAAGATAAATCTTTTTTAAATTTATTTACTATAAACATAAATTATCGCTGCAAATTTTCACTATCCGCAACCTCAACGGCGTCAAGTCACACACACACACTTTAAGGAAGTAAATGTCAATGCGGGTGTGAATAAAACGTTCCAAACACGCTTGCAAAATACTTTTAACTGCATGAATGACTTTCCCACAAACAAAACGACACCAAAGGACTAGGGTGCACTTTTTGTTGTTGGCTGTAGTGCCTTATACAGCTTTAAGGTATCCTCGTACGCATCAAAGAAGTAAAGTTTCCGTGAGCACGAGAATAAAAAAAAAATATATGAAAATTAGTGGCTCCAATCCCGATTCTAAACATTCTTCGATTCAAAATTCTTTCCTATACTCGTTAAGTATGTAACCCACAAATGAATACCCACAATGAATAGAGCAATGTGTGTAAATATAATATTTGCATATTTCGTATACTTGGCGCATAGTGGAAACGTTTATGCAAATTCTTTTGCATGTCTAACCGAGATAATGTTAAATAGTGGGTGGAAAAGTGATGTGGAAAATTTTTATAATTTTTGATATGTGAAAGAACTTTTGAGCGCACAATTTTGATCGCTGAATTGTATATTAAAGATTAAAGGGTGCACAAAGAAAATAGTTTAGTACAGTTAAAAATCAGTGTCGTGTGGGTTAATAAAACTTCAAAGATTTATATAACTAAACAGGAATAATAGAGATAGTTGATCACATATGTACATGTCAATATATGTACATAATAAATATATTTTTTTAAATCTAGGTAAAATGTTGCAAATACTTATATGAAGAAAAAATTTTTAATCTATAGGCGCTAACTCTGTTCTATTGTTTGTTGAAATATAAAGCATTCTATAGAAATATATCCCAGGAAATATATGCTTTCACTTATTAAACAATATTATTTTAATTTTAATATTTTTATAAATAATTTTTTATAATAAAAATAAATAATTCTTTCTGTCTGTAAATCAAAATTGACCTTACAGGAGCGAATTTCGTTGGCAATAACAAATGAAACTAAATCAAAATGTGTACATATAAAAAAATTTACATTCAAATATTTATATCGAGATGTGTTACATCTTTTTATAAGCAATAACTGATATTTAAATCTGTTAAACTTCAAATTTATTTTAAATAACAGCCGAAAAGTTTCAATATTTATTTTGAGAGTACACACTAGGTTAACTTGTGACGTTGTGCCTTTATAAGTAGTTTAATTTAAAACTATGTTTTCACCTTGAAACGACGATTTTTGTTTCAAGTAAGATTTACATTTCACGGATTTCATTTCGAAAAAAATAACATAACAGGTATCGCAAAAAAAGGTAAAAAGGCGACCCCTACAGTAGTCAAATTTATTTTTTTTTCAAATCGCTCTGCACACATACTTTACATATTGTGTGTATGGCGAACTTTTTTTTCCCATGCGGTCTAATGTGCATATAAAATAGAGAAAAAACTAAAAATATGTAAATATCGCATGATAAAAACATTTCCAATTCTCAACGATAAACAAATTTGTATGCATGTTTTTTTGCGCTTCACTGCTGGTTGGTAGTGTGTTTTTTAAGCTTTAACAAATCACCATGAAATTCATATAAATCTCTACAGATATGTATGTACGTACATGTATGTATGATAAGAGGGGCATACAGATGCACACACGCACACTTGCGACTACCACTTGAGTACTATTTGAAACGCCACAGCAATTTCGTTCGCATGACCAACTCTGAAAAATGTCCAGCAAACAGCTACAATTGTTGAAATACTCACTCGAATTTACATACACACATACATTCATACGAGTATGTATTCCATATTTATAAAATTTATGGATGTGTGTAAATGCCGGCATGCGATTGTTCATCATACGCCCTGCTGTGCTGTAATTGAGTGTGAGTGAGTGAGTGTTTGCTGCAGCATTTCATATTTGCATGCGAAATGTCATTACTGCCAGTATGTCAGAGGTATCAGCATAGCTTCATACATACAAATGTACATACTTGTGTGTGCATTCAAGCATTGTTTGTATGTATGTATGATATGCGAGTGTTTGCAAGTGTTTTGTTGTGGCAGTCATGGCCATCCGGCAGTTGTAACATTTTTGCTACACAGCAACTAATTTTCTGCTGTCATTGCGTATCTTTCATTCATTTCTCTGCACCAGTACCAACAAACACATTTGCAATTCCTTTATCCCTTTAGTCTTTTGTTAGCCACTAACAAACTGCTACATTTTTCTTTGTTCTCATTGGTTGCTGCGGCAATTTTCCTTGAAATTATTATCACTGCAATATACACATATTTGTATTCATACTTTTCCATTGACCAACACTTTTTGTTTTTCGTTTGTCGGCGGCTAATGAGTTTAAAGATGCCTCATATCAGTGAAAATAAATAGCTGTTGCTACTAGTTGAGCGGTGGCGCATGCTAGGAATATTTGAATAAAAGTTGATTGTATCTCTTTCAATAAATGAGTTATGTAAAATATTTTTCATTTAAAAATTGTGTGGTTGTATTATGAGTTGAACAATTGAGTGGAATGCACAGCTCGTCAACCATTGCTTCAACCATGCGAGTCGTGCTAATTTAATCCGTTCTAAACGACGAAGAAAATATTTCTAACACTGATCTCGCAGAAAAGTTCCATACCACTAAGCAGTGGTAGAAAAGGTGTTCCAACTTTAAATGAGTTTTTTACTTGTAGAGAAAGGTATGCTTTTATTATATCTTTACACGAGCGAAGCAGCTTCTTTACGAAACTTTCTTGAAATTATTAAAGGGTATAAATGATAACCGAGTTGAAAGCTTCACGTCTTAGCGGAATTTTAGAGATGAATATTCACAATAAATTATGACCTTTGAACTCCGGAGAAATGTGATAATCAAATGTATTTGTATGGATGGATATACGAGTATCAAGATTCGAAACACACTAATTCACTAAAGACGAAAGAGAATACAAACCAAATATCACAGAATTAAGAGCAAAAAAGCGAAAATAGAAATATGAATAATTTGTTATCTAAAAAAGCAAATACGCGTGTAGCTGCATGAACTATGATGTCTACTTTTTATATAACGAAATCCTCCTTGAAAAATTCATGCCTTAAATATGAAGATTTTGATACTCTGAATCTACTCCCGTTGGGCTATTTTTTTATCGCGTCTAGATTTTTCGATTTCAATTTTTCTAATTACATACATATATAAATTTTGTTTTTTTTTATATTTTTTGTGGGCGTGATTATTAAAATTAGGATAAACAGTCAGCTGAAATCGGGTTTTTCAATTGTTTACATCTTATTTTTTATATTTTTTCAAGTGTTTTATGTGTAGTTTATGTATTTTTTTTATGAACAGAGCCAATAAATATAAAATAGTAAATTAAAAGTTTCTTCAAAACGAAATTTTTAAAAAATTTTTAATGAAATTAAAAAAATTTCATAGAGTAGATTCAAAATACTCGTATAAATATCTTCATATTTATGGCACAATTTTTTTAAGGAAGATTTCGTTGCAGACCAGTGTAATATGAGACATTTTAAATGCAAAAAAACTTTTAAGCGAAAAATTACAAAGCGTTTTTATGCCAAACTATTTTTCACCTTGGATATGTCCGTTCTTTTAAGTAGCTTTAAAGGAATTACATTTCACAAAAGTGAAGAATTAACTTAAAAATTATATTGTACTATAGATGTAACATATTCGTATATGGGTAAATCCAGAAAATGGTCAACCAGAAGTAAAAAAAAATATTTGCTGCTACCGTAAAATACTAGAAACAAATAGTAGCTTTCGTAGCCCTTTTATTTAAATTGAGTTGTTTGTCTCGTTTTCTTCTAAGTCTGTCTTCTGTTTTGCAGTTGCTATGTGTTTTTTGTTTGTTTTTATAAACTATGTTAAGTCCGTATACAAAAGTTATGCCTCTAATTTTTTTATCTCTTAATTTTTGTAACGTCCGAACGGTATGTTCTGATGTTAATTAATTTAATGAAATAATGCATCGCATTTTGTACAACGCTTCAATGTGAACGTTTTCCAGTGGAATTTTTTTGCTACCTCTCATGGAAGGTAGCAGTTGATGGAATTGGAGCTGTTGTAAAACGGAAAGTCTGGGAACTAGTCAGAACACAAAACGCAGTATTGAGCAATGCTAAAGAGTTTTATGATTGCGCTAAAGCATACATCGCTGGAATTAAGAGCATTTATATTTCGTCAGCTGAAGTTACTAAGGAAACGGAAAGCATAAGCAAAATATGGAGTAATGTAAAAAAATGAACTAAGTTAAAAAGTTACTATTGCTTTAATAACTCACATGACAATAACTTAGAAGTAGCCATGACAACAAAGTCAAAACCAAAAAAAAAATAAATGTTTAAAAAGAAAGCTTGCGTTGTCTGTTCGACTGATTTTTTTATAAAATAAAACCATATACATATGTATGTATGTACAGTGGCTCACATCCAAAGTCGGGCAAGCAGTCAACATATTTTTGTTGGTTATTTTAAATATTTAAAATTCATCTTTTTTCTTAACTTTATACTGCAATAGTTAAAGCCATACGCATTAGTATAACGGTACTGCAAGCAAAAGAAGAAAAAATTTGATGTAAATACGATCACATTGAAAGTCTGGCAGAACACCTGCGCGCAAAACCGAGTGAAATATTTACCGTTAGGAACAGAAAAAATATAAATTGTAAATCGAGAAAATTCTAGTTCAATGCAACGTTTGAAGAAAGTAACATTTCACACATTCGTTATTATAGTTTTTGAAATGTCGCGTAAATTAAAACAGTCTAAGATCGAAGAGCGCAAATTGGTAATTTATCACCATTTGAAAGATAAAACTGAACGAGAAATTGCGGATTTAGTAAATAAAAGTAAGTCGACTGTACATGACATCATAAGAAGATATAAAGAAAACGAAAGACTAGAAAATAAGCAAAGAAAAGCAGCTAAAAGAAAGCTAAGTTCGAGAGATGAAAAATATATTTTGAGAGAAATTCAAAAGAATCCGTTTGTGTCCGCCCCAAAACTTGCTATATCTCTTAACGAAAATTTTGGGCTGAATATTTGTGCTGAAACTGTAAGAAGAGAGTTACGGAAAAACAACATAAACGGACGAGTGGCGCGAAAAAAAGCCCTGGATTAGTGCAAAAAATAAAAAAGATCGGCTTGATTTTGCGCGCGAATACAAAACGAAAGACTTCTCCTTTTGGAGTCAGGTAAATTGTAAATGCCATTATTTTTGAACATTTCGTAAAAAGTAAATTCTATTATTTAAAGGTCCTTTTCACAGTTGAGAGCAAATTTAATTTGTTCGGATCTGAGGGCAGGCGTTTTGTGTGGCGTAAAGCTAACCAGGAGTATAACAATAAAAACACAAAAAAGACCGTTAAGCACGGAGGAGGTTCCGTAATGGTCTGGGGATGTATGGCTGCCTCAGGTGTAGGCAAATTCCATTTTATTAAAGGAATAATGGATAAAAATATTTATTTGAATATATTGAAGGCAAATGTAAAGGAGAGTGTGCGTATGTTGGGTATTGCTGATAATTTCAAGTTTTATCAGGACAATGACCCGAAGCACTCTTCGTTGTTGGTGAAGACCTGGTTGCTATATAATTGCCCCAAGCTAATAAAAACTCCAGCGCAAAGCCCCGACCTTAATGTAATAGAGCATATGTGGGATGAACTAGGTCGCAGGGTTAAAAATAGAAGGTGCACTAACAAGGATCAACTAAAAGCTGTGCTCCAAGAGGAACGGACAAAAATAACTCCAGAAGTTTGTCGTAAACTGGTTGAAAGTATTCCTTATAGGCTCCAAGAAGTGGAAAAACAAAAAGGATACGCAACAAGATACTAAACATCGCACTTATGCAAAACCAAGTTTCAAAGTAGTGTGTTGCCCGACTTACAATGTGGCTATATTTTTAATGAATTTTTAAATTTTTGTTTCTAAACGTCGTTATGTTATTAAAATAGAAATGGTACTCGCTGTGACATATTGCTGAATAAACAACCTTTTAAAACCAATTATTCTTTTTTAAAAAATTTCCATTTCTCTAAAAAAATATCCCTTCAACTTATTGCATACTCTTGCCCGACTTTGGATGAGAGCCACTGTTTGTATGTATGTAGATTTCTTATATATTTACTTATAATTTATACTAGGGGGAAATATCCGTAGCGTCCGTTAAGTAACGTCCGAATAAGTAAGATTATAAGTTGCCACACTTATAGCTAGTATTTCAAAACAAAATGGCACTTATTTAAAAGCTTGATTAGATTACTCTTTTATTGTTTTCTTTGCAACGTCCGTACTTAGTCTTAAACTAAAATTTTCTAGGAGAACAAACTACGAAACGTGGTCTTCTTTCATATGAATAAAGTAACTTTCGAAAGCTTCTAAATCGGCATTTCTTTGCTCAATGTTCATAAATTGAAATAAATGACCTGAATAAGCGTACGAACGTAACGCCCGAACGCCAGAATTTGCCCATATACAAGTAAGAAGACTAAATACATTTACATATATTGAATTAAATATGATGTTCACTCACCTAATGCTATTGCTCCGATTTAGCCGTGGACTCTGTACATATGGCGATTCATTACCCGCACCGCCTACAACTGCCACACCACCAACACCACCGCCTTGTGCTATAGCACTCGCTGCTGCTGCAGCTGCCGCCGCGGCTGCGGCAGCGTTACGATGTTGCAACATTTTGTGACTATGTCGTGTCATTGCCGGCGAACCAATTTGCATATTCTCCAGCGAATCGCCCTCAGAGAGGCGACTGCCAGCGGTGTTGCTATGCTTCAGCCACATGGCATATGTGCTGTACTCGGGCTTTACCTCGGCATAGGTTTGCGTGTCCGAGAGTGAACCATCGATCATTTTGCCAGGGCGATTGGTTATTCTGGAAGCCAAAAAAAAAAAAATAATAATAAATATGGCGTACAGTAATTTGCGTGTTTTCGAATAATTAAAATAGTTGAGGCTAATGCCTAGAGATGTCGCAATAAATTAACAAAATAATTGTTACAAAAATATGCATAAAATTAGCGGCGTTTAATGGCAATTAGTTAACCACATAAAGGGTGTTACAAAATATGCATTTATTTTTTAATGCTTATACTAACAGAATTAATTTGTTTTGCATTAGTTAGAAATGCTTATATTTTTTTAAATAAACTTTGGCCGCACTTGAATATTAAAGCAAAATAATTTTTTCCACAATTTTTCAGAGGTTTGTCTGTCATAGTTGGGCGTTGTGTGAGATCTGTATGTACATTAAACACTTGCCACTCTACGTCAGCACGAAAGAAAGACTAATTGAAAATTTGCACGGATTTCTAAACGCCCCATATTAAAACTGATTGGTGTCAGGCATAAAGCATAATTAGCATGTGTTGAACATACACATTAGTGGTTGGCATGGCTCCTGTTTTTTCTACTGTTTTATTTGTATTTTTTTTTTAATTAAATAATAGTCAGTAAACATTTTGTGGTTGCTGCATGAAATTTTGCTGCACTGGACGTTTTGTTGCCTTTTTTTGATTAGCTTCTTTTTTGGTTTGCATTTTGTTGGAAACAAAAATTAATTACATTAGCATTGCATATGTTTCGAGCAAAGAAAACCACAAAATATGTCAGGCTGTTGTGTACTGCAATGCAGTAATTGAAGGGACAAAAGGGCAGCCACGCTAACTTCCTTGCTAATTTTGGGAATGAGTTGGCTAATAAATCGAAAAGTTTAAATAAGTCTCGGTGGATAAAAGCGATAGGAAAATGAAATAAGCTAAGCGCTGTTGAAAATATTTTGATCTAACTAACTAGACGGGAATGAGAAAGTGGGTGTAAAACTTTTGCCTTTAAGGCTTGAATACAGCTCTCAAGAAAAATCGCAAGAAATAATTTTCATTATTTCTATTGCTTGAAAAAGTACTTTGCCGTTGCTCAAAATTTGTTTGAAGAAATAAATATAAGAGACTTTTTTTCTTGAGAGCTTTCAGCAAAATCAAATACTTACAAATACATATGCAATATTCATGATTCAATTGTAAAAGGTTAGGTAAATAATGTCATTCGAATTTTGAAACTCCCTTATAAAGCGTTGTTTTACCAAGTATGGCAAACAGGTTCGATTTTGTTATTCTTTCTTAAAAAGTTTGTGATTTTTTAAATTAAAAATTTCGAAGACATTTCATTTAAATTAAGAAATACAATAGCTACGCTCGCAAAATTTAAATAATTACGTACTTCTTGGTAAATATTTTTTTACAATTTTTAACTAGCGAATAAATTTTCAATCTATTTGTCCCATGAACTAAACGATTTTATGGTATAAAGCAAATATAAGTTATTTATTCGGTTTATTCCTTTTGGCGTAGAATACGTCTTACCTTACGGTATGGGCACCCATGTCAGATTGTTATTGTTGTAATCTCTATTTCTTTAATTATAAGGAAACGGCGCGATAAATTTTTTTTAAAATTTTTTTGTAGTCAAATGAAGATGTTAGCTTTCGTTTGACATACATTTCATATTGGTTGATATCTTCCTAATATTTAAATTTCTCAAATGAAAATTTTATAAACACATCCAAACAAATATGTGTGTGGTGTTTGATTGAGTGTGTAGTAGTGGTCAATAGACGTTCATTTTATTGCATAATTTTAGGCGGGCAAGTTAAAGTAGAGTAAAGGCAGAGAAAGCGCTGCCAACTACTGCTTATTGGTGGAGATTTTAACACAGAAATCACTTCAAATACTAGATTGGCGAAATTTATGAGCGATACGTTTAATTTGGATTATATTCGAAATGATGCTCCCACAACTATTGATAACACAACCATTGACTTAGTTTTTGCGAGAAATTTAATTGATAATTTAAAAACATTTTTATCCTATTTTCCTATCATAAGCTTATGTACATATATGATCAAAAGTAACTATCAAATAAAGAAATTCATTTGCTTGTATTATTTATCATTATAAATTATCATTATACATATGTTTTCTGTCTTATCGGATGGCGTATTCTACGTTAAACTTAATGGCCGTGTCTCTGACACAGCCTCTTTTTTTTATTTTTCTACTATCGGTATCAGGGTTATTCTTTATATTGTGATGAACCCCTGGAAGTTGAAAGGACCTAACATTTGATTCCGATAAATAGTAAGTGACTTTACGGAGTTAATGGAGTTGTAAGAAACCCACAATAATTCGAGATTTTAGAAAGAGAATCGTTATATATTAAAAGAAAAATAAATCGAACTTTATAACTCAAGAATTTAGTTCTTACAAATTCTTGTTTTTGGCTTTTGGATGATTATTATGTCACATTATTTTTAATTTATTTTAAATCATTCCTTCTATAAATTACAAAACTTTCCACTCTGCGAATTTATATGCGCGTAAAAAGCGTTCAATGAAAAAGCGCGTCATTTATACACATTTACATGAAAAATTTACGCGACGGTGTCAATCTTGTAATCAGAAAAAATGCTGTCATTAAAATTAGGATTTAAACTTACTGTTTACGCGCGCATAAGAAACAAAAAGTGTTGCCTGTTATTTTTTGGCATAAAAAAGTTTATTAGTTTTATTATTTTTAAGAAGCAACACGGTTTTGATGCTAAGTGAGCCATTTGACAAAAAGTTAGGGAGCTAGCTGCTTAGTTACCAAACCTTTAATAATTGAATCATGTGCAATATTGAAAATTTATAAAATTTTTTGTATTCCAATCAAAAATTAAAAGATTTTTTCTTTGCTTAATTACAAATTGCAATTTTTGATGCTGCCTTCATACGTGTTGTAGCATTCTGGATCAGGGGCTTACGGACAAAACCGTCCACACGTGGCGACGAGGTACAACCTGCGCGAGGTGCCCCTGCTTTATACTAAATATGGCGGATCTAGAGAGAAAAACTCGATAAAATCCGAAAGTCCATCAGCTGTGAACGCTCAAAAGACGACCAAATATTGCAAAGCCCCTCTGTGGAACTAACCAACACAAATTCCTCGGGTGGAAACCCTAAAGGAACAAGGAACCCCTACTCTAACCCGCAAGAGACGCGTCTGCCGACCTAATAAAATTTAGACCCCCAATAAGGTCACATCGGGGTCAGGGCTTTGCAGAACAATCAAGAGAGGAAAGGGTACTCTTGAGAGGAAGCAGAGGGAGAAAAGTGGGTAAGAGGGCCCAGAGAAAGATATCGAGCCCATCCGATAGCAGACCCCCCAAGAAGCCTTACTAAGCACATCAAGTGCTTGCAGGTTAACCTGCATCATGCCAAGGCGGCCTCGGACGTCTTGTGCTAGCAGTTCAACAAGGAGAACTTGGATGTCGCATTCATCCAAGAACCCTGGGTTTTCAATGTCAAAGGCCTCAATAATTGCGATGGTAAGATTATATATGACACCAACAACAGTAGGACCAGAGCGGCCCTACTTCTTAACACAACCTTTTTTCCCGTTGGGGTGTTCGAACCAATATTTCAAAAGAGTGTCCCAATGGGGTCATACCCAATCATTTTCCAGGCGGAAATCTCTGCAATTGAGCTGTGTGCACACGAATGTCTTCGCAGAAAGACAAATGGAGGCACAATCAACATTATGTCAGACAGCCAGGCAGCCCTTAGAGCACTAGACTCGTTCATAACGGAGTCAAAACTGGTAGACAGCTACAGAGCGGCACTGGAATCATTAGGAGCCGACAACAGAGTTACTCTGTGGTGGGTTCCGGGTCATGAGGGTCTGGATGGTAATGAAAGGGCCGACTACCTCGCAAAAAAGGGGCCCAACAGAGCTTCTGCGGTCCTTCTAAGGGATACGCAGCAGAACTTCTAAGAAGGTGGGAGGACTCAAGAATTGCAGCCCAGTGGCGATTGTCAAAGGGTAATAGACAATCTGAAGGTTTATAAGTCCATCCCGTGAAGCCTCTAGAAAACGTCTCAATCTCAGCAGAGAGGGTCTCAGAACTCTCACTGGTACTCAACAGGTCACTGTAGGCTGAGATACTATCTTCACAAAATAGGACTTTCGGAGGTTTCAGACTGTAGGTTTTGTGGCTTAGATGCGGAGACCTCTGAGCATATACTGTGTGAATGTCCGAGTATGTATAAGTGGACTCAGGCTTATACACCTTAGAGAGCGACTATTATCTTCATCCAGAATATGGACAATCACACCCTCCAAAGTGCTTAATTTCATAAATAGCCTAAAGATGGATTGACAACTTAAAGGGTTAGCACAACATATCTTTTTAGGTCGCAGCGCTACTATGCCCTGATAACAATAATAATAATAATATGTTTAATAATTTATCAAGAACACAGAAACAGGCAGTTAGACTGATTTAAGACATTTTTGTAAGAGAAAATCTCTTTTTCAAATCTTGAGCTTTAGCCATAAGGAGTAGTAAGTGATTAAAATTTTAGCATAATTCTTCTTCATTATATAAATTATGTTTAATTTAGAACAGTTTTTTTGAGAAATATTTGTGGAATTTATTAAAGTTTTATGCAAAGTTTGAAACCCTGATTTGTTTGGTTTTTGCAAGCGCATAAATTGTATTTTAATCGGTAATAAAGAAACTGAATAAGAGAAAAGTAATATGTTATAATCAAATGAAGTGCTCACCTATGTTGGAATAGATGTAAGTCTGTGCCCGGTTTGGGCAAGCTGTGGGAACCCGTAGCGAGACGTTCACGTATCGATTGACTAAGCTGCGTAGCGCCTGGCCCAGTTAAAGAAAAGCTGCGATGTTGAGTGCTGGGAGGATTTTCTGAAACATAAAGGGAATTGAAAGAAATGTTTATTGCCTTTAGCGGTAAATAAAGCAAGATCGAAATAAAATTAGTTTAAGCAAAACTTTAAAACGACTAGAACAAACTAATTGTTAGCTTTTCTGGTCGTTTTTCACTTTCCAAAATATTCATATTATTTGTTTTTCCACTTACTTGACATATCATTGGGCAACGTCTGCGTTCCACCCGAAACTTTACGTCCGCCGCTTGCAGCAGAAGTGGCAGTACGCGGCACCGCCGAAACGTGCGCTGTACGCCCCACGCCGCCACACATACCCCCTGGCGAGCCAACACCGCCGTTTGTATGACAAGCAGCGCCCATTAGAGCGGCGCCCATCATGGCGATATTCTGTTGTTCCGCCGTAGCAGTGGCGCTGCCATTGCTGCGCTTCACATAGCCAAAGCTGGGCGGTACACCCTTTGTGCGACTCGATGGTGAACCCTGTTTGGAAGAGCTGCCACTGCCACCGCCACCGCCCATGCTACGCCTAGACGGCGATGACTTTTCAGACTTATCGCCTTTGCTGTGCCCATTTAACGGTTCTGGCATTTTCGTCCAGTTATCACGCCCACTACGCGAATTGGAACGATGCACGCCCGCAACGCCGGACGAATGGTGGCCGTGCTGTGAGTGCTGATGTGTGTGATGTTGTGGACTGGCGTTGGCGCTGGTGTTGCCAGATCCACCGCCGCCGCCGCCGCCAACACTGCCCGCTCCACCACCGCTGTCCATTTTTGGATTTGAGCCACCGCTTGAGCTGGCCTGTGAAGCAGCGGATGAAGGGGGTGCGGTGCCGATGCTATCGAGACTGCCACGGCTGTTACGAATGCTGCCATAGAAAAGAAAATAAAAAATATATATTTATAGGAAGCATTACAGTTATTTAAATATGATCAATATTTCTTAAACAATTTATAAGGTAAATTTAATTGTATGTATCTGCTATTAAAAAATTATGGTCAATTTAAATTCAAATATTTTAATTTTGTCTGGAATAATTCGACCAGACAAGGCACATTCATTTACTTCAATGTACTGAAACAATGACTGAAAAAATCAACAAAAACGATTCAAACATTTTATCAGCGCATTTAATTTACACAACACGCAAACGCTTGCCATTTTTCTTTCTATTTAAACAGCACAAAGTTGCCTGACTCTTTTCATTTGCAAATATTTGCATTTACTTATATGGAAGTCTATGTACACTTGTATGCTTAACATGTACCATACATACTCGTAAATATGTATGCTTTTATGATTATTTACTCAGAGGTCAAAAGCTGTAGTTGGAGTTGTTGACACTGCACTGCCTCGCATTGCATTCGCGAAATGTTGCAAGCAAACAACAACAGCTGCAACAGCGGCAAACAAAGGAAGTCAAAAACCCCAGCTGGTTTGTCAGTCAGCGCCGTTCCCACTGCTGTTAGCTTGCATAGCACCCTTGCATTTGGCTATTGTTGTTTCATAGTATATTTTGTTTTTGTAAAATTTTCATTTGGCGAATATGCCTAGTGGCACAGTTTTAAACACTTGGCCTATTCTTGTTGTCATGACAACACAATTGCTAGCAATGTGTTAAATATTGATTTAATTTTTTCGCGAGCGATAGGAAAGGGAATAAAAAAAATATGTATGAAAATTAAAAATGAAAAACTTGGAAGAAATATGTACATATAACATATAAGTATGTACACACTTTGCTGTGGAATATGCTTATAGGCGGTTTTCTATTTTTTGCTTCTTATTTGCCCTTTGGTGTTAGGGATGTTCTATAATGTAATTGGAATTTTAGTTTTGCGAATTAGTTTATCATTGCATTATCTGTTTTTAGATCATGAACGCTAATCGCCTAGCATGTGAACTTTTTAAACACAAAAAAAGATTTCGGATCAACTAATATTATTTTCGGATTGTGATAGCACTGCATAAATGCATTTTACGTAGAAAAAAAAAATGAATACAAATACCGGCAACCCTAATATAAACAGATAAATATACGCTTATAACTTAATTGCTTATTTTTATTAATTAATTAGTATCAACAACCAAACTAAATGTTAGTGCTGAAGCTGTCATAGCGGGTATATTTTTAGGTCTTCTACATACATATGCATGTAAATGTTATTTATTTCCGCCCAAAGTGTGTGTGCCAGACTGTAAAATGCTGTCTGTGTAATGAACTCTCGGTCAAGTAAATTTAAATTTAAAACAGGAGTGCTGTTAAACACTACGACGCATTTTTTTGACTTGTCACAGCAACATAATATTCATCTAATATTGGATGAACAATCAGAAAGGTAAATGAACTGGTAAAAATATGTAATCAAAGATAAAGATCGGTGTGTGAAGTTTCACTGTAAACGGACTGCTTTCATCATTGCAATAGCAAATAGAATATTACACTGGCGTAAAGAGGTTAAACTTTCCAACTCTCAGACTTAATAAGGCTGATATAAATAATGGAAATAAATTTTAAATAAAAACCAAATAGATAAGATATATGCATGTAATTTAATTTAGTTTTTCCGTAGTGATCTGCTTTGAGGTAGTTCGCAAAAAAAATATCTTTTCTGGCAGCACGAATACCAAATTTATCCAACTTAATTTCACACTTGAAAAGTCTCTTTGAGTATCTTAAACTTATTCTTGAAACTCATTCTTAATCACTCTGAGTTCAGAAACAAAATAGAAAAAATTGCAGTTATTTTCAAAAAGGCACTCAAACGAATTGAGTGCATAGCTACTTCTCTTTGTTTTCGGCTACAATTGAGAATATCAAATAATACATATTACTCAGCAACCACTTGCAGCTGCATTTTCATAGATAGCAGCAACAATTTCATTTCAATTCAAATCGCACATATTTGTGTGCATACGACAGTAGCACCCACACAGCATTGCAGCAAAAACAAAATATTAGTATTGAGGACAGAAATTCAGGGGAATATGAAAATTGGTCGAATATAAAAGACGGTTTGATAACAAAATTTTGCAGACAGACACAAGCAAAAAGTTAGTGAAAAGAAAAGGAAATGAGCAACGATCAATAAAATAATAAGTAAAAGCAATGAGAGCGCAAATGATGGAGGAATACAATTGAAGAGCAAACTGATTAAAGGCGAACGGTAGTGCCATGTCTGATGGAAAGCTGTGAGCATTGAAGTGTTTTGTGCAGTCAGCGAAACATTGACTAGATAGATAGGAGCAAATGCATGAAAGCTGATGCCACATCGGAATAACACAAACACCGATTTTAAAACGTGTAGAAGAGCGGATACGAGGAAGTAGATAGGAAGATGTACGAGTACGTATTTACATATCTAAAGTGTTGCGGTAACTGCAGCATTTTGGGCTACTGCAATAAATTATGTGGCTTTTCACGGCTAAGATGCAGCAGCTGGAAATGCGATAGATAGCGCCGCAAAGTATGCATGGGTAAGAGATACAAAGGAATATCGATAACAGAATATAAAAAAATATTTGAATATTAGTTATGCCAAAAAAAAAAACACAATAGGTAGCGTATTGGCTCTGCAACTCCGAGCTCCCGGGTTCAAAGCCTGAGAGAAGTGGTTATGAAAAATTAAATTAAAAATTAATTTAATTTAATAATCAAAAAGAATGTCTGATGAGGAAATGTGGTGATTTCCGAAATAGTACTATAACTTCAACCATTAAAAACTGTTGTTGTTTTTTCACAAAAAAATCTTCCATAAACTGGCCTTGAGCTCAATTAAATTGCAAAATAAAAAAAAACATATAATGAATAAAGCGGTTAATTTTTCGTTGAAAATTTCATAGAATTTGATTAGATTTATTTTGTGAACATAAATTTAACATCAAATTTTTCTTCTGAACAACGCAGCAATGGAATTTTCAAAATAGCTACAGCAGTTTAAAAGCATTATATAGAGTCACGCTTTTGGAAAATTGAATACCTCACTGCCTACTCAACAATTTTCTTTTACGTCTTCCAGCCACACGTCTTCTTCCCGTCTCTACTCACTGCAAAGCCCAAAATAACATAATTTGCACCTGTTAAGTTTGGAATAAATATGCCACCAATAAAGTTATACCTTCAGGGCTGTCAACAACGAGACGGTTAGACTGCCCGCAATCACACCCTGCCGCAGTAATTTCACTTGCACACCTAACTGCTTTTGTAATTCAAACACCACACACTAGCACACGCCTTACCCAACAACAACAACAACAACACATAACTTTTTAATATGCTTGCATATATTTGGGGTTAATTGAGCGTGATATATGATTTTGCGCAGACATAGTAAAGCAGTGAAGTGTTAAGTAGCAAAAGGGAAACTGGGAATAAAAAAAATACTGACAGATAAGTATGTATGTATAATGTTAAAGCCGCTTAGATATTTATGAAAGGAAAATACAACTTTTAACCCTTTCGGGACTACTGGGATAATACATCTAATTTCTAGCATTCGTATTTTCTTTACTGTGCATGCGATTGCCCATATAATTAGTCCCGAAAACAGATTTAAGTGTATATTTTGAATTGTAAGCAAAAATATAGCGGTAAATTTTAGCTCATAGACTCCACCTGACAAAGTGTTTCGCAATATACGTGGAATTTGATCAGTTTTCTTCACTAATTTGCTGAAATCAGTCGCAATAAAAGCGTGATCAACAAAAGTTACATTTGTTTTCATAAAAAAGTGTTCAGTTTGTTACATTTAATTGTTTAGTGGTGTTTTTTGTTATAACAGGGTAAGTTAGAGTTCATTTTATAAAATTGGGATATATAATCCCAATACGTTTTTTAGGTGGGATTAATTGTCCCAATATGTATTTTACGTGGGATTGATTGTCCCAATATGTTTTTTAGATGATGAAAAGGATTCTAACTCAAGAAGATCTTGAGCGTATTATGTCTGAAGAGTCAGACTCGGACGTTGATTTTGAGGAATCTGGGAGTGAATATTTGCTTGAGAGTTCCGAAACCACTGAATCTGCATCAGAAACTGACGATAACATCAATGCGGCGACAAAGCCCACAAAAATAAACGACGAGATACTGCCAGTTGCCCAGTGGGTAAATGTTGCTGCGGACGATTCTCAGAACTTCAATCCAAAGTATGAAATCCCAACTGAGAGAGACTGCAAAATCCTTCTTGATTTTACTCACGATTGCACCGAGTTCAAAGTGTTTCCCACGATATTTCCTTACAGTTTGTGCATTCGAATTGCTGAATGTACTAATCAGCGTCTGACAGTTTTGAATCGTCGGGTTCAGTCAAAGCGAAATTTAACCGATCCGAATGAAATTATGGTATTTCTGGGCGTTTCATTGATTATGCATTATAATAAGTTGCCATCTCTGAAGAACTATTGGAGCAAAAATCCATCGATGGGAAATTCAGTTATAAAAAAGTGTTTATCACGAGATCGCTTTTTATTATTGTCATCAAAGTTATATTTCAATGACTGCAGTAAACCCGCCGACAGTTATAGAGATTATTATATCTCCGATGTTGTACAATGTCTGAAACAAACATTAGCAGGTTCTCGAAGTGAAAGTTCACTTCAGTCTATTGACGAGTGCATGGTAAAATTCAAGGGTAGATCAAGCAGGAAGCAATATATGCCAATGAAACCAATAAAGCGCGGAATCAAAATTTGGATGCGATGTGACTCGAAGACAGTATAGGCTTACGATCTTAATCTTTATACTGGTAAGGAAGCAAATGCTGTACAGTCTGTACCTACCACTCCTGGAGAAAAAGTCGTTTTGAAATTGGTTTCTTCAATTCCTGAGAAGGATGTTTGTTTAGCCTTTGACCGCTTTTTTACCTCAATTAAACTGTTAGAAACTATCCCATATCCTGCATTTGTCGGAAAGTTGGCAAGAGGAGAAAGTGAGCTTCAAATGAACTCTGGTGGCAGCCCGCTGGATGCATTCAAAAGAAGTCCTCTTAGATTCGAATTGTCATGAGCCATCGCTTGTAGACGTTGAGAGGAAGCAAAAAGACGGATCGAAGAAGAAATTTAAATGCCCTAAAAGTATCAGTGACTATAACAAAAGTATGGGTGGGGTCGACTTGGCCGACCAAAAGACAACCGTTTATGATTTCAATCGCAAATCTCAAAAGTGGTGGAAAAAGGTGTTTTTCAAGCTACTAATGGTTAGCGTCACTTATTCATGGATTGTTTATACTGAACATAAGAAGCAAAAGTTATCACTAAAAGACTTTATAGTCCCCCTTGCTGAAGCAATGATTTTCGAAAGAAATAAAAGGCGTGAGGCAATGCCTCGTCGACAGGGAGGAAGAACTCCTAAACGCCCAAAAACAAATAGCCTAAACGTTGGAGATCACTTGCCAGTGGAGCAAGAGAAGCGTTGCCGTTGCGTACGCTGCACTTTACTTGGAATCGAAAAGCGAACAAAAATGATCTGCTCTGGCTGTAACAACGCGTTGTGCTACAAATGTTTTGGACCCTTCTACAAATTAAATTTATAATTACAACACATTATATTAAAATGATCTTAATAATTAGTCAAGTAAATATGAGGTTTCATTATAATATAGCTATTATTTTAGTATTTTATTTATTTCTCAAATTTACTATAGTCGTCAAAAACTCTTATTGGGATTTTATATCCCACAGTAAATGTTTATTGGGATTATATGTCCCAGGATAAAAGGACGATTTTAGGATTTCTGAGTATGCAGGGCATAATTTTTTAGCCCAATCTTTCAGTATGAGCAGACATTTTCGTTAAGACTATTTCCGGTTTCCAAATAAAACTCCGTCCCGAAAGGGTTAAAAGGAGTATAGTAAAAGCCAAGTGAATATATATAAGTAGCTCAACTAGCAAAACATTTAAATTATTCTAACCGCCTAGAAACAGACTACAGCGCAACACAGAGAAGGGGCTCGTCAGTATGGGCGTAGAAGTGTATTGAAATCACAATTTAAATACCACTCTTTAGCACAACTAGTTTGCTTGATTTAATGCGATTAAAGAAATGGAAAGATGTACGTACAAGCCATATAGCGGTTTGGTTATGGTTATATATATGTATATGTATTAGTTAGCCTCAAAGTAGGCCATGTTTAACAAAATGTGGAACACAAGTTGTTTAAAGCAAATTTTTTTGGTGACTAACTAGTGGGGAAAGCGGCGAAGATTCAATGAAGATAACGAAGCCACTTATTTTACTTTATTAATATGTTTTACTTGCATAAAAAAATAATTTAGTCAAATATTTAATGCATATATCTATTACATTACATTATCAACGCTAAGTTCCCTATATTATAAAACTTATAAGCCTTAACGAAAATTTCATCGACAACATACCCGCTTAAAGCTTGTTACATTAAATTGATTTATATTGCAATTTCAACACTGTAGTCAAGTAAACTTTTACCACACAGCTGCTGGCGAAGGGTGTGACCGCCTAACTGGTGTGCGCCTAACTTGCCTTGTAGAGGGGCAGAATAAGAGGTACTTTCTCTGTACCATGTACCACCCTCTTTATACTTTTATATTTTCTAAAGAGCATACACTGTTGTTGTTGTCTTATTAAGTTAATCTTATGCGTGTCGTCTGCCACACTTTAGATTCTTATCGCTACACTTTATTTGCCACTTTAATAGCTTTTGTGTGAGTATATTTTTAGCAGGGATTGTCTGTGTTATCTCTTTATTGCGGCATTGTCGGCGGTTACTTTGGAATTTGATTTTAATACGGCAGCTTTGCTTGTGTTTTCTTAGCCTTTCTTTTGCTTAAGCAAATTGTTTTTCCTGTTTGATTTTAGTATTTTTATTAAAGTAATGTAAAAAGAACTAGGCAATAAATTTCAGCCGACAATAGCTCGGAATCTACTGCGCTCTGCTAACTGTACTGGGGAAGCATATTTTTAATCGTACAGTAAGCATAAAACGCTTCACTCCTGCTGCGCTCGTTATTCAAATAAAAGTAAATATTCCTCAACGTAAATAAGCATTCATAAAAACACATAAAATTCCACAAACTTCTCTTTTAGTTATTTTTATCAGCAAAATAGGGACGCCAGTTTATAAGAAAAATTAACTTTCTGATCAGTTTAGCTAAAAATAGTATGATTTTTGATGTCTACTACTGTTTAAATGCAAAATTTGTATCCTTCGACGACAAATCATCACTACGTAAATCTCATCTGACCACTTAAGAATCAGTAATTGCAGGTTTTGTGTGTCACCATTGTCGCATATAAAAATTAAACACATTTATTAGCAAATAAAAGGTGCAAAAGTGCACTTAAGTATGCCTGATTGAATAAGTGGGTAAGAAAATTGCATTAGACTTGTACTGCCTTGTGGCGTTCTATGCCAATGGCGGACAACTTTCTTCGATAGCAAAATGTTAAGTTGGGAGGCTTCAGTGATAATAAATTGCTGCCGACAACGAACTGTAGATATGTAAATGACACACTTTCGAAATAAGCTATTTATATACAAAACATATTGTATTTATGTTTGTTTATGTGTAAGTAAAAGCGTGTGGCCAGTGTATTAAAAAATGTTGCATGCTAATTGAAAATCAATAGACTTTTTCCAGCAGAATTTTATTTACTGTGTCAGCTATAATTGGTTTCTGTTGAAAAGAGGTCCGGTGATCTATTAAGGAAACATAATTAAAATGTGTATAAAAAATATATTAGTAATACTGAGAAAGGTAAGCTACTTAAAAAAATACTTATTAAATGACTCACAAATCGTGCCATGACCGTTACTTTAGTATTTTAGCTACTAAAGTGTAATGCACCCAATAAAATGAAGAAATAAATCAAAAATTAAAACTGGGATCTGAAATCAATTTGAATGATAAGTGGTGAATAAGTGGATAAGTGGTAGGACTTTTTAAAATTTAAGTACTAATAAATCTGTTAAAAAAAAACTGAATGTTTCGGAAATAAATGAGAAAAGGAACTGAACAAATCTCTTTCGTTTTTCTCTCACTGAGCAACGGACAAACAGCAATAGAGCTATATGTAGATAATAATTTAATTACTAAACAAATTGTGATAAGAAATAAATGATATTTGTTTCATACAATCCTAATTGGAATCAATACGAGTATACAAACACCGCTAATATAATTTTCAAATCACAAATGCATTACTACTTCTTAATTGCTTGCATAATCATCTAAGTTGGTTAATTATGCAAATCCAATGCACAAACAAATAAAATAAACCTTCAAAAATCAGTCAAGCACATTAAAAATTTTCAGAATAACTGAAATTTCTTGCTAAACTCCGAAAAGGCCGCTGCTGATAAACATATTTGAGCGCACTAAAATCAATTAGATGCAAATTAAGTTGCAAATCAGCAGCAAACTATTTCAAGCAAACAATTTCTACAAATAAGAAGCACTTAAATCAAATTTGCCTATTCATGCGCAAAAACCAATGAAAATTTTCATGCAAACTTGTGCATTATTTGCACTTAAAAACTTTTGCGTTCAAAGGATATGGCCGCAATAGTGAATGCTTCAAAATAACAGCGGTTAAAAGTGCAGTTTTACTGTACATGACTTCACTTGATTTGATTTATTTTAGGCAAGCGATAAATCACAGACTTCAATCTCAGATAACAGCAAGAAGAATTATGCATGTTGTAGTAGGCAAAAGTAGAAAAGTTTGTAGCTAAACACAAAATCGAGCTTCTACGCCTAAAAATATGCAATCGAATGTGAAAATCTTTAAATTAATTTCCATTTACGGAATTAAGGTTTGTTCTTTGCTTTTCCGGGTAGATATGAAGGTATCGCGAGAACATTTAAAAATCATGAAAACTACAATTTTATTTTTGCAAGAATTTAAAACACTTTTCTATTACTGCTTATTTCGCTTTTTTTTAAATTCAATTGTTCACTAAAAAACGTACATATGAATGGACACTGTACAATATGCATGTCATGTATTTCCCACTTGTTTGTACCAATTTTTAGTTTTACATATTTCTTTCCTCTAATTTGTTTTTCGTGTTCAAGTTGCTATTCGTATTTATTTTGGCTAGCAAGTGCGCCAAAAAAAAACAAAAGCAGTGCAGAAATAAAACAAACAAAAAAATCAACTAAATTGCAATTTCTATTGCATACATTTAGGTGTGCAACGGCGATGCATGTTCGTGGCAGAAAACATACAAATTATTGTTAAATTTGTTATACAAAACATAGTGAAATTTAAACTCACTTAAATGCTTGTGAAAAACTTAATAAAAAACAATTCAAATCACAACATATTTTTTGCAAACAATTTTAATTTATTAAGTTTTGAATACCAGTACTGACATGAAAAAAAAAGGCAATAAAGAATCGATTTTATTCTTAGACGAGACTTTTATTCTATAGCTTCCTGATTTCATGACTTCAACATGAAGAAGAAAAATTGACAAACAAAATACAGTAGAAATAATATTTGAGTGGGGCAGCGTGAAAACCAGTTCGACATTAACAAAACCATTTAAGAAGCGGTAATAGGTAAGTTTTTGATAAATATCTATTAAAAAACGAAATTTATTAGAATACGGAACTTTCGTCCATGTGGCTCACCGTCCTTCGAATTTTCCGCCTGTTGTCCTATATTCTGCTAGTTCTGCTGCAGAGGAAACAAATAGTTATATGCATTACACTGCTATTCTGTCATTGCTGTTGATGTCCTACTTGTCTCGTCTACGACTTTGACTCATTTTTCTACATTGGCTAAAGCAAAAGACACACAAAGAATTTTTTTTTTGCCTACAAACACATTGCAGGTACAGTTTAATTTTACTCAAAGTCGAACTAAATATTGTTGCAAAGTATTTCTGCAGATACTGATTTTTTTCTATACTAAAAAAACACAGATGAATGTACATAAATGCAAGTTTGCAAAGGAAGCGGATGTGCACGCTGGCAGCCCAGGAAAGACTGTCAGTATACAGAAAATAAAGTTGGCACTTTTAATGTGGAATTGTAACAGTTATTGTATTTTATCCAGCTAAAGTTATTGAATTTTTTTTTTCATTGAAATCAACGCAGCAGCTTTAACATAACTAATCAAAGGTTCTATTACGTATTTTCGTGAATTTATGGTTGATTGCTTTTCATTTCGTTTTTTATATAATTTCTTCTAGGAAATACCACAACAATGAATGTGCCATAATGGCATATGCAGTAAAATGTTTCTTATTGCGAGTACAATAATATAATAATATTCCCTAATGAAAAATTCAAGCACTTGCTACTTAATCAGCAGCTAATATTGCTAAATATGTTTTAAGCATACGTGCACATACATATTTACATATCTAAAATGGTATTTTCTATGATATACTCGAATATATTTAAGAGCAAAGTACTTTGCCTGATTTCATAATAAGCTGCTTTTAATGTGTAACGCAAGCGACAAAAATAATTTGATGGTTTATCCTCCTACATATAATAAATGCGTAAGGGAAACATACTCATAAAGGATATATTTGTGGTATATGGTATAAATAAACCTGCAGGTCGTCGTTCATCTGTTGAGCTTTTTCTTCCCTAAAGGGAAATCATTTATATTGAACTAACTCAGTTCATGTGAATTTAGAACCATTCATATTTCGAGTTATTTTGCTTTATCAAATAAAAGGATTTATAAAGCAGTGTTCTAGCGAATAACATTTGTCCACCGCAGTAGCTGTATCCGCAGCTGGAGACTTGTATTTAAATCTTTTTTTTTTTGCGTTAAAGATTTGAAAATGTCTTTGATAGGGTAAAATTTTGGCATACTGTAATGGAGATAAAAGCTTTGATGAACCTGGTTTTTGGCGCAGAAGTATTGACAGTAGATATGCCATAAGCTTTGGCATAGTTCATGACAAATGCTAGATGAATTTATTTGAAAAGGGAAAATAACAGGTCGTCCCCTAACTTAATCTTAAAATTTGATCTCATGCGATGTCTTGTTCAGCTTCGCTATAATTTGCGTTGAATTTTCTTACATACCGTCAACACTGAAATCACTACCGTTGCTACACAAGAAATTTAATAAGTGTATTAAAATTATAGATATCGAATTAGTTTCGAAATAGAAATACGTTTCATTGGTTCCTGTTTTTTTTCTGCAGAAATTAGCTGTCCTTTTTGGTGCTGCAATCTATATACTTATTTATTACTAGATTACCTAGTCAACATATTTTATCGACCGAGTGTCAGTGACAAACTCCATACAACTGACTGACAATTTCGCTTACATCCTAAATTTATTGCTACTGCGGGGAAGGACCGAATGAATAGAGGAATGAATGAATTTAATGCGACATTCGTGGCAAAATAACAAGAAAAGTAACTTTAAGTGACTAATGGCGACTACTAATGGCGACTACGTATGCTAAAATATACGCCCACCACATACGAGTATGTATGTGCAAGTACGTGTGTATTTAGGACTGCAGACAGTTCATGTGCGAAATATTTTCGTGTTGCAACAGGCCGAGTAATAAAAATAATGGACTTTTATGGACTTTAGTTCAAGGGTGGACAGATGAGCATGCTGACTTTTTTTCGGGTGGCTAAGCATGACGTCATCAATGTGTTGGAAATGTGTCCATATGTAAAAGTTTACTATGCACGAATATGGGTGTGCTTGCCGAAAAGTTGCTAAATTCGATGCAGAACGAAAATAGAAAACAAGGCAAAACGCACAAGTAGTAAATGAAAGTGTGATAAACGGTGACAAGAACATAATAAAAAGAAATTGAGGCGGTGGCTGCATAGAAAGGTGTGCAAAATTAAACGATATACGCAGCTTTAGACGATTAATTCTAATATAGAAATTATACTGGGATTCGGCGTTAATGGCGGGTAAACAAAATTAATAAAAATGCTATAGCGCCATGGTTTTTAAAGAAATTTATGAGAGTATTTGTTAAAGTGGACTGAACTTCAGTGAGTCACAATCTGATGAAAACCTGATAAAAGCGAGACTTTTGCGTTGTAAATATGAAGGGGATGAGAACTTATTTTGTATCATGTGGAAATAGCCCTCGTCTATATAACAAATATTTTTACTGGATGTAAAAATGTAAATTTCATTCGCTATGGTATAAAATGAGTCCCCGAGAGTTTGACATGTTTGCCTTGAAGAAAACAGCAGAAGCTCGACTGTCGAGGACTATGATGAAATTTATTTAAGAAGAACACGGACATTTAACTTAAAGTATTTCTTTCAAAATTACTTGGTTATAATTTTATTTAATGCCATTTTTGAATCATCTCAAATTCACTTTACCTAAACTATGAATTATTTTTTTATTAGAGTTGATCCACTCTATATATATATATACATACATACATATGTATATAAAGATATGTAATTTATGTCCATAACTATAATATCGAATTAAAATGTCGGACAAAACTTCGGCACTCACAATTAACATCCTCCTCATGTCACAACAAAGAAAATTATCATGTCACTTAATTGCTTAGGGGACTAAATTGCTAAACTTCCTTATTTTACAAACATAATTTATGTCTATGTCTTTCATGAGACATATGTACATATGTATTTGAAATCGTATGACAATGATATCTAATTTACGGCGACTGTCATTGGGTCAATTTTTGTTTTCCAAAATTTTTATGTGAATTAATTGACATTAAATTGCTTGCTGTACAATACGAGAGACAAGCATTAACTGTATGTAGCAACTCATGGGGTTGTTTTGTTTTTTCTATAGCAAAATATTTTATACGCTTAGCTATGCGAAGCGGCGATGATTAAAGGAGCTCTTTGCATGACAACAATTTTGAAGGCATTCAAATTTTAAGTGAGTTTTTTGATGTACATGGAAGTGTCATTAAAAAGTTTATGATTATATTTACAAACATACATATTTTTAAGTGGTTGCTTACGTTAATTATGAGAAGTATTTTTTTGTTTGTTTAATTTTCAATTTCCGAAGCGGTCAATTACTTCAAAGGAAAATAAGGCAGGCAGCAGTAGTGTAGGAGAAAGATATGAGACTTTGGAATTAAATACCAAGCTTATATAACTACTTGGATATCGAAAACCGCATCTCAATTAAAAAAATGTAGAGATAGTGAAAATGTTAAAAGGAAATTAAATTTTTTGACCTACCAAACATGAAAGCAAAGAGGAAGATCATATCTTTTTTTTACTTTAATTACTAAATAAATCTCTTTAAAGTTCACTTTTGCTATAATCTAAATATTTCACGCCAGAAAATGGTCAATATAAAAGCAATTATGTACATACACATATATGTACATACTAGTATGTGCTTACAAATAAATATAATAATAATTTGGGGCTTACATTTGTGGTGTGGAGGTTTATATTCTACCCAAAGCGCTAATTTGCGCAAAACCCACGCGAAGAAAAGCTCAGCACCTTTATTATTTATAAAGAATTTCGCTAAACTTTTGAAATGTTAAATTCCATCGCCTTACCGAGGGCGTATACTCTATGCGAGACCAACTAAGCGAAAAATTTTAATTAAAATTACGCTTGTACCTAACAACTTGCTGCAACCATGGCTGAGTCGCAGTTGCTTAAACGATTACTTGCTACTTTGAAATCAACTTAACAACTTTTCTCTTCATTAACTGCCATTAATTACCTAATATACCATATATGTACATACATACATACTTAGTAAACGTATAACTTTGTACTACAAACTGCTGAACTCCCGCTCATGCATAGAAAATACTTAATAAACAGGAAATAAGAAAATAAAAGTAAAACACTTAACGTTGTTGGGTGGTAAACTAAATTCTGCACGTAACTAGCTTGTTCTACTTTAGTATATTGTACGGAAAATTTTTGTTTTGGCCTTTAAATTTACAGCGCTAATAAAAAAAAAATAACACCAATAAGAACAAAAGTTTATTAAAGATGCAGTGAACTCGTAAGTGAAAAATTTGCTGCACACTAACACAAGTTTTGGTATTTTACTTCATATCCAAAGCATTTATTTATGTGGATATATCCCATTCACATATCCTTCTAATACAAATTTCAGCCGATTGCCTGCTTAAGCGCACCACAGAGCCGCTTTTAACTCTTTTCCACCTTACTTTTGTAAGTAAAATCGCACTTAATTTAACTAGCCAGCAAAGGTGAATATAAAAATGCAGTGTCGCGGGTGAGTAAGCACTGTCTGATTGCCGTGTAGTAGCGAGCAGGTGACAAACAGTCAGTGGATGAAATGAGAGAGAAAGCTTGCTTGGTAATCAAGTCAGATTAGCCATGACTGAATTGGCGGCACGTTTTGTATAAGTAAATACTTAGTAGATAAGTAGTTGGGTTATACAATTTTTATACTGCATTTTTTTTATATAAATTGGCTAGGAACACCGAGACTTTTTTTCTACTCGATTATTCAAGCGTGAAAACACATTTATTTTCGTTTAAGCTAAATTTGATTTGATAATTTTCATACGGTTGATAACTTATATAAGAAAATGTATATTGGAGCATTGAAAAACTATGAGAGTACTAGACGCAGATGAGGGTATACTTTTCGACTGTTGCAGTATACGAGTTTGTGTGTTAATCCGAATACGAGGATGATTTGAACACTTTTCTTATGTGGCATCAAAAGCATTTGGACTGAATGTGAGCCAAATCAGGCAATAAACATAATTTTTGAAAATATCTTCAACACCAACTCTTAGTTATATCCTTAAAAAAATTTCTTTATCTCCTATGGTCAATGTGTACTCGTATTACGGGTTCAAAAAAATTCTCAAATTTGTTAGGTTCTGAACTGCATTTAATATTATGAAGCTAAGTAGAAAATTTAAAAAATAATGGCACATAACAGCGTTACTCCAAAACAGTTCCTAAAGCAATAACTATAACCTTTAAAACTTCACTACAATGAAAAGTAGTCAATCAATTATCCTTTTTAACAACCTGCTGCAACAGTTCACATGCCAATCGTTAGGGAATTAGTTGAATTTTTTTGGATTCAAAAAACAAGTAAACTCACTTAAACTCATACACTTTCTACTAAAAATACACGAATATATGCGCATATTTTATATCTTGCTTTAGCTTAAGTATGTACTTGTATCTACCACAGCTGCTAACAGTGCAAAAGCAACAAATGCTATCTTCCAAGCACATTTGTTAGTCATTTATTACTGCCAAGAGAGTCGGAGGCTTTCCGTGCGTGTGTGTACAATTGGCAAAGATACTTTCTAGTACATATGTATTCGGTAAATGCACGTATTTATTTATCTGTCTTTCGTTTTTTTTTTTCTACTAAGAAGCACATCCTTGCGGACCGGACCACTAGGTTTGTATACCACTTGTATGCTTTATTTATTAGTATATTTGCGTGTTTTTTTTTTTTGGCAGCCAATATTTTGCTCAGTCGAAAGCAATAAACCTATTTGAAGTGCAGTAGCCACCCTCGAAAAAAAGTTGTACCAAAAAGCATGTAAGAAGTACTTAAGTAGTATAAAAAGCGAAGGAATCGAATGTAAGTTCCTGTATTTGTAGACGAATTTAAAATAAGTAGATACTTATTTTTTTTTCTTTTTTGCTTGCTTTCATTGCAATTCGCTTGCTGATTTTGCAAATGTTGTGCTTATTTTTACGCTTTTCCTTTGTTTTTCCTCTATTTAATTTTATTTTTTTTATATTTTCGAGCCATCGTCACGGGAACTGTCAAAGATTTATTATACTTACAATTGTAAATTTTTAGTTTATTTTCATTCTTTTCAAGTTTTTCGCTTTTTTGTTATTTTCTTCATGCAAGCATAAACATTTTTTGTTTGTGCTGTCTCTTTTTGAACGCCTTTTTTACTCGTACTTTACACTAGTTAGTAGTGCGTACATTTTTTGCTTGAGTTCAACAGGGTTTTTTCATTTCGAATTTCCATTTATTTTCGCATATTTTATTCAAGTGAATTTATTTCGATATTGAAAAGTCGAAATCAGCCAAGAGGACAATCTCCTTAGCAGTTTCGAGTGCTAACTCTTGGGTGCAATTGAAAAACTGTATGAATTTTCGTTTGAGAGCAGTGAATATTTTACATGTGCTACAAGTGCGTATGTGTTTACACAAATGTACCTTCATACATACATACATACATGTTTGGCTTTGGCTGCGCGCTCAACTAATTGTCAGATAGCTTCACTTGAAGACATTCATTTATACTCATGTACTTGCATAAAAAAAAAGGTATCTTAACTTATCTATTATGTATTTATGTATATACTTGTATGTAGTTCGATTTAAGTTTATCCTCTACCTTATTTTTTTCATGCGGTCACACCTGCTTCTGTTTCCACTATCAGCCTAACTCGTAGCATTATTTGTTTACGCTTCCTTTATCTACTTAGATACTCTCCGCAGTCCTTTATCCTTGCAATCGCTGGGGTTGAATGACCCACCTTTACTCTGTTTTCTATTTTGAGCGACATTTGCTCACCTTTCTCGCGCTTATTTTTCCTTTTTCATTTACTTAAGCGTTTTTTTTTTGGTTCTTGTTGTCACTGATGATTTTTGTTTACCCATCCACTACAAATGTCATGTCACCCGTTGAGAGGGTGTGAGTTCTTCACAAATATTCCAGACATTTATATGTAAAGTATTTTTTTTTTCACATGACCATTTGTGCATTTTTTCACAATGTCACGACTTTAGTTAGTTGCACTTACTTGCGTGCATACATTGATACAAGTACATACATACATATCAACAATTTAACAATTTTTCTGACTTAGTTTAGCGCATTTGTTTGAGTGCTGCCTGAATTTGTGTGATATGCTATAATCTACTTGTTTTTTTTTTGTCCGGCGTGTCATTAACCTCTTCGAAATGCATTCGAATTGTCATTTGTGTCACACGAGCCAAAAAGAGAATTTAAAAGCAAAAGAAGTTTTTGAATTTCCTAAATAACAAAACGAGCGTTTTCAAGTATTTAAGTGTTATTGTTTGAAACTAAGAAGATACGATATGAATATAATTAATAAGTGCAATGGATATTCCGAGTAATAGTGATATGAGACTGAATTGGATATACTAAAATAGTTGGAAATGTATGTATGTGAAAGTTTAGTTGAAGAGAAATTATCTGATATTACATTCCCAAGTACACAAAAAAATTATTTTATATAGGAAGAATCTAAGCGATCTCAGGGATATTGACTGCAATACATTTTAAATAATTGAGTTGGCATTAGCTATTTTATGTGATAGATCTCTTAACCACTTCTTTTTTAAATTAAAGAGCAAATGATCTTTAAGAAAGCACAATCTTGGAGGAGGTTTGGTAAAATTGCTACCACGAGAATACTTTATTCAAAAGACTTTAAATATGAATATGTTTTACAAGGATGCGCAAAAATATTTCGCGCTGACTGCAAACTTTTAAGATAACCACAGAACTGTTAGTTTATAAATAAATGAAAATTTTACATAGTTTAAATAACTTTGTACACATATCTCGGAATATGTTACTTTGTGTTTACGAACAATATTTAGATAGGATAGTTTACCTTTGTTACAACGTGGCTCGGCAAAATACAAATGCATTAATTTTAATTCTTCCACAAAGGATTTTTTAGTATCGAGGCGTCTCAGCGTATATTAAATTCGATTTTGATTTTAGTTTATTTAACTATTATGTTTTTGCTTTTCGAGCAATGAATTTAAAATTAGATATCACAGCAACAAAAGGCAAGACGTAGTGCCAAAATAACACAAGAAAAAAAAACCAAGTTATGAACGCCGCGATGTATGTTATGCCGAAATTATTTTCAATTACTTTAGTCAGCCACAGACACAAGCGCGTACTAATGTCTTCATTTAAAGTACATAATTTAGAATTTTTGTAGTATACTTCACGGCACTTGAACGATAGCGTAGACCATACACTTTTTACGCTGATGCAGCAGATATTTTAAAACTTGAAATGGCGGGCAGAACGTGCGGAAATTTTCCTTTTATACTCGTACATACTCGATATGTATGTATTGCCGCCAATGTTTGAAATTCTTACAGACAGAACGCAATAGTGTAAGGATACCGGAATTAAAAATTGTGAAGGGTGTGGCACTTTTGACCAGAGAATTCTTTTCAAATGCTCTAGTATTTTCAATACATACTTTCATCTACATATACACACATATAACAAAATCATTTATTTATTTTCACTTCGATTTCACTTAATTTACTTTGCTCACTCTCATTCAATCACTTAATTATACACTACAGTCACGTTCTTGTTCGTCATGTCTGCGCGACCGTTAGTAATATTCGCGTCCAACCGCATACAGCGATAGTCAAAATATGTTTCTTGCTTTTCGAGTGGTTGGCGGCGCGTTTGTAGCTGTTGCAAGCAAGCAGCTGGCTGGCTGGCTGTTCGAAACAGCAGCAGCGAAAATTTGATAAAAAGAAGTAGTGTTGGGAGAGTGGTTGGTGTGTATTTTCGAAGTTGGTGTGTATTTAAGAGCAAAGCATTGAACGAAAGAGTAGTTGAACTTTTATGGTGAACTTTTTAACTGTTGGAAGTGTATGACTTTGAGAGAGCTGCGTGTGTTGTGAAAGAAGGTCGCAAAAAGCTCTATGAGGTGGATACAATCCATGTAAGGTAGATTCACTGATTGGTTAAACTACTTATACTAGTTCATAATATTATTATTATTATTATTATTATTATTATTATTATTATTATTATTATTATTATTATTATTATTATTATTATTTATTAGAGCAATATAAAATATTACACTAACTAATGAAGCAAACTCGCTACTTTCTGCGGTGCTTTGGTTCTTTAAGCATTATACTAATTTAATAACAGGTACCAATAATGTTTTTAAATTTGTAAACATTTGATTATATGCTATAAATTAGGCCGACATCTTTTATACAGTTAAATATCTTAATCACATTATCTGTGGTGATATGATTTAGGAGCAGGGAAGGTTGGGTTGAGCAAAAGTGGGATATCCTTTTGCCGTGTAAAGCTGCACAGTTATCGAGGATGTGTAGAAGGTTAAGGTTATTTCTGCAAAAGGGACAAGAGAGCGGAGAGCTAGACACGAGGAGATATTCGCGTGTTAGTTTTAAGTGACCAATCCTTAACCGGGTAAAAATACTGGTTTACGTTTTAGATAGCGTAGAGGGAAAAGTTGCGCTTTTGCGTTCGTGGTTGAAGTTGGTGTAGGGGTGGTTGAAAAGGGTCCTTGTATTGAGTTGGTGTAGAGAGAGGTTAGTTCATAATAAAAATCAAATACTGTACAAAAAAATCCAGCTTTAGGTTTGTTCAGTTAGTGATCTTTTTTGTTGTGATTATTACCGGAAAATTCGCGAATGAATGGTATATACGTATGCACTTAATTATTGAAATATACTCGTATACATTTGACGCCACACGTTTTCAAATAAATAACAATAAAGGGCCGTACACATACAACTTTCCTCGCTTTACTTGACAATTCGAACTTTAACAACAAAGCATGAGGTGTAGAAGGTTTGCTACATAGAACGCTTTAACAGTTTCTGCGATAATTCTTTGTTTTGAATTGCGATATGTGCTTATTCCGAGTATTTTGTTTAATAAAAGAATAATAAATGTGTTTTACAGCTACTTATGTATGTTTGAAATTCGCGAGTGTAATGAACTTTATTAAGACTGAGAAGTAACCAGTATTCTTGCAGCATCTTTCGACAAAATAAATAAAAACCGATCAAGGGGACTTTAGGAAAACGATGAGGGTGGTTAACAAAGAGGTGTTCAATTTGCTATTTGTTCATATTTTATTTATTTTCTCTTTTTAAAAGTAATTATTCATGCAAAAATTATGAAATACTAGTGAATTTTCTATATCGTGTGTATATGCACGCAGAAATAAAATGTAAACAGTTGGTTGTCAAAGTGTACAAAAGTTGAGAGTTCGCCATAATTTTGCTTCGTTTTGCTTTGCTTTACTTTTTTCGCCTTGTATATAGCAGCACTCGTATAAAATCAGGTCTTCAACTTATCTGTCAAAGCGGAACTCTGAAGCAAAGCAAAGCGAAAGTCTTATGTGTACGGCCCTTAACAATTTATCACCAAAATTTAAAATCAAGAAAATCATTTTTATCACTGTCGAAAATAAGAGTTTACTGATTGCATTATTTCCTGATATCAATGAATTATAATTTCAGTATTAGTCGCTATTCTTGACCATCGAAAATAACAAACAATAACTTATTTCAGAGCTTAGTATGCTTATCATAGTAATCCGTGGGACGTTTAACTTTAGAATTATAAAAAAATATATACATAATTGTGATTGGAGAGGCATAGACTTACGGCTGTTTCCAAAGTTTAAGACTCAAAAAGGTTTGACTATAGACATTTTAAAATTTATATCGATTTCCTTTTAAAATTTAACGTAACTGAATTTTATTTCAGTTAGCAGTGAAACAAAAATTAGTTATTTTGTAGATTTATTTAACTATGTATTTAAATTAGTTATCACACAAATTTCTGCTGGTACATTCCCACTGTTCATTTTTAACCTATGGTGCAACATAATGCCCTGAAAATATTTCGAATGACGTACACGTCGACTCTTCACAGCAATTTTCGAATACAACTGACAGATGACAGTTAGAAACGCCAAGCTCTTAGCCCAAAGCTCACATATGTACATATGTACGTAATCACATTCGAATAACAGCAACAGCCGCAGGACATTGCAACACACATTTGTAAACGATTACGAAAGCTGCCGGAAATAACAACGAGAATAGTGAACAACGAAAAGGGGGAAATAAACAGTACTTAGGTGGAGTGATTTCGAAAATAGTGACTGGATATGCAACAGATGCTTTTTCGAATAACGAAGAGCAGAGTTTGATTGAGAGCGAAAAGCAGCTCCTGCAGTTCGAATTTTACTCTTAAAAAGTAAACAAAGTTTGCATTCATTCATAAATTTTGCAAACGAGCGACGTTTGCAAAACTGGTTGCTTTTGAATTTCAATTGTAAATGCACATAAACCTTAATGTACATATGTATATTTATTTTTACATACATACATATTAATAACAATAAAGGCGTGCAGGTTTTTCAAATATCAGCAATTATAATATTTTTTTAGTTTCGCAAACTTGTCGTTCAACAACCCACACAGTTGCTGATTGCTGGTTGCTACCACTTCTGCTGCTGCCGCTGCCGCTGCTGTTGTCTACTTTGTGAATGAAAGCGAATTTTGCTTTTGCGGAAAACGCTGCAGTACTCGAAAACGTTTACTTTTATTTTCAATTACTCCTTGGATGTTGGCGTATAAACTTGTTTGCTTGGGTGGTTTGTGTGGCGTATCGTGCTCGCCGCCTAGGCTAATTTCAGACGGAAAGAATGTGTTTTGGCCTACGTTAAAGTGTTCGTAGAATGGCGGAAAAGGCGTTTAAGTGGAAAAGTCGCGTGTGCACATGCGCGTTGAGCAAGCAGCGCAGCTATCTACGAGTACCTGTCCGATAGGCGTTTGGTTGACTTGCTAACTAGCCAAAAGGCGATGAGTTATTGTGCAATTGAGTCACTTACCAACATACATAGTTACATACATACATATGTATGAATATTTTCGCTTAGATAACAACCCTGGTGGGCTGTATGTCATTTCAGCAAATTAAAAATAGAGCTCACGAGGGTTTATGGACTTGATTGAAGTGGTATTTTGAATTTGCCTTGTTTTCAATACATAAAAGTGATCCGCGGCATCAAATTTAAGTTTTAAAGATGATGAACAAAGTTTTTTGTTACGAATATTTATGCCAGGAATTTGATCGGTATAATGAAAGTCATAATAAAAATAATAGCAAGTTGGGGAAAAAAATGTATTAAATTTTAGGGATTTAGGGAACATTTAATGGACTTTTCACTTAATTGTTTTATTTGTTTGAAACAGATATGGGAACCATTTTTTGCAAATATCCACATACAGTGCTGTTCGTTTCATTAGCAACCAAGTTGTAAATGAAGTCAGTTCATCCGCTAACATAAACTGTATAAATTAAATTTTAAAACTTTGTAGAAAACAAAAAAAAATTCAAAAAATTTTGACATAGATATTGAACTTTTTTCTCGGAAGTGATAAAATTTTTTTTGGTATGCAGTTTGAGAGCTCATTAAATTTTAGTCTAGCAATATGAAAGTTTCAAGTAGCTAGGAATTACCGTTGTTCTAATTTCAAAATCTATGTCAAAATTTTGGTTACTACATAATTTTAAAACTTTATTTATATATTTATATGCTTATGTTAGAGAATGAATTGAATTTTAATTGAAAATTCTTGAAAATAAATAAATGAATATAAGGGGCAAATTTTTTTTATTTTGAACTTGGTTGCTTATGATTCGAACAGCACCGTGCTTGTAAAGGAAGCGCTGTAATTGCACTCATGTATTTGATATCTGCACATTATCAAGTATATATGTATATATATCACATTCACGAGTATACAAACAAACGAGTACAATGCCTCTGGCCGCAATTATTGAAAGTGGCATAAATACGCTGTGTACCTAATGTTGAATGATTTTGCAATAGAAGTTTGCAACTGCGGCTACAAGCCATTGGGCATGTGCCATTAAGGCATACAAACAACAGCTGTACAAAAAGCATACCCAGTAGGAAAAACTGATGCGAACATCAAAAATTTTGAAAGCAAACTTTACTCTTACAACAGTATTTATTTAGGCGAAAACGTTTTAAACCATAAATACATATTTACATTTATTTATTGCCATCGCTAGTCGGCAATGAGCTATATATATGAGCAATTATAAGTACTCATAATCATGCATATGTATGAATTACATGCATATCACATATATTTATTAAAAAGGTAAATATGCACATTCATATACATGTACATATATATATAATGTTACGTAGAGCTTAGACCCATGCGGCTACATTTGCTAACTGCAACTAGGCGAATTCACACCAACACTTATGTTTGTATATGTGTACTAATACGAGGTGTGTTCAAAAAGTAAGGTGACTTTTTTTTTGCAAATCTCCGTCTTTTCTAAGGTCATTTAAGTTTTGGGAACAGGAAAAAGTCTCAGGGGGCCATATTCGGTGAATATGGTGGCTGAGGTATGATTGGCGTGTTGTTTTTGGCAAACAAATCTCTATTTCCATCATAAACTTTTATATTACAAAATCACCGAGCACAACAAAACACGTCTTACCTTTTTAACTGTCAAAAACAAAATAAGTATACTATGTACTTGAAACTGTTAAAATATGTTCGGAACATGTGTACCAATACAACAACAATAAAAAATTGATATTCGAATGTACGAGTATGTCGCCCGGGAAATATGAAAAGTCACCTTACTCTTTGGACACACCTTGCACATGTTTTATGGTACACATACATATATTTGGGGGTATCAATGTAGATGTTGCAGAAATAGGAAAATACCCAGCTGACAAAATAAAGAACGAATTTCAAGCATGTCAAATTTTTACAGGACCATAGAATTATTGAATTTGAAGTTAAAGCTTGTGAGAAAGATGTGTTCAAATACGAGCTTCATCATGCAAAAAACTTCTTCAGAAAAATGCAAAATCATCAACAGCAGGTAGGGAATTTTATGAACTACATATTTTATATAGAAAAATATGCATTTAATAATAGTGAGTGTAACTTATTTCATATATAAGTATGGAAATATTTCCTTTGTTAAGAGGCATCTGTATTTTATCTGATACGCATATCTAACAGGCTAACCTAATATTAACGGCTGGCGTTTTTGGGATACACGCACGGAAGTTTTTTAACCACGTCAACCCGAAATTGATTGGCGTACGTTTACTCTACAGAGTTGCATTGCTGTCAAATTCGTTTAAAAACAATACAAGGTGGAAGTTTTCAGCGTTGGTTCAATTTATTTATTTGGTTTAAAGATTTGCTTCTTCTTATGTTACATACGTATTAATTTTTATTTAAACATTAAATATAATCTTGATTTATAAGCAACGCTTCAGCACAGGGACTTATGTATTAACAAGTTTGGCAATTGATTTGTTTCCTTGTTTATATTAAAGTAGCAATAATAATCATAAAATCCATAATCCCAAGTTTTAAACAATGTACAAATTTACAAAAAGGTTTCATTCAAAGTTTTGTGATATTTTTTCTGCTAATCCAAACAAAAAAATCGGTATTAGTTATATTGAAGACAATGGGCATCACCCTCAACGGTGAGATAAACGTCAAGTGGAGTTCATTTATGTATGTATATTAGGTTAGGCTTCTAACCAATTTTCGAGCATTCGTTATGCAGAGAAAAAAGAAGGAGGCTGTGTCAGAGATACGGCCATTAAGTTTAACGTAGAATACGCCATCCGATAAGACAGAAAACATATGTATAATGATAATTTATAATGATAAATAATACAAGCAAATGAATTTCTTTATTTGATAGTTACTTTTGATGATATATGTACATAAGCTTATGATAGGAAAATAGGATAAAAATGTTTTTAAATTATCAATTAAATTTCTCGCAAAAACTAAGTCAATGGTAGTTATCAATAGAAAAGATAAATGATAAATAACAGACCCAAATCTATTTGATTATTTGAAAGTTACTTTTGAGAATATAGGCTTATGATAGGAAAATAGGATAAATATGTTTAAATTTCTCGCAAAAACTAAGTCAATGCTTGTGTTATCAATAGTTGTGGGAGCAGCATTTCGAATATAATCCAAATTAAACGTATCGCTCATAAATTTCGGCAACCTAATATTTGAAGTGATTTCTGTGTTAAAATCACCACCAATAAGCAGTAGTTGGCAGCGCTTTCTCTGCCTTTACTCTACTTAAATTTTCCCGCCTAAAATTATGCAATAAAATGAACGTCTATTGACCACTACTACACACTCAATCAAACACCACACACATATTTGTTTGGATGTGTTTATAAAATTTTCATTTGAGAAATTTAAATATTAGGAAGATATCAACCAATATGAAATGTATGTCAAACGAAAGCTAACATCTTCATTTGACTACAAAAAAATTAAAAAAAAAATGTATCGCGCCGTTTCCTTATAATTAAAGAAATAGAGATTACAACAATAACAATCTGACATGGGTGCCCATACCGTAAGGTAAGACGTATTCTACGCCAAAAACCAAAACCTACTAGCTCAACAAAAAAGAGAGATGTCGTAAAAAATCAAATTGAATTTTGAGCTACTTTATGGTTGAAGCACAATGCCGACGTACGGCCGAAATTTCGCCCAGCAAAGCGACATCCTCGGAAATTTCGCTAAAACATAATAACGGCTACAACGAAATCAGCTGATTATGCCAAGTTGTTGTAGAGTGACCATATTGAGCAGATAAAACTTTTAGAACTTTTAGAAGCGCACACGAAAAACATCGTATTAAAAAAAATTGATATTTAATCAAAATAGATTGAAGTTTTTTTTATGTTTGTACAAATAATTAAGATGATGAGTTTTTTCATTTAAAAGTTTAAAAATTTCCAAAAAATTAAAGTAAAATGTCCTATACTATCGTTATTTCTTCCGCCGTTGTATATTCAATGACCTTCATTGTAATGATTTGATTTCAAAACGATCACAGTTATTAGACGTTTTCATATGACAGTTAATATCGGATTTTGCTTTTATTCTTTTTGCAGGATTATTTCTTTTGTGGCGCAATATCTACATTTAATTATGAGGACGATAGCTTTCGATTTTAATTTCTATGGCTTGATTGTTGCGACCTTGAATATGCAGTCTATTCTTATTTGGTGGCATTGACTATTGAGAAAATGTAATCTACTTACATTTGCAAACATATGTACATACATACATACATATGTTATTACCAATATGTAAATTTTTTTGTTATTAATTAAACTAAATGTAATACTCAATTCTCTTTTTAAATGCCAGAAGATACCGTAAAATGGATCGGAGTATAATTATAGAAAATGGTTTTCTCGATAATTCACAAAAATTAAATATCTAAACATAAAACAGCAGAAATTCTGGTAAATCTGTTTTAATAAATAATAATTTTAAATATTGTTTTAGCACTTCATATAAAAGTCGGGAATTATGTATGTATGTTCTTTGAAAAAAATAGCAAAGTTGAAAGTTATTGTAAGAGCGTATTTCTCTTTGAAAATTACACTGACACTTCTCAAATCTATTTCAACACAACAGCCAGCGCCATCTGTGCAATTTGCTTTGCAGCATTACAAAAAGCTTTCATATTAAACTTTAAGTTTTATATACTCGCAGCAGATGTCGCGACTAGCAGAGAAGTCACAGTGAAGGGAAAAATATAAATAGGATTGTATAGGCTTCGACTTGCCTTCTGTAATTTCATTTTTTTTTTCTATTTTAAAACTTCTTAGACAAGTGTTTTAAAAATTGTGAAAAGAAGCATTTGATAAAAACTTGAACTGCGATCGAGCTAAGAAACTATGCCAATTTAAACATCCGTGGCGTGTTATAATCGTATACATACATATATATATGGGAATTAGAAAATCTTCAATTTTTTTTCTCAGCTTTTTATTATTTTTTTGCTTTTAGTCTTTGCACTTGTGCACTAATCAGGCCAATATTCTTGTGTTTTTTGTATCATCTCTTGTACATATACAGATATTAACTCATTCCTTTTTACACTTTTTCTTATTATTATTTTCACTCCTTGCACGTCCTTGTCTAATGAACTGTGAATGTAAATGTTGTGCGTGCAAGTATAAACGGAAAATTTTGTTAATGGTACAAATTCACTTTCACCCAACAACGATTGTCACTTTTTTAATTTTGTTTATGCCCCTTAAAAATATGCTGAGCTCCCACGTGCTTTGAATCTCTGTCGAGGTTAATTTGGTGAAGTAATGAAAAATACTTTAAGTGTTATACCTTCGAAATTCCAGTAAAATTATAAAGAAAAAGGATTTTTTATGAATACAATCAGGTTAGAGAATTAAAGTTTATTATTTAATTTGTCCTTAAAAAATTCAATTCAATTTAAAATAAAACCTTTAATACATCATTTGCACACATTAAAAAATCAATGTGAAATTGCTCGCAAACAACTAATATTTTGTATGCTAAACAGTTTTTGAAATTCACGCACCATTAAAGTTCTAAAGGGTCACCGCCAACCACAGGATATCGCTTTTTATGAAATATTAAAATACATGCTCGCATATTTTAGGGCGCACTGGCCGGCACAGCATGTCTGCAAATGTGGCGACAAAAATGAGAAGTCGGCAACAATAGTGAAGATTTACGAGAACGCCAACAAAAAGAGAAATGAATGTGTAAAAGCAAAAAAAAAAGGTATAAAAAAACGAAAATTTAGCGGAAGTACGCTCACATATTCTAAGCTTATATGTATGTGTACTTTCGCCTGTCGGTCTGCGCGCTGCTGGATGTCCTGCGCTGTCTTTCGCTTACCGCAGAGTAGGCAGACACTAATGTCTAGGCGACCATAAATCAAATGATTTTGAAAGAATTGCGTAGCAGCAATTTTTCAGTTATTGGACGCATGCGATATCAAAGTACACACACACACACACACATGCACACTCACATCCTCATTCACTTCTAAGTAGTGAAGCATCTGAGTGAAAGAAGAAAGTGTTTAAGTTTATGATCAACAGGCTGCGTCTAGTTAAGCGTGCAAATGACAGCCTCCCTTACAACAACTGTGAAGCCAGTTTGCGCCATGAATTGGAAATATTTTAGGTTGCAGTTTTCCGAGTGTATCTATGTATGTGTGTGAGTGTGTGGCTGTGTGAAAAGCGCCGCTAGGAAGGACACGCTATTTTCATTGTGGTAAGATAAGAAATGCCCGCTGGTCTTGCAAGACATTTTCGCTTCCCCTTTATGTTTTTCACTTCTGCTCTAAATGAGTGTATGTATGTATGTATTGGCGTGTGTGTGTAGTTTTGCGTGTTCCTTGCAGGCGTCACACTGTCTGGCAAGCCCTAGACGGCAACCCTCAAAATACGAGTACTAGCAATTCTCAAACCAACTTCGCCTCGTCTCTGCACCTCATTACCCATGTCAACCGCAGTCCAGTGCGTGTCCAGACAGTTGGGTCGGCTATTATCGCTTTTACTATCGCCTACAACTGTTATGAATTATATTTTGCAACTATTTTAGTTGTTGTTGTGTCTGGTAGCCATTTAAAAGCTTGTTGCATGCGCCGTGCTAAGGCATTCTTGTTGTTAGCGTGAATTTAATGTACTTCAATAGTTATACATGCATACATATGTACATATTTTTAATGCTTGCCGCATTTTAATAGATATTTTACAGGTAAACTCACAGGATTAGCTGCGTTTTATGGCGCCTGTGCGGCGACTGGACGTGCGGAAATTCAATTGTCGAGACATTTTGAAAAAATGTAAAAATGAAAGGGTGCGAGGAATTTGTTAGCTGTTGCATGTTTTTGACTTGCAACGTGATTGAATGCTGTTTATTGATGCTTGGCATGCGATGTGGCTGTGGGGTGGTGTTGAATTTTATTCGGAAACTTTGCTTTCATGGGAGTGTGGGAGATTAAATGGGAATTAAATTTTAAATTGAAGATTTTCATAAATCAAGTAACATAAAAAAACAAAAAAAAAGCTATTAAAGTATATTTGTGCAGGAATAAGGAGAATAAATCTCTTTTGGTATAAGTCTTAAAACTCGTACTTAGTTTGTTAGACGTTATGATTCTTAAATGTTCCACAGCGCTCGCTAAAAATTTCAAAATACTTATTTACCTTTAAGAAACATACATTTTTAATCTATGATGCAGATGTCTAAGAAATAACGAATTATGCTCATTACAGATGGAAAGTGTTGTGGGTTTAAGTGTGAAATTAAGTAGTTTTTTGTGCTTTTCTTCAAAATTTTAAAGTCAACTTTAATAAGGCTAGCGCTAAAGAAAAATACAGAAATTGAAAAAGTGGTAAACACAAAATTTTGAAAAGATGTTGGTGGATTACGTTTCAACTTGCTGAAAAAAATAATATTATGCACCCATTTTCAAAAGAAAATCAGCTTGCGGGTAAGGATTGGCTGCGCTTGTTTTTAAAGAGGAACCCAAATATAGCGTTCCGCTCTCCAACGGGAACTTTAATGGCAAGAGCACGAGCTTTCACAAAAGATAATGTGAATACCTTTTTTGATATCATTTAAAAGGAAATGGACAATTTTTATTATTCAGATGAAACCGGCGTAAGTGACGTTCCATCAAAATTACCCCAAGTATCGTCAAGGAAGGGTAAAGACAGATTGGTAGCCTTACTTCTGCAGAGATGGGATCTACGATCACAACTATTGTTTGTATGAGTTCAGGTGGAATATTTCTTCCACCGCCATTTTTTATATTGCCACGAAAGAAACGCTCAGAACATACATTTTTACCAAATGGTTTCATAAAACACGTCAAACCATCAGCTGCTTCACCAGTATTGCTCGTCTGGATGGTCATTTGAGTCATACAAGAAATATTTAGGTAGTTGATTTGGCTAGGGAAAATCACGTATCTATCGTATCCATCCCTCCACACTCAAGTCACAAAATACAGTCGCTATATAAAACTTTAATGGGACCTCTTAAGAGTTATCTTTCGGAAGAAATACGTGTTTGGATGCGTTCGAACGGCAGAGCTTTGACACACTTCGATATGGCAGAGCTATATGGAAAGGCCTATTTGCGAGTTCAGAGTGGGGAAATTGCAAGTAATGGATTTCGCACAACCGGTATATATTTGTAGAGAGTCCGCATCCAATAAGCGATATTTGTAATAAAAATGTAAATCGTTCAGTTCTAAGCGAATCAGAAACCATGTCTTGGGTCATAACACCGATGGAAATATCTCCGGTTTCTAAAAAAAAAAAAAAGGAAGCCTTCCAATCGTGGCAGGCCATCAGGAAAGTCTACGTTGATAACATCTTCGCCTTAAAAAAATCTTTAAAAATTTCGTTGCAGAAAGCATCAGAAAAAAAAAACTCTAAGAAAAACCAACAGACGCCAGGATATTGATTCGAATGAACTCAGTTCTTCCAAGGGAATTATCAAAAAACTAAATTTTGCAAAAGAAAATGTACAGGTAAGACTGTTTAAATAAAGATTTTGATTTAATTTTTAAAACTTTCGTTCCCAATTTTTATTCAAGAATTCAGAAAAACACCAAGATGATTCTAGTCAACCCCGCACTTCCAAAGCACTTATGGAAAAATTAAATTCAGCTAGAGAAAAATGTGCATGTAAATTAAAGTTTTGATTTGACATTTATAGATAACATTTTATTCTGTATTTTCATTTCAGGAAAAAGGAAGAAAACAAATTCCTCATCCTCTTCGGACTTGGATAACAATTACAGTTCCGGGACGAATATGCTCTATGTTTTATCGGTCTGGTGAGATATGGGTTCAATGCGACTCTTGCAAAAATTGGAGCAATGAGAAATCTGCGGGTTGTGAACAAGAGTTATATACTCGTATGTATGCGACATCTGTAAACAATAATCACTTCGGCTAATATGGAGTACCTGCTCTATATTACCCCCCCAATACTTTTTGTTTGCCTTTCTGGGTATTTTTACGTTTTTTCAGTTTATAATACATTTTGCGTTTGGAGTTATTGTTTCACAAAAAAAATTAAAAAAAAAAAAATTTGATTGTATTATTGCATGAATTTGGTGATCTATATACCAAAAATAAATTGCTGGTCCATATTTGCCTACTTTACTCTAGTAAAAAAATTGTCAAAAATCAGAGGTAACTCGAAGCTACTAGTAACTTGCACTTCATTGATTGAGCTATGTATGTGCATACCTCAAAAAATTCTAATGAAATTTTTTTTAGTTCCAAATTTTGATAAATTTGTTTAACATATTTTATAGAATTCTAAAATTGTTTTTAATGGTGTACGTTAGAGAATTAACGATGTTTAAATTGAAAAATAATTTCAAATAGTTGGATAACTAATTGTTCAAATGTATCAAAATGTATTTGAGCTATAATTTGTGAACAAATTAGTAGCAAACTTTTTAACTTCAAATTTCTTCATTGAAATTTTAATTTCAAGTTTCGTAATTAAGTTTCTGTAAAAAAATGTTGGAAAACACAAGCTACAACCATGCTCTTTTTTCAAAAATAAATTAATTACTAAAGAAATGCATACATTCAGTCTCATTAAAAATTCTCAGAAGAAAATCCTCGCTTTGTTACTTCCTTAAAACTTCTTTTCTTCATTATTGTTTACATTTTGGACAATAATTTGAAGTTTATTATTCCCGTTCCACCTCTGCGAAAGCTGTCCTGCCGACGAAAAACGAAATAACAATTGCAAAACTTTTCATTTGCGTTTACTTCCGTTTACTTTCAATGCCTTAATTTTAATTTTTACTTCACGTGAATAGAAAACTCCATTATCTCCCTTGTGTCACAGTTGCTGTTGATTGTCTTTCATTTGCATATTTTTTCATGTTCTCCCCTATCCACCAAAATTACTAACTGCATACGTATTTGCTGTACAAATCATCACGTCTGATCTAACAAATTAATGCAAGAGGACGTTCCTTTCTCCATCCTCACGAAATATTCGTCAGCGGGCCTTTTTTTAGGGTGGTGTCATTAACAGTGGCAATAAAAATTTCATACTTCATTTAAACGATAATTGAATTAGAGAATGGCAGAAGCGGTGAATTAGAAGTTTCAATTATTTTTTGAAAAATTGTTTAACGTAGTTGCGTTTGATGTAGTACAAGCACTTACGAGCTTAAAAGTTAATGTGTTTAATTTTTATATTGAAGAAAAAAACATTAATAAATTAAGAAAATCATGTACAAAACTTTTAGAGCTGAACAATGGATAGTATAGCGTATCGATGCTTAGCAATTTAATGAACCAAGTTTAAAAAATTATAAAATTTGCTGTTATACAGAAAATAGGGCAATTAAGCAGTCTTATTTTCCCTGTTAAAGACAATGAATTAGATTTTTTTTAATTAGCAAAATAAGAAACTCTTCCTAAGTTTCCTTAATCATAAACTAGCTGATATCTCATTAACTTTTAAAGGTCGCCTAGCCATTAGAAACACAACAACGATATAGTAATTTTTTTTATTAGTTTTATAAATTAAATATTTTCTAGTTTCGCTTACATACATACATAAACATATAAAGTAGAGCTTAAATATTTTTGGAGTTTTTTCAAACTAAGGAAAAAACTAAAAAACATCGGTTAGCTGCAATCAATCTGTTTGATAAAAATACTTAATCACCATAGGCGGCCGAATCGACGTCGTGCGGCTGCTTGAAGATGAACCGTGGCACAGCTTCGAAAGGACTTAGTAGGTCCAAGTTGAAGTTTAGAATTATTAATACTGCGCATACTTCCATATCCTCGCCGGTAAGAATTATTTCGCCTTCAATTTCCACAATGAAAAACGGGAGTAAAGTTTGGATTTACTTTAATTAGTTTAACTTATTTTACATAGTCAGTCGCAGTTGCATTTTTTGTTAGTTTTAATGAAATGAAATGAGTATCCAAAAATGAGTATGGTTTTATATTTTGCGCTCTTACAAATATTATTTTATTTACATACTCGTAAACTGACATCACTTCACACATCCACACATACATACTATGTTAATAATACTACACACACATTTATTTTTAAAATTTCTCGAACTAAACAGCAGTGAAGTGTGCAAATGTAGATACAGAAACCGGCTGCCAAAGACAGATTACAAGAAATAATTAACAAAAACAAAGAAAAGCCATGTGTGTATGGTATACCTAACTGATTTCAGCAAATAAAAATGTGAAATATGTAAATGAGAAGCAATCAAAAGTAGACAAGAGCGATAATAATGCATAGCAATTAAGGTAGTTAAGCAACTAATACTCTAATAACAACAATAACAACAACAAACGGCAAACAACTTGTCTTTCGCTTGCTGAAGTGGCATGTTGCAAATTTACGGCTTTGACAGGTGACAATAGTATTCGGTTGTCTAGGATGCCATGTTACGAGTATGTTGTTGACAAATTGAAGTGGTTGCTGCACGATGGAAGCGGTGAAACGCAAGTGGATGTGGTAGAACAAAGAGAGAGAGAGAGAGGGGGAGAGAGAGGGAAGCAGGTAAATTGTTTTAATTTTTATTAGGTTAGCAATTCGTAATAAATGGCTGAATAGTTTAAGGGACCGTTTTTAAAATTCAACTTTTAAACGTTGCTTTCGTTAATTAACTTTTAAAATTTTTCCTACGCTTCAAAAACAAATTTCGTTCACAAGTAATCTATTCAAAAGCTACTTGAGAAAACGGCCCTAAGTCTTTTGTTTTTAAAGTTAAACAAGTTGAAGGTCACACTTGGTGTTTTTCAAAGTAAGCCCAACATTAAGCTTCTTACGAAACTAAGCAGCTTCAAGTCATTACACAAATCATACGCTCTTTAGCGCTTAATAAATTGTTTTTATTTGTATCTCTTTTGCCACGCCTCTATGCCATTCGGTGTTCCAGTTACACGTAATTAAATTGTATGCCACAATTTAAATGCTCCAAGGCATGTTACAAAAAGTGAGCAACAATGCCGAACACAACAAAAACAAATAAATAAATTTAGACAAAAGTAAAATGAATAATGTACGAGTAAGCACAAAGAAAAAAGTATATAAAAGAGTAAAAATCCAAACCACAGCAACAACGCAAATGAGCAATGAGGAAGGCAACGACACAGGCGACAAAACTGGCACTTCCAACAAGCGAAATGAAAGCCAAACCAAAACAAAAAGTGAAATAAAAAAAAACCTGTTCAAATACGTTTCATGGCCCAAAAAAGAACAATTGACACCACAGATTATTTTTGGTTGAAAACGGGTGCAGCAGCGCGCAAGCAAAAAAAAAACACAAGAACAAGCGAAATTAACGCGAACGCATTTAAAGTCACTCAGCGTGCGAATATTTGTTTGTAACATAGCACCGCAAGCGCTTTTGGCTGGAACTGGTTGCCCTCATACAAATCCCCAACGCCGCACCGCGCAGCCTTTGTGCGAGAATGCACACAAATGAAGCGTAAAGTGCGTGAAGATCCAACGAAGTGAGTCATTCCCTCATTCACTCGACGCCTTTTTGTTGTTTGGCCTTTTTTTTTAAGCTCCACACATAGATAGAAAGCGGTCTCTGCTTAGTACTTCTCGGGACAGCAGGACGACTTCTTTTGTTTTGTTTATACGCGACATTTGCATTCGTTTCTGCTATGACTTGGACTATTATTTATGTAGTAAGAACATGCATAAATGTGTATTGACAATTCGGATGAAAAAGGGCAACAAGCGAACAGCAGACCAACCGCAAGGATGAAAGAAAGTGAGCAGCCCGTAGGCTATGAATCATTACGGAAAATTCTGTGTGAATGACTCAAAGCTGGAATTGCGTACGCCGTGAAGAAATGCAATTTCGGTAAAAATTGCTCCTGGGGAAATGTTAATTCGAAAGTGAAAAATTGTAGAGAATTTCTATAAACTTTCAATCTAGCGCTTACCAATGCAATATAGTTTCGAATATATCTGAAAAATTTCAAGGTTGAAGTCTTCTCTTGTCTAAAGATATGAGTTCGTCAACAGCCCTTATCAGCAAAAGTAGAAGTCCCTTAGGACGGAATATTTTATTTAATAAGAATATTATAAAGTTCCGTAGGCAACTCGCAGGTACATTGGACTGTGCCTAACCTACTTACATAAGTGGCCTTCAGGAAATTTTGGAGGCCCCTATTGGTGAAACTTGATGAAAGCTGATAAACCTCGAATTACTGTTTTTTCCTCAAAATAGGGTAGTTGACTATTTCGAAGAATTCCACACCTTATAGTCATTTTATTTATGGCTTTATGAAAAAAATTCACAAATATCTTCAACTGATATATATGTATATACAATATATGTGAATATTCCACTTACCGCTCTTCGATAGTCGTCGGCAGCTGCGTTCTCGCTCGCATCATGCTCAAGAAATGTTTCGTATGCGCCGCTGAACTCATACCGCCACCCATTACCATGGTGCCATGGTGTCCCACGCTACCACTACCCTCCGACAAGTAACCATTATCAATGTCATGATACCTTCTGGCCGTTGCGGCTGCGCGTTGCGCTAAACGCGCCGAAGCGCTAACCCTCAACGAGTCACCATCACTGCAGTAACCCTGACTGATCTCGGTCTCTATAAAATCTGCAACATAATTGTGCGTACCACCACCGCGCACGCCGCGCGTGGGCAACGTAACATGCGAATTGTAGCCACGCAATAGCGGCGGCATAGGTAGCAGACTCGTGGGCTTCTTCTCCTCATAAATCGTATCGATCCTTGAGGGTATTGTATGGAACTTGGAATTTGTGTGCTGTTGGTGGTGCTGATGTGACAATGACAGCGAGTCAGGCAATTGTGCGAGACCGCGTAGGGGTGAACGTTGCGGTGAGGAGAGTATGCCTGGACCGGCATTGTATTCTAGCTTGCGTGATGGTGTGTTGGCGGATGGAGAGGTTGCTGATTTGGGTGGCGGCAGGCGGCTATTGTTGATGTATGTAGCATGCTCTTGTTGTTGCTGTTGTTGTTTATTGTAATATGCCTGTTGTTGCTGTTGAAACTGTTGTTGTCGCTGTTGTTGCAATTGTAATTGCTGCTGCTGCTGCTGCTGCTGCGGTGATATGTTTGCTGTGTTGGCGTAATATGGTGGCTTGCTGCCCGGTTCCGGCAATATCGGAACCGGTTTCACGATATGTGGCTGATGCTGCTGCTGCTGCTGCTGCTGATGTGAATCTTTTGATTTGGTGTCACCAGATATGTTTGTATGTAAGCTTGATATGTCACGCTTCATCATTTCATGCTGTGAATTCGAATTGCTCATGCCACGGCCACGAATATCGCCGCTACCACCAACCAAAGTCGCCGACGGAAACTTGCTCGTACCCTTAATGGCGGCAATTGGCTTTGGTAGACCAGTGTTGGACCCGTTAGGACTACAAAGTCCTTTGGTGGGCGGCACTATCAACGAAGACTTCGAATCCGACTTGGAATTGAGTGAGCCCTTCGAGGATGATTTCGCCGAGTTCTTTTCGCTAACGCGCGGCAGTGAGTTCTTTGTGCGGCTCATCGTTGAATTCTTGCTACTCTCTCCACTGATGTCCTCCTTATTGAGCGAACGCGCAGGGCTCTTCTCTTTCTTATCCAACTTATTTGCTTTGGTTTGCTCTTTCTTCAGCTGTGCGGCTATTAATTTCGATTGCTTTGTATTGACTTTGCCTTTACCGGACGTGACGCTCACAGTGGGCGGCTTAATCTGTGACATATGCCCATCGTTGAGGCTCAGCGAGGAGTCCGAGCGCTCGGAACGCGCTGAGGAGAAGCCCGAGGATGATGAGGTGCGCTTTGATTGTGCTTGAACTTTGGTGGAAGCGGCATTGGCGGCGTTCTGCTGTTGTTGTTTTTCCTTATTGAAAAGCTTGAGCTTATCAAGCATTGAGTGCTTTTGTTGTGGGTGAGCAGGACCCACATTGGCGGCTGCCGATATACCGCTCGGTGGAGGAATGCCGCTCGGGTGAGATGGTTTGGTCGTTGGTGGACGTAAGCTGTGATGGAATAAAGTTAAAGTAGAGTTCTTAGATTTGATGAGCCTATGAAGGAAGTCGTAATTAGTGTTTGAAAATAATAAACGTACTTTTTAATTTGTATGTATGTTTTAATAATTAGTAGTGAGCTTTTGAGGTAGCAACTCCTTTCAAAATTCCGTACAACAGACTTACCCATTATTATTGCCAGTTTTCAGACTTTGTATGGTATGATTGCTGGTAGGTGGACTATTCGGACAGCTGCTGTTGAATTCGGCGCCGCTTTTGCCTAAACCAGGTATGGCTGTAAGAGAGGTAAAAGGAAAATTATTGATTGCATAATTCAAAAAATTATTGGCATAAATATAAGATGATCTCTGATTAAAAATACATCTGAATGATTTAACTAAATTTTTCTGGAACGCAACCAAAAGAGTTTGCGTCTGAAATTTTTAAAACGGAAAAGTTTGCCGCCAAAATTACAATCAATTAAAAAGCTATTATCACACTATTCTTGAGATCAAAAACATGCCACACTTGATTGAAGTAAGTTGTGAAGGGAAAGCAGGAAAAATAACCACAGCTCAAACAACGTAAGCTTAGCTGAATACGTTTAGCTGCCGGCTTAAGTATTGCGCATGTTGTTGCGGGTTCGACTCCCGCAGAAGCTAAGAAGAAATGTGGTGATTTCCGAAATAGTACTATAACTTCTACCGCTTTGAGTATTGTTGTTTTTTCCTAATAATTTTCCAATAAACCAATCGGCCTTAAAGCTCAAAAATATTTTAAAAATAAACTATTTGTGCTGCTAGTATTCTGTATAAAAGATTCCTTACCGCAGAGCATAAATTCAATATCAAGCAATTTCTTATGCAGCTAAGTTACTTTTTCCAACTAGGTATCTTCAAAGATCTGGGTCATTATGCAAATTACACTCTTAACGCTTTACTTTTTTTTTTTTAAGCTCAACCTCTACAATAAATTACAACCACCAATGTCGCGAACAACCTCTGTCATATGTAAACTTCAGCATTAATTTACAGTACTTGCGACTTGTCAACAGCCCTTCAACTATTTTTTCTCTGTTATTTCTTGGCTTACAGCACTTTTTCGATTGAATAAAACAAGTGGACATTAATTTAAATTACACGCATGTGCTATAAAGTTAGCAACAAACTTGCAAGTAGTGGTGAGAAACTGATTTATGCCAGAAGGATTTGCTGCAACAGGAATTTTTTTGTGGGCACATTGAAGCGCTACAACTGTCATCCAATACGAAGATATGCGTTAATTAATTTTCGAAACACGCGCCTACGCAACACCATCACATTAAAAGTTGGTGTGTACTCGTATGTGTGCGCACTCGTACTGCCCTTAGAATCGAAATGCCTGCAAAGGAATTCATGTGGCATAAGTGAAGGAGGGTACGTCGATCATTGTGGCGAACGCGGCACTAACAAATCAGCGGGACAGGCATAAATCAAAATCACAGCTTGATGAAGCGATAACGCGAAATTAATTATAGACACATTTTGCTCTGACACATTCCAGATTGCCAGATTCCCAAATACAAGTATTTCTGTACAAATATGGATGGATGTGAATTTAAAATTTTAGTAAAATAACTCTTATGTCGAAGCTACATACTTCCTGGTTGTTTCAACAGTGATTTATTCATTTGGTGTGTACATAAATATAAAGAACTTCCCCTTTTATTTATAAACAATAAAATATACGATAAAGATCTACTTATTTTAAATTAAATTATTTTTTTAATGGATTTATATTAAAGGCTCCTGAATTAATGCAATATCTACTGATCTCTGAATGTAATAGTGATCTAAAATTATTGTGAAAATGTCGATGGAAATAATTTTTAAAAATACTCTTATTGAACTCGCTGAAATTAAAACTTTTTCCTTATAGGTTTTGAGTTAATCATCTTATTCCTTTTTTGAAACGCATCACAAGAATGCGCTCAGTTACCCAAACACATCTAATGGTCGTTATTCAATGAGACAGTCTTTCGATGTGTATTAATTTCAGTTTTTAATGTTCTTTCTTGCAAGCTTAGATGAGGAATAATTTAAAAAAGTAAAACGAATATCTATGAACTTCTCAACAACCGGGAATGCAAAAGAAAGTAACTTAGACTTAAAAACTCTCAACTTCCAAGGAAGTTATTCTAGCCAATTGTTAATAGAAACTGGCGGGGAATTTTTCTCCCTTTGCCATGGTAAAGCAATGGGAGAAGGGAACAAATTCCCAGGAAGTTTTTATTCAGAAAAGGTCTGATTCATTTTGATAATTCATAGGTTTTTAATAGGGTAAGAAAAGTAGAGTACCTGGCAAATCATGACTTCGAGGGGTAAGCTACGTGTAATCCGTCTAGTTTTTGCCACCAAGTGTTTGTCTTGATTAAATTAAATTTTTAAGTGGAAGGGTTCTCGATAATCTATTATTTTGCGACTCCACATTAAATTCTGCGCCCTACTACCAATCGTTCACATTTTAAGTGTCTTTTTTTATTCCTTTGGAACACATCCATTAAAATATCAATTAATTATTTTACAAGCAATTATTTTTTATGTATTTTTGCGATATCATCATCAAACTAACCGACTGAGACATTGAAAGCTTTTGGCAATTATAAGAATATTAAAAGAATGTTCCGCGCTTACAAGTAATTGAAAAGCCTTTATTGTCATCATCAAAAAAATAAAATAAAATGTTTGCCACCAATGATGACGGGAATTTTCTGCACGAACGCGAAGTTAGCGACAACTTTTAGCAGACACAAGTCCCCAAATAGCAAAACGTACAACAACAAAATCATCATAATCAAACGACCATCAAATGCTCGTAAATTCCATAATTATCAAGCCCAAAATTTTCAAATCCCCATGTGTGCCATTTGATATATTCGCTTGTAAGTCGTTGTGGCTCAGTTTTTGGTACTCAATTTTATTTATACTTTTACTCGTGAGTACTTAACATCGTAACACAACCTGTGCGCACACTTTCCGCTCACCACATGTTTATAGTATGTTAGTATAAGCATACTTTTGTATTTGCAACTGCCCACTTCAACCACTTTGACTGGCTATTTTTACCCTTTGCAATGGCTTCGTCCCGTCAAACTCATCACTCTCACTCTTCCACATTTGTCACAGCCTCATGCTCTTCATGGATTTGGTTTGAAGTGCTATTGTCCTCAATGGTTGTCTGTCAAACAGAAATCTCGGTCAATTTTCATTTCGTTTCACTCGTTTTGCATCACATTAATATTTGTGTGTTGTGTTTCCCACACACGCGGACATACGAACATACATAAATGTAAGCGCGTTGTGCTCTTAAGACGAACATTTCTATTAATCTAGGCTTAAATCTCTAGAGAAATATGTCAACTCGATGTTAAATAGGATGCATTCATTTTTTTTTTTTTTGTTTTCTAAAAGAAAGCATGAAAGGAACTACCTTTTTCCATTCTGTTGCTCGTGTGCAAACACAAATATCTGAATCTGTTGTTTGGGGCAAGAGGGTGGCGTAGGCAAGTTTTTTAAGGGTTGAATTTTACATAAGTCCGAGTAAAATGGAACATCAAGCGTGAGTTTCGTTTTTATTGAAAAATGTTGAGTGGATTTTAAATTAAAATTTGTGGAGCAGCTAACAAATATTTAAAATGAACTTGTGGTAACGGATTTTATTTTTTTATTTTTTTTTAAGCACTTTACTACATGAGAGGAGTAATTAAATGCGAGACTGGGTTTTGAAAGAGCTACTGATTGAAAAAATACAAGTAGATATACATATATATCTGCATATACGCATGCAATAGCTGTTTTTATGTGAATATTTCTAATGGTTTGTACTCGTATGTGCCGCTCTTTATTATAAGCCGGCTACTTGTTGAGAGAATCATTTAGATTTTTCCCTATCTAATTTTTTACTATGTACGAGTATCAATGAATGATTAATATGATAAACAAATTTTGTCTGCAAAATATACATTTCTTTTTTTTTACCGGAATTCGTGAATTTGTAAAAATATTTGAAATTATATATTGTACTAATATTAAGAACAAGTATAATTTTTCTTTCATAATAAAAAAAAAACCAAAATGAAAATTTGTACATCTTTCCACGCAAATATCTCAAGAACAAACAAATCAATTTTCAATTTGATAATTTTGTGCAAATGTACCTTTCCTTCGCTATAGATCTGTAGCTATTGTAGTTTTGTCAAGCTAAGTGTCATTTTCAATTCTATATAATATATTAGTGTGAAAGAAAAATCAAAATTACTATTCCTTTATATGACACGAAAACAAAAAAAAATACTTTTATTTAAAAAAAAGTTTCAAGTTTATAATTTTCTTAATTAATTTTAAACCATTTTAGAAAATGTTTGGTGTTTTTTTCTGTTTAAATTTTTCTATTTTGTTCAGTTGATTGTATTTAATTTTTTTGTGTTTTAAGGTCGATTGGTTTTTTGAGAAACTTATTAGGAAAAAACAACAATACTCAAAGCGGTAGAAGTTATAGTACAATTTCGGAGATCATCAGACTTCTTTTTTCTTGGATTCGATTTTTGTAAATGTAATTTTGAAAATTTTTAAATTTATTTCATCAAAAAATTATCTTTATATATATAAAAAAATAATTAACTACCACAAAATATTAAAGACTAAAAAAATTTAATAATTGCAAAAAATTTAAGAAATATTAATTTTGACTGTACTCGCAAAAATTAGTTGCAGATTTTTAACCAATGGAAAAATGTTTGACCGAAATCGAAAGACTTCATCTGAAAGCCACATTTTGTATATTAAATATCGTTCCTTGTTTTTTTTTTTTTGTAATTTAAAAACATTTTCATTGCATTTCTACTTACATGGCGTATGATTTGGTGTCGGTGGCAGTGGTCGTACTTTATCCGGCGGACAGCGTCGTTGCACCATCACGGTGGCGGGCAGAGGTATGGCAGTGCCACCATTGGCCTTGGAGTAAGCGGAGGGTATTTGTCTGCAAAAATAAAATAAAACAAATACTTTAATATCGATGTCTAATTTAGCGCTTAATAAATTGTATATGTATGTATGCATATAAGCAATTTTTAATAATAATTCAAACAGCGCCTTCATCGTTACTTTTTTTTTACAAATATGCATATTGCAACCCAACACAATATTTATAAACTTTTGCGTAATTCATAAGTACTTTCTGCTCGCTTTTAATTTCCTCATACAATTCTAATTTATCACAAAATTGCACATATTTTTACTCATATACGCAAGTGTGTGTATGTGTGTGCGTGTGTGTTTGTGTCGTACCCCATCTTATCGGTCAATCTCTTATGCAATATGTTGGCAGCGGTTGCGTGTGCAATTTCTTGACATACACCACCACAAAAACAATAACAACCACAACAGCAACGCTGACAGTTAAAAATTTACGATGATTTTATAACAATTCAATTCACTGTAGCGGTTCGCTTTGCGATGCGATGCGCGGCTCTGCGATGCGATGCGATGCGAGCATGTGTCCACCCGTGTATGGCCAATTTGCATGCACTCCAACGTTTGAATGCATTCATTAAGCTGTAAATATGCTTATATATGTGGAATTGCGCGCAAATTACGAAATTATGCAAATTTGTGGTATCTCATCGTAAAAACCTGCCTAATACTTACAACGATTACTGCATTTGTTTCTTCTTCTTCTTCTGCTTAAGCTACAAACAAAAAAAAAAAGGCGAAAAGATTATTGAGTAAGGGAATGAGTGAAGCGGTTCAAAAGGGATGGGCAATGTTGGTGAGTGAAAAAAAAGAAGAAAAAGCATTGAATAAGAAGGAGCGTTGCACCTGCATAAAATAATATTCTAAAGAATTTTTGTAATGCCCTAAATAAGGTTAACTAATTTTGTATTAAACCATTTGCGTCATTGCGGTAAGAGTTTTCGTGCACACGAACCAATCAGCGGTTTAAATGTATATTTAAAACTTAATTGATGATTTTTAAAAGTCAACAGAGTGAAAGCATAATGAAATGTGAACTAAATAAAGGAGTGGTGCTATTAAAATATAGTTATAACCTTTGTAAGCACAAATTAAATGCCTCGATAAGAATAAAGCAAGGCATCGAGGCAATAACTTGTAAGCATTATTAGCAGCTGGTTTGAAATTTTTATTCAAAAACACTGAGAAGAGTGAAATTTTGTGACGTAAAAGGATTTAAGTGGCAAAAAAATTTTAATATGAAAATATTTGATAGCAATGAAAATTCCAAACAAATGGTAAATATTGATGTTCAGAAATTGCTTAAGGAAAGCAGCTTTCTGTAATATTAAATGACGCTTAAGAAAAGTAATTCATTGTAAGTACGTACAGTGACGCAAACTAGAGACCACAAGGTGATATTCATAAATATTTTTATGCTAATTTTTTACATGAAGTTGTTTTAGAGAAATCGTGAAATAAAAAAATTATTTTTTTTCAACTTATTCTACATACAACTAAATAAACAAATAAATATCTCATTACGCAGTTTTCATTTAATAACCATACGCCTTCTTTGCATCGAACGCAAATCATTTAAAAATGTCTTTTACCCCAAACATTGAACGTTGTTCGGCTTACCTCAAACCAACGAATTGTGGAATATTTTTGCACTATAGCAAATGGCATCACCGCATATTTGCATACATACGAGTACTTTAAATGTATTATATAAATATGTGTATTATATGTAGAAGCGTGCATATTTCAATTTAATGGCAAGAGGTAAATGTGATTGTTTTTGTTGCTACTGCTGAAGAATTGCGTCTGCTAACACCAGAAGCTACTCTTGCTGTTACTCCTCTACAGAAATTGAAAGGCACAAAAGTCTTGACTGGCTTTGTGTGTGCTCCTGATTCACTGAGTTGCGTTGCGATGGTTCGTTGCCTGTTAACTACCACTCGTGACAAATGTGTTGTTTGTATGTATGAATGTAGGATATGTTCATATGAGTCGGCATTTTGTTGCATTTCGCATTTGCATTTAGGGACATTTCAACATTTCCGCACGTTTTCTATTTATGTGAAATTGCACAACTTCAACTTTTGCAATTCGAAAAAGGAAAAATGTGGAAAAAAAAAACATAAAACAGTAAACAAATAGGCAGTGAAACAAAGAGAAATGGCAGTCAACAAGCTGTAGCAACAGCAGCAGTTGGAAGGAAGCGTAAGATATTTATGTGAATATGCAACATTTTTTTCGACTTCCGTCAGCAACAACTCCTTTTGCTGCTGTTGCCTCCTCTGCTGGCTTTGTGGCAGAGATGCATTCATCAATGTTGTTGCCGCCAGTTGCAACGGCAGTTTCGTCGCTGACAGAGAGTCCAAAAAGGCAACTTATGTACTAAGTAATGATTCTGTCACATTTGTTTCTAGTACTAGTTTTGCATTCACGGTAAGCATGAGGAAATACATAGAGGGAAGGAGGCGCTGAAACCACATACATACATACATTCTCGTATGTGTATTTAATACAAAATTATAAACGTAAGCGCAAAATCCAGAATAAGAATATTTTGTATAAATATTCATACCATGACTTAAGCAATTTAGAACACGGGCTTTCGTTTTTTTGCAATATAGCAAATTTTTTTCACAAATTCTTTTTTCTTAAATTTTTTATACAACTATAGTTCATAACTCAATAAAAATCGGAACACATTTTTTTTCAAACTATACGTATTTTTTTTAAGAAATTAGTCTAACTTTTCTCTAAAATTTAATTTTTTATTTAATTAATTTGGCAGCTTCACAAACGCGATGGGCGCATAATTGTTGCTTAAACGTAAAATATATATAGTATTTCGCCGAAGTAAAAAGCTTCGCTTGGCCCTTCCTTCCATACGAACGGCAAGGCCAAGCCATCGCACTCTTTTTCGGTACCCCTAGCAATGGATTGTGCGTTGGGTTTGAGACCCGATACGTAAAACAAGAATTTCAATGAAAGGACACAGAAAGCCTCGGATTGCGAGGAAATAATTAAGTTAAAATTCCAGCACATTGTGAATTTGGAAATTAATTAACGAACAATTTGACTTTTTTCCATTTAGTAAATTTTGTTTGAAGATTTTGAAACTTATTGGAAGTAATAGTCTGTAATAACTTCAAAACATGCAAAAGGGACCAATTTTAAATGAGCTCACAGAAATGCTTTTGTTTAGGCTAAAGTTTAAAGTAATAAAAGTAATTCTTAATTTAAAAATGTTAATACTTTGGATTACGTAGATTTTATTTCAATTATTTTGAGCGACTTTTTGGTGCGAAAGTAACATTTGCTTTCACTAAAATTAAGAAATTTTATCATTAACAATTGACTTCACAGCATATATCATTTAGAAAATTGCAGCAGTAATTTCGACACACCCTCAATCTCACACAAAATTTTTCGCAATTGAACGCACCGTCTTTGAAATATATGTTTTGTCCTGAACATTCACCAAGCGAGAAATATAAAATAACAACAACATAAACTGCTTTCAATTTAAACTTTTTATCGTCAGAAAGAATGGTAAAACAAAAAAAAAATCTCAAATTAAGTTCTCGTCTTATTAAATAAACAACGCCACACACACTCTCACATACATAAATTCACAATGGAAAATCTGTATTTTAATCAGTCGCCAACAAGCTGTTGCTCATTGCAACAAGCGACAGCTGAAGCATTGGGGCAAAAGGATAACAAACACAGCAAGCAAATTGCTGCTGTTTGTCGAAAATGATATTCGATTTCCCTATTAACAAGCTGTCCTTGCTAGACGCGAATGAAAAGCAATGGAAAATAGCAGAGCGACAAACAGCGGAAATGTAAACTTGCCGCGCTCCTTGAAAACTCTGCCTGGCGATGTGTGCGTGTGGATGCGTAAATAAATGGCGGCGTCTGTGGCAAAATTTAAAATTACTTTTGTTACATTCCCACTTATTACGCCTTTTTTCTGCTGCGTAACTTCTTCGCTCCAAAGTCAATGCCGATTGTGAAAGTCTTTGGCTGCGTCTAGAGTAGCAGAGAAGAGGTAAATACGAGTATCCTGGCAACATGTTGCTAGCAAGTGTATGCTTCAAAAGTTTGTGTTTGAGATGTAGCAGCTTTTAGAATCAGCTTTTAACGCAAATAAATGATGATTTTTTTTATTACATCCCTCAGCGTGCGGTATAATTGCTCGACTGCTTACAAAGATGCTTGTTTTGGCGTGTTGATGGCAAAGATTTATGTATTCATCCGTACACATACATACATATGTATATATGTATGTATGTAGATATTCATATGTACAATGGTACAAACAAAAAAAGCTATTCCTTTTAACGTCTTGAGGAATTTTATTTTCCGTTTTTTTTACTTTTCTTTTTTTGTGTTTACATATTTGCAACGTGCTGGCTAAAAATTATTATGTTACTGTCCACAGTTTCATTTCACTTTGCTTTCTTTTACTGCAGCAAATAATGGTTCTAGCTACTGTTTTGTTACACCCTGTTACTTTTTTTACAAAGGTGGGATTTGCTGTTCTAGAAGCTAAAAAGTACTTTGTTGTGTCTGATTTTACAGATTTGTAGACAGTGTGCCTTTTATCGATGGTTTCTATTGATCGTTTTGAAAAAATAAAAATTAAATTTTTTTGTTGCTTCAAATCAAATAATGGAAGCAACCAACAAGTTGGGAATATCTTATTACTAATTGGATATAATTATTTATTTTCATTTGAGGTGATTATAGAAGTTTGTTTGCTTCCGCTCAATTAAATTTGTTGCAACTTAAATAAAGTACTCAGCAATCAGCAGATAAGTTAAACTAATGCCCCTATTATGTATGGAGACTAGTGTATGTAAGCTCAGACAACTTTCCTGATTTGACTTTTTGAAAAGAGCATTTTGAAGAAAGTGTGTAAAAAAAATATAAAGATCGTTTTAAAAGGGAAACATTTACATACTTTCAATAGCCGTTAGCCAGTAGCGGGTTGCCTTGCGTAATAGAAATTTGAGTATAGTTGCCTAGCGGCTACAAGTCCCCTGTTAGTCTCCATACATAATAGGGGTATTAGTTTAAGCCACGTTTAAAGCTGACTAAAAAACTGCATACTGAGTTTAAACTTAATTTGAACAGAGTTTAACTTGCACTGAAAAACTGGCGCTAAGGGTATGAAATGACCAAAGCACAGATTATAATTATTTGAATTTCCATGACTTTTAAACTGTTATTACTTATGCTTAGCAGATTTAAATATTTTAAATGGGTTTAAACTGCCAAAAAAAAATCAAGTATTCTGAATTCAGATTTTACACGTTAACAATAAAATTTGCCCAAATAGTTACGAAGGAAGCTTCAGCAAAAAAAAAAAACTCCATAAATTTACTTTTCATTTTATTTATTTTCTATTTATTTAACTTATAAGCCGGTTTACTTCTCTTTATCTGTCAGTAGTTCCAAGACATAACAAGCTTACAACAAAGCCACAATTTCTACAACAAACGATTTAATAAAGAAACAACAGCCATTTTCGTCTCCTTCTACACTAATCAACGCTATTGTCCCATTTCCCCATTGCAGCCCACACCTATTTACTCAATAGATGGGCTATAAAAAAATTCTTACATACATCGCAAACACAAAAATTAACGCCTTTTAGCTGTAGAACCAACTTTTAATTTTCTCTTTTAACTAGTTATACGAGTATGAATATAGCTGTACGTCGCGCTACACCTTTGCTTGCAACTTATCAATGCCGCGGTAATTACGCTTATTATCAGCCATTCAACACCTACTCAAAAAAACCTATCACTTATAATAATTTCTTTAACACATTGGACATGACGGCGGCGCGCTGCCGGCTGCCTCTTAGCATAGCAGCAATCAACGTGCAACTTCTGCGGTACCTCTTTCTCAACATGTTGCATGACTAACAGAGTCAGTTTATGCTGCTGCTCATACTACAAACCATCTGTACAACGTGCCACAAGAGTCTGGACACTTTTTGTTGAGGTAAAAAAAAAAAGAGCAAAAAGGAAAAATGCATTAAACCAACTTGGTTAAGTGACGTTAGAGGGTATAAACGCTGAAGTTTTGCAATTTTACAACGCGTCGCTCTTAAATTTCCAGCAACACGACTGAGACGCTTAACGTTGTGAATTGTTGTTGTGCAGTTTGACTGCATTCATTTTCTCGTTATTGCATTGGTGTTTTTTTCTCTTTAATTTTCATTTTATTTTTAGCTTCATTGTTTGCTTAGTTATTGATGTATTCATACCCGCTCGAATTGACAGTTGTGGAGCGTGTAGCGTGCACCGCATAAACGCTTTGACTGCCTACTTGTTTGCATGTTTTTATGTTTATTGCCTCCTTGGTTGCGCACGCGTTGTTGCTGTGGTTCCCGTACAAACATGGATTGTTTGAGTGTTTATCGAGAATTTGGTATGCTGCAGCTAATTTAATTTTTTTATAGCCAAAAGGCAATTTCGCGAAAATTAAATGCAATTTAAGTGAATTGGTTTCGGGCCAATATCCTACATACGAGTACTGCGGAAAATTATTTCGTGTTTTTTTTTTACAACGAAGTGGGAGCAAAAGGTTGAGTGAATATTAGATAGACAACACCGGCTTGTAAATATAACGGCAAATTATTTGAGTGAAAGTTAAGTGGATGCAAAGTAACATACATTTTAGTAGGATATTTATTTTGCTATGGAAGACAAAATTCAAAAAATCTCTATATAACTATATAAAATTTAGTTGGGTACGTATAAACGCGCTTAACTCAAGAATGTATTATCCGATTTAAGTGGACTTTTTTTAGTTGTGTTTGTTTTTGCCCACGCTAGGTGGAGCTGATGTCAAGTTATAACTAAAAATTGTATTTATAGTCTGACTTCAGTCATATTCTATATATGGATTGCTAAAGAGAAGAAAAACATCTCTGCGAAAAATGTATCAGATAGGTGGCGCTGGAGTCGACTTATTTATAAAAGTCGTATTTCTGAGACGATTTTGATGTAGTTCATGCTGTATTCTACTTAAATGATGCAAAATGGGTTTGCGAAAAATTATGTTACTTGGTAGCGTTGGAGTCGAGATGTACTGAAAACTATACATCTTAATTGGGATGTCGAAATATTGCTTTTATGTTCATCAAAGATGCATTTTTAACTTGGAAAATCTGTCAAAAGTATAAGAAAAAGTAGGAAGCTCCGATATTTAGGTGGTAGTTGCATTTTCAGCATTAAATACGTGTACAACAGAGTTATAATACATTTACATATATATATAGATTTTTAACTGTTTTCTCAGAAGTCTTAGATTTATTTTGAGTATGCAGTTTTATAGCCCATTCAATTTCTTTATAATAATGTGAAAGTTTGAAGTAGCTAGGAAATACCGTTGATTTTTTTGAAATTTTTTTGTCAAGGGTGTTGCGACTTTTTTCCATACGAGTAGAAAAATAAATAATTCAAACACTTCTGAGAAAAAAGTTCAAAATCAATTTGAAAATTTGTTGAATTTTTTTAATTTTGTTTTCTACGAAGTTTTAAATTTTGATTTTTATGGATTATGTTAGAGAATGAACTGAATTTTAATTGGAAACTCTTAAAAATAAATACATTAATAAAAGTGACAAACTGTGTTATTTGTAATTTTGTTGCTATGTTGTTGATATGTTAGTAAATGTATTTTGTTATTTTATTTATTTATTTCAGTCTATCGATGGATTTTACACACTATATAAAGGATATATAAAGAATAATCAATTAAATATGGCAAACAATTGTTGCTTAAAGTTATATAAATTAAGACTAAAATATAGGTTAGTATAATTGTTGCAGAACCGAATGCATCTTACCATTGGACCATTTAAGGCATAAGTTGTTTTATGAATTTGGTCTTCGAATAAACGTACCCGCTTCTAATCGTGGTGATTAGTATAAAAGTTTATCAATTTTAGTAATTCATTACAGTTTATGTTTGAGTGTGTTAGATTGTACACGAATAATAATGAAAAATTGATACGTCTGTCTTTAAGGCTTTGCAGACCGAGCAATTTGCGTCTGACTAAATAATTAGGGAGACCATTAGGCCAGCGCAATTTATATATTGCATTCTTGGTAAACACTTTTTGGACTCTTTCGATTTTGCTTATATAGGACTGATAAAATGGGTTCCAAATCAATGAACAATAATTTAGGCGAATTAAAAAGACGTAAAGTGCCTTTAGTGTCAAGGGAACATACAAACAAACTTTTTTATTCCATATAAATTTGATATTGAAAAAATTGGGATATAGTACTTGATTTTTGGTTGACTTTAGCAAAAAGTTGTTTCATCGAAATTAAGAGCACACACACAATCAGTTCGCTTTAAAAGCCAAATTTAAGTTTCCGACATTATTTTTTAAACACATTTTTATTTGCCATTCACAAACCACTATTCCACCTGCACTACAAAAAATCCATTTTCCTCTACAATATGTAATCAAGTACATTGTGACATTCTCCAAAACACAAACCTTTTTGTCCGAGCCCATAGAACACCACTACCAACAACAACAGCGCCACAAGTACTTCGGTCTACTCCAAATCCACACACACGTCACAGTTTTGAGTACATACGAGTACATACTCGCACATAGACCCAAGCACTTTGATCGCTCGAGTGCTCATAGGTGCTACTAAAAGCGACGTCACTTAAGCAACTCGCGCGCCACCTTAACCAACCAGCACACGTACATGCATACACACATACATGCATACATACATACATATATGTGCACTAGCATATCCTTAGCGCCAACAACAACTACGAGTACAACAAACATAAACTCAATAAAAACGAGCGTGTTGAGGCTGCACAGTCACTTCATCTTCTACTTTTAGCGCGTTTTCAGGTGATGAGATGGCAATATGATGTCTGTCCTTAAAGTGATACAAATATTCATACACGGCGAGGCACGGGAAGATCCACTTTACTACAATGTGCACAAGAACTTCAGTACAATGTTTGTAAATAAACCAACAAACAAACAAGTGGCGAGACTAAAAAGGAACTCATAGGTATACTTTTGAAGGAGGGCATCATAAATGCTTGTAAGCGGCGGAGTGGGGATGGTGAGCGGCAGGAGCAGGAAGCAATTGTATTGGGCAAAGGAAGAGTAGACATGGAAGTGACATTTGTTATTGTTTTGTATGCCACTCTTTGACTAGCTGACTGCTGGCTGACTGTTTTCTCCAGCGTTGTTGTCAACTTTGTAACCATACTCGCACATGTTTTCGTACAAACAATTGTCGGTTTGTATATTCAGATATGCATACGGATGTGGTACAATTCCATCATTTTAGTTCTGTTTTTATGCGCTCATAAATGACAAATAAAAAGTGTCAACTTAAAGATAGAGGAAGTTCCAGCTCGACAGCCAAGAGAAGTATGTACAACTGATGTAAGGTTTCATTTTTCTAATGCTGAATTTTATGAAGGGGTAATAATATACGGAGGAATGTTGTTAAATCAGCACGATTTTAACATTTTATGAAAGTAGATAATTGTTATTTTTTGGAAACAAATGGAATTACTTATGCGTGCAGTTACAATAAAGAACCGAAGTCAGGTTTAGTGTAATAAGGCATCAAATTAAATACACTCATTTGCACATACGAGTATACATACAAACTTATATTTCTATAATTTTTTTTATGCTTTCTCCAGTTTTGTTGATTTCGTTTTAGTATACAAGGACGCAACACAGAGTAATACCCTCTGTTCACAAATTATAGCACAACCACATACTGACAAAATTGGGTACTTTATTTTTCTTGTAATTAACTAAAATTATTTTGCAAGTAAAATATGGTTCATTCTCTTAGAAAATCCAAAAACACCCATTTTTAAAACTATTTACAAAATGTACTGATTAAAGAAAATTCTAAAATTTTTTGGGGTATGCAGATAGGTAACTCATTCAATTTTAGTAGAACAAAGTGCAGGTTTCAAGTATCTACGATCTACCACTCTACTGGTTTTTGCAGTTTTTTTTATTGGCAGTTTTTTCCATACAACGCAAAACAGCGTTTCTTTTTTATAAGGAAAGAAGTGCGAAAGAGCGTCAGTAAAAATAATTGTCAAAAAGCAATGAAAATTCGTAGCTACTAGAAACATGCACTTTTTTATGCTACAATTAAATAAACTACATATCTGCATACTCCAAAAAATTTTAAATATTTTTTTTTTAAAGTTCGAAATTTGTATGTAAGTTTTATATATGTTTTCTAAATTTTTTTATAATATTTAAAAAGTTGTTTTTGATGGCATTTGTTTCAATATTTGTTTGTACTATAATTTGTGCCATTTACAAATGGCTTTAAATACTTTTTAAATACTTATTTTTTTATGCGTACATGCAAAGCACATTCAAAAATAATATTTAGTAGTACTTTGTGTTCAATTTCAGGCATTTTTTTTTTAACTTTTACGCCGTTTATCTTTTGATTCGTACTCATGTGATACAAGATATTTTCGAAGATTCACAAACGTTTTAAACAAGTTTATTATATATTCAGAACTGTTATCGAGCTCGAGGTCAACTTTTATTAGTCAGACGTTTGAGCGGATTTATTAAAAGTATTGTTTTCCCCATATGCGCAAAGCAGGCAAACGACAAAGCGATAAGCACCAAAGCATTTAAACTTAGTAAAGTAAAAGTGAAAGAAATTTAAATTGTAGCTTCTTAGCTATCAAAAACTCAAATCGCTACAGTGTCACGATGATGTCGCTTAAAAGGTCGCGAACAAGTAAAGTCGTGCCTTTAATACACTCTCGAAGAACTGCCGAAAGAGGAGAGAGTCAAAGCGCACAGTTGCATTATGAAAAACAAATAATAAAAAGATTTGCCACGCAATGCACGTGTCGCCATTGTTGATTAAAAATGCAAAAAAATAAAAATAAAAGTGTGTTGCATCGTCCAACTAGCTATGCTACTACAGCGCCCCACTTCTACCTGCCAACAAACATATTGCGGTTTTTGTATGAGTTTATGGCTTTTTAATAAAGCTACAGCACCGAGAACTTTACACTTTGTTCACGTTCGCAACGTGTCGCATTACAATTTATAATTCATATTCATATGCATATGAGATGGCGGTGCGTCGTTACAGTCTCCTGATGTCACCGATGCGCCCGTTGTTGCATGCCACAAAAGCTCTACATTCAGGGAACAATGAAAGTTGTGGTGTGTGTGGCTTTCACCATTTGTTGGCTTGTCTGGTTGTCTGCTTGGTTGGCAACTCTGTCGCCGCCGGTCGTTAAGGTACTTTACGTATCAACTTTTGTTCCTATTGTCATATGCAGCCTATCAATGTTATTCTAACGTTTGTTACATGCGCTGGTTGGGTTTCATTGTAATAAAAAATGTATACAATATACAAAGATTTGTGGCACTGAAATTTATATTGGACTTCGTACAGCAGATTTAACGCAGTTAGAAAGTGTGCAGACGGTAAAAAAATTAAAGGTTTTCTGTTTCATATGAATAATTGTATATGGAGCGTAAAAATTCTTTGCTGGCAGGTGTTACTAGTGTATATATCAAAGCCATCGAGATATCGTTATTTGGAGTTTAATTATCTTTATAAAATTGGTCAAGTCTCAAAATCTTTGGTTATGCTTATGTCAGGATGAACCTTTTTAATAAAACACGATGACTTTTGTATTATTCATTCAGTTGTAGTTAATTTAATGTATTTAAGTTAATTTAATATATTGAAAAGTATAAAATAGAATTGTTGCGCGATGCGTGCGCTTCACTCGCCAGTTACGAATGAACTCCTCGAACCTTGCCACACGAACTGTTTCATGTCGCCATAACGAGGTTGCCAAGTGAACTTTACGCTTATAATTATTATGTAGCATTAAGGTGTCGCCTTCAAAAACAAATATTAAAAAAAAAATATTTTAATTTTCACTACGTTTCTTTGCTCATAAAAATATGATGGAACATATTTTCGCTACAATTTCTTAATAAATATGTATGTTGGAAGACCCAGAGAGTGAGACTGAGTAATTGCTTGGTTATCTAGAACTACTAACTACTAGAAGACTTGCATCACCACTTACATATGTAGGTTCAGCAGCGTTCTTTGTCATTTTAGGACATCCTTTTCGAGTTGGATTTCAAGTAAGGATTTTTCTGACTTCTTCATTTAGTGTGACGTTGTGAAATAATCGGTTGCAAATTAAAAAATTAATATATACCCTTAAATCAATCAATTTAGATTAGTTTCCAATAAATTATAAGCGATAATAAATCGTATAATAATTTATATTATTAAAATTAATAACACCTTCAATCGTCCCTAATTCCGTGGCAAAAATTCTTTAATGTACCTAATTCCGTGAAAAGATGTCTCTAATTTCGGGCTATGCGTGTATCTACAGATTTTTGTTAAGTGCCTTTAAGCAAATACTTCATAAACTCTAATTTAATATATATTTGAAATTGCGAGTGCGTGTTTTAATTTAAAGAAAGGCCAATCCTACATTTATACTCGTAAGTATTTAATAAATTAGGTTCTTAAGGTTTGCTCACAAACAAAAGTCGTTGCTCAGATAATTATCAAACTAAAATCTCTCACTGCTATTAAAAATTGTTAGATTAGTACAATGCAATGTGTATAAACTATTTTGCATAAACTATTTTAAAATTTTAAATCATTAAAGGCATTGACTCCTCGGCCCCAATTTTTTTCAGGACATCTGAATCATCGGATTTCATAAAACGATTTTTAGCATTTGTGCTGCAAAATAAAACTATACTCAGAAATTTGCTTAAATAACCGCTTTTTTAATACCAGTTTTAAAAATTGGCTCGTGTAAATTAATGCCACGCAATAAAGTGATTCTATTTACACTGCTTGAATGCAAATGCGTGGTATGCCACGGAATAAATTTATTAAAATATTAACCATTCGCTTAAATAAAACTGTATGTAGAACGGAATTAGCTCAACAATTTCCCCAGGGTTTTAATTGATGATAAAATGGCTTAGTGGAAGTTTTCTAAAAAATTAAATCATATTAACACAAATTTAAAGTGTTAAAATGCTCTTATTCCGTGATAGGCACGGAATTAGGTATATTGTAAACGAAGTAATAGTAATAAAATAAATTTAGATAGTACACAAATCAATAAACAGATGTTTATCGAATGTTAAAATCAAATCATAGTTCCAAAAAGTCCTATGATTTAAATTTCACAGCCTTAAGAACATTTTGCTTAGACATCTTCATACGACATGCCAATTATCTGAGATATCCATTTTCAACTGCTCAATAATTTAAAAATATATCCCATACGTACAATAAAAATTGAAATTATTACCCTTTAAAATTTTACGTTTATTTTAGTATTTTTTATTTTATGATTCATACTCCCAATTCCTTGTTTAAATAAAAAAAGTCGGAATAACGTACTTCAACGGAATTAGGTGCACTTACCTTCATTCTTGTCTATTTGACTTACTTTCGACTGCCATAAAAATGTTCACGAGTGTCGCGCATGCGCATTAATAGTATTCCTTGCAACTATCCTCTCCACAGAAAGAACATTGTGATAATAAGGACGACATTCTAAACTATGAAGGTTGAAAATGATTATATGCGGCCGCGGAAATAAAGAGTGGTGCGAAAAAAATGTGTGGGAAATTCGAAAATCAGTGATGAGAAAAAGTCACCCTCCCTCCTCCCTTTTTCTGTGCTTGATTTTTGAAAGAGTGAACTTATTTGACATTTGTTTGACTTAGTGCCATTAAGGTTAGGAATGGATTAATAGAAAATATAAATAAAGCAAGAATATGAGGTGAAGAGATATATTGAAAAAAATCTAGCATTACGCATAATGATGGTTTTATGCACTAATCAAAAAAAAACACATAAATCTACAATTACAGGCTTATGTTAGCTTACTGAATGTATGTACATATATTTTTATATGCATATGTACCTTCATATGTACATAAGTACGAAACGAAACAAAGTCAGTAGTTTTAGAATTTTTATCGTCAAGTTGCCTATTAGTGCTGCCCAAAGCATAATACTCTCAAAGTAAATATCCCTTTACGCACCACTTATTATTTTCATATTTGTTTGCTAATGGAAATGCCTAGTTTTTATTTACACTTTGATGTTTGTAATTGAATCAAACACACTCGTACGCGTAAAGGGTGGTTGATTTTATGATTTTCCAATTTCTATGCGGTGGTGGAAAGCGCAATTTAAGGGTGATTTAATAGAATTTCCTGGGTCATGGGTGTTGAGCATTTTCTTCCATAGAATGTGTCAATCAAAATCGAATTTTATAAGGAAGAAAATGCCCAACACCGCGTTAATATTAATTTTTTTTTGGTTTTTTTTTTAACTGACTAGCTGATCTCTCAAATTAATTCTAAAACACGTGTGAGATATTCTGCTTGCTGATATGACTAGGGGTACATACCTAGGAATGTCAAGTGTTTCAGAATATCTTTATTATTTTCTCAAAAGATGTATTAACATTTCTAATCTCATCACTTTTTTTCCCTGTGACCTTAAGTCATTGAATTGCTTTCAAACACATTGAATGTCCACAGAATAGCATTCCTAGCTGCTTTTACTTTGACTTTCCAAAAACTATGTTAGTGCAATATTTTCCGAAAAATCGAATAAAAATAGTGTCACGCACCAAAACCAAAGAAAACAACAAAACATTTCAAAGTTATAAAAAAGTGAGAAAATCAAAAACAAAATTTAAGTGCATCTAAAATTAGAAACTCTACGCTAAATCACATTGACATTCGTTCCTGCAGAGACCAGCAAGTTTCCCCGACTAGGCGGCAGCTAAGATTTATATGCAGCTATGGGTATGGCAGGCAATCTACGATGCCCTCAACTGGCAGCCAGTGCAGGGGAGATTGAGGTAAGTTATATTTGTTTTTCTACATTTCACGCCACATACGAGTATGTGCTTATGTGGAAGCCACAAAATTGTATGCAGCTAAGTTACATTTTTTTAATTTTTTTTTTTGGAAAAACACATTAACATGCTCGAAATGCCTTTGCTCTAGTAATGTGCGCTCATTAGAGATGCTTAGCAGAAGAAGTGCATGTGTAGCATAACCTTACTGAGGCGGAGGCAGACAAAAGTCGAAGCTAACACCCACATTGGGATATATTTATGTATGTACGAACAAATGTGCAAAGTATATGAATATTTAGTTATATGGAGATTCTAGTTAACCCGGAAGTTTGCTGCATTTTCTTGCACGCATTCTTTTGATGTGTTAATGCCAAATAATACTCGCATATATCAACTGCTGCTTCTCCATCTTCGATCCCCCCACCATCATTACGAGTTTCATTGATATTCTTCGGATATGTACTTTGAAAATATTTAGTCACATTATAAATATTTAGTAGTTCTCGCGGCATAATTTCTGGTTATTTCGTTGATTTTTTCATTATTCTAGTACATTTCTTACCTTCTGACATCCGGCGAATTTGGTAGACTGCGACATTTCCGACTATTTTTGCTGCTGCTGCTGTTGTGACCATGCGATGACGATGAATTGCCCATGCTGTTGTTGGTGTGGTGGTGTTTCCTACAGCAACCACATTTACGGGAATATGGGTGTGTTGAGAAGCGGCAGATTTTTTTGCTTCTCTTTTTCTTTGATTGTTATTTTTAATTAAATGTGGTTAAATTTACATTGTGAGGTTTTGTGTTTTTTTTTCAGCAGAGATTGTTACTAATTTAAGAAGCGCATATTTTAAAAACTCGTATTCGATGAATTTTAAGTTTTATAAACTTTTGGCACTTTTGCAGCGAATCTTATTTTCTTTTCACATCATTAATAAACATTTTTTGTTGTTATGTTCACTTGAAACCTTTGGATATATTGTTTTTTTAAAACCCGATAATCTTTTTTACTTAATTTTACATCATTTCCCTAAATGGAAAATTGACAACTGAATCTCTTAATGAAATTATAATTTTTTGCACACTAAAATTGTTGAAATTAACAGAACACTTATAGGATGTGAGATATTCGCCTGTTAACTTTATCTCAAAGCTTTTAGCATAGATATATGAATACATTAACAGTACATACAATTTTTAGTATACACTCTGTTCACAAATTATAGAACAAAAACATATTGAAACATTTGGACAGATTATTTGTTCTCCAATTATTTTAATTTATTTTTCAATTGAAAAATCGTTAATTCTCTAACAAACACCTGTACAAAATATTTTTAAATTTTAGAAAATATGTAGAAAACAGTTAACAACATTTTTTCTAAATTTTTAACTCTTTAAAAAAACTTTTAGAAATTTTTAGGGGTATGCAGTTAGCTAGCTAATTTAATTAAAGTACCACAAAGTGCAATTTTCTAGTGGCTACGAATTACCACTGATTTTTAGCAATTTTTTTACTGACGCTCTTTCGCAATTCCTTTCTAAAAAAAAATAATCGCGGGTTGCCATTGTATGGAGGAAGCTGTCAGTAAACAAATTTGCAAATATCAGTCATCAACGCGAGACACTTGAAACATGCAATTTTTCAGACTAAAAATTAATAATAATAAATATCTGGAGCTTACACTATATTGCTCAGTATTTGGCCGAGCTTCCCCTACCATTTGTGGTGTGCGTCTTTATATTCTACCACAAATGGAGGGATCTATAGTTTTTTGCCAACTCCGAACGGCAGATGTATTTAATGAGAAGCTTTTCCATGGCAGAAATACCCTCGGAAGTTTGCCATTGCCTGCCGAGGGGTGGCCGCTATTAGAAAAACAACTTTTTCCTTGTTTAAGATTTTAATTGCATTGGCTGAGATTCGAACCTCGAACTCAACGGCATACCGAGTTATAGCAAGCACCGCTACCCGCTTTATCACAACGGTTACAAAAAAAATACTAAAAATGAATGAGCCAAAAACGCCATACTCAAAAAAATTCTAAATGCTTTTTTTTTTAAGTTATATTAGACATGGTTGTTTATGATTTAGCTTAAAAAACAAACAATATTTTATTTGAAAAAAAGTTTTAACTAATTAAGTGCCCAAATCTGTCAGTATACGGTTGTGCTTTAATTTGTGAACATAATGTATTAGACAGTCTATGTACAACATTTTCGAAGTTTGCATTTTTTGCGTTTAAAAGCACAGCCCTGACGTCCTCTTAAGCAAAGGAGAAAGGTACTTTTGGTTTTATTTTTTTAAATTTAATATTAAGGTGATTTTTGTAAGTTCACTTAGATAGGTTGGGATTGATAAGCTTAGGCCTGACTGCCATTCGTGAGCGCAAAATTTATTTTCGAGGGCTAGTTAAAAAAAAACAAAATTTCCAAAAATTCATATGAGAATTTTTATGACATTAACATATTTCTATCGTATCTATCATAATTGCCAATATCATCATAGACACTTATCACATGCTTATCATCAGTTGCCCAACCAGTTGATGAAGAACACATCATATTGCTTGCAAACAAAAGGTAAAATGATGCAGGCATAGGAAATTCTTTAGAAAAATACAGACAACACATTCAATGTTCTAACTATGTATGTTATGTAATTTCAGCTACAAACCCACATCGAAATGACCGACAGCAAAAACCCAATAGTCTAGCAAAACAATCCCTTGTAACTATGTGTGTTGTCTTGGCCTTTGTTCGCTCATAATGCAGTTAAGCTAACAGATTTTCAACTTCCTACATGTTCAGGGTAAATAAAGAGCAGACTGTGGGTAAATAAGCTAAATGATATGGGGGAAAATGAAAGCAGAAATGTGGTAAAGATACACTAAGAATGGGCGATTAAAAATGCCTAAGGTTATTACTGGTGGGCGCTTGAAATACGAGAATGATCGAGTGAAGCTGATGATGCTAGAAGTTGGCTAATAAACAAAAATGTCATAGGACAATTGGGCAGACTTTCGCCAGAATTGCTTGGTAAAAGGGGAGTATTAAAAAATGTAAAGGGCAATTGTGGCTGTGTAAGCGTCAAAATCTGAATACGAAAGATAAATTTAAAATTTCTCAACAAATTTTTAGTAGAAAAATTAAAATGGCAAAATTTGCAGGTCAAAGCAGCTTCAAAAGTAATTCAAACATAAGGAGAACGAAAAACTTCAAATTGGTTATAAAAAACGTGAGCGACAAGATTTAATTTAATTTCAAGCAGTAGTTATTTCAACAAAGCCAAGTGTACAAAGGCACACTACACTAAAAATGTTAGTAATCACATTTTTTTAATTTACGACAAATACTTCGCTGCAAGGGTTAAGTTACCGCCGCCAACACCACACGCTTTTGTGACAAGTGTCAGTTAACAAATTTGTTTGGCTTAGAAAAGAAAGAAAAAATACAGAAAAGGAAAAGAATAAATCAATATCATCTAACTACACAGACCATAGGCCGACTTTGCAAGCAGCAGAATTCCATAACACAGCTTCCAGCCATCAGCAGGCGCCATCCGCATGGGTGAACGTTTTCGTTTTTTTTTTTTTTTTGGAAGAGGAGGTGACTCGAAATTACGTGTAAATAATTTACACGCGTGTCAGACACGTGATGCAACAGCCATTTTGGATTTGCAGTTGCAGGCGGGCGGCTATTGCTGTTGCAATCATTTGTAACCTCACTCACTCTCCTCCTAACAGTGAGTTGAGAATTTTTAAGCCCTTACACTCTTATTGAGGGGCTTCGTGGGCGACTTCGGAAACATCAATTTCATTTTGAGTGGCTGCTAAATGTCAAAGCAAATTGTAATTCTTATGGTAGTTGCTGTTGTAGCTATGTATGTAATGGGATTCCTCGTTTTCTTTATTGCCAGGTAAAGAGGGTGCGAATTTATGGTTAATCAATTTGTCGTAAAAATTAATGAGAGTGAATATTTTGGGGGATATGAGCAAAAGAAGAGGAATATTGATGCTTAAACGAAGCTGCCATATTTGTATTTATATAAGTTCATTGAATTAATAGCTATTTTTTATAAAAAAAAATAGAGGAGAGCAAAAGGTCTTTTAATATGTCATATTTTGCAGTTTTGTAAAGTTATGTTGTGTCCCATATTTGTATGACTTAAATGGTTCATATGGATGCTGGACATTTTGAAACACCAGCTCTTTGTTAAATTTTTTCACGTATAACAAAAATTATAACAAATTGCAATTATAATTTTTTCGCAGCATTTTTGTATTTCTTCTAAGTACGAGTGGCAACTTCACTCCCTCATTCCCTTACAATTATGTATGTTCTAGTTAGCAAATTGCCTGTAAGATAAGAAATCGAAAGCAATTGTAGATAATTCAAAATAAGATAAATGTATGCATGTATGTACGTAACTACTGGAACAAACCTGATTTTCAAACTCAAAGCAATTGACTGATAATTCAGTAGCTAAAAGTGGGTGTGTCAGTTAGTGAATCGGCAGTTGAGAGTAAATGGGAACAAAAAAAGACGGAAATACAATTTTTAAAAGCCATGATAAATGGGATAAGGTAATAGAAAGTGATATGAAAATAATAGTAAGGATAAAAGTGAACGCTATTTGAATTATTGGTGAACTTCAATGATTTATAAACTCTCTAGTGAGCCATAAATAATAAGGCAATAAAGGGAGAAAAGCTAAATTCAGCTTCAGCTTCTTGAGGAATAATGTTTCAATGTATTTAAATTACAATAAAATAGTAAGCAAAAAGCAGGTGAAATTTGAAGGGAGAAAAGCTAAATTCAGCTTCAGCTTCTTGAGGAATAATGTTTCAAATTATTTAAATTACAATAAAATAGTAAGCAAATAGCAGGTGAAATTTGAAGTTAAGTGAAAAATTTGATAAAATAAATTGTTTGTATATTTTATGCAGTCATAGAACTGAATATATGCAGATGCATAGATTTGTCTAGCTTTTAAAACTGCCCAGATTAATTTTCCATTTAAGATATAAATACCATTTTTAAATATTAAAAATTAGTAGACTAGAATCAGTGTTTTTACAAATTCGGAGAAATGTGCCTTACCCATTTAAGAGACCTTTTTTATAAATATTTCTCATAAAAATCAGCTGCGAATTCTATATGGAAAATTAAGGTAAAAATAACCTTGGAAACCTTTTAGGGACAATTTCTCATTTTTATAAAGAAACAGCCAAGCAACAAGGTTTTCAGCTTTATCCTAAGTATGTGCATATATTGAAGAGCTTTATAAAATAAAAAACTTTATACTCAGGTATTACACAATATACATCCAGACCACATGACTTCTACGCTAATTTCCAAGGGAATGCGCTGCTATTGCAAAGCTCTACTGGAAAATATTTGTTTAGAGGCAATCTTAAAGTTGCCAACTACAATACAAAATGTAAAGTGTACAGCTGAATCATGCTTTTTATTTGCGTATTGATTTTTAAATATTTTTAAAAAATTCAAATTACATTCTCATTTCTGACAGCGGACATTTCAAATGCAATCGTTTATATCACTGAACAATGTATGTACATATGTATGTTACTTGGTTGTACCCCATGCCCAGCTGTACTTACTTTGGTTTTTTTTTCACATTCAATTTAAGAGTCAACTCCGATTCGATTGCAATCATATAAATTGTGGCAAATTTGTGACAGCAGCTACGCCAGACTGTCATTGTGAGCACGAAGAGTGAAGAAAAATTTAAGTAAAAGAAAAAAATCTGAGCAGCAATAAAACATGAGTTGCGGGAAATTTATTTGGCTTTTAACCACAACAGCATAATAATGAGTAGGTAATGCACGAAAAGAAGGTACACTCTTGCAATGCAAATGGCAGCGAGCTCTGTGTGTTTAAGACACCAACCGCCCCCCCCCCCCCCCCACCAACTCAAGCTAATGTAAGCGAGTGTGGCAATTACAGGCGTCAAGCTGACGCGCAGCAAGAAAAAACATTTACTTGTTTAACAAAAATTAATAAAATGCATAGTCATGCGATTGAGACTTGCGCAAAGTGTAAAGTGTTGCGGCTGCAGGCAAGAGTAGCTAGATTAAATCGCAGTGATTTTATTTATGAAAACACTTTTTTGTTTTGTTTAAAACTATATTTTTTTGCTTTACATACAACTTAATTGTAGTGACAGCGCTTTGCATGTCGCATGCAGCATCTTGTGGCGACAAGGTGGCACGTTGTGCTCGTACGTCTGGCAGAACTTGAGGTTCTATGTATGCGTGTAATTGGCCACATTTCGGCATCCTTTCATCAGAAACTACGCCATGTACATGCAAAATGTTGTAAAGATATTGTTGGCTTGTGGACATATGAAATAGTATGTACAGTTTTTTATAAATAAAAGTTGCACACAACACGCAGCTGCTTAAGTAACGTTGTATTTCTGCGGGAGCAGCGAAGAATTTAGCAAAAAGCCAGTAATAAATTGAGAAATTGACAAATTAATTAAGCACAGCATATATGTACATATGTATGTATGTAAATGGGCACATTACTAGCAACTTTTTATGTCAAAAAGTGAACTGAAAATAAATTTTTTTTTTTCAAAAAACTGATATTCACTCTACTGTTAATGTTAAAGTTCTTTTAAAACAACAGATAATAAAGATAAGATTAAAAAAATAAAAAAAAAGTATATAAAATAAAATGAGAAGAAATATAACATAACACACAAAACTTACATATAATAAATAAAATAAAATTAAATAAAATATTGTACAAAATATAAAACTAAACAATTGGTAAATTAAAACAAAATGTGTTGAAATATAACAAAATAAAATAAGATATAATATAATATGTAATAAAAAAAAATTTCCTGAACTAAAAAAAACATACAATATTATTTCTTATAATAACTATATGTTATAAAAGTTAAAGTAAAATAAAACAATAAGTTCTGAAATGTCGGCTTTTGAAAAACTTGCGATCCCAGTATGATTAAAAAAGCCATGATTTCAGAGCATAACACACGATTGCCTAATTAGATCTAACAAACGAAATTAAAGGGGTTTTGATAAAGCAACAATTGTAAATACTCTTCAAAGTCGATTATAAGCAGTCTATGTAAATTAATACTTAAATCATATGTATAGTGGAAATACCCTTTATTATTCTACGCTTATTTAATTTTATGTATAACTAACACCCCGTTCTAATATTGCGGCAATCTCTTAAATTCCAATTAACACCCACACTCCGCCACCAAGATTCCGTATGCCGTTTGTGACGAAGCGAGCGCATCAGCGTATATTGACACGTGATTAATTTATACGATCTATTTTTTATGCGTTTTATCACCGCTTTATTACTTTAATACTTATCGCATCGTACCCGTTTAACCACTAACTAACCACGAACTAACCATAGCACCACCCACACTACGCAACACATTAAATATTTTACTCACACCTTTCGACCGTAAAGGCCTGCTAATCGTAAAAATCGTAGAAAATCACGTTTCAAATACATTTAGAATGCACACAGACACATACGAATATACGAGAATGTGCATGGGCCTTAAATGGATTTAGAAATTTTTAACATCGTACGCTGCAGTGGGTGCATTTGCCCTTATTGAAGATTAATGCGACTGATCCAGCAACACTGTCAGATTTTTTTCAAAGAGTTTGTAGTAAAACTTAGGGAAAATTATTATTTTTGAAGGAAATTGCTGGCCATCGATTCAACATCCGTAATACTAGAAGACCTGGCGAACTTCGTCTCGCCCAAAATGTTTTAGAAGCATATGAAACACTTTTTGAACTCTGTTGTACACGTATTCAATGTTTAAAATGAAACTGGCACATACATTTCGCATTCGTTTTCGTAGCTTCCTACTTTTTTTTTAAACTTATAGCGGATTTTCCAATTTAAAAATTCAGCTTTGATGAATATAAAAGCAATATTTCGTCGTCCCAGTTAAGATGTATAGTTTTCTGTATATCTCGACTCCAGCGCTACGAGGCAAAATAATTTTTCGCAAACCCATTTTTCATCATGCAAGTAGAATGCAACATAAATTTGAACAAAATCGGTTCAGAATCACGACTATTATAAATAATTCGACTCCAGCGCCACCTATCTGATAAATTTTTCGCAGATACATTTTTCTTCTCCTTACTAATTCATATTTATATAAAAAATATCACAGAAATCGGACTATAACTACGATTTTTAGATATAACTCGATACCAGCGCCATCAATCAGGTTTTTTTCCTTGGGCAAAGACAAACACAACTTAAAAAAAGTCTACTTAAAGAGGAAAATCTATTCTCGAGTTATGAGCGTTTGTACATACGCAACTGACTTTTCCAAGTACAGAGTCACAAACTTCAACGATTACGAACAAAATACGATCACGAATGGATATGTGAGGCGTCATGTAAATTAGCACCCTGCCTTACCCATAACTTAAAAAAGGCCCCCGTTAGGACCTTCTGCAGGAATAAACGAATAACTGTGCAAATTTTCACGTCTTAGTTCGGACGTTTTGCGCGCACATAACGAAATAGCGTTTCATTTTTATATATAAAGAAGATAAGAAGAAATACTATCAGATCCGGTAGAATTTCAAAGGTTGAAAGCCGTTCCCTTCAACCCAATTCCTCTACTTTATTTCTACCACGCTCAAGAAATTTACCCATTAGAGATTGAGATGGTCTTTGCGGTGAAGATAAGATAAACTTGGGGTGGTATGAAAACCATATTATGCTTTGACATTTTTTTTTCGAGTTTATTAATATTTAATTAAGTAAGTTTTTTTTCAGTGTATATTATCTTCACTTCTTAATCAGCCCACGAATAGTTTCAATAAGGAACAGACCGCAAAAAATGTGCTTCAACCGTTTAAAGCGATTAAGGTCTGTTAAAGAGCAACTGCGGTTGCTAAAGAATTGCCGATATGCGAAATATGAACAATCGATATGTCAATGTGAGGGGAAAACTGGAATTTAGTCACGTACGCTCGCTTATCGAACTCAAAGTTGCTTAAGTGTGAAGTGAAGTAAAGTGAAGATCTTAAAAAAGCAGCAAACCGAAAAAGGATTTTTTAGACGACAAGAAAGGGAGTTACCATCTAATGACTGATACGGAGCAAAAGCAAATAAAATGGCTTAATTTATGCAGGACTCATGTACATACATACGTCACAGCATTTGTGGTCGAAACTTTACAACCATTTGGCCACCACTTATTGGTTGTTTGGCAACAGAATATGGTAGTTGTTGTTATCGCAAAGAGTTCCTGTGGTACTGCAGTGCAGTTGTCTTCGTTTTTGACAGCCAGCCGCACTGACCCTTTAGTCGATTAGTGGCAGGAAATTGATGGCACGCGCCTTTTGCTTTTACCAAAATGTCCACGCATAATTTAAAATGAGTGAAGCTTAAAATTTTCGGCTATTATTTCATGCATTGGCTTGCAGTATGCGTCTGCTTTTTTGTAGACAATGTCTTTCCACATTTTGCTTGAACATTTTTTTTTTAACAAAGTTGATATCATTTCCCACTTATCGTTTCGAATTTCAAAGGCAGTATATTTGATAAACCAGAATTTTGTCCAGTTGCACGATTTGATGCAAAGGGAAGTGGAAGCAATTAAAGTTGTTGGTGTCATTGAACGTATTTTGACAGTTTCACAGAGCAGTGCAAGTGCCCAAAAAAAGAGTGCATGCATAATTATGGATCCAAATAAGGTAAAAGAAATTAGTGGAAAAAATATCGTGACGTGACCGTAATAACAAGTTGACGACTTCTTGGAAATTATTTAGTTCATGTTCATTTTATTTAAATGCGACAAAAATTAATTAAGAGTTAAAATGCGAAAACAGTTTTAAAACTTACCAATAAAAAGGTCTGATAATAAGTTAACAATTTACTAATCCAAAATATAGAATTGAAATGTTCAAATATAAAGTTTTTAAGCAAGTTTGTAGATCAAGTGAAAAAGAAAGCATTCAATGGTAAGAATGATAAGACAGCTTAACATGTAATGGCGACTAAATAACACTGATTGAATTACTGGCATGAAAAATCTTTTCATAGAATTTTATCTTAATTCCGAGAGTTTATAAAACATTTGGGTCCGCTCATTTATAAAACAACATCAAACAGGACACTAAAAAACTTTGAGGAAAACATTTAAATAAATAACACGGGTCAACACGAAATTTTACCTAGACTGAAAAGTATTAAATTTCGATTCTTTAGTTCGTTATTAGACGAAAAAAAATATACTTTCTTTTCGTTTTTGTTCATAATTATCTAGAAAATAAAAAAAAAACACTTTAGGACTAAGAACGAACATTTTTTTGTAGAGCCGTGCAATAAGTTCTTTAAAGTCTATTTATTTGAAATATTTTTTCTCCCCTTTCTACATAAACTTTTTCACCACTACATTATTTGTAAAATTTCAAGAGGATACAATGAGTTCAGCTCGGTTAGCTGTGACTGATAATATTAAAACCTTTTTTTGGTTTTCTGTACAAGCTTTGAATTTTAATATACACGTTCGCGAAGAAGAAAAGTACAAAAATATAAAAGAAATAAAAAAAATGGACTATGACTGGTGGCTGTTTGACTCGAATTAAAGACTTGGATATACATATGCAGTACGTATATTTAGATATATGCTCTCTTATTTAATAATCACGAATATAAATCGAAACGCCAAATGGATCAAAAGAAAGGATGCACGAAAGCATACTGATTCGAATAAATTTATTTTTTAAAAAGTGCCTTAAGTATTTTATGACGCATGTAGATGAATATTTTACCTTATCTAAAATTTGTGCCAACTTCTTTTTGCGACTTCATCGCACGACATTAAATTACCAAGTCAAAGCAAAGGAGACGAAAATCGAATCGTTTGATTTCCAATTGTGATAAAGCGCATACTTAAAGTGTGTCATTTGAGAATACCGTTTCCGCCACTTGTTACTGCTATTTTCCCCATTGTAGACCCACACCGTTTTTTTTTCTGGAGCAAACCCGTCAGTCAAATAGCAAGAAAAAATCGTGGTGTGGCATTTATCTTGCAACAGTTCAGCGCAATTCGTACTTGTTTTTTTGTTACTTTTTCTTTGCGGCATTAAATGTCACTGCAATCAAAGCGGAATAAACAGCAAAGTAACGTAAAAAAGGTCATAAACGAAAAAGAAGCAACTGACAAATTACCGATTTACTTTGACATATAAAACAATCGCTTCGCATCGCGTTGCGTCTGTTGCCGTTAGCATTTTTTGCTGATGGTTCTTGCTGCATTAAAGTTTATAGCTTTCTTTTATTTTTTTATTTTTAACTTCAATATGAGGAATGGAAAGCCAATTTGTTTTATTTTCGGCAGTTTCTTTTGTCTCGCATTTGTTGTAACTGGCTGTTTTGACAGCTGTCAAGTTTTCGTGCATCTTAAATGAAAGGCGCGTGACAAAAATTCGGTATTTTCTTTACGAAAACATATTAAAAGAGTATTGAAGTGATATTGTTAGAATTTTAGCTGCGTTTTTAATATTACAAGTAAAAGGAAATTAAAAACAAAAATAGTTTTAAAAAGTAAAAAAAAGTTTGTTTTGGACTTTCTTAAGTGTGATCACAGTAGAATATATTTTTATGAAATATGAAAATAACTAGCATTCAGTCATCAGCTGCTTCAGTGAAACTACAAAATCATAAGTGTCCCTCAAAACTCATCAAATCCACAACTCATCACTTACATTAAAATTATGAAGTATGTGTAGCTATACAAAAAGATCAACCAACTATCGGGAGCCATTGTTTTCTGCTCATGCGTACTCACATTTAGAATAATAGCGCCAAACAACAACAACAATTGAAAGCAATAAAAACTATCAACAACCAGTGAGTGTCATCTTTGCTATGATATCAAAAATGAATTATGTGGATATTCGCCACAGCTGTCATTAGCTGTCAAGTGTGCTACTGCTGTTGTTTGGTTGCTTTGTGGTTGGTGCTTTAATTTTTTTTTATTTTTGTTGGTCTGTTTTTAATTGCTGCCCGTCTGTATGTGTCTGTTTGCCTTTTGGCCGATCGACAATAAAAAAAACTTTACTCGTAAGCTTATCGCACATTTCCGCTGCCACTAACTCAAGCGTGCAAATTTTGTTAGATTTGAAGTAAAAAAGTTAAAAAATAAACGTAAACTTATACAACAATAATAAAATCGGTAAATCAAAACTTTAGCGGCACATCAATAATGCATAAACAAATAAATGCAAACACACACAAAATTTCTTGGACAATACATACCATATACTCGTATATAAAAGTTGCATGGAACATAAATTTTGGTAAAGAAAAAAATAATTGGTAAAACACACTGTGAGAAAATGTTTGCATTATAAATAATTGATAAGCCTTTGGGTGCAATTACATACGTAAAGCGGGTTACGTGGAAAAGTCACCTGGGTTCCATGAAAGTTTTCCAGAGGCAAGAAAAAGAAGTCTGACTTTTATACAGCTTTCTGCAAAAGCGAGCATTGGAATTGCAAAATGAAGTGGAAAACGTCATAACTGGGCAATTGGTAAATTTGCTGAAGTCTTTGTCGGATTATTTTTCAGATATTAAGAATGATATTGAATGATAAAAATATATCATAAAGAGTCAACTTGAGATGTTAACCCTCCTGGAGTAGAAATCATTCATAGATTTCGGAACCCCTGACGCTTTTTATCGATGATCGCTAGTGAAGTAAAAGCAGGAGAAAGATTTGAAATACTTAACATTAATCTTTATAGGCATTTAAAAACGAAATTTTTGTTTAAAGTAGAATGCGTCTTTGATGCAATCTTTATAATAACCTGATTTGACAAGGATTTTTAAACCAAAAGTAAAATATAATTCAGATTCACATTCGAGATAATGTGAATGATATAAGCGAGTAATATTTTAGCATGTATTTGTTTACATTAATTTTTATGGAACTTTTTGCTTGTGTGAATAACAGTCAGGGAGCGTAATCCATGTCAAATTGTTCGGTTTTAACTTTGCTATGTACCCGTATACATACATATGTATGTATACTCGTATAGTAAATTGTCCGTAAAAAACTTTTAGTCATCTAAACAAAATTACAATGAAATTAATGCTATAATTATTATGTGAACGGCATTCAATGAATGATGATTGTTGTATTGTATGACTGTGATACATACAGACATACATATGTATATAATGTATACATATGTACATATTGCATTTAAATACATATCGACATTATATGTAATCATCTAAGATAGCACATTCCATTGAATGCAGAAATGGAACGAGCGCAAGTGAAATAATAGCACTGACAATTGCGAATGTCATTTGATACTTGTCACGAGTTTGACATGCGTGTGGTCCTTCATCTGATAACTCAACAGTTGACATTGTTTATAGTCAGCTACTACTAACTGTCAGTCACAATTATACGTGTGTAAAATGTGTGTAAAATAAAGGGGTTTATCTATACATATTTTATTTTAATGTTTGTTAAAAAGTGGATTTCGATATGAAATTGTATTATATTATAATTTCGACTAAGAATAACGAATAATTTAAAGAATGCTATTTTTTCATTATAACGAAGAAAAATACTTAGTAAAACAGAATTTCACAGCTGCCTTCTTAAAAATCTCAACAAAAAACAATGGCCATCGACTGCAGCTGTACGAGCTAGTTTAATATTCAACTAACAATGTAAATATTGCCCCAAAATAGTCAAATTAATGAACCCTAAACTCATAATTAAATCACCTTTCAACTGAAGCACTCGCGCACACAAACAACCGATTGCCGGGTTTCTCTTTACATATTGCCGCAACCCATATCATGCAGCACCAAGAGGAGGTGAATATTGACTTTTGAAACATGAGCGCAGCTGTTTTTGACACTACACTGGCGCTGTCAAACGAATGGAAGCATATTGTGCCCCAACAAACATACGAGCACTTTCAGCTGGCGTGGTCGACATCTACCTTCTTGTTACTGTCTGTTACGCATTTTATACGCCTTTCTCATTAAAAATGGATTAAAAATTAAATTCATGAAGATGCGTATGTCGTATTGTTTGTTTGGCTGCCTACTGTTTCTGTTGCTTTGGTATTTTGACAACTTGCGATTGACAATTGTGATATCGAATAACCAAGCCGCCCGTTGCTGGAGAACAGTGTAAGCATATAAATGACAGCAGATAAGGGTGCAGCAAAGCAAATTTGATTGATTCACATGTAGACATTTAAAATTATGTACATACATAAATATCTTTAAAAGTTTTATTTATTTTTATAAATTTATTTTTCATTTTTCTAGAGGGATCTGTCAATATCTACTCATACAAAAGTTCATTGACACTTACACACATATGTATGTATGTATGCTCAAGTTTAGGCTCCAAAGAAGTTCATTGTCAAGATGAGCCAAATGCAGGAGTATGCTAGAATAATGCTGCTTTCACCAGATGTGAATGTGCGTGGATATGTACAGTAGCAATTTTGCTTCTTAACTTAGTTGACATGACATTTGACAGCTCTGTCATTAGCAGAGAGCGATTTAAGGAAATAAATGCAAAGGCGTTGACGCCAGCTTAGTACAACCAGCTGTAAGAGATTACAATCTCTTGAGGGGTGAGGGTTTGAGAGAAAGGCAATTGAAGAACTGTGTTAACCCTGCCTAGAAACATATTCAAACTAAGGGTTAAGCTTATCTGCAATCGTATAATGTTCGACACTCGACAGTCGCTCCAATGACTACAACACTACGAATGAAGGAAAATTAGTCGTCAAACTAATCGCTGATAAACCCATTGATATTATAATACATACGTACATACATGTTAATTTAAACATACAAATATCACAGGACTTGAATAAAATTACCACATTTTAACTTTTTCCACTCCAGCAAAAGTCAAAAAGTTTTACAAGCATTTCCATACTTCAGCTCCACTACGATTTTAGTACAATGAAGGTACTTGAAGTTTACTGAAGTTTTACAACAAATTTCTATGTTTAGTATGTATGTATGTACGTACTTTCAAGTACACTTTTATGCGCGCAAAATTGGAAAATCCACACAACATAAACGCTGCTTAAAGAAGGGGAAAATTTACGATACTTTCAACGTGCTGAGAGAGATGGTGAAAATTGTTATCGGAAAAATGGCAAGGGATATTTGTTCTTTACAAGCGAACTACAAGCTACGTACAAGTCAAAAGAAGATTAATTAAAGTCACGCGGCGGTCTTAAAAAAGATAATTAAAAGCGTACCGCTGGCTGCACAAATTAAGCTGCTGTTGTCATTGTTGTTATTGGTAATGTGGTTGATGACAATGTAAGATTAAAGTACAAAAGGGTTAATCAGCGAGAAAATTTCTTAAACTTATACATATGAGCGGCGGGAACGTTGATAATTATCGATGGTGGAAAAGAGTTGCTGTAGTGCTCTGGGAATCTTAATAATAAGAAATATAAATGTTATATTTATATTTTCATTTTAAATTAAAATAAAAAGTGAGGAATAAAAAAATGGATTTACAGATTTCATCTCTTAAATGTAAAATTTTCCAACTTATCGAGACAAATTGGGAAACCCTTACAGACAAAAATATTTTAAAAGTTTGTATGTACATACATACATACATTTTGTGTTTGTGTGTGTGTGCCCTTTATACGCACATTTTATGTTGAATTTGCTTGCGGGTCGTAAATTAACGCTTATCTTAAGCACATTTGTCTGCCTGCTTGCCTGGCGTTATGGCCAGTGGGCGCTCTTTCATCCTTTAGCAACAATATGATTTACACAGTGGCGTAGCTAGGGCGGAGGGTCGATGGGGGCCGTCACCCCGGGCGCAACGGCTTGGGGCGGAAAAACGATATCCGCTGTTCTTTGAAATTTAGAAAAATACTTAAAATTTTTTTTTTTTACAAAATTTATTATAGAACAAAAAGGGTTATACACTAACATTGCCATAATATGAATAACAACGAAAAATATTAATTAAAATTCAGAATTTCTGTAGCTTCTAGATTTTAGTCTGTAGATTAAACAAAATCTTGTCAACATCCACTTTCGCTCGAACCACCTCAAGAATCTTTTATGTAGGTTTAGGGAGGGGGGTAGGGTCCGAAGTTGTAGCTACGCCACTAGATTAACATAGACATATACGTACATACATACATACATATTTGCGGCAAAGTATTTACGAAAAAATTAAAGGTAATTATCGAAAAGCTGATAAAGCGTCCACTCGTTACTCTGTCTGTTCAATTTAGTGTATGTAAAGTGTTGTTCCTTATATTGAAGGTCGAACTATAAAACACCTGCTAAAAGAATTGAATGAAAAATTATTGCTTGCCAGGAGGTAAATGCTTTTATAAGAAATGAAAAATTTCAGGGGTTTAGACACATCACCTTGAAAACAAATTAAGGAAAATTAATTACATCGCTGACCCAAAGATTTTTCCTGTTCACCTGAAAATTGTTTGAACAATATTTGTTCCATGAAAAATATATATTTCGTTGCACTAAGATTTTATGCGAGACCTTTGTTTGTAAACCAATTGGTGACAAAGGTCAAGTAAAGTTAAATCAAATCATATGTATGTACGCTTCTTGTCTATAAAATATCATCTCGTTCAAGTGGGTTAGAAATCTCTATTTTTACCGCAAAACTAAATCCGTGAATCACTATAATGGGATTATCTAAATATTGCATTCTCTAAGTTTTGCTTTGTGAACCCCCTTAATGGGGGATTTAATTTTTGTTGTGTCCAATCTAAGGAGAGATGAGCTCTGAAGTGATCCAGTTCAATGCGACTAGAAATATTTACATGATGTTCCTGCGCACGTTAATTCGTCGAAGGATTTTTATGTATGTACATACATACATACATAAGTTTTTAATAGTTTTTCAAATATTTGGTGGAGTGCGAAGTTTTGGAACAACTATTGTACACAGGTTATGTAATACAAAATATTTGTTTCTGTAGCTGAACACAGATCATACTCGTATATGGTGTTGGCACTTTTACTAACTTTCGCGTCTACATTGTACGAGAATTTTTTTAACCTTATTACTTAGCAAATTTACGCAATTATATAATCACAATAAATCCGTTATTATTGAATGATCAATGAAACTCAGTGTTTGGAGTCCAACTAAATTTTCCATTAATTTTTTCGTTTTATATCACATTAAACGCAACACTTCGCCGATTTGAAAAAAAATATACCGCGAAAAAGTTAAATTCGCGTCCACAACGTTGCGCTCCAACTTCACTACCGAAGAAAATAAACATCCAACACGTTCAATGTCCGCGCGACAACTACTCGAAACAAATGCGAACATAAATAACAAACACCGACTGCCGGGCATGTACAACCATGCATGTTCATACAAACCACTAAGCAATGCAAAGCGAACAGCACAAACTTCACCATCAGTGGTGGGGTGGCAGTGGGTGGTTGTATGCGAAAGGAACGGCTGGGCGCAATTGAGAATGAAGTTTGTGTTGCAAGTTGCAAAGATTGCATTACAACCTTTGAGCGAGTGCATTTTGTTAATATAAGAGAGCTCGAGAGCATAATGGTTGTTTGTGAGCATTTGGTTGTTTGTGCATGTGTGTAGCGTTTGTGCGTCTGTGCAGTGGTGGAAATAAGAGAATCAAAACAGAAACTGACAGCCGGCTGCCGGAAAAACCGGTTCCTAAACAAAACACAATTGGAATCGTTGGCTGAGCGGAGAGGAAATATTGGACTTTTTGTAAGTATTTTGTTGGAAATGGTAGAACATTGTTGGCGGGGAGCTTTGTTTTTAGCTGAAGTGCGACATGTTTGATGTTGCAATAGACGCAACGGAAAATGTTAATATAGAATAATTTAAAGTTTTGATTATTATTTTTAAAATTATAATAGGGGTATTAATCTAAATGCGCAAATGCCTCGTAACCGCATAAACCTCGTAAACGTTTTTATTATTGTATGAAAACCCGGTTTATTTACGAGGTTTACCTACGTAGTTACGAGGCATTTGCGCCTTTAGATTAATACCCATAATTTTTATAATAAAATCTCTTTTTGATATGCTGAATTATGTTTGTAAAAATTTTTTATACAGATAACGCTGACCCAAAAAACTTTCATACAAACACAATACAAACAAAAATTTAAAAAACCCCTTTTTGTAGGAATGGTCGATTTTTATATTATTTTTTAATTTACTTATTTTTAAAGCAACGTAATGTTATCTTGGTATGAAGTGTTATTTCAAAACAAATACAATTGCGGGATTCACAAGGTGTTGTAAAATGTCGTTAAGTTGTAAAATCATACCAATTTTCGGTAGCTCAAAATTTTAGCTTTCGTTTTTTTTCTAATGTGAAGAAAAGGGTGTAAAATTACACAACTAGGGGTTTTTGAAATTTTATTACTTAACGACAATACAACACTTTACAACACTTTGTGAGTTCTCTAAATTACTTTCAAAAAATTTAAAAAACGTTACAGAAAACAAATGGCTTGCCAATAATATACGAAATCGATTTCAGTAACTTTCAACAAATTAATTTTTTTATTAACTTGTCATCAATTCAAAGTTAAAATCAAATTTACTCTGTAGATATGCATGAATGAAAAAAATACAGGTAGAAACCGATAAATAGTTGAGCCTTACGTAGATATTTTATCTATAAAAAATATTTTAAAAAATGTGTCGGCAATTATTTGTTAAAATAATTAAGATATTTAGTTTACTAAAATATAGAAACAGTGTCAAATGAAAGATTTTAAAACTCTTCTTATCCAAAAATATTTTATGGTTATGTGTAAATTAAATTCATTAAAATAAAAAATTTCATTCATTCAAATACAAAAATAAATTAAGACATTAAAATAATAGTTTTTCAATAATCAAAAAAGAACATTAAAAAAAATTATATGACTTCCCTTTTTCTAAGCAACTAAATCCATTAAAAAAGTAAGGTATTTATAATACTTAAATACTAAACAGGGATTTCGAAATTGTTTTAGAGTAGAACAACGATCGCAGGGTATCGGCTACTCATAACTATAACTAAGGAATATTAAACCACACTGGATTCACTACCTTTGGAGTTCGCTGCTTTTTTCGTTAGTAATATATACAGACAACTTCACTATGATACCGTCATAGGTATTCCTTAGCACTCCAAACACCAAATTACCATAAAATACGCATATCACATATTTGAAGCACCCTTGAATTCCCAATAAGAATTCTCAAGTGCAGAAAATTCCTTTCGTCTCCCCATCAGAGCAGTCAACAAAGGCAAGTCAATTCTTCTGCCCGCCTTACGAAAAAAAAAAATGAAGAGTAACATTGCAGCCAGTCTCACATCATCATCGTCTACGCCAACGCCCATCAATGTTGCAACGACGCTTCGTCAGCTGCTCGAGTGGCTGCAGCGCATTGCGTAAGCGGTTGTTTACCTCATCTCGAGGGAGTGCCACTACAATCCATATAAGAATTTTACGCACTTTCCTGGCTTCAAGAGTTCTGCAATATTATGTATTTCATTATTACGATCACCATTGCACGCGACGGATTTTGATGCAATTTTTCAACGCCGACAAGGATTTTTCCATATAAGTATGAGTATGCGCTGGCAGTGTGGTAAATATGAACATTTTTATTTACAGTAATATGTTTGTATGTAGATTCGTGCACATCAGTGTAGAGTGGACGCTTTTATTTCGCCACATTTTGGCGTCTGTGCCCGCCCGTTGACTTGCACTGCCGCCTGATTGCCCGACCGCCTTGACTTGCGCCGTTCGGTTGATGTTTGAGTTTTAAAAATAGCCCCGCATTTGATGTACGCGCACAAGTGGAAGCGTTAAGTTAGTGTTCTCTTCCTATTTTCCGCATCTTTGCATGGAGAAAGATGCATAGACAGCCGCGCGAATGGACAGACAAATAAATGGGCAGCCGTATGCGCGTTTGCTGAGGTGAGACAGAGGTTAATTTGCAACTACTTAGAGTTTTGATGTTTGCGGAAATGTTGGAAAAATTAATTAGGTTGTAGAAATGGAAAATGCTCGTATCTATGCATCTAATTTGAAGAGACATGTACACGTGCACAGATAGATGTAGAGTAATAAAGATCAAATAGAGACATTTTTCGAATTCGTATAAAAGCGTATTCCCGCAAAGCATACCAAATCAAGGCTTTATAAATAGCTCAAAATAACTTACTTAAATATAACAAATTCGAATTTGCATAATCACTGTCAGCGCGAAATTTTAATATTATGCTGTTAGCCACCAATTGTCACATTGTACGTCGAACCAACGAGGCCAGCGGCCAGCGAACACAAAACAACTTTTTGCAGTCATTAAACAATTTGTCATTTATAAAGCAATTAAAATGCAGTTATTAATAATAATTTTCTATTAAATACGTAAGTGATAGACATACATAGTATGAAAAAGGCACAAATTGATAGTTATGTTGGAACATGCTTTCCAAAAGAAAAAAGGAGTATGCGAAACTATTTAATCATTCTCTTTAATTTACACTAAAAACTCAAATCCACTTGGTCTCTTGCACGCCCAGTGCAACAGGCATTGTATTCAACTTGACAACTCCATATATTTATATACATATGTCTGTATGTATATATTTATTAGGGATGTTAATTTTGGGCATTTTATTGATACCGGGATTTTCGAATAAACAAAATTCCGGTACAATCCCTGGATCCCGAATTCCACAATGTTTAGACTTGCAATTTAAAAAAAAATGTAACACGTTTGTAATCGTTGTATTATAGAAGTATACAAAATAACATTAATATAACAAAGAGAACGATTCGTTGTAATTCTTGTATGTATCAATAATTAAAATTAAAATAAACGTTAAATTCGACAAACATACAAAATAACTTATACTTCAAGTACAAATATACATACATATTACGGCATACATACAATTATTTTTAATCACTGTTTGAGACCAATATTAAATATTAATATATTACCATTCAGTAAAAAAAGAAATATCTCAATAACCTTTGAGCGAGGCAGACTTGTGCCTTATTTTGATCAAAATGCAATCTTAAAAAAATAAAAACCTTAAGTGTGTTATCCTCCAACCTGGACATAAATTTGTTGCATTTAAAATATGCATTGGAGAAGCACTGCTGCGGCTCAACACTTGTTGAGATTGTCGACAAAAAGTTAAATGCTCTTTATAGGACATGGTCATTATCGCCTCATTACAAAAACTATCAATTTCTTTTACTGAGCCTTCTGATAAATTATATGCCTTTAAATTAATGGACAATGGCCATCTGATTCTTTAAACTTGATGCAATTTATCTTTTAGACTTTCGGCCTTATTCACTTCAGGCACCTCGTCGTTAGTTCTATTAACACCGCTTTCATAGTAAGCCCTTATTTTCTACTCGAAGAGGATATTCTCCAGCTAATTTATAATGGCAAGGCCAAAACGAATTCAAGGGAGTTCACAAGCCGAGTTATTTGCCGTATTGGTTAATGTAATACAACAGATGTGAACTTGTTGTTTTTGTTACTCATGTTAAATTTTCTTATTTCAATACAACTCTGAAAGGTATTTTTATTCGATGGGTTCTTTCTGTTTTAAATTAATTGAGTTTATTTTCGTTTGAAAAAATGTAAATTAAAGTTAAATGGGATTGTGCATATACATATTTTTAAGAAACCATCCTCTCATATTTATTAAAAATGGCTTATTGCTGATTAATTGCCTGAATACCACATACAATAACAGACAAAATTGCACAGTGCATTCATACGTTACACTATTATTGTAATAGCAGACTATAGAAATGCGCTGATGATACAAAATTGGAAAAATAAATGGCTATTAAATTCTGCCATTCCGGGATTTGAATAGACTTATCCCGGGATATTCGAGAGTTAAAAAAGGCCGGGATCCCGGGTTTGACATGCCTAATACATATACACTCGGTCAGTCACTTATTTCGCCGTCGTGATAATGAATTGCTCTTCAATTGGCCGCTAAAAGACAAGCCCCGCTGTAAGCCGCTTAGACAAAGAGTACGTTGTCTTTAGAAGAAAAAAAATACTTGGAACTCGGCGTGAAGTACACGTTGCGACTTCAATAGGAGTTGCTCGTACACGTATGTAATTAATGCGATCACTTAGCTGGACAAATGAAGCTAATAAGTGCAAAAGTGAGCTGTATTTAGAATTTTGCTGAAATCAAGTTGTACGTTTGTGTGTGTACGGTGGCATGCTTGGACAATGTGTGGAGCATTGAGCTTGATTTCAGACTCTTTAAAATTTCCCTTCATGCGAAACTAGTTTTTATTTCACTAGAAAACATTCTATCGAGAAGGAGCGAGTACGCTTTGGCAGCTTTTGTACGTGCTTTTGTTGGTTAAATTAAAGCGTTCTGGAATTTCATAATAAAAGTGAAAAATGAGTTTTATAATATATACTAAGTATACATATATGCAAATACTAGTACATTAAAACGTTCATTCCGAAGTGGTTAAAATTTTAAATGAACTTAAGGTCGCGAAATTTTTATTTTCTAATAAGAGAACGCCCTCGAGCGTTGAAGACAAAGCCTCTGAAGGTGTTGATGTTTAAATTAGCATAACAAAAAAGAGATTTACAATTTCTAACAGAATAATATCTCAATAAAGGGCAAAACTTTAATAGAAATGCACAGTTCATCACCTTTTTTTTTAGTGTAGACGTGTGTATGTACATACATACCTACTCGTATATGGTCTACTTCGTCACTGAAAGAACATGAGATTTATGGATGGGATATTTTCACATTCTATCAATAAATACATATATAATTTTTCCGACACAGAAAACGTGGGGAACGAAGTCAGAGTGGGAGCTTATTAAAATAGTCGTTAACAAAGTAGACTTTGACTACGAAAAAATTAACAATTCTTCTCGCATACGACAGGTATTATGGACTTTCTCTTAAAAGTTGAGAAAGGCAACTTCTTAAACACTTAAGAAAGAATAGCTATGAATGATCGTTGATTATGATATCTTATAGAGTTCAAGAAGGTGCACGTATGTATGCATATAGTCAAGTCAACCTTAGCAAAACCATTAAAATAATGGCTAGAAAAATCTATAAGAGGCACAACTAACGCTACTTTACTTCCTTTAAGTTTGCTGAAAAATGAAAAAAGGGTGATCTTGATTGGTTGAGATATTATCGACGGTGATATAAGACGACTTCTTTACGAAATTAGTAAATATTTTTAAATAAATATCTGCTTCTTCTTTTATGGCGCTACTCAAGTGAAGAAAGGCGCTCCTGCACTAGATCCTTCCAGTGTGTTCGGGGGCGTCTCTGCTTCCGTTGCCCACCCATATGGGCCGATTCAAAGAATTTTTTCACCGAAGCACCATCATCCATAAGAACAACATACCCAAGCCCTTGCATTCGAAGAATTTTTATGCGCTTGACTAAGCCCATATCATTATACAGCTCGCACAGTTCAACATTCCATCTTCTTCGCGGAACCCGTCAATCTTGCGAACATTTCTCCCGAAAACACCCAAAGCCTTTTCATCGCTGATCGACATGTTTCTGCGCCACATAAAAGGACTTGCATGATGAGGGATTTGTAGAGCGAGATTTTTGTTCGTTGAGAAAAGGCTTTGCTTTTCAATTGCCCACTGAGACCAAAGTTGCATCTGTAAGCAAGTTTTATTCTTCGCTTAATTTCGAGGCCGAAATCATTGGTGCTGTTAATGCTGGATCCAATGTATACAAAATCCTTGACTACTTCAAAGTTGTACCTGCCAACAGTGACGTGGTTCTCAATACGAAACTATTTTTTGTTTGTTGACACAATCAGTATGATTTGTTCTCTTTGATTGCAACACCAACCTGTTCTGAAGGCCAACGATGTCAATATCATCCGTGTAAGCCAGCAGCATGGTACTTTTGTTATATATGGTTCCACTGCGACATAGATTGGTAGCTCTCATTACGGTTTCCAGCATCAGATTGAAGAAGTTGTACGATAGTGAGTAGGCTTGTGTAAAACCTCGTTTGGTCTCGAACGACTCGGAAAGATTCTTTCGAACTTTAAAGTAGTTAAAAAGTTAAAAAAAATATGGTAATGATCAATATCTATGCCAAAGAAAACTTTTATAAACCTAAGAACAAATTCGAGCGAAGAGTGTAAATGGAAAAATTTATTAAATATATTAGAAATCACTTCTAATTTGACCTAAGAATTTGAGTTGTTGAGTCGAAATTAATAATCCTAGTGCAGTGTACCTTCCGCAAGGTAAACCAATTTCTTTATCGTCGTATAGATTTTAGCATTTCTCAAGCAAACTCAGTGAACTAAGCTAAACTATAAATTTGCCAAAACATTCATTGCAGTTATTTCCACTACCACTCTATTAAATATGCACTACATTATAGAATAATACATTTATAGTAATATAAGTTGTTGACACGTACATAAGTGTGCGAGAACTGTACTTTTACACTCCCCCTTAACGAATTCGCTTTTGTTTACTTTTCATTTCAAACAAAGTCTATGCAAACATTTTCACTGAACCGTTTGCTACTGTCTGGATGCATAAATAAATGTAGTTGCTCCTGTGAAAAGTGAAAGGAGGTTTGGAGAGTAAGGTGGTAAAAGGAAGAATGTTGCCGGAAATTAAATGCAGCAGCACGCTTGACGTTTTTTTTTTTTTGGCATACTAGTATATGTATGTATGGCTGTATGATTGTAACAGTGCGTGCATGCGCTGCATACATCCTTGGACTAAACTGTGCGCGTAAGTGGTGCTGTGAAAATAGTACTTAGTGTTTGGAAATAGTAAAATCTTCGAGTTGCTAAAAATATCTAAAAGCCTCAAAGTGTAATCCTTCGAGAGAGCGCCTTTGTAGCGTGCGAACTGCAGCTTGCCTGGACAATGAATTATAATCACATTTGACATAATTTCGTATAACTTTTGGGCAATGGCACATTCATGCCACATGTTGCTCGCTAAGTCTATAAAATAATATTTCACACCACCATTTTTATTGCAAAACATAATTGCGCTCTAAATGCGCTGCGTGTCGAATATAAACTACAAAACATCCCTGCCTACTTAAAACTTTACGCTATAAGCTGAAAATGAATTTTTGCAAACTCGCCGCTTTATGCCTTAATCGCTGCCTATATGTGTGTGTGTGAGTGTTAATGAGAAAAGGGATTAACATTTTTAATCAACAACGCAGACAATTTTTCGTCAATGCGCTGGACGATTTTTGACACCTTCGATGCTTTGCTGTCCAAATAATATTTACAATACAAAATACAATAATAAACTTGTATAAATTTTGTGCATATACACAAGAGAGTTAATTACAAAGGCATTAGAAATTTAATGAATAATAAAGTAGTCGATTAAATATTTATTACGAATGCTAGTTAAATTATGCAGAGTTGCAATTTTCGTCACTTTCTTGCTTATTTGAAAAGGAAAGAAATTGCAGCACACACACACCAGGGATTGAAACTACTGCTACTACAACTACTCGTAGTTTGTACATCCACTAACCGTAGAAACTCACTTTACTTTTTTATTATTTCAGCAAAAAAAAAAAAAAATTGCGATCCCAAAAGCAAAATTGTTTCATATGTCGTTAGTCAACGGGGAGTGGAGGTGGTGGAAAATAAAAGATGAAAGTACAACTGTATACGACAGTTGGCTATAAAGCGCACGTTGCCAACCACCACTCTCCCTTTGATGACTTAAGTGCTACTTGCATAGGAGTTATAGCAAAGCAAATAAATAATATTTGAAGTAAAAAAGGGAGTTGTCCTCTCAGCGCGCAACTCTACCAACTGATTGAGTACCAACTACTGTTTTTGACAGCTGAATAAATAGTGCAATAATTTTTTCTCTACATCAAAAAATAATAATAACATAAATAATATAAAAACGCAGCAAGTAGAGGTTGATAATGAAATTGTAACAAGTTTATGGAAGCAAATAATTTTGTGTTGTAAACGAAAATTTGCTTTATTGGTTTTGGAACTAAGTAAGTAGGAAGGGGCAGTGTATGTCGAGTATAAAGTTGTTTTATGAATACATTTCAGTTTGTATATGTATATACTCGGCTGAGGCATAATATCTGTTGGTTTGCTTAGTCTGGGTGGACTGCTTTTAAGGCGGCCCCTCGAAGGTCTGCACCGACATGGGTACATTTTAACTGAATGATATTTTTTAGATTGTAGCGGTTCTTTAAGTATATGGCCTTCCAGAAATCTTAAGCTGTCGTTTTATACCATCATTCGGGTCCAAAATTGTCAACGCGAGCACTGGGGACGTGATATTCGGACCTAGATTTCAAAAAAGTGTTCCGATGGTTGTATACCAAACCATGTTCCAGGCGGAAATTTATGCAATTGCGTTAAGCGCTCACGAATGTCTTAGCAGAAGGACTAATGGGTCCACAATTAACATTATGTCAGACTGCCAGGCAGCCCTAAGGTAACTAACTTCTTCAAGACGGAGTCAAAGCTGGTAGACAGTTGTATGATGGTACTGGACTTATAAATATTTGATAATAAAGTTACCCTGGTGAGGGTTCCTGGTCACGAGGGCTTGGATGGCAACGAATTGGTGCATTATCGTGCTAAACGTAATTTATGTGGCCCTCTGCGGTTCAGTGGTTCTTCCAAGCGATACACGACAATGGTTCTAAGAAGCCGGGAGGACTCAATAGTCACAGCCCATCGTCAAAGGGTAATAAATATGCCAAGAGGTTCAAATGTCCATACCGTGAAGCCTATACCTAATACCTTCAGAATCTACCAGAAGCTTTGAAAACCGCTTCGCAAACCTATTGGCCGACTATGCTTTGAATTTACGAACTACTATCAACTTATTCTGCTATTCCTAAACTAAAGCTCGGCTTATTACTGCATATTTTTGAACATATTTTTTTCTTTTAAATAAATCCAAGACTTTTACAGATCTGGTAATTTTTTTTTAATACTTAAAGAGTACATCAACAATTCAATCAATCTGCAAATTGTGTATACGCAATCACATAACAAAGGTGACATCAGTGACTCACAGGGGAATACAAATTGTTTATTATCATTATAAAATCATCATCTCAACGTTTTAATATTCTGCAAAAAGGATTTTTTTTTAATTTCTCATCGTTTGAAGAGGCGGAAACTGTTACGCCCCTATTTCGTCATGGTAATGCAAATGCTGCTGAATAAAAAAAATATACACCCGAATAACAATTATGCAAGAAAAGACAATGAGGCGCTTGATGAGCGATGACCAAGTACTTTCCTTGAAAAAATCATATTTAAATAAGGGCAAAGCCTTAAATTGCAGCAAGGAACATGATTTGAAGGGTTGGTAATTGTCTGCTTATTCATTGACTGCGCAGATGGTGGTGGAATACGACCGCACTAAATGTGCAAAGTGACACCAACAACATTCGCAACGGCTGTCAAGCAGTTGACATTTAAATGACAGCAAAGTCTGTGACCACTGATTTATCGAAATATACAAACACATATCGTTTGCGAACGAATATGATCGTATATATAAATATATAATTGTATGTCTGTACGTGCAACTATGTGAATATATGAGTGCGACAAGTGTTACATGTGACAATTAAGGGACTTGCGATGAGTGAAGGGTTGAATTGCGCTTATAAACTGTTTTTTTATACAAGGTAATCAGAGTTCTCTGCTTAAGTTAGCAAGTTTCAAAAGGAAAGGTTAGAATGTGGGCGACTCTCAGCATTTTTTGTTAAAATAGGTGCAAAAAACATTAGCAATTAATAACAGATTCGCTAGAAAGCCAATCAAAAATAAATAAAAACTATTAAAAATTAAACTGCAGAAGAGTATTTTTTTAATTACTAGAGATCTTTTGCAAACCCACAAATTTTTTTTTAATCTGACAAATAAAAATAGCCATCTTGGACTTTCATGTTAAACTGCTGAATGAAAATTTTATGACATTTATTTTTTTTAACAGCAGGAACACTTAACATTAAGCAGCAATTGAGCAACCAAAGAAATTTGGTGGGTTTTTCCGAAACCTACAAAATAAACAACACAATGATTACCTGGTGTTAAGTACTCGGAACATATGCAGACACAGATGTTTATCTGTCAAGCAGAAATATATGCCATATCGGACAGCCAATTATCTTTGGGAACGAAATTGCCGACATGCTTGCAAAAAAGAGGCATCAACTCCGTTTATAGTCCCCGAACCCTTATCAGGGTTAGAGAAAGGCACTGTCTGCCTCAACAAGAAAAGAGGGGAAAGAACTCAATAAATTATATTGGGACAATCTACCAGGCCTGGATCACACCAAATCTCCTTTGGGTACTTACAACCAAACAAGATTCAGAGAATGCACGGGCGTGTCCAAGAAAAACTTGAGAATGATCACATGAATTCTTACAGGTCACTGTACCCTGAATTATTACCTAAATAAACTAGAAATATATTCGCAAGAACTTTGCAGATTCTGTAGGGAATTGAAAGAAACTTCAAAACACGTCCTGGTTCATTGAGGCACAAACGCAAAAAAAGCCTAGGCGAATATCTGATTACGGACGGCGGGATAGCTTCCAAAGTCTTTAGGTTCGATACTAAGATTTATCTCGGAAGTTGGACTAAAGAAAATTCTTTAATCCGAGCAGGGGGTCCAATAGGGAGTGCTATCTCCCTTAACAGCAATAACATTTAGACAATCAACAAAAATATATCGATAAAATATGCTCGTGAATAAAATGCTGAAATACATACATAAATATGTTTGTTCCACAAAGTTCAACCAGTTGAAACCCTAACCACTTAAGGACGTGTGTCCAATGACAGACGTGGGAAAGCAAACAATGAATGAAATTAATTCGACATTTACGAAATTAAAGCAAATGAAATTACGAAATGAGAAACAAGTAAGAAGTGACCAACAGACAGGGAAAGTGCGAACAACACTTTTTGTTTGATGAACCAACTGAAAGGTAATATAAAGGGAAAGATGCGCGCTGGCCGCAGGATGTAAAAGTTAAGCCTCAAAGGACACCAATAACTTGAGAGCAAGTGAAAGAGGCAGTTAGAGAGAGAGGGAGCGAGGAAGCGCACCAAACCCATTAAAATTTGCAATTCTGCCAGGCAGTCAGTTGAATAATCCGTCAATATGTGGTTCGCATGAAAGAAATTGGCTACATTGAGCCTGTGCTTGCAATCGTCAAACAGTAAATTTGGGGCATGTATTTGCACATACATTTGGAATCTATGTACGAGTAGGTTTAAATAGTAAGCCATTTCAGGCGTTGGACTCATGCGTTTGGGGGCTGTTTTTGCACGCCTAAATGCATTTAAATTAAAAGCACGTACAACACGCTTTGCCCTCCGCCCTCTCCACACTACCAATTTTCTCAATTTTGTGTGCCCTGCTGGGTCGATGTCAGTCAGTTAGCTTTAAGTATGCCATGATCACCAAAGTGGATGGAGGCCAGTAATCGGCAGAGAGTTTGCTATATATAATGCCAGCTTAAAATTATAATGCGTATGCAATGGAATTTCACATGGCTTGCCAGCAGAGGGTTTGTCGCCAACTTGCCACTGAAATGCCAACACTCTGTTGCAAGTTCATTGCTAATGCCACAGACAGTGAACGACAATATTGGGGTTGCTTGCGGGTTAAAAACGACGCTCACGTGTGCAAGTGTACTGGCAATGAAAACTCAGACAGAGGGCAGACGAGATAGCAGCAGTTAGCTCGAAAGGCAGGCGGAAGGGGCGGGTGACAGGTGTGGCAGCAGCGCGGAATGTGCTTGGCTCTGTGCTTTCACTTGCCATTTTATTACCACACAACTGTATGTTGTAACAAATTGTGAAAGTAATTGTGTTGTGTGTTTATTTTTTTTTTTTTTTGTTGAGCAAAAGTAACTACATTTGTGAACATATTGTTGTGTCTGGGGATATAACAAAAACACAAAAGCACAAATCAGCAAACACAGCGACAAAAGCACAACAAATTTCGTTCGCTCGCTCGCTTCGTTTATGCTTCCACTGCCGCCCACTACCGGTGGTTTGGGGATTTGGGGTTGAAATTGGCGCTTTGCCGGCATTCCGTTGGCATTCCATATTCTCTGGCAGCTCGGCAGAGCATCGATTGTTGTCATCAGCTGCATTTTATGTGCGTAATTTTCGAAATAAACTTTTAATTCAACAACAATAAATCTGCGAAGCATTCGTGTGTGTACTTCGCTTGAGCAATTTCCGGTTTACATTTTGCGTTTGGCGCTAGCGAGTTGTTACAACTACTAAATCTTATGGAAGTAATGTTGATTTTTTACTATCGCTTTTTTTTTAATTATATAAATTTTCGAAAGCTATACATATTTATTTTTGTTATTATCGGGCGCCTCACTGCTATGTTGCGTGGGCAGCACGTTTCACGTAAATCTTTATTATTATTATTATTATTATTATTATTATAAGAAAAGAGGTGACTAAATCACCACTTTACTATTGTTAGGAGCACTAGTGTCAACACCTTCGGCTCACACTCACGTAAATCTAATTTGATTGGTTAGTGAAGAAAAAATAAAAGTTTAATTCTTCTTGGTTTTTGATTTGTTTCAATCTGTGAAAGTCCTGTTAACTCGAAATCAAGATCCATGATCGACTTCGTCACTATTAAGTCGGTAGTCTAGGTACACTGAACTACACCAAAATTTTAATTTTCGAATGTAGTTTTAGAGAAATTTACTTAGTTGAGAATCAAAAATAATACGCTCGAATTCAACTCCCTGTGATCTTCTTAAGTGCTTGTTAATGATGTATTACAATCGCCTGCCTGCAAAAGTCTACAAATATTTCGCTCCTTTGAAGTATTTTAATTATCCAACGTGCGCCACGCCCACACTCATCCTTAAATTTCATACATTTACTACTTAATACAAATACATACATTATATTTATGTATTGAATGCATATTATATGCGTGCTTTTATGTATGTAAAATATGTAAATCCCGTCTGATATATTTGCCCAACGCACAAGTTGCTATGCCAAAGTTGTGCTGCTGTTGTTGTTGTTGTTGCTGCTGCCATAGCAACATGTGATTGCCCTTGTCCTTGTTGCATTGTTACCGAACACTTGCTGCTGAAAACATTACCGCTATCTGCAGGAGTGCATAAGTAATGGTCATAAAGCCACCATCACCCCGCTCGCTTGACTGGACGGCGAGCTGTTGTAGTTGGTTGTGTGCTGAATGGCATCCGAATGCGCATACTTAAACATACATATACATATCTTATAAATACATAAGCACCCGTATAATGTTCCCATGCATCCACATTTCACTTGAGAACTTGGAATGTGAGATATTTCGATTAGGAGTCATGTCAAGCTGAGAAGCACTGTAAAGGGTGTTTTAATAAGATGCTTCAGTTAATTTTTATTCACTTTTCGTTAGTTTTTCCCTTTCACTTAGGTTGTTTGAGCTGTATAAGGTTTTTTGGCATGAAAAGCCAATTCTAACTCACGCATAATATGTTTTGATATGTTGATATAAATTGATATAGAAATTTTATTAAAGGAGTGGAAAGACAGCTGAACTGATTTGTTGTGAGGAACGAAATGGAATTTATAAGTTTACAACCCACGATAAAGAGAAAAAGAGGTTGTGCTCATCTCTATCCCGCTATTGCTCTCTTTGTGTGTTTTTGACACAGTCAGCTGTTTTCGCTACGTCACACTAGTGAAACTGGTATTTGTATAGAATAAACGCACTAATAGCTGGGCACTTAACTTATTTCTAAATTTTGCCGGCCATTGTCTTTCTACCAACCGCACGGCGAATCATTCGATATGTTAAAATAATATAGCGTCATCAAATATGAGTATAACAATAAATCAAATAAAAATTCAAAATTTTTCGGAAGTTTTCTTTTATAAACCGTACTCAAAAATTTTGTATGAAACTTTAATCTTTTCCCTTTTGAATAAACGTATTTTTTTTTTGTTTTTTTGTAAAATATATTAAAATTCGTGTCTCTTACTTTGAACAAAAAGACATATATCAATTCCATTAGAAAAAAGGTATTAAAAATACCTGCACAATTCAGAAAGGTGTTTTTTCGAACTTATATTGGATTGATAAATATATGTCATGGTAATATTACATTAAACAAATACAAAAAAGTAAGAATAATAAAAAAAAACGAAAAATTTTCTTTTTACTGATTGTGATTTTATTCAATCTTTTCATGCTAATGGATGACACATATTGGTTTTTTGATGTTTTTTGACACTTTTTTGACTGATGTATTTATTACTCTAAACAAAAAACAAGCGCAGAGTGACCGGATTCTAAGATAGTAGTACATTTACCCGACATTATATTTCATTCGCACTTTTTTTCTTGTTTTGATATTTCTCTCTCCCTACTCAACCAGTGTGACGTCGCGCAAAGGCAACTCTCCAAAATCAACTCTGATGGGCGCAATCTTGTAATCCATCATTCTTGTTTACAACCTACATCTTTTCGCTTGATCACATGGCTTTGTCTACCATAAGCATATTGTCTTTATGTTCATTCATTTTTATATTTTAGAGCTTCATGTAATATAACTAATTCATTCTTATTCTTCTTTACCGTTCCAAGCAAATTAATTGCATCTGTTCTTTAAGTTTATTTTATTCCATTTAAAGGAAATTGCAATTCCCATTTCGTTCCGATAACAAAATACCTAAGCCCATTTCAACATATGTATGTATTAAAATGGTTAGGAAGTTTGTTTACTAATATTATATATTAATTCGAACCAATTGTAAAAAAAAGCTTTGCAAATTTTTTGTTATAAACATTCATTTCAGTTTTATTTCGCTCATTGCATTACTCATTATTTCGTTCCATTTCATTTCCTACATCTTGGATGCATTCCGTTCTGTTCCATAGGTCGCAACACATGCAATTTTCCATTCTATTAAATTCAATTGGCTTACGAGTATATTTATGCTATTTTATTTTCATTTCTTTTAAGTAGATACATTCAATTCCTTTCCAAAAACGTTTCAAATTCTTTTCGATGTACATATTGACTGCTTGTGTTCTTTTAGAGTAACGACACGGTAGATGTGCCATCATTGCAATCCAAATTCTTTGAAAAACCCCAATTCACTCTTTTTTATTTAATATTAGTTAATTTAGTTTCGTTTTTCGCTCCTTCCATGCCCCTCATTCTAGATAGATACGTTCTTTTGTTACACGAAAAGTAATAATTGTGCAATTTTTATTTTCATAGCTTCGTATTTAAAAACGTTAGCAAGCATCTGGCCAAAAGCGTCCAACTGATTGCGCTTTTTCAGATTAGCCACTTTTTGCTTATCATGAGTTTTCATTGGTTTTTTAACATATCCTTTATTCTACGCAAGTTGGCTGTAAAAAAATTGTTTCAACGCAATGCGCGTTATTTCTCCTTTGTTTTTCTATTTTTTCAACCTAGCAACATAGTCGTTTTGTCTGCTTGCTGTGTTGTGCAAAAACTGTTTAAATCTGTTAAAGTTCCGCATGCCCCAACTTTTCGCTGCGCAAACAAAATATCCAGCATTCATCAGCAGGCGCAAGGACTCGCCTTCTGCCCACATACATACATACATACATACATACATGTTCGATGTCTGCTCCACTTGTTTCGGTTCGTTGTCGGTTGGGTATTTGTTTTCAATGTCGCGGACAAGGTTGGTTGTTAAAAGTGACTCCAATGGTTTGTTGCCGGTAGGCGTTGGGTTGAGCGGCGGTGTTTTCGAATGCAGTCAGAGTCAAGCCGCAGACGCTATAAACAAGTGGCAGGCAAACAGACAAATTCTGTCAAGCAATCAGAGAAACTCATTCTACAGCACAGTTTCATGTTGATTGTTTGTGGTGTTTTGGTTTTCTGTTAGTTTCGTTTTGTTGTAGTTTTGTTTTTTGGCTATTACCACTTTTTGACTAGTTGTTGTTGTTGCTTATTGTTTGAATTTTCTGTTTTGTAAGCTAAAGTGAAAGTTGTACTCGAATAAGCAAAGTTTAATTTTTTTAACGTGTCATCTGTACAAAATTTAATTAATTTTGTCACTGCTTTTTTTATTACAAATTTTGTGAGAATATAAAAAAAATTAAATTATCGAAGTGAAAAAGTGCAAATATATCGCAGATAAAGCTGAAAAAAACGTGAAATAATTGATGAGCTTTTAAAATCTGACATTTCTGGAGTTGAGCATGAAAAAAAATAAAAAATTTTTGAAACGCTTTTTTAGTCGCGAACGAGATGGTCTGGTTAGTTAGCATGAGAAAAAATATTAATAAAAATATAAAAAAAAGTGTTTGATTAAAAATGTATATATAAAATTAGGTAGGAGGGACGAAGATCGTTTTGATTTCATCTAATTATATGCTGCAAATCATTAGAGAATATTAAAATATATTTTAAACAAAGATAAGAAGTGAAAAAGGGGACAAAGAAATTATTAATGAAATTATATGCACATTTTTTTACTACTTTAAAAACTTCTTATTCCTTTCTAATTCTAACGATTAAATACAAAATTAAATATCGTTTTTCTTGAAATGAAATTTGAGTACAAACGAACGACAAGCAAATATTTAAATCACAACTTTAATCTACCGAATATTTTCATTTCCCGCCGGCCAGCGAACGCACTCCACCCGCTTATAATCCTGTTGATACATATTGTATTTCCGTTACGCATTTAAATTTCATAGTCAAAGCAAAGTCGTCATCATCATCACTATCTGACTGGCTATGGCCATGGCTATGTAGAAAAGTATGCAAAAATAAACACTCCGACCGCTTGTACAGCACTAAAAGTACAGCCATAAAACGAGGCTAATGCTCCACAACAGCTATACACACACACTCACACACACACACACACACACACACAATATACCCCACATCAACGCCTCCCCACCCAAACAAAACCGAAAGTTAAACGCTTTCACTTACAACTCCTGTCTCTAACGACCTCCATTCACTCTGGAGCAAATACAAAAAGTAGCGAATCCCCAAAACACGAAGGGGAGTAACCAAAAACAGGCAACAACAACAAAACGCCCCCCCTCCTCCTCAAAATATTAGACTCAAATGTATGTATGCGTATACGTTGACTCCATGTCAGCGGAGTAGCTTTAAATGCGATTGCATACCGAACAGCAGCTTCCGTTTCCCGTCTAACGGGATTTCCCGCCACTTGTTTGCACGCTGGGGGTTGTTTGCCTAGTCATGTTTTACAGCTGCTCCCCATCGGCGGACAGTGAAAGGTGGGAGCTTCAAAGCACAACGTTGCGTTGGAGATGCTAACGACAAGGAGTTGGAGGCAAGGAAGCGGTGCACTGGCAGTTTGAACGGGGACAGCGGTGGAAGGGCGAAGTGAATGTGCGCGCCTTTTTGGGCAGCACAAATGAAGTGGAGTCGAAAATTTGGTCGGCATGTTTTGAATTTTCTAACATTTTAACGGTAACGATGGCAGCCGCAGTTGGGCGCCAATCACACTCGAACGCACACAAAAGCAAATTAACATAAACCAGCCAAAAAAGATCTACGCACAACCAAAACCTCGGTTTTTGCACACACTGAAGTTAGTAAGAAAAAAATCCATGTCGCTGTGTGAAATGCAAAGAAAAAAAAATACGTTGGGGGCATTTTTTTTTAATCGATACCTATGTCGTTGCTCTGCAGCTGGGTAAACTTTTTCCAAGGAATTTCATTTCATTGGAGTTGATTGAGTTTGTTGGCGCTTATGTGGGGTTACACAAAAAAGCTGGCAAAGAAAAAATGAAAATCCGCTGGGAATCGATATGCGTTGTAATTTCCGAGCAAACAATACGATAAATCATATTAGATTTGTTTTTTGGTTTTTTTTTTTTTTGGTTTCGAGGCAGACAAGAGGCAAATAAGCGGCGCGCAACTTTCTTTATTTCCGATCAACTTTTATTAACGTTTATTTTTTGCTTCACGAACCACAGTAGTTGGCGGAACTGTCAATTTCACAACGCCACAATTTGAGAAACATATCAATTAAAGATATAGAGAAATCTGTAAATTTAATGCCAGCAATTATTATTGTGCAATTTTTCATCGTTCACAATAAGTTCCGGAGTTACGGCCTAACAGTTGTTGTTAGGCTCTTGTGACAAGTTCACTGTTTTGACAGTTTCCACTAAAAAAAAAATGGCATACGAATGTGCTGAATTAGCAGAAACAATTTTTTGTATTATTCTGAAAGTTTTTTCATTTGTTATTTTAAGTTTGAACCAAGTTTTAAAAATGGGTTTTTGTACAAAAAAAAGTTTTGTTAGAGAATAATCAGCATTTTAATTTAAAAAAAAAAAAATTTATATTTAATAAAAGAAAAATATATTTTAAAAATACCTAGTTTTGCTACATATATTTATCACTTTCTAACTTTCCTGCCAGTTTTTGTCGCGCTCTTTCATAAAAATTACCAGTATCGTTAAGTTGTCGTTGCTGATATTGTTATCGTTTTGTATTCTCCTACGTAAAAGTATATGATCGTGTCGTAATATTGGAAAATTAAAAAATTCAAAACTGCAATGCAACAAAAATAAATTTAAAGATTCTGCCAGATTTCACAATTGTATACTGTACCGCACTTAACGACATCTTGTGTATAACATTTCACTACCTTAATTCTATGTTTTTATGAATGTTTTTTTTAGACGTGTGGTTTTTAATGAGGCAATACTTTTTTCGGAGTTGGTCTTTTAAACACCTGCTACTTGATTTATACTCAGTTTGGTTTGCCATTTCAAGACGACTTGGAAGAGAATATTTGGCGCGTTATTGCTGACATACTGCCAAAATTGTTGGAAAAAGTGGTCGAAGATTGGGGCTTTCGGCTGGAATTTATTCGAGCCAGCCGCGGTCACTTGCCCGAAATAATTTTTAAAACATAATGGCAAACCCTTATCTATATAATAAGGCTAAATTCTTGGCCATATCATTAAATTATATGCGTTTTATTACTTTTTAAAAACCACATACACTATACCTAAATCCATTATACTTCCATCTGTACACACTTAGCACAGTCAACAACCAAAACCAAATGAGAAGGCTGTGTTGTAAATCAAGCTAAAATCTAAGACACTTACCACAACTGCTGTTGCACCTTTAAAAACCATTCCCGGTATTTATATTTCGCAAGTACAGTTGCATACAGCTAAGACAGCAACCTTTTGAATTGTACACAAAAATTCGAAATTAGAAATTGTCTTCTGTACTCACCGATTCAACATAGTTTCATTGCCGTTCTGCAGATGTTGCTGTTGTTGTTGGTTGAGTTGCAGATTGCAGGCACCCGTTGTGCCACCACTTGCTAGTGCATTTGTTGCAGACGCAGCTGTTGTTGTACTAATAGCTGTTGTATTTGTCGTACCCAGCACAACATTGGCATTTGGTGTTGTTGTTGTGGCCAATTGTTTCGATTGCTGTTTGTAGCGGCTTAGCGCGAAGAAAAGTGCCAACACTGCTTTCAGCCGTCCGGCGCAGATATCATTTGTGGTGATGTTATCCAAGCCACAAACCGCCTGCGAACGCAGCACATTCAGACACGAATTGACGTTGTCGTACTGCGTGGGGAAAAATCAGAAGAAATTGAGAAGAGTTAGTTGTGGTGAGTTGTGTATAAATGGATAGAGAATAGATTGATAAAAGGTCGATTGGATTTACATAGTTTCCTTCAATCGCTTTTTCTGCACTTCCTGAATTACTATTGTATGTATGTATATGTACGAATTTATGTATGGACCTTGTGCTTTGCGAAATTCACCCAAAAATACAAAACAAAAACTCTAAAAAAGCGAAAAAATTGTCGTCGTTTTGAGCTGTCGCGATTTAAACGAAATATTCTTTGTCTGTCTATATTAACTTTAACTTTGATAGCTAGAGGTAAATCAAATTCGTTGATGCTCAAAACCTTCAGTACTTATGTTGTTTTTAAAAGCAAACTGCGTTTTCATGCATTTATATCCGTTTAAACGATAAAATCGTAGAAAAATGGGAAGAACAAATTATAAAAAATGCACGAAACTAAATTAACTGTGGCACGCACGCTCGTATAAAGACTTCTACAAACTCCCAAACTTAAGCGTACGACCAGATTTTTATGGTATTCGTGATTTACATCTGTCACTTAGCTTTGGAAATTTTGTACATAGAAATACATTAAGATAAGCTAAAAACTTTGTGGTTAACGGCGCAAAAAGGAGATGTGTTAAGGCCATAGATGTCATGCTGACATGTGCATGTGTACGTGTGAGTTTATTTCGTGACGTTTGCTTGGCAGCTCAAACGTCAAACGATTCCAAACAAGCCACGAATTTGTCAATGTAGCATGTGGCGTGGAGAGCAGAAAGGAAAAAAACAATTAATTTTTTCCATTTACCTGCTTTTCCAAAACTTCTTCATTTTATTTTATCAAACATTTGTTTTTTACTCTATCTTTTGTTTGTACTACCAAAAAGTTTAAATAGACATGGATGCTTATATTCGTTGCTTTACAATTGACAGTCATATTGATAAATGACATTTAATACCGTTAGCCGTACGAAAACCGAACGAACAGCTGATTGCAGTAGTGTTTATTTTAGTTTGCTGCTCCATCGTCACTACTAAAGTTTGTGTAAATAAAAATATTTAACATAAAATTCAAAACATTTATTTTGAATCTAGCCTCCTCGCCGCACACTTTTTGCTATCTTTTGTTCACTTTTCACAAACTGATGACGTTTGTGTAATTTTTCAACGTTCAATTTCCTGCTTCAGCTGTCAGTTGCTACCGTTGACATTTGTCGCTTAATGACCAGCCGCAATGCAGTAGCAATTGTTTTTACTGTATTTTTTTAAAGTTATTTTTAGATTACTTATGTTTGTATGTACGTATGTATTTAAATGATCATAAAAAGAATTGTCATATCAGATAAGAAAAAAGAAATTTATAAAAGTGCAAAAAAAGTATCTTATTTTAATTATAACCGCGCTCACTACAGCTCAAGTTCAATGCCATGCACCGTAATTCGTATTTTATAATTGACCGGGATCGGTATACACACATGCAAACACATTTGCATGAGTCTATAAATATATCTAAATATATGTAAAAATGCGTATATTCCAACCCAGTAGGAAAAGTCGCCATAAAAAGAACTGATTATAATATTTATTTTATACTGACTTGTAATAATTGAAATAATTATACGTACGATTTCAAATATGAAAGCAGCTACAGAGACATAGTCATCCGATCAAACAAAACTTTTTATTTATCCGAAGCCGATTTAGTCATATCTTTAGGTTCATTAGAGAGTCACTAGCATAGTTCAAGTGTATTTTCCTATCGGTCATGTAGGCATTTCCGTACGTCACTGACCTGCTTATATTGGCGCATTTGCTGGTACCATCTGTTGGCAATGGTATTTCCTGAGCTTTCAATGAAGCTGATTATAAATTTTTTGCTTTCAATTTTTAATTGGCTCAGTATACATTTTTTAATTACTCGCCAGGCGCAATTATATTGCCGGCTAGTAGATAAATCGGCATTGCTTAATATCTTGTCTTTGTCTGTTTCTAATTCTAAATGAAGTGTAGTAGAGCGCTGCATGGAATTGAGGTCATCTTTTTAATCAATCAAATAAGTGAAAGATACAAAAAAAAAGGAAAAAAGGCGTAGAAATGTATTACAAATACTTTTTATGCGATTTCATTAAAATTCAAAGTCACAAAAAATGCCTCTTGTCATTCGTTATCTATCATATTAGTTATTAGCCACGACAGCTCTTCATCAAATCGTCAATTTCCTGTTATGTAACTGTGAATTTACCAGAGTGAATTCATTACAATTGTATTCGATTACAACGCTCTTATCAAAAACAAAAAAAAACAAAAAAAAATGTTAGTGAAGCGGATAACGAAAGTCAATGTACAAGTGCTAATGGAGCGAATCTTCTACAATAATCAACTGGCGCGGATTGGAGGCTAATTCGTTCCAACCAATAAGGAAATGTTGCGCCAAAAATCTGCGAATATAACAAATAGCAACCTATTCGTTGGCGTGGATTGAAAACTTGGTTGTGCAGTGAACAGACAGAGAGTTTTAATTCGGGATTAATTTCTACTCTACTTTGGTTGGGTTTCGATGCGTTCTCCTGGTATTAAAAACTGCATGTACAGCGTTGTGCATAGCATTAGCAACCAATTTCCAAATGCCATAGTTCGCCACTCATATGCAAATTTTATTTTTAAGAATTTTCAATTAAACTAAGTTTATTCTCTACAAAAAACCATATAAATTTCAAATTGAAGACTTTGTAGAAAACTAAAAAAAAATCAACAAATTTGTATATAAAGTTTGAAGTTTATTTTAAGAATTTTTAGAATTTTTTTGAGTATGCAGTTCTATAGTCCATTCAATTCAGTATAATACTTTGATTTTATAGAATTTTTTTTGTCAAGGGTGTTGCAATTTTTTTACATTCAACGAAAAAGCGAAATTCATTTATTTCAAGTGGCTAGGAATTACCATTGATTTTTTAGAAAAGCGAAATTCATTTATTTCAAAGAGCATTAAAATTCTGGCTTAATTCTTTTCTAATACATTTCGGACCACCTTAATGTACATATGCATATACGAGAGATATTCACACGAAACTACAACTCTTTCGTAGGTGCAATATTAACTTCCCTATATAGATTTTAAAGTACGAATGAATGTGTATATGAATAGGAAATTTCCAATTTTCCCTAACAAACGATCAATGCCATGCTGCATAAACACAAGCACATATGTACGTGTGTATCTATCTATACAAAATATATCATGCCACAACTCATATCCTCATAACAAAAGCGCCAAAGAATTAGAGTAGAAGAGCGGGTAAAAAAAAGAGTGGAATTTCCCACGCGACTTTTCGATTACCAAGAGTGACCAAAGGCCAATCTCTAGACAATGGATGCAACAACGGTATGAGGCATTTGGCATGTGGCATGTGGCATGTGTGGTCAGATCAGCAAGTGCCAAAACCATACGTGACTGTCAGCGCTTAAAGCCTGTATGTACATATACGTATGAAGGTAAGTGTGGGTCTCACTGAGTGGGTGTGTGGAAAATTGAGCGCGAAAGTAAGCAAGCGGTAATCAACCACAACAGCGGACAGTGGCTGGCCAGAGGATGGCACAGCAAAGCGGCTTGAATCCGATTGCAGCTGCCAATAATACAGAAAACGGTCCTGCATTCGATTGCAATGGACTTCGCCATTAACTTCGTCGTGTGTACTACAGCCAGCCAATTCAATGGCGACCGCACAATAGCCGCGTTGCCACTACATAAAGCTCGTGTCTGTGTGGTGGCAATAAATGCCACTTGGTGTCTTCATTTTAGCGACAAATAAAAATGTTGAGTACAAAACGACAAACAACAACTATAACGTACGTACGTATGTCGAGAATATTTTTGTAATAAGTAATGAAAATATGCAACCAAAACGAGTGCAAGAAGCGTGAGAATGCGCATTATAGTCCACACCGGTTTCAAGAGTTAGCACAGCATTCACGACCGCAGTCAACCATTATTGGTGGTGATAAGAAATATTGCAATTGACATAAATGACAGAAAAAATGGCAATAAAGTGCATATGAACACAAACTTATGGCACAAACCACCCGGGCGTGGATATTAAAATGTGTACACAAACATACGAGAATACGCACGCATTTGCTGCTTCGATTGTAAGCTAAAAGGAAGCGACCGATTGCGTGAAGTTGAAAATCTATAAAGACTTGATAGCTCATTTACTCGTAAGAGTACAACAATTTTTAAGAATGTGATAGAAAGTATTAGTATCGAATGTGAGGAGGGATTTACCGTTAGTTGACATGGACCTCACATTAAGTGGATACTTTAAGGTGGTCCTCTACTCGCATCCCAAGGCCTGAAATCGAACGGGTTTTTTTGGAAATAAATTGCGAATGATCTACTTAATGGATTTAAGAATTTTTTCTTTTATTTTAACGGTACACGTTTTGACTTTAAAATTCTTGTATTGAATACCAATAAGTAAAAAACGTTCTCGACCTTGAAACGTCATTGACTAAATTGATGTGGAAACTGAAAAAGATAGCAAAATAAAATTTTGCAAATCGTACTCGGGAAAACATAACGGTATGTTCACAGAATAATTCAATAAAAAAAGTTTGAAATTTTCTTACTCAACAGTTACAACTTTCAGGAAAACGTGTTTAAAGATAAATTAGGGTGTATAACTTGATGGAGACAGGTACATTACGGAGCCCAGAAGCATGCAAAGCAGTTTGATTTCTACGAAATCCACTCTGTGGCGTATTCTTGGAAACATATAGATTAAAATTAAAATAAAAAATATATCGATTTTTTGAAAGCGCGAGAGTAGAATACCCATTTAAGGAGGGATTCTGGCATGGAAAATAACTTTCATTTTGTCATAGAACGTCATGTTTTATGACAATGTAGGTGTCTATGTTAAACAAGTTATCATCTTAAAAAAAAATATAAAAGATTAAAAAAATTTTTTTTTAAATTTATAATTGCGTAACAAAAATAATTTATTTTTTTTTAAATACATTAATTAGTAAGCACTAAACACATTTATTTTTCTCAGCGAGACTCCTTTTGGTACATTTTCGCTTGTGGGAAGCATCGAAAAGGTAGTCTGCATTCATTGAAACGCTCCATCTTCCCTGGTATCTTTTTTCCATCTCCTTAATATCTTGGTGAAATCCGTCATCTTGGTCTTCACTCACGTCTCCTAAATTTTCTGGAAAGTAGTCGAGATGGGAATGAAGAAAATCTACTTTTAAACTCATCAGGCAACCTTAAGCTTGAAATGCTTTTAACATTCTTTTGACGATTTGTTTGTTAGTTATTGCCTAAAAATTTCTTTATGACCTCTTTAAAGGCAATCCACCCTTCTCTTTGAGGATCCGTCATGGTTGTGATGAATAGTGGATCAGCCATAAGCCGTCTAATATCTGGTTTCCTGCATGACATTCTTTTCGCCAACTTTAAGCTCCCTCGGAGGCCAACACTTTTTGGTCCAGTGATTTGTTCGGTCTCTACTATCACATAGACACAAAAAGCAAGGGAATTTGGTAAACCCAGATTGTTGTCCGAGCGCCCAAGATTTTGAAATCACCGCACACTTGCCAACCGTGGTCTTTATATTTGAATTAGCAAATAATCAATTCCAAGTTGTTGTAGGTTTCCTTGAGGTATACGAAACGACCGACAGGAATGGAAGTATAGGAACCGCCGTTTTGTAAAATAACCTTACGTTCTGGAATTTTTTGAGTATTTTTTTTTAGTTTTCAGAACAACTAAATACATATAAATTAGTTGGAAATATCAAGACAACATTTTTGTTGCAGACATGTGTTATTTAAAAAGGCACCCATGCAACCGCCTCGTGATGTATTTTAGTGTATCAATACGTGATGTATTTTAGTGTATCAATACGTGATGTATTTTAGTGTATCAATACGTAGAAAACCGCATAAGATTAAGAAAACCTAGCTGACGAGAACTACTTGAGGCAAAAGATTTTTTTGAAATTTCAGCAGATATATTTTTTCACATTATATTAAGTAAGTAAATTTAAAAGGATATCTCACACGCGAACGAGAGTTTAAAGCCGCATAGAGTTCGGTAAAGCGCCCCTACTCTATTTTAATAGGCGACTCTGTTGTTATCTTTTTCCTCACCTCACCATTATTAGTTACTGGAATGTCACAACTTCTTTGACCACTATAAGCAGACGTACATAACTACGGATATCGCTTATAACTTTATCAAGTCAACAGTCGCTTAGCCGGTCGTGCGCGTCCACAGCTTAACTACTTTTCACCTCCAAGCAGCAGCAATAGCAGCAGCAGCGGTGGAGTCAGTCAGTCAGAAGCGTTACCATCGCTACCATTTCCACAGCTACGCGACGCTGCCACACATTTGCGGTTGCTCTGCGCCGCGTGAGTTCATTGTAGTGCACCAAAGCAATTCATTTCGAGTGTGCCACATGTCTCCCACTTACTTACAAACATACATACATACATACATATATATTTCTTGCGCTACTCCACCGCTACTCCAGCCACTGCTATCGCTCCTGCTGTTGCTGCTGCTGTTTCTAAAAGAATGCAATCGTTTACGGAAAGTCAAAAGCTCAGCGGTTTCAATTGCAATTGACAGCGGTCATGTGTGGCGTGTGTGTGTGTGGTCCACCGTTGCGCTATGAATTTCCGTTTACAATTGAATGTTTGTATGTACGTGGTATGTAGGTGGGTGGTTTGCTGAGCAGCCGCTAAATTAGATTGCAAGGCAGTGATGGCCAGTCTCAATATCAACCACAGTTTTGTGGCTTCATATTTCTATTTATTTATTAAGAATATTTCTTCGACTTTATTTACAAATTTCATAGAAGATTGCCAAGAAAGCATTATTAAGTAGATTTGTATGCGAATACTCAAGTAGGTTGACCGTATTAGTCTGCTCTGGTATTTGCAAAATTTAACGCTTCAATTTAAGAATCTGTGGATTACACCGAATTCTGTGTGAAGAATTTTTTGAAGCTTTAAAAATTTAAAATTTTTTTATTAATGCAAGAGTTTCTTATTTGACCGCATTTTCAAGGAACATATTTTATTATAAAGTAAATGCGAATAAAAGTAATAAGTCTTTAATAAGGCAATAAATAAAAAAAATTGTTCACTTCAACAGTATTTACTATGGAAACCTTTATTTTCTTCTTTTATACACAAATTAACTTTTAATGTACTCAAAGACTGTCGAAAATCTTCTGGCTGTTGTTCTCCAAAACTGCAAAAAGCTTACAAACAAAAAAAAACAACTGTTGCAGGAAATGTATCAATACCAAAATTCTTCGATGGCCGGCGTTTCTATTGAACTTTTTACATCTCTCAAAGGCGCACAACAAAATTTAAATGCTCTTTTTTTTTGTACCAAACAAAAAGTCAATTAACCATTTTCGCATATTTAATAAAACAAATAATTGCAAATAAAAATTCCGTTTACTTTGGATTGAAATGAATATGCATTGCTGCTCACTCAATTTCACGTTGTATATAATATTTATTTGAAAGTTAAACATTCAAATAAGCTTTTATCAAATTTTGGCTAAACATTTTTACAATAACAATTACATACACATTGTTGATTTTGAATTTGTTTTAAATTCTTTTTCGCACAATTTTATTTTACTACCGATTTTTCGAAATATGTTCGCAGAAAAGAAAACTACATAAGTAAAAAATGCAACAAAAAGACAGCACAGCGTGATCTCTAAAAAATTAGCAAAAAGAAATGAAATACAATAATAAAAAAAATCCGAAAAGTGTATCAGGTGTGACCAGGTTTTAAATATTTTATGAATTTTTAAGCTCGCGCAAACACACAAAAAAACACGCATTAAAAAAATCTGCGGCAAAAACAAAAAACAAGAACAACGAGAGTTAAACGAAAGCAGCGAGGGTATTAAAAATATAAATAAAGTCATATGCGATTGGAATAACTTTATTGAATAACAAATTTTGTTCGCAGTTTGGTGATATTAGTACGATTGTGTAGTCGTATAAGTGTACATATGTATGTATGTATGTGTTAATCATAAAATGTTTTGAATACCAGTAGCTTTAGAGGTCGACAGATTAAATTTTATGGATTCTTTACGAATATTAGTTCATTTTTTATTGCTGAGGACGCTAAGAAAAACAAACAAAACAAATCAGAGCTGAATTATTTGGAGACGAGCAAGCGCATAAAAAAGAGCTAGGAATACGAGAGGGGTGTGGAGCTCAAAGCTTCAATACACTACTGCATTTTGTTTGTAAATAATACAGACTGTCAAAAAGCTTTTCGCCTGACGCCACTGAGCTGAGCTTTAATGAGGATATAATTTTGTAAGTCTCAATATGTTCATGCTTTCTCATCATAGAAGACAAGTGAAAAATAAGTAGTTGCTGCGACTAACTTACATGACATACAACATCAAAGCAAACTGTAACGTAGCTAAAATATTTAAACTTTCAATTTTTATTCAAGCAGAATTAACCTAACCTTGTCTTAAATGTGCTTGCGTTATTTACATACACGTACAGTAAAAAACAAGTCTCGCTTGGTATTTAAAAAAAAAAAAAATACTTGAACTTTCTCTTTGTCCCAAACTGAACTTTGACTCTTCTGAACTGAACTTGTGAAACGTTTTAACGCCCATTCAAGCATCATTGGCATCACTCTCCAATTTCACTTGAACTTTAGAGTATAACGAAAATTGTGAGTGAATGCTTGGAATTGTTTTGTGATAGTCCCTTCTGGGGGATTTTCGGGCTACTTTAGACGACGCTATTGACATTATACCAATGCTATGTAGCGCACGCCCATGATATGCACTTCTAATGAAGAGAGGGACGATTAAATTTCATTGAAATCGATTTAATGCTCAACTGAATTGACCACAATAACCGCCAGCCACAGTCAAACCACAACCAACTGTGTCCCATACAAACACACACACACACACACACAACCAATCAACCAAAATTTGTAGTCAACAAAGGCGAACTGATGTTTTGAAGTCGAAATGCGTTTGAAATGCGAGGAACGGCGGAGGGTGGGTGTACATAGAATGCAGGTTAATACATAGAATGGCTAAGTTGTGGGTTTTGGTTAGCATTATAGCCTGAAATGGATACAAAAGCGAGCTTGCAAGGCAGCAAGTCGTCGGCAAGTTGATGAAAAGATGATAGCTGTGATTGAAAATTTGCTGATTGGAGGAGATGATTTGGGTGGCTAAGCCACTGCTTCAAATTATGTGCGCTGCGATTAACAACTATAGCTCAATTATATTTTGTTCAATTTGGAACACTTATTTTTATTTTTTTTTATGTTTAAAAAATTTTCAAATTTTTTTAAATTAAATCACAGTTCATTCTTTAACCAAAATCATAAAACCTAAACACCAAAATTTGTACAAAACTGAAAAACAGAGCGAATTCATAGAAGGTGGTGTATTCCCAAAAACTATAGCTCAATTATATTTTGATCAATTTGGAAAACTTATTTTCCTTTTTTTATTTTCAAAATTTTTTTAATCAAAATCCAGTTAATTCTCTTAACAAAATCATAAAATCGTAGACCAAAATTAAAAAAAAAAACTAAAAAACAAGGCGAATTCTTAGAAGGTGGTATATTTATTTCAGCTATAGCTCAATAATATTTTGTTCAATTTGGAAAAATTATTTGTTTATATTTTTTTCCATAATTTTTAGTTCATTCTCTAACAAACAACCCCAAAATTTAAAAAAAAAATAACTTAAAAATATCAAAAAAAATCTTAAATTTTTCCTCCATTTTTTTAAGTTCTATAGCGCATAAAATTCCTTATAATAACGTGCAAGTTTCAAGAAGCTTAAGACTACCGTTGCATTTTGAGAATTGAAATTAAATAAAATCCAAATTTGGATTTGAAATTTTAAACTTAGAAATTATATAAACAAAATTTAGGTTGTCCAACTTTCCTTTTGCAAATTATTTTCATTCTAATACAGAAGAGGGTAAAAACTCAACAAAAGATCAACAAAAAATCCTCAATAATGATAACTTAATATTTCAGTTATTTTCTGTTCATTTGGCAACATCGGCACTTATTACTTCGCTTAGGGCAACATCTTGCAAGAAATTGCGATACCCACTTAAGAGCCACTAAATTAAAAAAAAAAAATAAATGAAGAATATTTTTTGTACGCTTTCCACTTACTTTATTGCTCTTGACCGCATTTTTCTGGCCTCGCTGCTCACCACTGGTCAGCCATTGCAAATGTGAGTGCATTCAATTGCAAATTCAAATTTCAGTTATTGGCAGCAAAGCTACTAGCACAGCAGTAGCAGAGCAAAATGCTCATGTAATGCGCACAGGATGCGGGCGCGCCTGCAACTTCCTGCCTGTATCGCCTGCCTCAACGTCATCGCCGACAGAGCACGAAGTGATGCCTGCTCGATTTCTTTAAGTGTCTGTTGCTACTGCTTGGCTTTTGAGCTCAAATTTGTTTTGGCCCTTTTTTAATTTCCTCAACATTTGCGGCAGCTTGTTGTGGTGTTCGACAGTAGACATATGTACATACATAAATATGTGCACAGATACACACTTCTTATTCTTCTTTGTCACTTTCTTATTTAACATCATTGCATTTTCATTGCTTTGTTTGTCGGGTTTTTTTTTGCTCAAGCTTCTTTGCAAAAATTCCTTAAACTTGAAATTATTGAAATTGTCTTCCTGCTGAATGCTTCACATCCTCCAAATACTACAGTCCATTCTCCTTACACATTATTCATAGTCAGCCATTTAGCAGTCAGTGGCTTGACTTGGCTTTTCAGCTTTTGTCTGAGTGATTTTCTACGAATAGTTTTTGATAGTTCAATGTTGAATTGCCTTTGCGGCAGCTGTCCCTGGACAAAACTGTAGAAGATGCCGTTGCCGTTCTGAGTGCCCAGTGCTAGTCATACTCGTAATGAAAATAGTTTGCTCCCAAAATTGCTCCTCAATAGCAAGAGCAACAGCGACAGCATCGACAGCTTGAGGATGTTTACTTTGTCGATGTAGATGCTGATGATGTTAAAGAAGATGCAAGTGTCAGCTGATATTTGGCTTAGAAAATTGCTGATGCCAAAAATATTTGATGATGCCAACGCTGGGACAATGTATTGAGTTGCTGGCTGCTGGCTGCTGGCTGTTTGATGGGCAAGCTGGTATTGGCTGGTGGTGCGCTGCTCCATCGTTTCCTTGTGGGTGTTTGTCGGCATTCTGTCTTGCCACTAGACTGGAAATTATCTTCAATCAGTCGCAAACGTGTCAGCATGTGAATTCAATTTGGTATTTTAATTGGAAGTGCAGCCAATTTTCGTTAATGTGAGCGAACATTCGTATTTTGGATGAGCAAAGCGAGAAATTGAATATTGTATTTCTTAATTTTAATTGAAATTTTATTTTTATCTACGTGACCTAAAAAGGAGCACTCAATTTTCGAAAAGTACTTTGAAAACTTTCTAAGCCATAAATTAATCAATATAATTTCACTTTTACGATCGTTATACACAGATCTTTCTTAGAAAACTACTAGTGAAATTTTAATGGCAAACATTTTCTGGAACCTCCAAACCACGCATCGTAATTCCTTTCTTTTTTTTTTTGGACTTCACAAAATGAGTGCGAAATTCATCTCTTGTAAGGTTGTTATAGAGAAATTTTTATATTTGCGCTCGCGTGTCAGCTTTTAAACATGCCATTAATGACATTCTCATCCTACTCCACTCGCATCCGCAAGTGTGGCGCTCGCAGTCTACAGCATCCGCTACAAATGCAGCCAACATTTTTCCAATTTTTCCCACACTATTTCATTGTCATTGCTATCGATTTGAGTGCATTTGAATGCACGATTTGTTATTTTTTTTTTGCCATTGCACACCCACAAACAGCCATACAAACATATGTTTGTATGTAAACATAAAGGGATGTGTAAGCATTTGATTGTACACTCGCACAAGCTTTGTAAATAAATTTCTTTCCAGCTATTTTGTTATTTTCACGCTTGTCTAAGCGCGCGCCGTACACAAATATTGCAATGGCGCGATCGGAAATATGCATCCTGTAGTCGAAGTGGAGAGGAGTAATAAAGAAAAACAAAGCAAATTACAAAAAAAAAAAGACGAAGGGAAATTTGCAATTGAAATGTGCAGCGAAATAAAAGTAAAAAATTTAAAACGAAGAAATTAAAAAAAAAGTGAGTGTAAATTTTACCATGTGTACATCTTTTTATGTAAATATATGAAGAAGAAAAATTGTGTTTTGGAACAAATTTCTTAGCTGCGTGCAAATTTTAATAAATTCTTCTAACACTTGACTGAAAATATGTAAGTGCTAAAGCTTTAAGAGCTCCTTAAGGTGTTATTTCTCGCTTTATAAAATTTGTTTAATTTTAGCTTATGTACTTAGCTCTGCTATAAAATATTATAAGTGGATCAATGATCTTAACATCCTAACTGCCAGTAAGTTAAGTTCCTATGGTCCAGGCCTAAGATGATTGCAACTCAACTTAATTTGCATTTATGCTCTTAAATATTGTCTATTGACTGATTCCTACCACTTTTCAAATTTGGATCTTGTTCAACATGATAAGTTCTCACTTTCTCGCAATATATAATTTTGTCAAAAGAATGGACATTTTTTATATCTTTGAAGAACTGACACAATTTATTTTTTTTAAAGGGACAAAATGTTTAGAAAATGTATCAGTATATTCAAAAACCAATGGAGGTTGATTTAAACTGTTATAACAGCAATAACAACTTTAGCATTTAAAATGTGCTTAGATCAGCGTCAAAAAGGGGAAAATATGTAGACAGAATTTGATTCAAGTAACATATTAAAACTTCTCTCAGTGTAAAAGGCAACCGAAATTATAGTGGGATGAGAAGGATCAAGCGAACATTCCTCTTGAGTCATTGAGCGACTAAAATGTCTGTAATGATCTTTATTTTAGAACTACGAATATTTAGAGAAAAGTCACAGTTTTTGGATTCACCAAACGACTGGCCAAAAGAGAAATAAAATTCTGCTCAAGCAACACAATCGTTACTTGACTCTTGAAGGTATCCTCCCTACAGAATAGCTGCACAAATCGCCTTCATGTAAGTCTCGCTTAGCGTTCAAAAAAGTAAAGACCGCTTATAAGAATTGTGTTGTATTACCACCAAGTCTATTTAAAAAGATACTCAATAAAATCTTAATAATCCTCACATTTTATAACACTTCATATCAAACCAGCACTGTGCAATGGAACATTTTTAAAAGACAAGAAAATGTATCTCGATAGCGCAGCAAAAACCGGAAAATATGTAAGTGGCAGGCAGGAAAAGGGTAACTAAGCCACTGGCTTACATACAAAAGCAACAGCATCTATAGCAACCAGTGTTGCCGTTGTGAATTTTTAGAAGTCGCAAAAAACGGGTCAACAATTTTGTTGCTTTTCTATACTAATCAAAAAGATTACTAAGAGGTTTTAACTTCAATGTAATGCCGCTGTGGTCGAGTGGGTAGCGGTGCGTGCCATAACTCGATATTCCGCTGTGTTCGAGGTTCAAATCTCAGCAAGGGCAAACAAAATCTTAATTATAAGAAACAAACCTCCGAGGATATTTCTGCTATGAAAAAGGTTCTTATAAATATTTACATCTGCCGTTCGGAGTTGGCACAAAACTGTAGGTCCCTCCATTTGTGGTTGAATATAAAGACGCACACCATAAATGGTAGTAGAAACTCGGCCAAACACTAAGCAATATAGTGTAAGCGCCAAATTATTATTATTATTATAATTATTATTGTAAATAAAAACATACCTTTTTTTATTTTAAAATAAAATATCGCCTTATTAAATCAAATTTTCAAACGTATTCTAAGTAGGTACTCTTTATTGAAAACACTTTTAGCCGATTTCTTTTTAATAATATAACTCTGAAAAGTTTCACAGAAATAAAGATGCTACAGGTACAATAATTGTATTTCCTCTAAGTATTTTGAGGAGGAAATATTCAAATTTTCTAAAATGATCTCTGTAAGAGCTAACAAAGTGGGATAACATTTTTGAAAAGTGTCAAATAATCAAAACTTTCAAGAGCTTCGGTCAACAGGTATTGATACTAAATTATGATCACATTTCCCCGTTCGCGGCACTACGGCAACACTGATAACAAACACAGCACGTGGAGCGGCAGAGCGCCTTTCGTGTTCTACATACAATAGATAACACTAAAGGCAATTTGAATGAAACCACTTCCTTAGAATTGATAGTACAAGTAGCAAGGAATGTTGCATGCAACACAAGATGCTGTGGCAGCTACCTTTTTTAATCCACAATTACAACAAAGAAATACGATAAAAAATAGATAAATAAATAAAAATAGGAAGTTGCAATAAAACACTTGAAAGGCATTGAAAAATATATAGAATGTACATATAAATACATTTTTTATTTGTAGTTATGTATGCACGTACATCTTGGCAAGAATATGCAGCGGAGCTGTTGGGCGCGGTTAAAAAAAACGCAAGCATTGATTGACTGAAAAGATATGTGAACACGCGCGCTTGGAAAATTACGAAGCAATGCCTAAGAAGAAGAGAGGGTGAGAGACGTATGTACATACATACAAATGCTTTAAAGGCAATAAACTGGCGGAGCACAAGGAGTAGCTGGTTGGAGTATTTACGTGCTGTAATCGGGCAAAATGTGAGTGCTGTTATTGTTATGAGTGTTTGAGTTTTTGCTGCTATTATTGCCAACTGTCGATGCACTTATTTTTTGACGAAAATATACTCGTATGTACTTACTTATCGCCAAGGAGCTGCTACTATAATACATTTTTCACTCGATATTTTGCGATGTTGCCTCGTTTAGCTGTATGCGTTTAGCAAAATTGCTACCAAGAAGCTTTCTTTCACTTTTGCATTCGCTTTCATGTCATTGATAAAGGTGTTCAGATATTCCATGACACGCAAACAGCGTGAATGAAAAGAAAGTGACAAGCATTTGGAAATTTTTGTTTGGTTTTTTCGACACATAATTTGCACTCAAAATTTACGCATTTTTTACTATTTCATATGTGAATTGCACAATTAAAAGTGTGCATTTTGAGTTTTGTATCAGGTTTTAATTGATTAGGGAGGGCACGAGACTTAAGTGAAACGAGAATCACCTTAAAGCGGTGTTTAACTGTTCAAGTGTGAGTAACACGACGCAAATTATTTTGCAAAATTTTGGCAACCATTTTCCAATAAATTTAATTAAATGAAAATTGTTTGCAATGAATTCTATGCTTCTGCGCACATTGGATGAAGTGATTGAATATTGGTAGCACGCGATACGCGATAGAGCATATATTTTGGTGTATTAACATATTTGTATTGCCGAAATATTGAAGCTTTAGTTGAGAAGAGCTTTCAATTTAGCAGAACGTGGTTAATTTCATGTTGTAAAAACATTTATGTTTTACATTGTTAACTAACTAAAAACACGAATGTAAAAAAAAAAATTATGCAAAATCGTTCGGCAACGTTGAGCTCTATTTGTAAGCAACATGTTGTTTAATGCTCATGAAATTGCTGGTGGCACGTTTCATAAATTCTAAATTATAAAAGCAGAAAATTTTCAGAATGTTTTATTATTCTCGCTCAAAATAATTGTACATAAGTAGCTCTCTTTGTCTGTTGTCCCTCCTTTTATGTGAAACCTTTGAATATAATATTTAATGCCTCTGAAATGTCGCTCACAATATAATTTGTTTGATCGTACCCATACAAATGAAAGCAAAGCCTGTGATTATAGAAAATTAGCAACATTCATTGTAATTGAATTTTACGAAATAATTTCACTACAAAATTAATTGCAAACTGTAAACAATTGCAGCATTAACTAAAGGTAGTAGGATAATATGAAAGCTCAAACGTGTTTAGGCGTACAGAATAACATTCATACATACATACTACATATATACTTGTTTAGAAATACCAAATGCTCTGCTGGCAATTTTTGAGTTGCTTTGTGAAACGGTACCAAAAATAAACTGATGTTCACCAGTTAATTCATGACTTGTTCATACTTCTACTTGTTCAAAGGTAATATTGTAACCTTATTTTGGCACTCTCATAATGCTTGTCGATTTACAATTGTCAGTACTTCTGCGCCTAAAATTATGTCACAAACACTTTACAAGTAACAGAAACTCGAGCCCTTTTGAGGCCTTCATCCTTTTCCCATGAAATTCATACAATTCATCGCATGACAATTGTCTGAACTACTGCACCTGAAGCTATGCCACAAAGGCTTGACTTGTCATGCTTAAACGATGGCAATTACCATAAAGGCTGTTTTAACCTTCTCAATACTTATTCGAAGGAGATGCAATAATGTTTATATTTTGCGTCATAGTTTTAGGCGCAGTAGTTCTGAAAATAGTCTAACAATAATTCTGCATAGATGCAGAAATAGGGCGCTTAGTCTCGAAATATTCGCAAACTATCAAAATTCATCAGTGCCATTATTCAGTATTAGTCGACTTTTCTGCAGGGCACGCGCGTGCAAAGGATATGCACAGGTTACAGCACACGTGTGCTCAGCTGCGTTTATGTATTTATGGGAAATTTAATCGCTTCATAAATGAAGTTTTTGGTGCACACAAATCACTATGAAAATAATTTGGTTATTTCAATGCTTGTATGTATTTTAAAGTGCCCTGGAGAGCTACAAATTCGCGGATAAAAATTTTGCTTTCCAGCGGCAGAATGAAATTGTGGTTTAAATGTATTTAGTCACAAAATATCAGCCACAATTTGATTTGATTAAAAATTAAATAAAAATATGTAAACGAAAGAAAAATTAATTGTTTGCTAAATATTATATATTGTGATTTGTAATGAAAGCGCAAATGGTCGACAATCTCTTTGAAAACATTTACACTATTTTTTGATATTGTTTGGCCATATAACTATTTTATTTTATTATTTTTGAGCTGGAGGAAACTCAGTTTTTGGGAAAATTATTTAGGAAAAAACAACAATACTCAAAGCGGTAGAAGTTATAGTACTATTTCGGAAATCAGCACATTTCCTCATCAGACTCTAGTTTAATCACTTACTCATTTCAATTGTGTCGGTTTCAGTGATTCAACATTAAAGTACTTCACACTTTGTGACTATTGCAACAGCAACAACAACATTAAAGCAGCGGCAGTTGCTATGCAGCAGCTAAATAAAATTCATTTGAGTTTTATTTTCTTTATTTTTTAAAGCAAAAAAGTTTCGATTTTAATTCCTTGCTAATTAAAATTGAAATACACCAACAACATAGTGGAGTAAAGCGAACGCGAAAATAACTAATAAACAACATTTTCCACGATTTATATTGTGTGCTTTTACGCTTAAATTGTTGTAATCAATCAATGTAGCAAACAATATGAGAAAATAGGGAATAAAAATCAAAAAAAGAAAAAAAAATGTACCGAAAACATTGCGCAGCTGTGGAAAATAGGAATACTAAAAAAATATTAATTTGATGTTAGCGAGAATAAGCGTTAAAACTACTACCAGTTAATTAAAAGTTCTATAATCGAAAATATTGAATTCAATAACCGAAAAAAAGAAATTATAATTAAAACTTGTTTGTGGCAACCTTTAAAAAAATTGAATAGCAATTATGTTGATTAAATGAAAAATTAATTGAAATATGTCAGTGCTAGCGAACTCATGCCATTACGAAGCTTAGAGAAATTTAAAAACTGAATTTAATTATATATTTCTATGTGATTAACGCTTGTGTGCTCTAAAATAAAAATAAAATAGAAAAATAATTACATATTACAATTTCTGCTTGCTTGTGCTTCAAAATAAATTATATAAATTGAAAAACGTTAAATTTTGGACCAACAAAGCAACAAAAAATAATTGTAAAAATTTCTTTTTAAATTTAACTTTGTTATCAATAAATGCCAGCAAACAAAGCGATATAATTCAATATAATATTCTATAAAACGCTTTCGCCGTTGCTTATCTAACAAAGCGCCAGTGTTGAAAATGGCGCCGATGGTGTTGAATAAATAACATAAAAAGTGTGTGTGGAATTTGCTTAAAAAATACATACTTACATATACATACATATACTATATGCAAACATTTGCATGCAGAAAGTTTCGAATTACATACCTGCAAATAAAAGAATATTGAAATTGTTAAATAAAGACATTCAGATTTATGTGTGCACATTCAAAGAAATATTTATTATATGAAAATATCTACGTAAAATTAATAAATACAACTGATATATATTTATGAGTTTTTATTTACAAAACACAGCATGAGATTTTATTTATTACGGTGTCAGTGGCGCACATGAGGGGAGCTATTGGGGGTTAAACTCTCACTCTTTCTCTCTCTTTTTCGAAATTTTGATATACTTAATGATGATGGACATAAATAAAATATTTATATGAAATGTCTCACTGACGTTTACACGCATTTTGATTTAAATTTAGCAATAATGTTTTCCATTTCAGGGACCTGCAATGGAGCACAGAGCTGCATAAAATAAAATATGTGCGCAAATTGTGGCGTTGTGTGTATTTAAAGGCTATTTCGTTCTTTGGCCGTTTGTTGCATCATACATTTTTGAATAAAATTTTTTTATTAAACCATGCCGCAGAGCAGAAATATTTCAGCAGTTACTGCAAACAAACATTTACACATTCTCGTACTTATATATGTACATATGTACTTCAGTATCTCATTTTTATGCTGCGCACCCAAAAAGAAAACGAAAATGCTAAATATCATTCAAATACTATTATTCACAAGCTTTGTTTTACCCTTTTTAATAAACACAACACTTGCTGTATAACCAAGCAGGATTTATTTTATTTTCGCTACCAATGGATGCGCAGTTTTCACACTACTTTTGTATATTTTCTTTTCTTTTTGGGTGGGTAATATTTTCAATTTTTATTTATGCACATATTGCCATTTGTTTGCTTATGTCGTTAGTTTTTGGAGCGTGCAATGTGAAATTGATATTTTATTGCCGAAAATCTCCGCAACCAGCGCCAAGTTTTTCTCAATACCTACTTTTACACAAGCTAGTGCGAATGAATTGATTTTTTCGTTAGAATATTACAAAATATTTGCAAACAAATGGTTGTGAAGGTTTGTATGTATTTATGTATATATGTCTACGTATGTTTACTCTGTTCACAAATTATAGTACAAACACATATTCACACAGTTGGACAATTTATTAATCTTCCAATTATTTAAAATTATTTTTCAATTAATTGTTAATTCTCTAACAAACACCATTAAAAACAAATTTTGTCAATTAAATAGAAAATGTAGAAAACCTTTATCAAAATTTCGAACCTTAAAAAATAGTTTTAGAATTTTTTGAGGTATGCAGATATGTAAAACAAAGTGCATGTTTCTAGTGGCTATAAATTACCATTGATTTTTGACAATTTTTTTACTGATGCTCATTATCAATTCCTTCTATATAAAAAATAATCGCGGTTAGGCGTTGTATGGAGGCAACTGCCAGTAAAAAAATTGGCAAACATCAGTGATAACAGTTTACAAAATTGCTGTTTATGGTTTAACGAATGAATCATATTTAACCTACAAAATAATTTAAATTAATTAAAAGAAAAAAAATGTGCCCATATCTGTCAATATGTAGTTCATGTCCTCATATATATTCGTATACATATAATACTTATTTATTGGCAGTAACCCATCTGCGCAATGTGTTTAAATTCAGCAATCAACAAGAGAAAATTTCAGTACAAATGTACGCAGGTTTTACATGTATTAGTATCTGTGAATATTTGTGACAAACACATACAATCAAGTGTGACATATTTGCAGGAGCACCTAGAAATAATCTTGAAGAGGATTTCTTGATGACTCCAGTTTGTACAGCACTGGTCACGACATGACTTCATTAGTCACAAACATCAATTTACATCTTGCCGATCTTAAAGATTACTTTCATAAATAGGAAATTAAAGTTAACTCAGCTAAAACTCAAGCCATGATTTTCACTCGTAAAAGAGCTAGTCAACGTTTTCCAACTAATTATATATTGTGTGACGGTATACCTGTAGTATGGGCATCTACCTTAAAATATCTTAGTTTGACTTTGGACTAGGGCTTAACGTTTAAATCGAACACTACTGAGCAAATTTCGAAAGCAAATAACTTAATTAAATGTCTATACCCTTTGATCTGCAGGAAATCTTCGCTTAATATTTGAAAAGAAGTTGCTCATCTACAAAATGATTTTCTTGCCTACATAGCTGTATGCATGTCCAGTCTGGGCGGGGTTTGCCAGGTGTCACCTCAAGAGATTGCAAATTACTCAAAATAAAATTTTGAAAATGATCCTCAATTTGCCTTTTCATCATAGTACCATTTCTGTTCATGAAACAGCTGAAATTGTTTTTCTAGATGAATTGATATCTAAGTACACAACGAAGTTCTACCAAAATTGTAAATTTTCAGATAATTCTCTGATTAAAGCCTTAGTTAAGTAATCTTGTTGTAACTAGTTTTTAAGTTTTATTTAAAATCTTTTGTGTGGTTTTGCATATTTTTTCCACCACTAAACTAAAATTATAAACTAAAATTATATTCTTCTCATATTGTTTGTTGCACTGTGTTAGTTTTTGGAGTTGCATAGTCTTAGTACTGAACTTCCAGCTATGGTTTATTAGCCTAAATCTTGTATATTTTGTAAAAATTTGGCAAATAAATGAATTGAATTGAATTGAATTGAAGAGGATTCTTTTACTTAAACTTAGATGAGCTGATGAAGTATTAAAATCTCATTTCATAGCTCCTTGGAAATCAAACAAAAACGATTTGATTTGCATTGATAAGCAATTTTTTATAAGTGAATTTTTAATTCATATGCATATTTATAAATTTCCATTTTCAGTGAGTAAAATTTAATCATTGACGTTTTAACGAAAGAGAAAAAACATTATGTTGGCTCAACTCAAAACGGAAGTGATATTTTTACAATGTTCGAAATGTCGTTCATTTGCAATTTGTTTGTAAATTTTTTTGATGAATATTTCTAGTTTTTGAACATAGTATATAATTTAAAAGTATATGGGTTTTGTCAAATGAACTTCAATTTAAAAAATAAAAAACTTACTAAAAATATTTTGAAACGATAAAAAAAAATATTTAGTTCCAGAACTAATTTTTGGCTACGCCGCTCCAATTCTTTTTGAAATCAGGTGACATTTTTACATAAGATTACTTGGTTTTTCTATTAATTTTTTATAAATCTGTCCTGTAATGTTTGCTGACTGCACTTGTCGATACTGCCAATATACATATAAGTATTACATATTTGGTTGTGCTATAATTTGTGAGTAGAGTAGACATATGAATATGTATATACATAAACGTAATACAAATTTCAGTGAACATATTTTTCATTTCATCATCACTCATGAATGCATGAGATTAATCACACTATGGTACACAACATTTATCAATTTATTACATTTTAATTAAAGTACATTTTTTACATTTAGTTTGAGGTGATGTTTAATATAATATTTGTATGAGATAAATAAAACAAATATATATACAATTTGTATGCATGCGAAATTTACACATCTACCTATAATTGCGTTGCACTTTTTTTTTTCAAGTTGAAAAATATGTTACATTCTTAATTCATTTGTATTTTAATTATCATAGGGTGATAATGAAATTTTTTAAATTAATTACTTTAATACGCAAAATGCTTGTAAATATACAATAATGGAGAAGAGAGTGTAATTTCATTTGCATCTAATTAATTACTTTAATACGCAAAGTGCTTGTAAATATACAATAATGGAGAAGAGTGTGTAATTTCATTTGTATCTAATTAAGGTTGCTATGCTTTTACGGATGTAATTAAAAAAGCCGCTAAGTTTTTACGGTTCTTATTTGAGTGATTTTTAAATGTTTCAAAGTATGTAGAAGAAGAATAGAAGAATGATACCTAATTTAACGCATTGGAATTTATTTTTGTTTCGTCATTAACTGCACAGCGTTTAGCATAGCCTGCTAAAATCACAAAGCAATCCATTTGATTTAATTTAAAACTCCAAAATAATTGCTTTCAATCTCACAATTTCTTAATTTCTCGTTTATTACGAACTCCGTCCCTCCAACTTTCAATTGAAACATTAAGCTCTCTTTTTTTTCTAAACATGCATGTATGGCCGCAACTTAGAAGAAGACTTGATGAAGCCAACACAAGGCTTTTCGTGTCATAAATTAAATTGCAAACATGAAAGTACAACAAGTATTTACGTACACATAGAAACTAAGTTGCTATTGTAAATTGTATGCTGCTGTTGTTGGGAAGAATACAATGTAGAAATTGTTTGAAGTCTTTCAAATGATTTTATTTGATTTTTATGATTTGTGTCTTTTTGATAGACGCACGTACCACACCACAAGTCGGCAGCAGTAGCGGTTGCGGTTATGGTCACGTTTGCGACGTTTGTGTGCCAGTGCCAGTGGCAGAGCAACGCAAATTATGACTTCAACTGTTGTGGTTTCTGGTTTGTGACTGGCGTGGTCGTTGGTGTTGCGCGTTTAATAGATATTTGCACATAAGAAAAATTAAATATCAAGCAGAAATCAAAGGCGTGCCTTTTTCAATTCAAATTTAAAAATTTCCATTATTTATTACGATGTTTGGGGCGTTAATAAAGTTGTCTGTACGCACATACGCATACACATATTTATTGGCATTCATTTGAAAATGAGGCACACAAAGACAATTGTAATGTGCGAGTATTTATGGGTTTTATTGGTAATGCTACTCACATAGCCAATAAAGAATTTGTTATATCTGGTAGTAATATGCATGAAATGTTGTACCAAAGAGTACTTTAATATTTATCAATGTTAGTAAATTGAGTTATGCGTTTGATTAAAAGTGCTACACCTAGTTACTATACCTCATTTAGCGGTGGTTTATTCCAAACGAAAGTAAGGGGGAAGGGGGTTTTGGAGTTGTGAGCAATTTAATTAATACAAAAGTGATTTTAACTTTTTTTTTTTTAATTCGCAAATTAGAAATTTATGATGCATTCCATCTCGATTCAACCGACCCTTCCGGGGCATAATTTTATTTTTCAATTGAACTCATATATGTTGCTCCTTAGTCAAAATGATGAGACACGTGTTTTTTTGTTTGCCCCAAAAAAAAAAATTTTCTGCCATCTATGACCAATTTTGTTTCTTAGGTAAAAATCGAATTTTTGTCCATAACTTTTTCAAATCTTGACCGATTTAAATAATTTTCACACTCAAGTTTGTAAATTTTTAGCAATGAAAAAAAAAAATTCAAATTTTGTTGAAATTTGATTTCTAGAAAAAGGGTTTTTGTTTTTCTTCGAAACTATTTTTACATAATCTAGATACATTATTCTTCAGTTTCACTTAATGGCTTTTAGATAAATATTTTTTTGATATTTTGCAAAAAACGCGAACTTTCGTTTTTAAATAAGTATCGTGTATGGAATATCCGTGCATGTATGCCTCTTAACTATGTTTCTGTCGTGGGATAATTTATTGTTAGATCAAGTTGAACGCTAGATTCACATTTGGAAATTTTTATTTATATTTGGCAAAGAGTGAATATGAATACATAGAACTTATTTTTTTAAAGTAAAATATAGTAGTGTTTTTAACGTTTCTAAAATCGCAACTTAACCAAATCATGCATGTTTTTTATTTAATAACTCTCCTCTTATGCGCATAAGTTCTTGTCGTTTATACTTGGTTATTACTTCACTTCTTTTAATTTTTTCACCTATGCATTTCTCGAATACCTTTGTGTGTCGGAACTTTTGTCCAGATCGATTTCTTATTAGTTCGAAACCCTTAAAAAAAAACACATTCCATGGCGCAGTCAATGTATTTATGAATGTTATGTAGAATATATACACGTAAACTTGATGGCAATGAAAACAGCCTTCTTGAGCACCATAGATTACACAGTTCTGCAACAAAAATGCTGTCTGGATATTTGCAACTGATTTCTATGTATTTACGTGTTCTGAAAACTTAAAAAATACTCAAAAAATTCCAGAACGTAAGGTTATTTACCAAAACGCAAAATTTTATTATAAAAAAGGTTTTTTGGGCTAACTTGTAGGCATTAATAATAGTTATAATTTTATTTTGATTACTGTTTTTAAATTTTTACCATAACAAACATAAACATGTTGTAACCTGAACGTGCGCGCTCCGATAGTGTAGAAAGTGGCGCGGTACAAATCTTGAGCATGGCGCTCGGACAACAATCTGGGTTTACCAAATTCCATTGCTTTTTGTGTCTATGGGATAGTAGAGACCGAACAAATCACTGGACCAAAAAGTGTTGGCCTCCGAGGGAGCTTAAAGTTGGCGAAAATAATGTCCTGCATGAATCTTTGGTGCCTCCTCATAAAGTTCTTCTACCACCGCTTCACATAAAGCTGTGATTGATGAAGCAATTTTTAAAGTCACTTCCAAGAAATGGAAATTGCTTTAAATACTTAACATCAAAGTTTCCAGGCCTCTCTGAGGCAAAGTTGAAGGAAGGTGTTTTTGTTGGACCAGATATTAGACGGCTTATGGCTGATCCACTATTCATCACAACCATGACGGATCCTTAAAGAGAAGGGTGGATTGCCTTTAAAGAGGACATAAAGAAATTTTTAGGCAATAACAAACAAATTGTCAAAATAAACTTTAGGAGACGTCAGTGAAGACCAAGGTTAACGATTTCACGAAGATATTACGGAGGTGGAAAAAAATACCAGGGAAGATGGAGCGTTTCAATGATGGCAGACTACTGTTGGACGCTTCAAAAAGACGATTGCGATGCTTCCCACAAGCGAAAATGTACCAAAAGGAGTCTCACTAAGAAAAATAAATGTGTTTAGTGCTTACTAATAAATGTATTTTACAAAAATAAATTAGTTTTGTTACGCAATTATAAAGAATTTTTTTTTATCTTTTATATTTTATTTTAAGATGATAACTTGTTTAACATTATTTGCGTATTCAGCACACCCAAAACATAAGAATTACACAAAAAGCCAAAATAGCTGTTAATTTTTTTTTTTTTTTTGCAGACTTGTGTTATCAATTAAGTGGAAGGTTGTTATTGTACGAGTTTTACAATATAATTAAGAAAAATAGAAGTTTATGTTAATTCTTAAAACACGTTATTTATTAAAAGTCGAATGTCATTGTGCAGTCCGCGTTTTTTGCAAATAAAAACTAGAACTTTTTTTTCATTGCTAAAAAAAAATTATTAACGATAACAATTAAATTGTTCAAAACGGTAATAAATAGTGCAAAAGATTATTTTAATCGATCAAGATTTGAAGAAGTTATGGTTCGCGGGAATAACTCAAAAAATCGATTTTTACCTAAGAAACAAAAATGGTCATAGATGGCAGTAACAATTTTTTTTGGGGCAAACAAAAATACACGTGTCATCATGTGCCGGAAGAGTCGGTTGAATCGAGATGGAATTTTTATGTTTTTAAATAAATCATAATGAAATTATGTTACGAATCGTCAAAGAAGTGGCGCATTTTATTATAAAAGTACCAAATACATGTTAACATATTTTTGTACAAATTGGTGAAAAAAATCAACGATTTTTTTAGATTTTTGCAAACTACCATAAATTACTTAGCTTGTGATGCACTACCCCAAAAAACGCTCATTAAAAAATTTCGCTCTAAAAATTCGATAAAAATCTAAACAACTACTTTTGTTCTATGTCAATGGTCCACTATTTGGCCTTACACCGCAATCACGATTAGTATGACACTAGTTGACAGGTGTTATGACTCAACAATATACAGGTAGTCATACAAAGCAATAGATTTGCACTTTATGTAGCCAAGCAGACGCTGATACAAGCACGTATGCACGTATGTACATATGTCTATATGTAGCGCGTTAGTTTGCCATTGCCATTGCTGGTAGGTAACCAGCTTTGAAAACGCTTCGAAATTTATTTGCATTTCATTTCTCACAAAGTGAGTAATGTTCAATTGACAATTGTCAATTGTTTGCTTCGGTGTGTCCAATTTGGTCAACCAGAACAGCTGTCCCCAAGCAAATACCGTCCGACAAAAACGAATTGCAGCTAGAGAAACGTTTTCATTATGTCTTTGCATTTTGCTTCGTCTATTTGTTTATGCTTATTGATGAGTTTGCTTCTTCTTCTTTTTTTTTGTGCTCAACATGTCAACAGGTGCGCAATTTGTATTTGTTTGAAACTTTAATATCAATACAAAATTTTCAGTTCTCAGACCTTAACGTTTACTGGCGGTGAATTCTTTACATTCTCAAGTTAAATCACGTGTTTGTAGGAAAAACTTCACTTTAAAAAAATCGGTAAAAATGCTTAAATGAACCATTTCCGTGTACTTTAATTAAAAATGTTGTATTTGAAATATGACACTTTTCCAGTAAACACCTGATATGCTGTGCCAAGTGCTTCGATTTAAACAGGTGGAAATTTCGTTGCATTATTTGGCCAATTGGTTTCTAAGTGCACCACAAAAAATAATTCGTTATCTAGGTTCTTCTATACTTTTTTGCGTGACTAATCATAATATTATTCAAATATATTTTTGGTAATGCTAACAAAAATGGTGGTAGCCTTCTTGAATAAACTTGGCATTGAAATGAAAGCGGCACAAATTTGTTAAGGAAATCGAAATTAACTAAGACAAATTTTTGGAATTGTTAGAAAGTTTTTTTTATGTCGTAAATAGTTCTGTGTCATGAGTTTACAAGAATGTTGCATTTGAATGACATCGAAACATCAAATAACAACGCTGGCTTCTATAATTTTTAAATAAAAAATATGAAAACACATGCGCACCAAAGACAACATGTATGAGTAGAAGTTGCAGTTATTCATATTTTAAATTGAGTTGAATAAGAAAGATTTTGTATATGTAATACATGATACGATCGTAAGATATTTTCATATGATTCGAAAATATGATCTCATCATGTGTTTATTTACTGTCAATAAAAATTGGTATTTTTAGAAGATATTGTCACAATAAATGACAGGCTTAAATAAAATTTAAATCTATATTGGGACATACTTTATTTGATCAACATTATTTGATCAAATCATATGATGAAATCATGTGATGTGATCATGTGATAAAAATTCATTTTTTTTTTCAGGTGACCTACACTGAATTTATACAACTTTTTACACTTAATTAAGGTTTTATAAATTAATAATTAAAAAATAAACACATTTCTTTCAAAGCAGAATAAACACGTGAGTTATTAATTTGATTTTTTTCATTTATCTTAATTGTAAAACTTTTCTTACATTCGATAAAAAATAAAACAGATTCGTCCTTGTAGTATAAAAATATATTATCCAATTTGCTCATGAAATGCATAAATATTTTGTATATTTGCGTTGTGCAGTTTGTGCCCAACTTATACAGAGTTGGGAAAGTCCGTTCTCTGCAAGAAACAGCTAGTAAAAGACGGAGTTTCTTTATAAAAAGTGCCGCAAGAAACACGCCAAGAATTGTAAGGGAGAGAGCTTGTGACGTCACGCATTTCGCGAGCTGTAAATTGTTTGCTGGCTCAAAACGCGTGCACTTGACGCCCAACTCTGTCCCAATTCTCAAAGATAGGCATCCGAAATAAATATGTTCATTTTGTATTTAATTGTTTTGAATAAATTTAATTTGTGAATTGTCGTCTTTTGTTTTCATTAGACTGATTTGATAGTTGTTATTGACAATAAAGGTATATCAAGAAAATCTAGCAGGGTTGCAATTTCTCTACTGCGGTTAGCTGTCAGATCTGCTTTGCATTTCTTTAGTGAAATCTTTAACACAAATATGCAGAGATAAACATTTATTTGAAGCTTATGCAGTTACAATAAAACTTTTAATCAGATACTTCTATGAAATTGCGTTTGTTATCACGCCATATCGGAAAAACTGCAAAGAAAAGAGTTACAAAGTGTTCAAGATACAAGTGAAATAATTGCAATGGAAAAATAAATTTTTTAAATAAATAAAATGAAAAGCGTTCAACTTTGACATTCGAGCAGAGTGACAAGCGTAGCACGACATAGTTGGCTGTATGCTCCTGCTCTGAAATTTCACGGCGATATGGCAGATAACGGTATGGCATGTTGCACGTTGACAGTAAAAAATGTTAAATGTTGCATTGCGAATTCGACATTGTTTTTGCTACTTCAATGGCAAAAGGAAGAAATACTTTTGTATGTAAAAAGTAGTGTACAATATGCAATTGTCAGTGTCAAGTGTTGCACACGGTTGACGTTTGACAAAAGGCTCTGTTGCATGTTTATACGCCAACGAGTGGCTTCGTCAGCGCCAAAAGCGCTCGTTTACTCTTTTCCTACTTTTATTTATTTTTTGGTTCATTTTCGCTTTTTCAGGCGCACTTTTGTTGAAATGTTTTAATTTCGCTGATCGCTTCCGTTTGTTGTTGTTGGTGCATTTGAGCGGCGTGCGCTTTTTCCGGTATCGCTTGGCGCAATCTTCTTTTGGCTACGAAGCTTTATTGCCGTTATTTCTTGACATTTTTTTTTTGCAGTAGCATTTTTGTATTTTTATTTGCATGCTCGCACAATCACTTACTTTCGTGGGCGGATGTTTTTATACGCGATTGCACAACACAGTTGACACAAAATTTTTGCTATGCTTGTTGTTGTTGTTGTTGTGTTGCTTGCTTATTTTTACTGCTGATGTCAGGCTGTTGCTGTCAAATTGACATATATTTATCAAGTGTCATCCGCTGTTGGAGTGCCAGCGACTTTTGTCTATTTTTCCATTGGCATATCTCGACTTTTATAAATTTTTTTTGAGTGTGTTCTAAAAAAATTGGGGTTAACAAATTAATTTACCATTGCGTGCAGACGAACGTATTTACGTATTAAATTTGCTGAAATTATTCCGCAGCATTCCAACTTTGTATTGCATATCAAAATAAATTCATTTGTTTGATAATATCAATGCATGAATAATGAATAGTTGACTTTGCATTAATTTGCATTTTAACTCGAACAAATGAGTGCAGATAAGTTTTTTTTCAGCATTAAAAGTTTTAAAATGTAATGAATTGAAAGGCCTGGATACATACATATGTACGTACATGTTTATACATGTCTTGTTTTGGTTTGCATTTACATAAAAATCTGTTTGCTTTATGACAATAAAATTCATTAATTCGCACTTCGTCCAGTGCACATTTTCCCATGTCATTGTGCGCTTAATTAAGTTCGACTTTGCTGGTGCCTTTTATTTTTTCTTAGCCCACTTTAAACGCTCGCCATAATAACTATTACAAACAAAAATAAAAAAATGTTAAAAAAAAACCAAAAATGTTGACTTAATTAACACATTACAGCAATTAAACATAATTGAAAGTAATTAAATGCGATTTTTTTCTTATTGCAGCAAGATGACTTTATTTCAAAAAAATGTGTAAATATGTACCTACATGCGTTTGTTACTACTATTAAATCCATTGGTTGTGAGAATATGCAGTTGTTCGTTATTATTAAATTCAACCAAAGCGTTGAAATGCGGTTTTCTGCGGAGTTGGTATTAATTTTTGATGCGACTAAATACTGTAAAATTAAATAATTGATAGAATAATTATCGATTGATATGAAACCGGTGGTTTAAAAAACTGAAAAAAAGTATTGCCATTACAATTTTTATATTTTATACTGTCGATAGTGGTAGTAATATAGCGTTTTTCTCTTAATATATTTCTTTATCGGTGATAATGAATCATCCCACCCGTATGTCGCTATTATTTTATCCTGCTATATTTGTTGTTATCTTTTGAACTATCATCACAATGATCGCAAAATTTTTTTTTTATCGGAGGCGTTATCGATATCATAACACTATCGAAAGGGCCAACGAAAAATAATGCTTTTATAAATGAAATATCTTCATATTGCAATAAGTCAAAATTTAAGCTTTTCTCCTTCCGCATTACCCATGATTCACAATAGCTTCAACGGTATCTCCAATCTTTCCAAGAAGAATCCAAAAATCAATAAACCCTTCTATGGAGTATTAAAATCATTTACAGCGTTTAACTAAAAAAAAAAAATATTGCAAACAAAGTTTATCATAAACATTTAACCTTTCCATGGTTTCAACGAAAAGCGTGGCAATTAATACATAAATAATTACCGCAAATTTACCAATCGACTACCGCCGACCGACTATTCCAACGACCATCTCTTGCTTTAGCTTTAACGGCGGCACTCACTTTAAGTGGCTGGCGGAGCTAATTTGTTGCGCCCATTTCCGCGTCTTGTGCGGTCTGTTCACAGGAACGGTGTTTAATTTTGAAGTTCTTGTTCTCGCTTCAGCCATCTGGCGCTGGACGCGGTCACTCACGCCTCCTTTGTTTGTGCGACACCTAGTTTTTTATTTTTTTATTGAATCAATGTTAAAAGTTTTGCGGTTAACTGCTGGGTTAACTGCGAGCTGCAATTAACAGCGACACCAATGAAGAAAATAAAAACGAAACTGCAACAGATTTTTCGAATTGGATTGTTGGAGTAAATATGAAACATACATACACAGGAGTGCGGTGGTCCAATTCAATAAAGCGATAATTTAGTGGATTTTTATATCTGATTGTCTCAAAAAGGGTTAAAAGATACTTATATTACCACAAATTTCTGTTGTAGCTCCAACGACAAATCGCAAAAGGTTTGGTGTACATAATAGGTATATAAAATACACTCTGTTCACAAATTATAGCACAAACACATATTGGCACATTTGGAAAATTTATTTATTCTCGAGTTCTTTAAAATTATTTTTCATTTAATACATCGTTAAATTTCTCGACCAGCTTATCTGCAGAGTATAGTCGGACGAATGCATGCCTACTGATTGGAATCTAGGTGTACTTTGCCCAGCCCACAAGAAGGGTGATACTGCAATTCTCGCCAACTATCGTGGTATCAGCCTTCTTAACATCGCATATAAGATTCTGTCGAGCGTATTGTGTGAGAAACTAAAGCCCACCGTCGATGAACTGATTGGACCCTAACAGTGTGGCCTTAGACCTGGTAAATCTACTATCGACCAGATATTCACAGTCCGCCAGATCTTGGAAAAGACCCAAGAAAAAAGAATCGACACGCACCACCTTTTTGTCGACTTCAAAGCCGCTTTCGACAACACAAAAAAAAGTTGCCTTTGTGACGCGATGTCTGAATTTGGTATCCCCGCAAAACTTATACGGCTATGTAAAATGATGTTGAGCAACACCACCAGCTCCGTCAGGATTGGGAAGAACCTCTCCTAGCCGACAGTTATAACTTTGAAAAAGTAGAAGACTTCGTTTACCTAAGTACCAGCATTAACAACAATAATAATTTCAGCCCCGAAATCTAAAGGAGGATCACTCTTGCCAACAAGTGCTACTTCGGACTGAGTAGGCAACTGAGCAGTAAAGTCCTCTCCCGACGGACAAAAATTACGCTCTATAAGTCTCTCATTATGCCCGTCCTGATGTATGGCGCAGAAGCATGGACGATGAAGATATCTGATGAGAAGGCTCTGGCTCTGGGAGTGTTCGAGAGAAAGATTCTCCGAAAGATTTATGGACCTTTACGCCTTTGCGATGGCGAATACCTTAGAAGATGAAACGCTGAGCTGTACGAGCTTTACAACAACATAGATATACTGCAGCGAATTAAGATCCAGCGGCTACGCAGGCTTGGTCATGTCATTCGAAAGTATTCGACGCGGTACCCGCCGCTGGTAGACCAGGCGGATAGGGACTTAAATAGGTACGCTTGGTATTTCCAACTGGCACCAGTTAGTGAAAGATAGAAATAACTGGCGTGCTATGCTAAGCTCGGCCAAAATCGCATAGGCGGTTATGGAGCCAATGAATGAAAAGAAAGAATTCTCTAATAAACAAAATTAAAAATATTAATTTTTAGCTTTATAAAAAATGTAGAAAACTTTTATCAAAATTTCATCAAAAGTTTGAACTTTAAAAAAATTTTTTAGAAATGTTTGAGCTATTTAGATATGTGGAGCGTTTAATAATAAAGTGCAAGTTTCTAGTGGCTAAGAATAACAAGTTTTTCACTGAGGCTCTTTTGCAATTCCTTCCGTATTAAAAATAATCGCGGTTTTGCTATGTACAGAAGATAATGTTAGTAAAAATATTGTCAAAAATCAGTGATAACTTGTAGACAATTAAAATTCGCACTTTCTTAGACTAAAATTGAATGAGACAATAAACTACATACTCAAAAAAATTTTTAAAATTTTTCTTAATTTCGAAGTTTTAATATAACTTTGTTAAATCATTGTACATTTCGTAAATAATTTTTAAATGTGTGTTGATGATTTTTCTTTGAGGAGGAACCGTATTTTACTTGAAAAATAATTTTAATTAATAAGAAAAAATAATAAAAAGCCCCAAAACTCTCAATATGTAATAGTGCTATAATTTGTGCACAGAGTATATCTGGTACCCATATGTACATGCATGTATACATACAAACATATGTACATAGTACTCAAGCAGCGCATTGCAATTAATTTGCATTAGCAACAGCTGGCGAATGTAAAACAAAGCAATCTTTTTCTTCATTTTTTCTTTAGCCAACTTCGAACAGCACGAAACGACCTTGATGCACACATACATATCTATAAGCTAAATGCGCTATTCTGTATGAATGTTTACAGTATGTTTTCGTGCAAATTGAAAACCGTTAACACTTTTGCGCTATAAAAAGCAGCAGCAACAATTGGTTGCTGCCAAAAAGTTAAGCAAAATGGGATTTTTCTTCCAAATGCTGATAAATGTTGAATTAATGGCGGCACAAAGTTGATTGCCCAGTGGTTATAGTTAATTGAAAAATTACAACAATAATAAACACCATAAAATATAAATATGAAACATATCGCCGCCTTTTGGCTCGTGAGTCACGAAAGCAGACAATTTTCAAAAAAAAAAAAAACGCTCCTTGTTTGTTGGCAAGCGTTGCTCTTTGCAATAGTTTCAAGTAGTTGCAGCGTGAAATCGGGCAGCGGTTTAACAAACTTTAATTTAAATTTAAAAGGCAGCCGCGGTAAGTAAATGGTACGATGACGGTTTGGGAGTTACAGACGCCATATGTATGGCAAAGAAGCTCTCCCCTCTGCTTATAACAGGCCTTTCTCAAAAAAACACTTACGGTAAAAAAAGTCGAGGAAAATATGAAGTTTGGTTTGGCAACAAATTGGATCTTTTTTTTTTAAGAAGTGAAGGTCAAAATATCACACACAGTGCGCTCTTTTTGAAACAATTTTAAGAAAATGTTGCATATTTTTTGCTAATAAATATTTGGTTTGGGTTTATAAAATGTTCAACAAGGGTTTTTTTTTTTGCTAGAGAAACGGCAACTCTACCTACGATACCAACATAAGTGTAGAGCGAACTAAAAAAAAACAACAACAATTTGAAGCTCTAAAATATTTCCTTTCTGTTTTTATATTCAAAATCTTCAGCATAACAACGAACTGACAGCTTTTCCAGCCGGGTCTAATCACCAACGTGTATTTGTCGCTGCGAGCAACATTTTGCGTACAAAATCAACGAACGAAAAAAAAAAAACAGCTCGTTGCCAAAAGCACTGAAACAGAGTATTTCAACGCAAACATACGCGGCATATGCATCAATGCACGTATCGGGACATGTCAACGGAAGCAGTGGCAATGCCAATATTGTTGAAACTCAGAGCAGTACCAACAGCAGTAGCAGCGGCGGCGACAGCATTTGGCAACGTTTTGGCCATTGCGCATACTAAAACATGCAAAATTCAATTAACAATTGTCATCGCCGCCAACATTTGCAGTGCTCGCTCACCCCCCCCCCCCCTCGCACAGGCGCCAATACACACGCTCAAACGCAGACACCCACACATGCGCACGACTCCTTTAAATGTTATAAACCTACTTTCGAACGCGCCAGATTGGCCTATTATGACCGTTGGCTAATAATTTCGTATCGCAGGCCAGTGCGAAATCAACTTAGTACAATATTGGTCAGAGACGACTACTGCAAGCCTATGCCCCTGTATGCGTACAGCAGCACAACAACACCACAATTATAGACAACGACAATAACAAAACTTGATGCTCCCAAAACTATTTGATGTACTTGAGTGAGCGAATGTTTACATACGAGTACCAGCAACAAGGCGATAATTCAACATTAAGTAAGCGCTTGACTGTTGCATTGCTGCGTTGCTGTTAATGTGCAGTTAATATTCGGTCACCGAATTGTGATGGCAACAATAACAAAACTAACAGTCGTACATGCACTAATCAACACTGCAACAACCTGAACACCCGCCCACCCTAATCAATGGGCATTTGCTAGTCAGCATTTGTGTGCTAGGCAACATTAAATAAATACGAGGCAAGTCATGCGACCAATTCATTTGTCCAATTCAAATAATGTGATGTATCTATTTGCTACACAAAGTACATATGTATGCATGTTAAAGTATTTGATTTGATGTACACTTTAATATCAACATACGAGATATTTGAAAAAAAAAATGCCATTTAATTATAATATTTAAATAATTTGCAGTTATGCAGCTAACAGTGTTGCTCTGGCAATTTGTTTTAAATTTCTATTGGCGCTTAAAGCTTAGTGTACAGCTCTAAAGAAATCGAAAAATGCATATAAAATGACACTCAAGAATTAAAAAGTAATTTTCTTCTATAAAAATTAAATCAGTCTGAAGCTATCAAGAGAAAAATGCTCGTATATTTTACTCTTCAAGAAAAGTTACTGCAACAGTAAAGTGCTTTTTAGGAAATAATTAAAACTTTTTCTTGGGAGCTGTATTCAAGCTCTAAGAAGATTTAAGAGTGGCAGCAAAAAGAGATTAAAAAAACTAAAAAAAAAGAGAAACGTGGATATCACAAAGCAAGTGTTGATTTGCTAATACTTCTTTTTTATTGATGTTAGTAATCATTTAAGCAATAAATTTCTGTGCACATGTTTTTGTGTGATCTTATCGCTGTCCTTGGTGCCCTGTTTTTGTAACCCGTCTGTTCAGTTTTTCAACGCAACTCTAATAAAAGTTAAACTTAGGTTAATAGCTATTTAAAAAAATTCCCGGTATTTATTAATTGTATATCTACCCTGAAATAATATTGAAAATAAAGCATTTATACTTCGAACTACTCCTTAAACCAAAACAAAATTTTATTTTTGTACTAGTGATAGTTGTAGCAACTAAGTTAATTAAAGACTTGCAACTTATTATACTAAAATTTATTGCACAAAAAATTTAAAATTTGGTCTGAAATTTTTTAAAATATATAAATATAAAATTACAAAAAAATATGTAATATTTGCTGTTGAATTAACATGTTTTGTGTAACTTTTTTATTTCAATCAGAATCTGCGACTATTGGCAACCCCTAACAATAGCGTCGCTGAGATCAATAAGCTGATTATGTTTGTAAACAAATTTAATTAAATCAATCCACACTATAAAACAGAAGGAATGCAATGTGTGAATGAGTTAACAATTGGTTCAATGTATTATGCTTAATTCTTTGGTATTTATATTTAAGGGGAAAGAAACAAACTGCCACAGCACACCCAAAAATCATTGGTACAGACATTGTTCAATTTAATTAAAATTTAAATGTTTGTAATAAATATGTAAGTATTTAACTAACAACTTTTACAGCTGTTTCAACTGATTATGGAATCGAAATGAATACGATTCGAAATCGACTTCGAATGTTTAGATCCGACTCGGAATTAAGAACACCATTATGAAAACGAGTCGGAATGGCATCGGTTTTACTTTTCATTCCGAATCAAAATGCAGAACAGGCCCGATTGTTTTATTTTGATTTTCAATAATTTCATTTCATACTTTCTCCTCTTATCCCACGGTCCTCATTCATCAAAAATTATTCAAATTCTCCGAGCTTTTCACTTCGGGGTATAGAATCAACTGTAATACCTCACCTCCTCGGCAAATACCCACACACAAAATTTCCACAAATATTTTGCAATGTGTTCAATGTGACAACTGTTATTATACATACACATTTAAATGTACAATATTTGTGTGTAATGTACAAATTTAGTTGATGAAATTTTGTGCAAATATGTATGTGGACTCAATATTGGCGACCACAATGTGACGACTATGCATTGTATTGTTTTGCACGTACAAATAATTTCCTATATACATATGTACATATGCAGTGCACACTCTGTTCACAAATTATAGCATAACCAAATTTAGTTTATTTCTTATTGTTTGGCCATATATGTAACTATTTATTTTTAAATATTTTTGAGCTTGAGGCCGATCGGTTTATTAGGAAAATTATTAGGAACAAACTACAATACTCAAAGCAGTAGAAGTTATTTCGGAAATCACCGCATTTCCATTGAAGTAAGTTGTGAAGGAAAAGCAGGAAAAATAACACAGCGTAAGCTTAGTTGAGTGCGTTTAGTTGTTGGCTTAAGTATTGCGCATGTTGTAGCGGGTTCGACTCCCGCAGAAGCGAAGAAGAAAGAAGTCTGATGAGGAAATATAGTGATTTCCGAAATAGTACTATAACTTCTACCGCTTGGAGTATTGTTGTTTTTTCCTAATAATTTTCTCAAAAAACCGAACGGCCTTAAGTTCAAAAATATTTAAAAACAAATTTATTTTTATTCTAATTTAATAAAATAATTTTTCAAGCAAAATATGGGTCATTCTGTAAAAAATCTATAAACATACATTTATTAAACTTTTTACAAAAGATTAAATTAAATAAATAAAAAAATTGTGAAATTTTTTCGAGTGTGCAGTTTTTGGCTCACCACTGATTTTTTACAATTTTTTTACAGTTTCTTGTATACATCGCAAAACCGCGGAAGTAATTGCGAAAGGGCGTCAATAAAAAAAAATGGTCAAAAATCAGAGGTCATTCGTAGCCTCTAAAAACTTACACTTGTTTATACTAAAATTAAATGAACTACTTATCTGCCTACCCGAAAAAATTATAAATTTTTTTTTAAAAAGTTGGAAATTTGGATAAATTTTTTATATAATTAAAAAAAATATTTTTGATGGCGTTTGTTAAAAAATTAACGATGTTTTAATTGAAAAATAATTTGTAATTATAGGAGTATAAATAAATTGACTAAATTTTTAAATATGCCTTTGTGCAATAATTTGTGAACAGAGTGTATTTTATATACATACATACATACACGCACATATATTTTAATGAATGCTCGTATGGTAGTAATATATTCTATGGATTACCAATATGCGCTATCGTTTTTGCTAATGTTTTGCACACATTGAGGTTGAAATTGAATTGCACAATTAAATTTGGAGTAGCCATTAAATTTAAAATATTCAGTTAAAATATTTTAGTCATTGCTCAAGTAAGTGGTTCTTAAAATTCTGCTTTGTAAGGAGGTTTAAATGCTACTATATATTCATATGTATGTATGCAGGAGTATATTACCAACACTGCAAGTTTATTTTATTTCAAGTTTCCTAGTTATGCCTCCTACTCCTATTTATTCTCGATTATTTCTATTCGTAAAGCCTGTTGAAACTTTATTATATTTGCTTGCATTTTCATTTAGAAACCATATATTATTACTCTATCCGTATTGAATTTTGCTTTATACATAAATGTTTTTATTTGCACTTTATATATTAAATAAATAACCAAAAATACAAATCACACTTTTATGGTTAGTTATCGTGCTTATATATCCATCTTATTTCCCAATTACTTTTATTTCCTTTATTATCCAAACGCTACGCTTATTAACATATTCGGTTGGCAGCAGTTTTATCAGCTAATCAAAAGTTTATTGACCAACAGACAGCTTTTGGTTGTTATTGAATGTCGCCAGCCAGTTTACGAGCATATGTACACACGGACTTATGTTAATTTGTTTTTGGATCTACGAGTATGTTCGCACGACTTTAGATGTGCGTGTGATCATGAGTTTAACATAAAGAGGCACAAACATACATACATATGTAAGCTTGCATGTCTTAACATAAAAAAAATCACATTATTTCAAAAATGAGATACCCCAACTGATCTACAAACATCAAATGGCAATATTCATAGAATAATGAGAAAAAATCAAACATTTGCAAAAGCTGTCGACACGACTGTTAGATATATAAAACAAAAAAAACCGAGGCACTTTTGACACATTTAGATTAGTTGTGAGATAAAGTGAATTTGTTGACATTTAAAATTTTTTTAGATACATAAGCGTGAATTTAAATTAAATTGTATATCCGTACAACTATATATCGTCTCTATGCTAAATTTAAATGCCTCTATTGTGTAGCCATTGATCTGATATTTGTGCGAGAAAACTTGCTATTCATATAAGCAAATGAGTTGAGAAAAAAATAGCAGACACCATTCATTTCAACAAATGCTGTGAACTAGTATAACACACCTTAAGTTTTTCAACTGAAGGCAGCTGTTCGACTTGCAACATCTAGTTTGATTTCAATCATTAATTGCAATATGTGAAATTATAAATAATAGTTACTACAATAAAATTACTTGGAATGGAAGAATAATAAATAGTAAAATGTGGGCAAAACAATTCAAATAATTAGTATATAATTATATGTAAATAGTGAATTGATTCTATAAATACTTTTCAAGGCTAATTCTTCAAGTTCGTATACAATTTTCAAACAACTTTAATAGTTAACATTATTTGCTTTCTAATTAAGTAACTGAAATGGGGATGCAAGGGAATATTAAATCAATTGGTAGCTAGGGCTGTGCGATTAATTAGTTAACTGAATTTGTTATTAATAATAGAGTAAAATACTTAATTTTTCGAATTATTGTATTAATATCGATTAAAAATATCTAAACTATTCGAAAAATTTGCTCATTCTTCAACTATTTTGTAAGGCTTTGGCTTTAAATAGGGACCCTTTCAACAAAATCCGTTCGATTATAGTTAGAATACAAAATTTCTTTTTTCAATAATTAAAATGATATGTTATATTTTCAAACTTATACACATTGTCAAAAATAAAACTGGATTTTCCAAAACAATCTTTCCTATGTTAAAACAAGCTAGAAAAATTAATAACCCATCGTTATTAATGAAGCAATTGTCTAACATTCTTCACAGATTGCTTGCTTTGCCACTCTTTCAAAGTCATCCATCTTGATTAGGAATTACGTACTCACATTATTGTGGTTTTTAAAACTTTCTATCTTCTTTTTTGCTATTTATTTTTGGTGTCTTTGCAAAGTGTTTCTAACTATTTTCTTATTTTTTGTGTGTTTTTTTTTCGTTTCACCGCAATTCTAATTGCAGCTATCAATTCTCCACACTCACACTAATGGATTTGCTTTATTTGTCGGCATTTAATGGCTTCCTGTGGTCATTTTTGTGTCGTCGCTGTTACATACATACTCGTTAATACTCACATACACACATACACACAAATATGCGTACAAGTTTGCAAGCAATTTGCCCCAATTTCTTTTAACTCGTATGCTTATGCGTTTGATTTTGTGTGTGCCTGTGCTAAATAAAAATTTAATTTTCTTTTGCCATAAAGACGACGAAAGTGTGCATTTTTGCCTATTAAATTGAGGCTTTGATGGAAGAGCTCGCTTGCACAAACCTTTGATATTTAAGTGAGTGTGTAGTTGTTTTATTTAAATATAATATTATTAGTGGTTTTGATGTGGTTGCTTTGCTGCCGTTTCCAGTTCTGTATATTCTGTCTACTTATGTTTGATTACTTGGTGGCTTTATTGAAATAAAAAATGTCGATTACTTTTATTCGCTAACTCATTTAGGATTATTAGTCTCGAAACTTTAAGAAAATTATGAAAATGAAATGGATAGGAATTGGCTGAATAAATGGTATACAAATTTTTAAATAACTCTGCTTCACACTTTCCCCAGCAAACACTGGCATTATTGAATTATTTAAATATTCTTCTATTAACAAAATTCTGACTCAACACTCAAAAGTTTCTAACTGTACTCCATCTAACGTTCATAAGAGTTAGTAACTGTTTTTTAAGCTGATTAAACACTAAAAGCCCAAACAAAGTTGCAACAACTGTGAGTTTTATGCCGCGTGACGCAAGATGTATAAAATAGAAGGCCGCCCAAATGGTCCATTAGCTGACTCATAATTCCAAATGGCTTTGAGCCTTTCGTAAAAAATTGCCCAGCTACATTGCATGTGTTGCACCTGAATGGAAGTTGTGGTTACGAGTAACACACGATGCAAGTTAGAGTACACATTGACGGGAAGTCTGAGAAAATTCTGGCGATGAATCATAATTAAAGAATGCTTTAGATATGTGAACTAGCTGCAGGCGTCTGGAATTATTTATTAGGCAGAAGCATAGGTAGGGAGTGAATATCAAGTGTGGTAAAGTCAGCAAAGAGATTCGAAATTATTGAATGCATTTTAAAATCAATTTTTGATGGAGCTTACATGTCACGAAGCTTTTATGTAATTTTTTATTTTTTTTTATTTTTTCAAATTTCAATTATAAATCAGCAGTCTTCTTAAATTATATTGTTTTACCTTTGTATACTTCCGCTCTTACAGTATTTATTTTTATATGTATATATTATAACTCTTACTAAGCCATGGAGCATTTGCAGATAGTAACGCTAATTCCGATTAACTACGCTACAGCTGTCATTTATGATAAATGAACAGTATATTTTTGTAAAACGTCTAAACATATAAAAAAGGAATATATGAAAACAAATACTACCGATGAACCTGCCATCTGTCTAGCAATTATGATTTTTGCTTGATTGAGTTTAATTTTAAATGAGTATCTCTAAGAAACGAGAACTAAACTTAGAATGATAAACAATTTAATATGATATTTTGAACTTCCTTATTTGACTTGAGCCACTTATTTTATAGAGAATTGTGTCAAGATGGTTTGTATGGTTTTCGGCAAAATTTTGGTTCTCATACATATGATTTGTTCATTCATACCGATTTATGACGATCCTGAAGTGAATATCTCCCTACCAGTTTCTATGCTTACAGTCTTCGAATTGAACGTCCTTAAGCGTGCACTAGTGATGGGCGAGTACGAGATGCTTTAGTTGTTTGTCTCGATTGTTCAAATATCTCGATGGTTCTCGATGTTTTCTCTCATAGACGAATTTGCGACGAATTGCCAGCTGCAAATAGTGATGCTTAAATTAGCTAACAATCGAAAAAATCGACGCAAACATATCGGACTCGCTCCTGGCCAGCGATCGTTAAAACATTTCGATGGTTCTCTCCCGCAGTCTTTGACAATGAATTGCCTGTCGCGATTAAAAAAATTAGATCAATTATAGTAATTATTGGTATTCAGTACGTTGAATGGAATGCTTCGTCTTGAGGTAGTCATGCAAGTTAATTGTATTTCCAAAATTACCATTTGATTGAGATTTTAAACCAGCGAGGCATTTTGAATTTTCGAGCAATATTTTTAACATAAAAATTTGTCTGTAATACGAGTATGTAAATATATTTAAAATAACGCTCGAAAATCTACACTTTCAATATTATCAATTTAAAAAAACCATCAATACACACCTGCAAGTGTATGAAAGCTATTCATTGAGTTGACACGACGTCGTTGATTGTACAGTCGGACAGGGAGTCCATTGTTGACTTGATTGTTTTTTTGCAACGGTGCCGATTCTCTCGATTGTTTAAACATCTCGGACTTGCCCATCACTAGATTGCCCACTAACAAACGCAGCGAAGAAAATGTGTTTTTTCACCCTTCAAATGTTTACCTTCACTGATGTAAAAGTGATGCTGATAATTAAGATTGACACCGTCGTTGATGGCCACTTTGTCTTTTGTGGCAAGGAAAGCATAAGAAGAACAACAAAAAGCCGTAACAACTTCAAAAGTATATGTATGTAATGTAGCAAAAATTGGCAGACAATAAAGCAGCAGTCAGTCAACAGTTAACAGTGAATAGTTAGCAGACGAGAGAGACAAGTGTCTCGCTACACATGTCAATACAGATCGATGGACAGACAACAAATGTGTATGCAGACAAATCAGCAGAAAGACAGACAAGAGTAAATACGACAGTTTGTCGAAGCAGACAGGCACGCAACGGTCTGAATAGACAGACGGAGTAAAAAAATTGTAAATAAAAAAACCGCTGAAGAACGAAAGTTGGCACTGAATTAGAGTTGTAGAGAGCAAACAAGATGTGACACAAGGGGGAAAGGCTACAAAAATAGTTTGGAGAACAGAAAAACGCTACAACAAATGTACACATCTACAAAATAAAAAGTAATAAATATAAAAAATACATTTTATAATAAATAAGTAGTATACAGCGCACAGTAAGTGGAAGGGGGGGCAGTACGCCAATCGCTCGACGTAGTGCTTCATTTGTTATTGCAACCTTGCGTGCACACTATATGCACATACATATGTATATAAATGGTAGCAGGATAACGTTGCACTGTGACGACGTTGACTTATGTGGCACATCAGTTAAGCGAAGGTTAAGCATATGCAAACAGCTGGCTGCTGAGTGCAACGAATAAACGGCGCTTCAAAGCTGGCTCTTAGCTGTGGCTGTGGGATATTGGTGGCTTTAGGAAAAGTGGGTTAAAAAGGCGTCGATGAAACGGCAAAAGCGATAGTGACGTCAGCGATGGTGCAGTGGCGAAAAGGATTAGGTATAAGAGCGCATGGAAGCGAATTCGATTAATTTATATTATTTTATTTTATCAACTATCAACTGAAGTCAGATGATATCCAATTTAAGCGCAGTGAAAGTTTAAATATAATTGTTGAATGGCGAAGAAGATTTTTCGCTTAATGGTTTTTTTTTTATTGAGATAGTTTAGAGGCATTCAATGAAAAAACGAGTTTTTTTTTGGATTTTCATGTAACTGGTATGTTATAGAAAAACTCATAAGATATAACAGAACTACCGGAAATTAAAAAAAAAAATTTCAAAAGTTATACGAATTTAAAATTGTAAGGTGTCTCGCCATAAGCCACTTTGATATATGTATGTACATACAATCTTTCACATATATTTAAAAAAAAAAATTTAAAAGCGTGCAAACATGATTTTTCAGCAAATTTATTTTTTTTTATTAAAAAAGATGTGAAAAATTTTACTTTTTTTTATAAATCTCTGACTCTTACCTACTTTTTTTTTGCTCTATATTGCGTTTACATACATTTTAGTACGTGCTCTGCAACATATCCAAAATTCGCGCAAAAGTAGTTTTTGACCAATTGAAATAGTTTGGAATGCCGTTTTACTGAATATCAAGGCGAATTCATTCAAGGTGGTATATAGGTAATTTTTTTTTTTATTTTGCGGTGAAAATGTCAGAGAAACTTATAAAAACAAAAATAAACAAATGGTCGGAATTCCAAGTTTGGCACAAAAAGCAAACGTACTAAGGATTTATAGTAAAAATTTTGAATTGAATGGCTTTGTAATATTATGCAAACGCATGGAATTTCCTATCACGAATGTAAATAGAAATTAAAAATGTAAAGAAAATAGTAATTTTGGCACTTTTACCGCGCAACGCTAAGGTAGAACAAGCAACCAGTTGATGGGAATATACCACCTTCTATGAATTCGCCTTGATTGAATATACATACATACGTTCATTACAATTCGTTTTATTTCGCTTAATTTCACAATTCAAAAGTACAAGAAAAAAAATAATTTTTTTCGTCGCTTGCTTTAAATCATTGTTTACAATTCATTAGCGGCTATTAGTTGTTTGTAAAGTGCTTATTTAAACTTTGACGCTTTGAAGTCTGTGATGTTAAGTTTGAATTATAAGTAAATATTTGTGGCGATATATTCAAGAAAAAGTGCTAGTGACAAACAGTGCACGTGCATAAGGTGGCAACAAAGCTGAAGTGGCGGGGTTGTTAGCTTGCGGAACCAGTGAAAAAAGTACAAACACGCATACAAACACATATTCTAAGGGTCTTTAGTTTCAGAGGAGGTGTCATCACAAATACGTTACCTGAACTGTGTACAATATGAAATTAAAGATACGATATTGTCTTCTTGTTCAAGATGTGCGTGAAAAATGGGTGTATAAAAGAATATAAAAACCGTTTGAGTATTAAAGAAAAATTTTGTCGATTGAAATTATTGTCTCATTATTGGAAATGGTTTACGAAAAAGAGTCGTGAAATTTTTTTCTGGGTGGTCGAGACTAAAATTGCATATGTACATTGACTCGGAGGTTTTTGAATTTTTTCAATGCGAACACACAAAAGTATTTTATTTTATTTGCTTTTTTTAACTTGAAACACTCCCTCGCCAGACCTCGTTTCAACACTGCGGACATTTTGAAGGAGCAGCTATAATTTATCCATACCAATCAAGGGAGTACATATGTATAAAGAAGTGAAAAAAATAAAATTATATTATTTTTTAAGAAATGCCAAGATCAACGGCGGTTGACCGACGACACACCCAACTTGACGTGCTGGAGAGATTTACAAGTGTCAAGAAAATAAGTAGAAAAGCGCAATAATTCGCTTTGAAAGTACATACGTATATATATCTCGCGTAATAATAACAACAATAAATAAAATTAAGTGGCAGACTGCAGACTCAAAAAGGATGAAACAAAAGGAAACAAAGAAATGACAGAACTTTCGAACGAACATAAAAAGTAAAGAAGCGTAATGAGTTGAATGAATGGCCACCGGTGCGGTGTATTCGTAAACTGTAAGTGGCAAAATTGTGGCACACTGCACCACTTGAATATGAGGCTGCACACTACTGTGAAATGCCGTTTGACTCACTGACTTACTGACAGTTTAACTGTTGCACTCACTGACGGATTTGTTGAGTGGCGATGAGTGCTTACAAACATACTCTTCATAAGTAAGTAAGTAGTATAACGTCGTAATGCAAATAAATCTGAGTGTTTAACTGATTTACTTGTGCAGACTTCCGGAATGACCAAACGAGAGCTGAACTAAATTGTTAATTTATTTGCAGTTTTATTTTAAGACAGCGAAGAAGAAGGTAGCAGTACTTAAGGAAAATGAAAAAAGTAAAAAAAAAATATTGAATACAATTTTTATTGCCACTATATAGTAAATGTACTAACTAAGTATATGAATTTTATATTCAAATTAATAACTATATTATTGACGATCTCTTGTGATTAAATATAAAGCCCTTACAATGTTTTAATAATTGAACGACGCTTTTCAAGATCACCTCTTTTTGAATTTAATCTGAACAGATAAATTCGTCGGCTTGAATTGTGTACCTACAGGTCGGAAAACTTTTGCAATAAATTTAGAATAATTGACTTATTAGTTACTAATTAAACGTGAGATCGGTGTATAATATTAATAATAATTTTGAGCTTACACTATATAGCTCAGTATTCCGCCGAGCTTTTCCTACCATTTGAAGTGTGCGTCTTTATATTATACCACAAATGGAGGGATCTATAGTTTTTTGCCAACTCCGAACCACAGATGTATTTTATAAGAACCTTTTTTATGACAGAAATACGCTCGTAGATTTGCCATTGCCTGCAGAAGGGTGACTTGATTTAGATATAACTTACCCTGGCTGAGATTTGAAGCCCAAACTCAGCGGCATATCAAAATATAGCACGCTATTGCAGTACACACTCTGTTCACAAATTATAGCACAAACACATATTGACACATTTAGATAATTTAGTTTTCCTACAATTATTAAAATTATTTAAAAAGAAATGTAGAAAACATTTATCAAAATTTCATCAAAAATTCGTTCTTTTTAAAAGAAATTTTTTGGGGTATACAGATAGGTGGCTCATTCAATTTGAATAGCACAAAGTGCAAGTTTTTAGTGGCTAAGAGTTACCACTGAGTTTTGAAAATTTTTTTTACAATTTCTTCCATATAAAAAATAATCGCGTCTTTGCGCAGTATGAAAAAAAAATTGTCAAAAATCAGTGATCACTTTTAGACACTTGAAACGTGCACTTTCTCGGACTAGAATTTAGAATGTGTTAAACAATTTCATACTCAAAAAAATTCTAAATTTTTTTTGGAATTTCGAAATTTTTATGAAATTTGGTTAATTCATGCATTGTACATTTTTGTAAATAGTTTAAAAAGTGGGTGTTGATTGTTTTTTTTTCAGAGTGAACCATATACCTATTAAATGAAAATTAATTTGTATTAATTACAAGAAGAATTAAGTGCCCAAATCTGTCAATATGTGATTGTGCTATAACTTGGGAAGAGAACATTTTTGTTTCATTTGTGACAATAAAACATCGTCAGTATAAAACCAAATAACAATCAAACAGACCAAAAAAACAATTTTATTGTAGTAAACTGTTCATAAAATTTTGTAAGTTCAAATACTAGCGACTAGTAAATTTGTAAAGAAATAAAGAAAAGTAAACAAGAATAAAACAATTGTTGGTAATGGCTCAAGAACAAAGTAAACACACCTTTTCCATATTTTTTTTTTAAATAATAAAAATTAACAAATTTTAAGGCGTGTGGCGCCGGCTGTGTGTAAGCAAATGCCAATAAATGTAGAAAACTAATGCGACATGATTACATGATTACATGATGAATGTAGCTATGTACATATGTATGTAAATATGTAATAAAAGCAACACTCACAAAAAGTGTGACAACATCGTTAACGCCAGCAAACACAAGCGTGTACATAAATTACTTTTTGTTTGTAGTGGTAATGAAGGAGCGTGTGTGTGTGTACTTGCGCCTAACTAAGTGAAAAATCTCAGTTTTCGACAAGCGCTTTAAAATTTTAAATAGCGCCTACTTAACCACAACTCTGAACACGGGGCAACCGTGTGGGTGAAGACACTTCCAATTAGCCCAATTTTCCAACTACACAAGTAAAACACTATTTATGTATGTGCGTACCACACACACACACACACACATGTGAAGCACTTCATTTTCGCTTTTGCGCTTTTTTGATTTGAGATTTGTAATTTATTTCGAAATCAATGTTAATGCACGTAATTTCCGCTCGCGCCGGAATTATGTAGATGTTTGCAACAATGAGCTAAAAATGCTTACAACCCCAAAGCAAATGTACATCTGTATGTGGCAACTAGACGTGGCACATGTGAGTAGGCGCACAAACACCCATTTCCAATTTAAATTGTCTAAATTGCGCATTGTTAGAACGCAAATGATGGGCATTTTTCATTCGCTGAAGCGAGTAGTGACGTTAGGCCTATCATACTCGTAGCTGCAACACTGCATGCATGACGGCTAGTCGAAAAGTTTACATTGCTACGCCTTGGCATACATATTTGCACGCGTGGGAAAAGCGTTTACGCATTTTATGGGAATGCGCGTACGTACTCGTAGATAGACAGATGAAAGGGATGTATCTGTGCGCATGCATAACGTTTCTTACATTTTCTGCTGTAAGCCAAGTAACGCCTTTGCTAATAAATTATTTAAATGTCACACATTCGTTGTTATTTCATATAACTTTCAGGCGCAATGCAAAACAATGTGTACGCGTTTGAGTTAACTTTGTTAGCTAAAGTTGGAGTTGGCGCCATAACAAAAAATTCTTACAAAAAAAAAAACCACTAGCATATTGCCATCATCACACGAGGTTCGAGGTTAAGAAAAAAAAAATTAAAGCCATTTGCGTGGTGTCATTAGAGCAAAAACAAAGTGACACAATTGCGTACACGCGCCTCGAATTAACGCTCCTGCGCGCCTTACAGCGCTCCACACAGACCAAAAAACTCTTCGTTAAACTCGCTGAAAAGTGGCCGTTGTTTTTTTTTTTTGTTTTATAGCGTAATTTCATTTAATAAAAAATTAAAATAATATTAGCTTAGCTAAATGACAGCAAACAACTGTCGAGCAGTCGCTGTGGACTGTGCGTGTTACAATGCGCGCGCATGCGCACATATTGTTGCCGCCACCGTGGCACATGCGTACAATTTTAATATTGTTGCAACATTTGCTACAACTCAAGCCTAGTATTCGACTGTGATTTTGTAGATGGCGGCGTGCAAAATTATAGAGCAACATATAATCATTTATGTTAATAAGTGTTGTACTATATGTATTTTAATATTTTTGTAATGCGGCGTTCAAACAGCGCTTAATTGAGTCAATAAGTAAATTTAGTACACTCAAAATACTTGAAGACGATTTTCTAATTGCCTCAATTAAGGCTCTGTCTGTACGCCGCTTAAGATGATACAGAAAGTTTTAGAGAATAATCTAACTAACAGAAAACCCCCGGACGAATAAGCTTCCTATATGTAATGTCGGTATCAATTTCCCTTTCAGCCCTGTTATTACCGAAACTTTAATACATTTGAGGAAATGTCTACTTTACGCAAAGAATATTACTGTCGGCGATTTCAGCCAACCAGCACCGCAAAAAACCAAAGGCATAGCTATCGTTTACACTTGAAATGGTAGGTGCGTAGACGACGATGAGAATATAAGTTTTCCATTCAAAGATTTTGCTCGCATCTGAATTTTCCGCTCCGACAGACGAAGTGCCAACATTATTATAATTCTGGGATTAATCACAAATTTCTGTGATTTATAATCCATTATGATTTTAAGATAATCTATGCTTTGAGTAAAAATATCGTATATTTATATAAGAATGCAGAAACTTCAACTCTACCTATCCCATTTAAATATATTAAAAAAAATTGTTAATGGCAAATGACAAAAGTATAAGTATACGATTTTTTCTGTCATAGCCTACAATTGTCGAGTTAATATTGGCTCAATGTTCAAATGAGATAAATCAATGGAGTTGCCTAATAATAACAATGGATCACTACAGTAATGGGCCACCCAAATTTATTTATGTGTACACTAATAAATTACCATATAAAAAGACAAAAAACAAGGCGCCAAATAATAGAGAAATATGCGATAATGACATAATTGAGCACTGTCGAATAAAATGGCAATTCATGCCTTAACACCACAGAAGAAGGAAGAAAAAAATTCCTATAATACAGGAGAAGAATAATAACCAACACAAGTGATGAGAACAAAAGCGACAATACAAAGGAATCTACAAAGAAGTAAAAGAAGAAAAAAAAACGAAAAGTGTATAAGTAAAAGTATGAAAAGAATTGTGAAAGTGATGCAAGCAAATAAATATGAATAAAACATCAAGTTAAGGTGAATAGGCAAATAATGCAATTAAATACTAATCGGAGAACATAACAAAACATAATGAGTGTGTAGTTATGCAAAGAGCAATACAATGAGCGTTTGGAGGCACTAATTTATTATGAAAGTTATGGCAAATATGACAAAACACGCATGCCACACACGGTGGAAAACACCTTTAAATGTACAAAGGACATGAAAATGTGAGTGTGGGGTGGTAAAAAGACAAAAGCGGAGAAAATGAAATGTAAAAAAATAAAACAAAATACTTTGCTGCATTTTAACGCTTACAAAAAAATTAAATGTGTGGTAAATTGGTGTTATCATTTCTGCCTATTCTTAGAAAATTTCATGGCACGAATTAAATGAAGCATCGATATACATACGATGACTAGAAGCGTCGGCGACACAACCATAATATTTTTAGGTAATAAAATTGTGGCGAGAGGTAAAGCGGAAGTATCATAAAAAATAAGAGTTATTACAGAAAACTAGAGATATTAGTAGGGAAAAAAATATTAAGGACGAACATTTTAGGGGTAGTAACTACAAAGGTAGGGGAAAAAGAATGAATAGAAGACAGTTGTTGAAAAGGATAATCGATAAGGAAGAGCAATAAATTTTGAAGTTTTCGTAGAGAAAAATTAAGGTAAGGTGAAAAAGTGAATGAAAGTGAAAACATGTTGGAAGTAATAAATAAAAATGAAACAATTTTGTAAAAATGTGAAATTAGTAAACTGAAAAACTCGTTTTAAAAGTAAAAGTAAAAAATTCATTGAAGTAAAATTTGCATTGAATTTGTTTTACAGCTGCTTTTAGCTTTTTCCGTTATTATAATCAAATACGCACTTTATTTCATATTAGTTAGTATCCTAGGCTTTCTATAAAATTCGAATTTCCGCGTTATAAAGTGAAAAATTTCAGTTTATGTTTGTGTAGTCGTTTACTCAGGTAACGAAATATTTTGCTCTAATACATTTCGTTTCCTATATGCTTTATATACTTATTTTATATGCTTTCCTAAACAAGTCGATATAAAAAAATTATGACTGTTCGTTACTTAAAAAAAATATACTAACCAAAATTCCGTTTTTAGATTTTGATCAAGGCATGCAATTCAAAAAATACATATGTAATTGGACATTTCAGAAATTACTTAAGAAATCCCCAAAAGTCATAACACTTTTCAAGAACTTATTATTAAAAAAATTGTGATGCTTGAGCCACTCGAAGCTACTTGAAAACTCAATGCAATTTTTTGACTTCCGAAGCACATTCTTAGTTGTTGATTCTAATAAAAGAACATATACAAATCCACACATAAATATAAAATGTGTTGCAAAATTTTATTAGTAAAATTACAAAACATAATTACTGCACACTGATCTACATAAATATTTGAACAATAAAAAGAAAAACAAAGTGAATAATTTTTTTTACCTTACGAAACCAATTGAGTATCTTTTATGGCTCATTATAAAAATTTCCAACAATTGACCCACTTCAGCAACCAAATATCAAAAGTAGAAAACGGTGTTTAGAATCGCAAGAACAGCGCACGTACAAAATTAAAATTTTTATGGTCAGGCGGCGCGAATGGGTCTCAAATGAGTGGCGCGCGCGGTAGTTGCGTTAGATATTTGAAAATGAATGTCGTTGTGTGCACTTTTGGGGATTTGCAATTTTAATTTAGAACGAAATATCTTTTTATCACTTAAAAAGTTTTATATGAGCTAGCGTTAAATTATTGATCATTATTATTTATTGCCGAAATTTTAGAGATGTATACACTTAAGAAGAATTATAAATTGCGATTGAATTTAAGAATTGATTTGTTTTAATTTCTTACAATTTACTGCGGTCACTTTTTGTTTTGCAACGCTGAGTCTCAATTATTTAAACCAATTTAAAATGATTTGCGCTTTGCTATTTTAAGACACTATAATTAATACAGAAATAAATTTTTTAATAAAAATTTATTTTAAACGCGACTTTTAATTGCCATAAATTTTAACCATTTAAGCTAGAGACATCACCAGATGTTCTCAGTAAATCGTTGCATCATTATTAATTACATACTTTCGTCTCAATACAATTTAATAAAACTAAAAAAAAATGCATACTTGCAAGCCCACATTCAACTACCCGGCATTTAAGCTGTCAATTCAATACTTTCGTAATTATTGTATGTACTCGTATTTCGTTAATTCACTCCGCAAACTCACTGTCTTGGCAACACGTGCGCCATACTCAACAGTTGGTTGCCTACTGAAATGTTTCCCCGGAGTCATAACTGACGCAGCCACAATCGTTGGCCATGCCACTATTTGAATATAATATTTTGTGGCTGCTTGCACCGCCTGCGCCACAGCCAGACACCGGCTTCCACGATCGTATACCTACATACATACCTACATACATATGTATGTACGCTCGTGTTTATGTTGATCTCGTTACTTTGCGACTGTTGGCTGCGGCGTTTACCACATATGTACATATATTTGACTTTCTGCCTTTGTTTTGATCAACATTTGTATGTATGTAGTTCGATCGGTTTCTTTTTGCCTTTTTGTTTGTTGTTCTTTGAGCTCTTTGCTCGTCGTACCGCATGCTCATTCCTTCCAAGTCCATTGTTTATTTATGGATCCTCCAGCAATGCTTGTTTTTTATCGCAATTCAATACTTTCTTTCATTGGAATATAATCTTAGTCTGTTTTGCGTGGTAGATTTTGGAAAGTGATTTGGGGTATATGTGAAAGCACTCTACAATTAACTTTGAGTAACTTAGTTTCAGAATCAGATTATAAAGGCATGGCTACGAGTTCTAAGCATCTTTATGTCAAATCACACTTGTTGACCTTTGATCGAAAAAGTAGAAAATCACTCCTAAGCACCAATTTAAGGGATATCAGTTAGCATCGCAAGTTATAAGGCATTATGCAGGATTTGTAGGTTTAGAAGGTATATACCCATTTTTTGCTATCCTGAAATTCATCGCTAAGGAAATCATAAATACCTACACAGAGTTTTAGAATAAAAATTTAAATTTTTATTAATTTCCAACGACAAAAAGCTAACGGTAGCGCAATTACTCAACATTTCATATTTATTGTTTTGCTTAAGGCCTAAAATCGAGTCGTTTTTTTGGAAATAATTTGCAAAGGATGTACTAAATGGATTAAAGAATTTTTATTTTATTTTAAAGGTATTTGTTTAGAATTTAAAATTTGTGTATTGTATACCAAAAAAAAAAAAAAACATTGTCGCCTTGAAACGTCATTGACTCAATTGATGTTGAGCCATGTTTTCCTGAGACAGAATTTTTTTATAGGAAAATATGGACCACCAATCCTTTTTTGATAAATTGCTCTTAAAATACATGAAATATTACAGTGAAATATATTTTATTAACTTCACAGTTCAATTCATTTTATTTATTTTTTAGTGCAACAATAACATAAAACTCAAAATATATAATCATTTAAAAAGTGTTAAATTACTCAGAAATCCGAATAAAAATTATGGTAGGTTAATATCTACCAACATATTCTTCCAGATCTTTGAAATATAAAAATAATAATATAATTTTGGCGCTTACACTATATAGCTCAGTGTTTAGCCGAGCTTCTCCTACTATTTGTGGTGTGCGTCTTTATATTATATCACAAATGGAGGGACCTACAGTTTTGTGCCGACTCCGAACGGCAGATGTATTTAATGAGAAGCTTTTTCATGGCAGAAATACCCTCGAAGGTTTGCCATTGCCTGCCGAGGGGGGACCGCTATTAGAAAAAACTTTATCTATGATTAAGATTTTGCTTGCCCTGACTGAGATTCGAACCTCGAACTCACCGGCATATCCAATTATAGCACGCACCGCTACCAACTCGACCACAGTCAATAAAGAGGCATATATTAGATCTGTGCTAACATCTTAATTGCCACCAGCCCGAACCACAATTTGCTATTCCGCCAGTTGGGAAGCGTGCCAGAGATTTTTCGCTGAAGGTGGATACTAAAAAGGTATAGGTAAATAAACGAGTCCATATCATTCCCACAATGGGTAAAAAGGCCTACTCTGGAAAACATACCGCTTTTGGCCAGTCCAAGTCTATTTTGCATAAAAAAATTTTATTTCCGCGCACATTTAAATATAAATGGTTTACTTTCCATTTGGACTCATTTTTCATTGCAGGTCCCAACTATTCAGCTCCATTCTTAGGTGTTTTCATAGCTCACCTACATTTTCCTTGTTTTCTTGACAAATCCTCTGGCATTTTTCGACTTATCCTGCATTCTACCTAATATTTTCCCTCTAAGAACTTTGTTTACTGTTTTGTTCCTGGAGTAGGCGATATTATGTAAAAAATGTTTAATTAAATTACTTACATTTTGAATCCGCGAAGTTTTTCGCCTCTCAGGAAAAATAGTGAACAAATTCAACTAATCCGCCAACTATTTTTGCCCGAAATAAGTGTTGCCGATAAGGGGAAACAATGTTCGAAAGCGGAAATTTTTCGCCCGAAATTTATGATAAGCGAACAGTGAAAAGTGAATTATTTCAGGCGAAAACGAAACTCACAATAAGGGTGATTTTAAAAACTTTCAGGAAAAACTGGTCTGCCTCCTAACTTATCATTAACGACATTTGCGATTTCGATGTCTTTTTTTAAAGTAAGCATATTAAACTCGATTTGTACAACTTTGATGCTTTTAAATAGCCACAGGTATTGGGTCGCACTTACTTACGTAAGCTTTTTTCATATCCTCAGGACTTAAATTTTTACGCTTACGAGGAGCCATATCCTAAATTAATAAAATTTTGGTGGACTCTAAGGAAATTATGTTAACAGATAAAGAATTACAACTAATACTATCGTAGAATTCCATATTACCCTCAACACATGTTGGCGAAATAACTCAGTTTAATTCGGATATTAATTATGTTTTTTAACGATAAACATTTTAAATTAGAAAAACCATATTTATTTAACGCATACTATTTGTCAATTTAACCATTGCTAAACATTTTTTTATAAAAACACAAACTTTTCTTACCCACATATAATAATCAGCAATCACTATTATATAATATATGTATATTATTGCTCGAGCATTCTCCCTTACTAAATGCTAAAAACAAACTGAGGAAACTTGCTCGAATTGACGAGTAAATTGAGCGCAAATAACGGATGATTCAACGGCTGGAACTCCATATAATTGGATGGTTAATATTACCCGCGTAGTCCATATTACCCACATTTACTCTATAGATTAAAACAAATTAAAAAAAAACGCGATTTTCTGAAACCGCGAGTGTAGAGGACCCCCTTAAACAGGAAAAATCGATTTAATCTTGTACTATATGTTGCCTAGTGTTTTTTTTAAATTTATACAAATGTGCAATACCGATTGTAGCGCCGTTTATAAATCCATTCATTGGTTCTTTGATTATTTCGAAACGTTGTTTTTAGTAAATCTGTGGTCTTATAGTTAGACGACTATTATTGCCGTGTCTTTATCGCGTCTTTATTCAACACAAGCAAATTCCTATATCCAATAGTTACCCTAACTAGCGGACTGACTGACTGACTGAGTGCAACGTGCCGCTAAACGTTAACGACTTCAGCAGGGGTTCTCTGTTGTTCATATACCATAGTCTGGTATGTTGTTCTTATTATTTTATGCATTCAGGAATGTAAACAAACATAATACGAGTCTCACAAATGTGTAGTAGAGCTGTGGCTGGCGGTGATGTAGTGGTGGCACAATAACGTGGCGCAGGCGTGGAATATTGGGCAAGAACAACATTTGTACATACTTGCTCGTACATACATGTATGTACATATATGTGTTGATAGCTGAGTGTAAGCGGCGATCGATGAGTAGTGCAATTGTTATGAATGACCAGTATTAGCAACATTTATAACAATGTTGCGGCAACATGTTGATAAGAAATTTATAAGTTGCAGCAACTAGCGGAGGCTAATTAGCTACCAGTTATCCAATTATTTCTTAAACTGCAAAATGTTACTCAATTATTTAATGCAGCATAAGCTGCTTAACACTCGTTCAACTTTAAAATTATTAGAAATTTGAAATAATTTTCTTAAATAAGTAAACAAAAAAGATTAATTTATATGCCAGACAATGTATATATCAATTAGTTGAGTCTGCCAGACAGAAAATTCGTAACCACACAAACATAAAAGTGGGTGTGTGTGATATTGTGTATTTATGTATGTGTATTTATTCACTTGTGCCAGATGTTTGCCGCTGATCGGCAATACACTGAACACAACTGAATCAGCGCATATTCTTGCGCATGACGGCCTACAAAGTTCAATGAGTAAACAAAATTTAAATGGAATTCACAATAAGTCATCATACTCGCGCAACAAAAACAAGCATTGTACTACATAAAAGTAAAAAAAACAAAAAAAAAAATTAAAATAGCTTACAATATAAATTTTACGTTGAACATCACAACAATAGCAAAGTGAGGTGCTTCATTGATGGTTGAACTGATCGTTGATCGAAGCTGTCAGTCGATTTGATTGAAGACGTTGGCGAGTTCTTTGACATTTTCGACTTGTTAAGTCAATCACTTTTGAAAAGCGGAGGCGTGCCAGGGGCGCGTATGGCAGATATTGTTTATTCAAACATTTTGATATTTGGATTATTTTATAAGTAAAGCAAACACAGAAAGAGAGCAAGAGCTCAATAGCTCAATAGCTCGTATTAACGGCAATGGAAAAAAGATGGTAATGGTAATATAAATAGAGAAACAAATTAGTACTTAAGTATACTCGAAAAAAAGTAACAACACAATTTCTTATAGTACCGCGACAATAGGGTGTACTTGACTCAACTATATTACTTTTCTTTTAGGAACAATGATAATCTTTCTTTTAAAATATAAAAATTTAAAAAAAATTAAAATTACATCCAAAAATTTTCCACGCAAATATCTCAGGAACTAACAAACCGATTTTGAATTTGATAATTTTGTAGAAATGCATACTTCAAGGCCTTTCATCTCAGTAACTATTGTAGTTTAGTCAAGCTAAGCGTCGCTTTTCAGAATAAATGTATATACATCCGTGCTCCCAGTTTCACATTCAAAATTTCCCTGTGGATTCGGTTTGAAATCACATGTTTGGTGCTTCGAATTTCATATTCACATAAATTTTGGTGAATTGAATCCGTTTGCATGGTTGTATGTGAAATGAAAAGTAAATGACAAAAAGTGTCTGAATGTTTAATTATTTTCGATTGGAATAATTTTTAAAATATTCTTTGATGTTTGTAGAAGCCAGTTATGACATTTCTGTGTTAGTTATTCATTGAAATATGCGTATTTTTAGGGGTTTTGCTGATGACTCCTCAAAAAAGCATACATAGCTGAATTCGAAAGGGAAATTTTAACAACAGCTGTTTGTGAATTGCCACAACGATAATCAATATGTGTGACAGGGATGACCTGATATGCGAAGAAATTTGTGAAATTGGGAGCACACTAATTCGCTTTCACAGGAAATTTTTAAAATCACATTATGGAATTAAAATGTGAAACTGGGAGCACGACTGATATACATAGATTAGTAATAGTTTTAGCATAAATGTTGGAAATTACAACGAACTTCACAAATTGTTATACCACGTTTGTGCACTGCTAAATCAAATTAATATCCAGACTATAAGTCATCTAAATCACCGCTGGGTTAATGCCTACCACGCACAGCTAAACAGCCATTTGTCATCTTCCAGCGACTGGTCGAAATGGTTAAAACGCCATCGCAATGCAGCGCCTTCCTTTACTAGCCAATTGAAATTAGATGAAGCGTTAAGATAAGATTACGATCACGCTCGCTCTGTCGGCGCCGAACAAGGATCACTTGCGGCTGGTAACCTAAATATGTACGAATGTACGAATTTATTTCGGTTGCGATTGCCAATTGTGGAGGCAAAAAAAAAAGCCAATGGCAATGGGCAAAAAAAGCTATGCCAAATTTAGTAAGGAAAAATGTCGTGGCTAGCTGGTGGCTACAGTTTTCCATTTCCATTGGGTGCTATGACTTTTTTTTTACCATCTCGCTTACCTTTTTTTCTGTCTTTTTATTCGTGTCCCATTTGCATTCATTTGGCGAAGCGATTTGTGTTTGTTGTGCGCACTTAAAGTCAGTTACTATTACGGGCTGGAGGAAGACTAGTTTTACTGTAAATAGTTTATGCAGAAAAATACGTATGGAACAACATTCAAATACATTATCTTCGCTGCAGGCTATGTTCATGTCTCGAAATACGATGTAAGCATTGAGTACTTATATTAACTTCGAAATTATACAAAAAATTAAGAAATTAACACAAAATAAAAGCAGGGAAAGAGGGTGAACGGTTTTAGAAAGCAGTGAAGGTTACGTCTTGTGTACCCTTTTCTTAGCCTTGATCTTCAAAGGAAAGGAAAAACTTTTTTGTATTCAAAAAGTAAAAAAAGGTGAAAATTTATTTTAATTTACAAAACATTTTGGTAAACAACGTTTCTTGTTTTGTTGCCCTCTGGTGCGTAAATAAATAATTTTTTTAGTGATCCCACTCGGGAACATGCGACGTACAATTGTCCGTGTGAAAAGCAAGGTTGCTCCAAATGGAGACCGCATTCTTCAAGTGTTTTTCTCTGCGATTTGGTGATGGTAATCGCAAAGGCAAGACGAACGGGAAATTGTAGGCGCTTAAATTCGAGTGGTATTTCCGTTGGTATTATCGGAATGCGCGGTATGAGTACAACTTCACCTGCTTCGATTAAATTGGGCCACAATTTTTTCACGGCAAGTCTTGTGCCATTGCACAGCGTTGGTGGTTCAATTTTTCTTAGAAGTACAATTGGAGATCCAACTTTCAGAACTAAGCGATACGGTGGCAACCCAGACGGATACAAAGAATTCAAAAATTCAATCGGATAATTCACCACTTCGCCTTCATTCATTACGCAATCGACAGATTTGTTCGTTGTGGCTTCACCTGGCAATTTTTCTTTAATGGCGTAATTGATTTCATTGGCATTGAGAATGTACATTCTTTGGTGCCAATATTGCACGTTTCCTTTTGCCGTTGCCGTTTAAAATTATGAATAATATTTGGAAATACACTGTTAATCAGTAGCTCTTTGGATTGTACAAATGCACAAAAATTCTTCTGTAGTGTGATCAACCCAGTGGCAGCATCAGATGGTATTTTTCCCTCTCCAATCAGTAGCAATTGTTTGGAAAACTGGATTGCAGATCGATCATTTTGAAATGATACACGCATGTTGATAGTAAGAGTGAGTTTTTGAACATGCTGCCACAAAACCGATGATTTCAAACATACATTAATTTGGTCAGCTGGAGTTGATCGAGTAATGATTGGTAATGTTTGACAAAAGTCACCGGACAGCAATATCAAGGCTCCACCGAAGAGTTTACGATTCTGACGTAAAACTTGCATATTTCTATTCAATGCTTCCAATGATTTTTTGTTGCTAATCGGACATTCATCCCAAAGAATAATTTTAGTTTGCCGTAGAACTTTTGCCATTGCAGAGTTTCTCGAAATATTGCATGTTGGAGTTTCAACCGTTTATATATTTAACGGCAACTTTAACGCTGAGTGAGCTGTACGACCGCCATCCAATAACGTCGCTGCAATTCCAGACGATGCAAGTGCCAACGCTATTTTTCATTTCGATCGAATTGCTGCCAAAATTAAGGAAATCAAAAACGTTTTCCGGGTACGTACAAAAATTACAATCCGCCAGTATTATCGGCAATCGCTGACATAATTTTATTGTATGCACGTTTTTGCTGAGCATTCAGTATTTAGTTTTAGTTCGATTGCACAAATGCTCGCAATTCAACGGGTTCGAAATTTTGCTCGCGTTGCAATTCACGATCATCGCGATTGGGCGATGTTATGCCAAGTTTTACTAACGCTTTGTTTGCAATTGTGAGACAAAGGTCTTTAACTAATATCAATGCCTCATTAAAGATTTCCAGTGTTAGCACCAAATTTGGATTCGATGTTCGATTTCGCGCCATAAGTAAAACATCTTCGGCCAAATAATCTTTGTATTTGTTCCACTACGCCTGGGGATTTGACGGCAAACGGGTTGATATTATGTTGGCAAATAAAACACGGATTTCATGCGGAGAAGATGAAATCGACGCGTCATGAAGCTTAGAGTCACAATGCATATCATCTTACAATTTCTCATGTGCACTCTCCAAACATATCCTTAGTTCTTATGTGCACTCTCCAAACATGTCCCAAAATCTCTCCCGAAAATTTCATTTAAATCGATGCAGCCGAAAGAAAGTAGTTCGTACACAAGTACAATTTAGATTGCTCTTTATATACATAAATATGGATATATATGAAGCGGATAATATTTGAGGCGAGAAACACTAAGAAAACTAACAAAAGATTTAAAAGAATCGAAATAAAATCAACCTTTGGCTCATGAAATTTCATTGCGTTTCTGGCAATTGGTCTCTGGTTTGACGTGTTCACTTCATGTGCGCATCTATTTAGTGCGGAGTATGAGAAGTTGAATTTTAAAAATACCAGAAGCAACAAAACAGCCAAAAGCTAAAAAATAATTATGTTACTTGACTATTGTGTTTATAGTTGAAGTTCTAAATTTGTTTATAGTTCGAACAAAAATTAAACAAGTAAGTAAAAATACTGAAATTTTCTATAAAACCAAAAGCAAGGGGCGGAGCGGTGTGGACGCAGTAAAATTTTATTATGGCTGACTACATAAATGGAATGTTGTAAATTGTAAATAAAAGCCGTGTTATCTGTTTACATACATTTATGTATACTCGTCTACGACTGTGTGTGTAGCTCTGTTTAAACTCATACCATGTAAAAGAAAAATAAACTTTTTATTCAAGTTAAAATATATAAAAAAAAAAACAATTTTTGGAATATCACTACCACACATGTAAGGATTCAGCTTTAGAATAAATTTTATTTTATTTTGAAGTTTTATGGAATTTATTTGCATAAAATGTGAAAAAACTTATTTTTATATATGTCGAGAGATTCCATAACACGAAATCAAACGCTTGGCAGTCAGTGATTCAACCAGTCAATATGTTGCTTACGCACAGACAAATAAATATGGTAACGCTCTTAATTGCAACTAGAGTGAATTAATTTACACACACACACACGCACACATTCAAAAGTATGTTTCCTACAAATTGAAGCAAACACTAACTAACTTTTACACACACAGAGACATACATATATATATGTACATAGAAGCACATAGAGCTTGCCAAAGCTCATTGCAACCATATGCTGCTACAAGTATGGGCGCCATCTGCAACATGTCAAAATTTCACTTCACTAACAATGTTGCACAAATCAAATTAACAGCAATGAGTTTCAATATTCATGAAAATTTTTGGGCAACCCTTTGACAAAACGCAGATGTAAGCGAAATTTAATTCCAAATCATAGAAGACACTCACATGTGTGTGAAAGGGAGTAAATAGTCAAAGTGACTGATTTCTAAAATAAAACAAAAAAAGTATAAAAAAAGCAGTTTTAAAAAAATTTACTTAAGTTAAACTTTCGCAAGACAGTTGAGTACGTTTGCATGGTTTTACACTAACATTTGTTGCATACGGTAAACCAAATATGCTTGCAATTTAAATTGAATTTCCAAAGTGGCTTCGAAACTAAACAAATCAACAGTCATGCAATATTCGACAGCAAACCAATGGAAGAGCATACATTTTAGTACAAAGTAACAACCAATATTGTACCACGCAGCAACGCATTTTGGGGGGTTACAAATACATACATAGCAAAATAAACGCCAGCAAGCTGTGGGTGTAGAAAAAAGGAGGAAATAAATTGTCCAAAAAGGGTTGCATTGGTTTGCCAACTGAAGTACACAGAAGAAAAAAAAAAATTTTAGCAAATACAAAAGCTTTGCCGGCAAGCTCCAAGGACCCAACAAGAAATTATTTTGAAATTAATGCAAATTGAGCGGCATTATTTTAAACCAAAATTTTATATAACACTTTGAGTATTACAGTAATTTTAGTTTGTATTTGTATTTGTATATTATTTCAATTCTAACACAACAAGGGTAAACTTTTTAATTATTAGTGCTAGTCACAACGAATATTTATTTGTAAAACTAATAAAATTAGAATATCTGCATATTAACTTGAAACTACGAATATGACTGAAGGAAAAGAATAAAGTATAAGAATAAAAGTTGCTTATGTATTATTATTATCTTAACTAATAATAATATATCTCTAAAGCTTGCGTCTAAATGTGCTCATGTTATTTAAAAATACCAATATTTGGGGAAGAGAATGCCAAAGTCGAGTCACGTGCACCAGGAACTGCCTCTCCGACACCATTGTTTTGTATTTAACAGCGAGAACCTTAGTATTTCTCATAGACTTCGTGGCAGTTATTCTGAGGGCAAAGTACCCAGGTACTTTCGTGTAGTAGATTTTATGCAAAAGTAAGAGGGATCTAAATTGAAATAGATTATCCAAGGACTTGGAATATATATGTAGACTCAGCAAGATGAGAAACATGGTCTCTTGTCTTTATTCCAAGCGCATAACGAGTGATATTGCTAAACAAAACATTAAGCTTGTGTTTGCACGTATTACCACAATTAACAAAAATTTCACAACCAAATAATAGTGAGATATGTTTTAACAATTAAGATCCAAATTCGTTGAGGGGTAAGGTGTTGCGTGGTCCAAAATCCCAAGTTAAAGTTCTGTTGAAAATTATGCCAGATTTTTAGCTGTTTCCACATAGTTGATATCGATGCCACCAGCGAGATTTTTGGTAAGATCGAAGTGTCAAAAGGCTTTCTAGAGATAATAAGAACTTGGGATTAAGTGTCAGTGCGTTTTCGGAGGCCCATTCATTAATATGGCGTAAGTTTTCGTTAATTTTAATGACAAAGTCACATAAATCATTGAGCTTACAAGACTTATAAACCTGGACATAAACCTGGATATCATGATAACAGTTGGTATATCATTAATGTACAAAGAAAAGAGAAGCGGACCGAGGATGGATCCTTGCGGAATTCCACTTTTTAGTTTTAAAGCAGATGATTTCAGTGCCCCACTACAGACCACTTGAGATCTATTTTCTAAGTAGGAGGCAAGTAGTTTAATAGCAGTATAGGAAACTGTGGTTTACGGAATCGAACGCCTTTGAGTGGTCTTGTAGGGTAAGGAATATGATCTGTTCCTCGTCTGTGGACTCGCAAATGTCTTCGATCACGTCAGTCAACGCGGTTACACAAATATGTCCTTTTCGGAAACCGGATTGCCGGTTGTTTAAAAGGGAATTATTAGAAAGAAACGCACTTAACTGCTTATGTATTATTAACTCGAGTACCTTCGAAAGATATGATAAAATTGCAATTGGTCTGAGTTCGCCATCGGTTTTAGGGATCGGTAGGATTTTGGCAGCTTTCCAACATTTTGGGAAAACGGATGTGGTGAGAATCGTATTTAAGCAATGTGTGATATGCAGGAGCAGAATCGGCAAAACTGCTTTTAGAAACACTGGGTGAATGCCATCTGTCCCAACGACATTAGATTTAATAGATAGAAAACATTCAAGGACATCGGACCGGTCCACACACGAAAAACTAAAACTCAGATCGTTTGGTAGTGAGCACTGTAAATTAATATTACTATAAGTTGATATTTGTTGGAACGATTTTCCGTCATCCCTTGTGAAGTTTGGTTTGGAGACAAACCGGTTTCGGCGTGGTGCCATCTGCAGTGTCCACTTGACAAGGGATGACGGAAAATCGTTCCAACAAATATCAACAATTCACCCTGTCGGACAAGAAAAAGAAGAAAACAATATTACTATAAGTGTTTGTTATTCGAGATGCTGATATATTTACGAATTTTTCATTTATAGCGTCAAGATCTTCCAAATACTGCGAATTTTTTGTTTTATTTTTAACCAGATCGAGAGTTCTAATTTTTTGCCAAGTTTGTTTGCTTTCCACTGCTCTGCCGAAGTGTTTTTCAAAATACTTAGCTTTGGCATTTCTAATTATTTCTTAATAAGCAAAAAAACCAGGGACCCGGTCTTTTATAACTCTAAAAATAAAGTTAGATAAATGTTTTTCTTGGAATTTTATTTTATTTGAAATAAAATAAGTGGTCAACCCGGACTTTTATTTGCTTAGTCCGCTAATAACAGTTAAACTTGGCCAGATATTTTTTAAGAATGCACCGCTACCCATTCGACTACAGCGGCTATAGTTTTGCTTAACCAACATTTTAAATACCATTTTTAAGTAAGGAAAAAAGTATAAATTACGACTATCTTTGTACATATGTATGTATGAAAAACCACCAAAAGTTGGGCTATATGTTCTCATGGATTCCCGACGAGGCCGAACATTTATATAACAATTTTTTCATTATCAATTAAATATTGTATAAAGTAAACGATTTTCTTGGTTATGTTTGCTATATAAAATAAAAAATTGCCTAATAGTGTGATGCTTATAGATACTTAAATCTTATTATAACTGTTTATTATAAATTTTTTATGAAAATAGCATCCTTAATAAGTGTAGACTCTGTAAACGTTTCCATATTATTGCGGCATTATAGGTTTGAATTTTGTTTATTATTTGGGAAGGACTTTTATTTGGGCATACAAAATATTTTTACATTATAAAAAAAAATGTTTCACAATGTGGAATCCTCTGTTTAGATATTTTAGTTTGAAAGCTCTTTCAGTCCTCATTCATTTGATATCAAATTTGTTTAATTTGGATATACGGTTTGTTTATTATTAGGAAAGGAATTTGTTTCGGCCTTAAAAAATATCTGGCCAAGTTTAACTGTCATTGGCGGACTAAAAAAAATTTTAATATCGGATTTTTCATTTGTTATTATACTTTTATTCTCTTCTCTTTCTGGAGGTCCTGGGATCAAAGGAACATTAATATTTTTCTTCCACAACAATATTTTGCCACGGACCTTTACAACATCGAAAAAATAACAGTTATTTTTGGTATCTGAAAAAAAAAAACAGTTCCTGCCTGAAACTATTTCAATATTAGCAAAGTGAGGGTCAAAGATTCGCTCACTAGTTTTACTTGGATTGGTGATACACTTAGAACAGCAATCGATATTTTCCTATTACACAAACTTCATATAATTATGGAAGACATTTCCTGCTGGCATTGTATGACTCATATTCAGGTATTGCCTGCCTAAAAAGTTGCCACTGAAACAGACAAACCGGTTTCCAATTAAACATAAATTCGGTACTAGAAAAATGTCTAACAGCGTTGTTGTTGGTTGGTATGCGAAAAATCTTATCGGGACGAATGTGTCCGAGTTTTTGCTACCTACAAATGTAATTGGTTAAAAGCTCAGCCATACATGGAGCAGTAGCGAATCTTCTTTCTCTAACTTTAAAAGTTTAGAACACGACACGGTATTGCACCCCAGTCTTAAACGAAAAATACTCTTTACTTCAGCAACAATTCAGGGTACTTGCAGCCCCTGCGGGTGCAACCAAAACCAAAGCCAAAGCAATTCAACTGTATTGAGTAAATTCATTCTTTGCGCACATTGAGCACATTTTCCAACGCTGTGCGCTGAAGAGTAATCACCTTTGTAATGTCGCGTAATTTATGCAAATCGGCCAACTCCCTCAGGCTAGGCAAGGGCGAACCGCAGAGCGCCTTTGAACTGCATTTAACGACAATTCAACGCTAAATTATGGAGCTCACTGTCTGAAGACGCTGTCTGATGTTGCTGTGATACATACTAGGGTGGCGTATAACAGAAACGCACTGGTACTGCAAATGCAATAACTAATGCACAAAATACCAATTCCTCTGCATAAATGTATGTATTTATGTTTATAAGTGTGTATTTGTGCAGCAGCGAGTTAGCGAAATTGATTGGCGCGAAAGTTGCAAGAGCTCGAATGTTGCATTCAGCCGCTTCAGCATTTGGCGACATTACAGTCTGGGTCGTTGCGCTGCCTCGCCTCCCCCATCTCTTATTACAAAAATGTCTACAAATGAGCTACGATTTACAATTGTTTTGGAACGCAAACAGTAATACAGCGAAGGGTGACGCTAAGTCAGCGCGCGCGTTTGACGCGATTGTTTGGCCAATACTGCTATGGGCAAAGGTGTGACTGTGTTAGTGAGAGCCTTTAATGACCAAATTCAAGTTGAAGTTTACCAATGTGCGCAGGTTAATTTAGAATTTATTGGTGCTTAAATTGTATGCAGCACAGCTGGCAAATGCTTGGCACGAGCGAGTGTGAGTGAGTGAGTAAGTGAGTCAGGGGGATTGGTGTAAATCCCGGCTCGTTTATGAGAAAAGTTTGCTGGATAATTTATTGGTGTGAAAATTAATTGCAGGCACTGTGCCAAGCGGATTATCGGATTTGGCAGTGAGAACTTGCGGGGCAGTTGAAAAGGTGTGTAAGGGAAATGAAATAAACAATTTTTTTTAAAATTAATTTTAAAAATTTTAATTCGAGTTTGTGAATAGGAAGTTAAAAAAAAGAAAATAATTTTAATGAAACTTAACGCTTAGATTGACTAAACTACAAAAGCTATATAGATCAAATGAATGGTCTTGAGGTGTACATTTGCACAAAATTATGAAATTGAAAATCGGCCTGTTAGTTCCTGAGATATTTTATATCAGTACGGCCGTAAAGCTCCATTTAAGCATTGATTTAAACTTAAAACTTGGCCCATGAAAATATTATTATCAAATTGATCGGAGAGCTAACCGAAACAACAATACCAAAAATAACAAAACAACAACAAAATGAAGCACTTTTTTCAACATATTAGATGTAAATACGGCATGGAAACCAGTTACATCATAAAAGAATATGGCAAAAATCACAAAAAACTTGCTAAACAACAACAAAGACTGAAATATTTACTACAATGTAAGGACTTTGGAATGTTACCACCACATCTGAAAAGAAAAACAAATAAAATCGCACAGTGTTTTCAACTCGACAAAACGAAGAAAGAAATGGAAAAAATTGAGAGGAATTTTTTAACCAAAGTTTTAAGTTTAGAGATTAAAGAGACAAACATAAAAATTAAAATCGTAAGCGACACAATAAGACAAATTCGGAAAAAATTACGAGAAATCCTAGAAGAAAAAGAATACAACACTACAGTAGAGAGACAAACACAATATCTTAATCACTCTAGAAATGAAGCAAAAAAGAACCTGGATGCTAAACTACAAAATTCAATTAGGAGAAGCTTTGAAAAATTCAATCTGAGATACAATGAAGATTGGTTCGCTAACAAAACCAACATCACCGTCCCTTTAGAGTGCCAGTGGTTACTATCCCTAGGGAATAAATTCGCTTTACCGGTATCCAGAAAAACATTTTCACCTATAAATACAATAGCTGATATAGAAAAAAGCATACAGATGATGGAGGACCACAGGGAGAAAGATATGGTAAGATGTAGACTCGCAACACAAAACTAACACACCACTACGTCCAATTTCATGTTCGACAAATACACCATGTAGTAAGCTTTCAAAATTCATAGGACAAACACTAAAAAACATTGTTTCCGATAAATATAACGTAAGAAACTCTTTAAAATTGAAAGAAAATTTAAGGAACATCAAAATTGACAGTGATGAAGTTCTCATATCCTTGGACGTCGTGTCCCTGTTTACAAATATACCTATACATTTTGCAATTAGCATCATCATGAAACAGTGGTTGAGTTTACAGGAACATACACAAATTTCAAAAAAGCAGTTCTTAATAATATTAGAATTTTGTCTGAGAGACAACAACTATTTTTCCTATGATAAAACACATTACCAACAAGTTTATGGTATGCAAATGGGCAATCCTCTATCGCCAACTATTGCAGACATTGTCTTAGATAAGATTATTGACGACAGCATCACTGAACTAAAATCTAAAGACATACAACTGAAATACATAACTAAATATGTAGATGACATATTCGGGATAGTTAAGATTACGGACGTGGAAGAAATTTTAAAAACATTCAATGCACAGCACACAAAAATAAAATTTACTCTAGAACAAGAGGAGGACGGAAAACTAGCTTACCTGGACATGCATATTCAAAGATACGGAAATATAATCAAAACAAATTGGTACACTAAAACCATAGCATCATCAAGGATGATCAATTTTCTTTCCAACCATCCATGGACCCAAAAAAATAATACCTGCATCAATTTCATAAACAAAGTTTACTCCCTCAGTGATCAGGAGTTCATAAAGACGAACAATGATAAAATAAAAAGCATACTGACCAAAAATGGATACCCTAGCAAAACAAGAGAAATATTATTAACAACAGCAACAAATAGAATTAAGTGCAAAAATAACACTATAAAAGCAAACGAAAACATAACAAAAATATACACAGGCGTCACATACATACCAAAACTAACAGACAGTAGATCATTACACAAAATAACTAACAACAACAACATATGTTATGCACATAAACCGCACCACACGATCCAATCGATTTATTCAAAAACAAAAGACAAAGTAGAGAAGGAACAACTACACAATGTTGTTTACAATATAAAATGCAAAGGCAAGGAAGGTGAAAATTGTAACCAAATATACATCGGCACAACGAAGAGAGCTTTAGGAACGAGAATCAACGAACACAAGTCAGACGCCAAAAACAATAAAAACACCACAGCATTAGCACAACACTTGACCAAAAATAAACACACAGCTGATTTTGATAATACATACATACTAGACATGGAGAACAGGATGAAAAGAAGGATGACGCTGGAAGGGCTACGCATACAACAACACATAGAAAAAGCAATGAATTTTAACTTGCGGTCTTCACCTGCTTTCAACGCTCGCTTACTTCTGAAAGCAAGCGACATGTCGCACGTGAAGACCGCAAAAAGTTGAAAGTATGCTTCGTCTAGCAAACCGATCGGTAAGCGAGCGCTCGCTTGCTTTCAACTGTCATTTTTGTAGTTTGACAGCCATTTTCGCATTTCGTAGCATCTTTCATTGTGGCAACATCATTTATCCATAGGCTCTTCGAGCACAAAACAGCCTTTTAATAGGATATATTGATAAAATCGAGTGTCGCGTTAATGATCTTTGTAAATTAATTAATTTATTCCGACAATATGAGTCGGTTTGGAGTTTGAATAGCACGCAGGGCACGAACCTTCTTGCTCTACGACATGTTGCAAATGAAAAAGTATGCTTTCAAAATGCCCAGTAAACAAACAAAGCTATCGCTTGCGACGACAAGAAGCAGAAAGCATCCTAGCATTGAAAGCAGGTGAAGACCGCCCGTAAAGAAGACGTAGACAATATAAATTGTGCATACGCTTCTGTTATCGCACAGAAAGTTCGACCGACTTGACGATGAAGCAGTGTTCAAATACAAACAATTTTTTAAATACTATATTATGTTGTGATATGTAATTGTTCTAATTAATGTAAGTGCAAAAAAATTGCTTGTTGTTTGTTATTATTGTAGTTTGTTAATGTTTATTATATTTGTAATAAATATACTCCCTGAGGAAGACGCGAATATGCGTCGAAACGCGTAGGAGAAAAAGTTAATCGTTTGTTTAATTTAAAATAACCGGCCGTAAAGCTCCATTTAAGCATTGATTTAAACTTAAAACTTGGCCCATGAAAATATTATTAAAACGCATATAATTTAATGCTATGGCCAAGAATTTAGCTTTTATATAGAGATAAGGGTTTGCCATTATGTTTTAATAATTATTTCGCGCCGCGACTGGCTCGAACAAATTCCAGCCGAGAGGCCCAATTTTCGAACACTTTTTGCAAATGACAAACCAAACTGAGTATAAATCAAGTAACAGCTGTCAAAAACACCAACTCCGAAAAAAGTATTGCTCATTGAAAACCGCACGTCTAAAAACAACACCCTTTATATATTCTGAAAAGTGGCGCTTAGCTTGAATTCTTCATACATATATATAAATAATTGAACTATCTTCACTTATTCAATTTCAGAATTAACTCGTTACGAAAATAAAATTATATGCAGATGAACACAAACATTTCCAAATTGTAGCCAGTGGAATTTAAAATCTTTTTACACAAAAGCGCATGCGCAGCTATAAAATTAGCTGTTGCTAGCAAAAATTACTCGCTTAACTCAATTTCACCAACATGCCACACACGTCCGCTGTGCCGCCCACTGAAAAGTCTCACAGAACACAATCACTATTGAGTGGCCGTGCCCGCGACGTGCAGCAGCAAGTGGAGTAGTTAGAGTATTTACACAAGAAGGGGGGTAAAAGGGGAAACTGCTTAACTAATTTGCCAAATTTTATGTTGCTATTTTTAGTTTTATATTTTGTTACGCTTCTTCGACATGCCCGCTTTCGTTTGCTATGTGAAAACAGGAGTTATTTTCTCTTATCCTCTCATATATGAAGTACTTTTCTTTCGGCTCACGTCACGTAGGGTTTTTGTTTCATTTTTTTAAATATTTTTTTTTATTCTTTTATTATACGAATGGCAAGACCAAGGCGTTTCATTGTGTCCGCACATACATATGTATGTATGTCATTTTTATATATGTGTAGCGCGCATTTAGGCGCCACATGGCGTTCGTAAGTCGTTGCCACGCAGCCGGCGTGGAGTGTTGCAAGTCGGCATTGCTAGTCTCATTGCTTATGCAAAGCGTCAACTCGACAAAAGTTGAAATAAATTTTTATTTCATAGACTTGCTGCAGACGCAGTGCAGTGTAGCGTAGCTCGCAAAATGAGCAGTGAAGTGGCTGTCTTCTTCTTTTTTTTTTGTTTAGCTTTCATTCTTTTGGCGAGTAGTATAACTTATAATGCGATTTTATTTCGACAATGAACTTGAGCTCAATTTGTGGCGCATGTGGTTGCACTTTTCGAGGTATCTTTTGCGTTTTATTTGTATATTTGTATGTCACTAACATACATACATAGATAGAGTGGTACGGTCAGAGTGTAGAACGTCAATTGTTATTTGGACTATGTAGCACCTTAGGCTAGTTTTGTGGTTGTTGAAGTGCTCTCGAAGTGATTACAAACACTGAAATTCTCTACTTTGCATAGCCGCTTTCATGGCTGTGTCAGAACTTAAAGCAAAGCAGCTTAAAACCAGGTGTAATCAAGCAATTTGCTAACAACTCACAATCTCATCTGAATAAAACTTTGTCTCCTTCTGAAACTTAAAGCTGCTTAGTTCATGGTCAATGCTCACAAACTTTTCCACTCACTGTCCACACTCAATGCTGTTGTAGGTGCTGTCTCTCTTTCATTCTCACCTCATTGACATTGGATTGGATTTCAAACTGTGCTAATACATTTAAATAAATTCAATACAGTAATAAAACTTTTAAATTAAATGCAGGCGAATACTTGCAATTGGTGTTACCAACAACAACAATAACTCTACCATTAGTTTTCTAACTCTTCTTCGCTCCACAACGAATTCTACGCTACCATCCTTTTCCTTTTGAGTGCTTCTCACAGCTAATGCAAACATGGCAAGTTTTTAATAAAGTTTTAAAATAAAACTTGCACAAAAGTTGACAAAAAGCACAAGCAAATGTAAGAAAAAAAAAACAAAAAAGAAGTGACAAAAGCAAATGCAAAACAGCCCGTAAAATTTTTTTCTATGCAATGCCTGCGACACTTTTTCTAATGAGTGGTTTCAACAAATGCGCGCACCAAGTAGAGCAAAGTAAAATAAAGTCGAGTTGAGTTGAGTGGAGTGAAGCGCAAAAATCGTTGCCTCACTGCCATCGCCATTGCTACACATAACAAGGAAACGTACTGAAAAATCAGCGAAATGTAAAAGTGCTCAAAGTCAAGTCTGCCATTCGAGCAATTTTTTTTTCTACGAGTTTTGCTTGTAATTTTTCTCGCCCGGCTTCTTGTTTCTACCATTTTTTTTCTCGATTCTATTCAAATGTTGATTTAAGCAAAAGTTTTGGCTAGCACGTGAAGTGTGTTGTTGGGCCTGTGTGTGTATTTTTATTTTATTTATATTTCTATTTTTCGCTACAACGAAGCGGTAACTTAGTGAAGTTAGAAAAGTTGTAAGGGGATTTTGATTCATTTTACGTGTCTTTGAACTTAAATAGGCGACACATTTTCTACTTGAGGAATTTTTGCATTTCACAATTGCGCTGCATCAGGTAGAACATGCTGGCGAACGAAGAGTGCGGCTTGATGTAGGCAAATAGTAAATAAAATTTAAGTGAAGAGTGACATTAAGCTTGAGTTTTAGTAGAGCTGGGGAAGGTTTATGGAACTGCAGAAAGAAATTAAGATATGTAGAGTCACAAAATATTAAAACATCACTTGAATTCATGAAAAACCACACAACGCTTCATTATTTCCAAATCGTACCCAAATTCTTAACACATCATTTAAAATACATGGAAAATCGGACATCTAAAACTAAACATTTTTATCAATTCACAATTTATATGTATATATGTATGTATATATGTACATAGGTTAGTAAATATATAATTTATTTGCTAAAAATGATTTTACACTTTTTCCAAAGGCCATCTAAATTTAATTTTATATGTAGAAATTTCACAAAACTTTGCGTTAACTTTGAATTAGTTTACAATGAACTGAATCAAGACTAATTCAATCGATGTTTCATCACAACAGCATAAATGTATAGCAGCATATGACATAAAATCACAAAAAAAAATTACTTAAAATGACAGGGGAATGTCGTCATTATTTATGCACTAGCGCCACCTCTGGGTGAGCTTGGCGAAACTACTCTTGCCAAATGCAAACTTTGCAGAGCATAACTTAAATCGAAGCGTGTTCATGAAGAGTGATGCGCATACAGTTGCATTTTGACAGTGTTAGAAGTACAAAATCATCCGTAATAGCTCTCTTAGAATTTCGAGAGAAAGCATGCAATCGTCAAGGTAAGCATATAATAACAAAGGTAAGCATATGGTAACAATTTTACGAATTTTCAAGCAGTGAAGTTGTAGTAAGACGCGATTCGGTAATGGCGCATGTCGTCAAGGTTAGACCTTTTCTGTAGTCAAGGTTGGACCACCACATTTTTTTTCCAAGCAGGAAAGGAAATTAAATTCCATTATTTTTTTTGTTTCCCCGCCAGAAGATGCAGTCTACGTTCTTGGAAAATGCATCTCCTGCGACGATTGGCTTCGGTAATGGTTCTGGATGGATGCAGAAGCCAGAATTCGTTTATTACACAAAGTCGATAAGTCAAATGAAATAAAGCAATCTCCTAAATTGTTGCTGCTAATCTCTTTCTGTAGAGGCATTAAATTTTGCTGTTGAAAATGGTGTCACACTTATCTTATTTCCGCCACACTGCAGCCATCGATTGCAACCTTTGCATATCTCAATGTACGGTCCCGTAAAAGCGTACTACAAACCACAATGTAGTTCGTGGCAAAAAAAAAATTGCTGGTAAAGTTTTGGAAATTCGAAACATCCCTGGCCTGGTAAGATTAAGACTCGACCTGGCACTGACTCCACGAAATATTAAAGCTGGATTCTCTGCTACGGGAATTCGCCTATACAATCCCGATAAATTTCTGGATTCAGACTTTGTGCAAGCTGTATCCAGTGGAGAAAAAGTGTAGTGAGAGTAATCTTCAGATGATAATGTGGATGAGGACTTCTGCATTATTTTTTTAAAAGCGATGTCTCAACAATTGAACCGCAACAACTCTGTTGCATGCATCGGAAGCAAAAGAGAAGAGAATTTGAAGTGCGCTAAACTCACTAAAAGCTACTTAATCTGCCCGAATTGTGATTCCGACAGATGTCTTTTACAATATTTCAACCAGAATTTATGTAAGAAAGAATAAAAATATAAATTAGCTGGATATTTAGTCATTGGAAATTATTTCAGAATTTCGTTCGCAAATTTTCTTAGAGGGTCCAACATTGACTACAAAATAATTTATTTTTTAACAGATGCGCATAACTAAATTTTTTGTCATATAAATTCACTGTGCATCAAAAAAGTTTTGTAATCATCAGGCCTATCAAATAATGTGCTAAAATCGCCTAAACCATACTCGAACAAAAGTTAAAGGCAATAGTCAAAAAAAGGGTTCGACCTAGACCACATTCCCCTATCAATAAATATGGAAGCTTAACTCAGTGCGTTTAGATGCCGGCTTAAGTATTACGCATGATGTTGTAGGTTCGACTTCTGCAGAAGCCAAGAAGAAAGAAGTCTGATGAGGAAATGTGGTGATTTTCGATATAGTACTATAACTTCCACCGCTTTGAGTATTGTTGTGTTTTCCTAATAATTTTCTCAAAAAACCGAAAATGAAATCTGTTAGCAATGTAGTATTTGTCACAGCACAATCATAGCAAACCATATAGAACATACGAATGATCTTATTAAAAATTTATTAAGGTTTTTTTTTTATAAAGTCACAAAGTATTTACATCACTAAGTGTCGCAAACTTGCATTTCTTGTTGCCATATGCATTTTTGTGTTCTCATTATATAATTTAATTGCTTTAAAAAATCAGTTACATTTGTAAGGAAAGTCGTGTTTACAACTGGTTGAAGCTTAGTTTGCACTTTAATATTTAAAATTTTTTTTTTTTTGGTTTTTACAAACATATTTTTTCGTTTTGCCGTCAAAAGGTTTATCAATTATACGTTTTTCCTCAACTCACATGCTCTAAATACGATGTTGCTATGCTACCCGGCGATTCAGAGGATCATGTGGCATCACGAGTCATTCCGGTTGTCGTGGCTTTTCAACACGTCGCAATGCGTCACATCACAGGTGCTACATAGACGCACAAAACGACAACCCACATAGTCGTATATGCGTCCTTACATACATACATACAAATGCAGTAAGAACCAAATGTGATTACATATTGTATATACATATGTTAATATGCGACTATGTTAGCCTTGCACGTAGATATGTGTGCAATCCCTATAAACATTTTTCTTAAATTTAAATTTTCTCAAACCTCAAAAGTAAGTTTTCAAATGCATCTTAAATTTCTCTCGGTATCGTTCTCAAACTAAAAGGTAATTTTTTAATAAGAAATTTACTATTATTTTCAATTTGAGAAATATAAAATTTTGTAACTTTTTCCTAAACGTGAGAAGAGCTGAACAAAATATTATGCAGTTACATTAATTGAAATATTTATATTGAGCTGCATATGGCGTCAATAAAACATACAAGATTTTATTTTAACAGCTTCGAAGAGGAACTGAAAGTTGCTCAACTCGTTCTCAAGTTGAAAAAAAATGTGTAGGAAAATTTGAGAAAATGTTTAGTTTCAAATGATAAACAAAGCGTTTAATCAAACTCAGAATATATATAATTTCAAAAGTTTGAGAATTTTTCGTGCAGTGTTTGCTGGGAAGTAAAATGTTCAGTGTCTTAAACACGAAAATTATAGCCTTCTTGCAATAGAATGCGTGCTATTTGCTGCGAATTATTTGTGATTCGCTAAGGAATATCAAACCCAAGTCCTTTAGACTTTTTATACCCGCTACGAATCGGATGCCTTACAGATAAACATTTTTCAAATACATAGAAACTCAGTTTTTGAAAATATTATCTAAAGCGATTCGACAAACAAAAAAATCATTGAGGGTATAGATATGCTTTCAACGCTTTCTGCTCATCGAGCCGCAAACTAGAGTTGCTGCAACAAATAGCTATCTAACGGTAGTTGAAAAAGTTGAAAAATGAAATATTTTCACGTTTTGTGCCGCGACTTTTGTATGTGCGAAAAACAATTAACGAGTTTTCTATTACGCGACTGTTGGTTGTGTTTGAATACGCGCATACGAGCATAGGAGCAAGCGATGATACCAGTGAATAGAATGGCTGAGTCATGCGACGTTAACGTTGTTGGCGTGTTGGAAGTGTGACAAGGACTCTTGAGGGAAAAGTGCACTTCTACATTCGTTTACTTGCGCGTTTTGCGGTTGCCGGTTTAGGAAGTTTTAGACAGTTGAGCTTAAAGCGTTAAGGTGTGTTATGCTATTTTCTATTTTTCATACACTTGAAATATTAAATGAAATGTACTCAAAATTCCAACTTAGAGCACAGTGATGACATTTAAAATAATTTCTAATTACTATATGCAAACATTTTAACTTGGATGTATACAAAACGATTTTATATATTCTTTATTTAGGTTAATTTGTTTTTAAACTCACCATTTGTTGCTGATTTTTCGGTTTTTTCACTAAATCGGGCACTTTAAATGATGTAACCGCTTCGATGACATCAGCAAGTAGTAATCCATCACGACAGTCTGCTGATAGATCAGTAACTTTCTTTTTGGATTTGGCACGCTCCAGATAATAGTTGGCCCAATCAGTGTATATCTGAAACGATTAAAATTCAAATATATTTTAAATTTAGAAATTTTCATTATAAGAGTTAGTGAAATATTTAAAGACAATACTGGTATGTACGTTAAATAAGTTATCGTCTGATTTACAGAATTAATAACACCCGCCGACAAATTAAATTTTTTTAAACGTTGTTTGTATTTGTGCCACAAATATCAAAAATTTATACTATTTGACACGCAAAAACACCTACAAATTTGCCCGATCACATCAGGTTTTTTTTTTTCAAGCATTTACAAAGAAAACATTGAGCCTAAACATTGCTACTGCGCTATCTAATGTGACATCTTTAACGTTTAGCGACAAAATTATGTCAGCCTGTAGTTTTTTTGTGAGTATCTTCAGTAATAGTACGTGTCAGTGTCCTGCAATAATCAGCCATCGTATTCATATTCCATCGACTGTGGTACCTTGTCTCCATAGTTTTTATATCCTGGTGAAACCATTATCCCTGTTCTCACTGTAATCACCAAGATTATCAAGAAACAAGTAAGAAAAGCTAAATTCGGGCGAAACCGATTTTTATATACCCTCGCGATTTATTTTTGTATGGTCGGTGCCCATAATTTCATGAAAACGCCGTTTTCTTTGTTTCAAATCGCTGCTATTATTAAACTTCACTCAATTACTTCCAATAAATACTGAAAACGATTTTTTTTTCATTTTTCAAAATTTCCGTTATATGGAAGTTGGGCGTGGTTAAAGTCCGATTTCAAAAGTTCCCCAATTTTGTGACAATACCTTCCATCGTTGTTGAAATACTAACATACGCTTTTTTATAATAGGGCGTGGTAACGCCCATTTTTCAAAATTTCATAAAAATCAAGTTTCTTTATTAACTATCTCTCTAAATAATAAATTAATATGTTCAGATAAAGAAAAAACTAAATTTTTGCATTTTTCAAAATTTCGGTTATATGGGAGGTGGGCGAGGTTATGGTCCGATTTCAAAAATTTTCTACGATAATAATAGCGATGTCAAAGAAAATATGTCCACCAAATTGTGTGACAATACCTCACACCGTTATTGAGATACAGAAATTTTTTCATAAGTGGGCGTGGCAACGTCCATTTTTCAAAATTTCATAAATACCTATTTTCTTAGTTCAAAATCGCTCCAAATACCGAATTTCACACAATTTCTTTTAATAGATACCGAAAAAACTGAGTTTTTGCATTTTCCAAAACTTCCGTTATATGGGAGGTGGGCGTGGTTATGATCCGATTACAAAAATTTTCTACGATAATAATAGCGATATCAAGGAAAATATGCCCACCAAATTTTGTGACGATTCCTTACACTGTTATTGAGATACGGAAACTTTTTAATAAGAGGGCGTGGCAATGCCCATTTTTCAAAATTTCATAAATGCCAAATTTCTGAGTTCAAAATTGCTCCAAATACCAAATTTCACTCAATTTGCTGTAATAGATACTGAGAAAACGGAGTTTTTGCATTATTCAAAAACTGCCGTTATATGGGAGGTGGGCGTGGTTATTGACCGATCTTAACAATTTTCAATACCAACCTACCCTGTTCAAAGGGCAATCTATATACGAAATTTCATTGAGATATCTCAATTTTTACTCAAGTTATTGTATCCACGGACAGACGGACGGACGGATCTGTATCGTCACTAAATTTCGTGAGCATATTGTCCTTGATATCACTAACATCACCGTCAAAAATTTTTGAAATCAGACCATAACCACGCCCACCTCCTATATAACGGAAAATTTGAGAAATGCAAAAGCTCCGTTTTTTCTTTATCCATTAAAGCAAACTGAGTGAAATTTGGTATTTGGGGTGATTTTAATTAAGGAAACTGTATATTTATAAAATTTTGATAAATAGGCGTTGCCACGCCCACTTATAACAAAATGTCTGTATCTCAATAAGGGTGTTAGTTATCGCCACAAAACTTGGTATACATATTTTCCTTGACAGCAGTCTTACTATGGTCAAATATTTTTGAAATCGGACCATAACCACACGAACCTTCCGTATAACGGAAGTTTGGAAAAATGCCCACTTATGCTCAAATATCTGTATTTTCTCTCATCTCAATCATAAGATTTCATATAATCTGAAAATGCAATATTTCAGTAACACTAATACCAAAATTGTTTTATATTGGCTTTTATACAAATTTGCAAATGGGCGTGGTCCCGTCCATACCATAAAACATCGCGAGGCTATATAAAATTCGGGTTCGCCCGAATTTAGCTTTTCTTACTTGTTTTTAAATATATTTTCTCACGAGAGGTCGCACCAATCGAGAAAAGATCGCCAAAATCTAAAATTTAATTTATTTTTGTCAAAAAATGTAAAATAGCCAATGTACTAACTTTACTAAAATCCTGATGTGATACGATAAAATGAGGTCTGATTTCGTGATCAGAACTAACAAATTGGTGGAAAAAATTACTTAGACCTTGAACAAGGAAAGTGATGTCGGCCGGTATAATGATTTTGAAATGCTAAATTTTTAATTCAATCTTAAAATTCTAGATTGAAAACTATTAAGCTTTACAATTTCCTTGTTTTTCGTTAATTCGAATGCATAGTTAAGACTTACGAATATCAGTACTCTAGGCCAAAACAGTAGATAGGCTCTCATAAAATAAATGTTGCTTTTAATTTTTTTCTTGAAATTTAACTTTGGAACGATTTTCCGTCATCCCTTGTCAAAAGATTTCTACCCTGTCGGAAATTTCAACAACAACAAAAAAAAAAATTATCTTGAAATGTACATAAAATATCACTTAATCTTAAAATAATATCATATGATGTATACATTACGGGTATGATATCGGAAAAAGTCGATCGAAACTATGTTTTACTATATTAAGTTCACTAAAGAGCTGTTGTTTTGCTAAAGTACTAATAATGTAGACTATATAAAATGTTTTAAGACAAGGCAACGCTACTACCAACCAACTAATACACATTGTCATATAAATACCATGTCATCATATGATATGATTTATCTTAGCTAAGCTACTCAAAAAAAGTGAATCTTTTATATTGATAGAAAAAATGTTAGAATGCCACCTACTGTAAAAACATACAACAGAGTTAAATCCAGATGACGGATTGATGAGCTGTACGACCTTAAGAAGAACATAAACATTGTCTAGCGAAGCCCTTTTGGTTATGCCAAGTCTTTAGATTGGCAACAAAGCGCGCCAGCCTTGATATTACTCGACGCGAACGCTAAGGCTGAGGAGAGTACAAGTATTAAAGAACTTCAGTGTACTTTTCCATTCTAAATGACGCCAGTAAGCGAAGGATAATAGTGGTTGGCATGCTCTGTTGAGCGGCCAGAATCGCCTAGGCGGTTACTGTGTCAATTAAGTACAAAGTAAGATATCATGTTTTTGTTATTTCTAAACACACTAAGAATATTATTGTGCAATCCTAAACCCAAAATATATTAGTGTGAAAAAGTCTATACAATTACATGCCTGCATCATTAAACAAAATTTGTTAGGCTCAACTACACACAAATGTCATTTGTTCAGACAAGTTTCGTAACCATTCAAATAACGTATACGCCCCGTAGATCGAGACGAAATGTAATTTTATGCAAAACTGTCACAAAGTGCCAACATAATATTCGTCCCAGTGATGTTATCGTAATTATTGGCAAAATACTTTTGTAATTTCCGTATACCAGCGCACACAAATGCGCACATGTCAAGCAATTAAGATGAATAGGCGACGAGTAGGACTGATACACTACAGTAAACATTACTTTGAAGATGTAAATGTAAACATTTTCATATCCAAGCGAAAAACTTATTAGTTACATTGCGCAATAAAGATAACGAGAAATTCAACTGGAAATGTTGTAAAGAAGTTGATAGGGACTGAATGTTTGGGGACTTGTGGTTGAAGTGATTGCATTGAGTTTGCGGTTAACTGCACAGCTGTGTGCAATAACAAATTATTTAACTAAAGCCAAGTGAGAAATGCGCGTGGGGAAGAGTAGCCAACGAGTAGTGTTTTTTGGTAAAGCAAAATGTAATGTTTTGCACAAATCTGAGAAAAATATAAATGCTTCGAATAACATGTGCAAATTATTACGTCTTGCAAGTGCAATCAACTAAACATTTGCATCTTTACAAAAACTCGCATATTAACTATGCCATCCTTCATTCCTAGTCGTATAATATTTTTGCGGCAACAAACCAATTTGCATCTGCCAACATTGAAAACTATGCATTTCATATTTTCACTCTTTCTCTTTTGTAATAGAAAATATGATTGCAAAAATGTGTAATTTTTTTTGTGATACATACAAGAAAGCAACCTTGGTTCCATGCTGCGTTGTTATTTTGAATGCATGTTTTTGAATGTGGCCGATCGGACTCCCACAGCTACTATGGCTTGCATAGTAAAACTGAAACTAACAAAAGCCTAATTGGGCAGCTGGAAATGCTGCTTATTGGCCTGTAAAGCTCAACGCAGTTATGCCAGCAAGGAATTAAGTTTGAAATTGTGCAAGACAGAAAATAAATGTAATTTTTTCAAGTTCTTGTTGGTAGAAATAATGAAACAACAGGCAGGGGAGAGGAAGTGTTTAAAGAAAGACAATTTTTTGCAAAGCTTGTTTAGACATTTTTTTTGGTATATTCTTTGAGCTAATTGCTTCGCCTGAAGGATATTCAGATGGCAATCACGGAAAAAGAAAAAACTGTTGTTTTTCAGAAAGAGTAAACCGTGCTGACTCTTGAATCAAGAGTTTTCGTCTCTCTTCTAAGACTGTTCGTCGTTTAAAAATTATCTCGTGGGGTAAGAAATGACACACCGTCAGTCATAAGAATATTATAAGTAAACTAGGCCGAGATCTGGTGTGTAAAGATATCACCGTGGTAATGGAGAAAATTCCAAAAATTCTTCATACAAAAATTTAAAATATTTAAACTTCAGCAGGATCCACTGTATCGCTCTAGACTTTAACGCATTCATTGCAAGGACTACAAGACCCCTCTAGACAACAAGATACTACACTAACTAGAAAAGATAGCACACGGTCTGTAGTTGACTACAATAAGGTGAAAAATTTAAAATAAAGCCAGCTATATTCCATTAGATACAGCTGCCTACAGTAACTGTTACTGACACCCAACTAAACGAAGTAGAAAGAACCATCAAGAATGCACCAAGAGGCAGAGACAAAGAGGTAACTAAGCTACATTAAATACATTCCTAGTAAGCAACAAGCAGACCCATAGATGCAGGCCATAGATAAAGAAATGCATAACATAAGGCTACAACAAAAGCTTAAGAATTTTACACTGGCAATCTAACTACGTGCTGTCTATTTCACAGGCAGGCCTGATAAACTTGACTTTCAAAAGGATAAAACGCATGTGAAGTGACAGGCCTTTCAATTTAAATCCAATGGCAAATATGCAAGTGTAGCAGAGAGGCAACGAGTTGAAAGTTTGCGTTTTTATGTACGAGTATATTTTTAGTGTTGTGTTTGTGTAGAAAATTCCTTTGCGATGTGAATTCTTTTATTATTCAAGTATTGTTTGGCATAGCAAAGATATTAGTTGTAGTGGTATGCTGGATATATGTAGTATAAGGAGTTATGGGTTAACACATACAGTTGCCAATGGCAACAAATTCTTGAAATGCTTGATGTGTGCAAAAATGTATGAGAAATCTATGCAGAAAATGCATAAAAAATTTGTATGTGATGTAAAAGAAATGGAAAATATGATTTTAAATACACAAAAGGAAGCTATAAAAAATAAAAATGTTCACAATATATTTTGAAAAAAAAAAAAACAAACAAGAAATACTTTGATTTGAGTGAATTTTCTAGTGTCTTAGCTGATTCGTGTTAGCGCCAAAATTTAGTTAGAGATTAAGGTTAAAAAATAAAAATTTATTTAAAAGAGCTTAATAACAAACCTTCAAGTAGTCAGTGCCTAAAAGTGCTGCAACGTCGTCGCTGGACCCCTGTACGCTGACACAACGACCCAACATGTTTAAATATGTTCTTTATTCACTGGCTTATAAATTTATAATTTTATCACTGAGTTACACATGTATTTTGTATTTGGACTTTTTCATTTTATGGTTTCCGCTCGTAGTTTTGTTTTTGAGAAGCATAATAAAACACAAATTGTATGTAAACGCAGCACTTTGTTCAGTAAGGCGCCCAAAAGTATGCTAAACAGTGCAAAGCAAACCTTTACATAGTTCTTGAAATAGTTCTAGTACAACCCACACTCAAATAATTTGCATTTACAATTATTTCGTGGCTAATTGTTTCGCAAAGCCTAAAAGCAGACTATAACCAGCACCGTTACAATAAAAGTAAACATTCAAAAATTAACATTTCTCTTTATCGCAAGCAATGCCGAATGCAGACACAGCGTGCATTGCGTTTCACAAAAATTTGCAGGAAAATTATGATTTCGATAAAAAAGCAAATGGTCATAAAAAGCTATTGCTGGCAGCATGCCTAAAATTATGCAATAACAATAAATATTAAATTGAATGAATGCGCGCTAGCGATAGTACAATAAGCGAAAGTACTTGCTCAAAGTGTTGGGAAATAAATATTAAAATTTTATGTAAAATATCATTAGCCAAAGTGCTGTAGTGTAAGGTGGTGAATGAAGGGATTCCATTTTAACATTATAGCACCGCCAGTATTGACGTATAGGATAGCCCAACCCTTTATTCAAACGACCCATAAACGTTTGTCTCCTTCCGCTTAAATGTTTTCCGGTCACTTGCTGCTCTTGTAGTTGACATGGCAATGAATTTTTGTCTGGTATATTTGCATACTTGAAGGCGTTTTTGTAATTTCACGCCCCTTATGTATGTATACACTGCCAGTTCTCACTGTGCTCCATAATTGAAAATTAAAGTGGAAAAAAGCGTGAAAGAAAATAGCTACTGAGCCCCCTTCGGTGTGTCAATAGTGCAGCACGTGCTGTTTTGGGGTTGATACACAGCGCCTAAAAGTATGCATACAACAGGTTATTGGGCACTATCTGGTTTAGAAAAGCAGCTGACACTTCAGCCCGCTGGCTACATGCATGCACGGTCACACCCTTGTCAACAGTTTTTGACAGCGGTAATTTTAAGCCTAAAAGTAGTCAGCATGGGTCGGTGAAGGGGGCAAATTTCTCGGTTAATGCAGCTCATGAAGTGGCAAATTCCGGTGCGGTGATGTTATACCACTGATAAGGGCATTTTGATGCACACACGCTGTGACAAAATCAACAAAAACTGTAAAGGAAAATCAATTTTCGAAAAGTCTCGTTTCGCGTGCCTAAAGGTATGCAGCTGTGATAATAATGGGGAACTGAAATGTTGGAATTGAGAGTATTTTTGCAAATGTAAGAATGTGGAGTGAAACAAAAAGCTGACAAGAGTAAAATTTATGCAAAATACGGAGATGATTTGCAAAATACATGAAATGGGTGGCTTTTGGCAAAGGCATGTTATTTGTGGCATAGATTTTGGGGGTTAACTGTTTGGGGGTTGTTGGACTGAGTAGTTGGCGTACGAGATAAAGTGAAACAAATTGCTGACAATTTTAAATAATGCTACAAAAGCAATGATATTATCGACACGAGAAGTTGTAAACAAATTTTTTGAAGCAGCATATAAAACGTTTTATTGCAATTGCTTGTGAATATGTGAAAATATATAAATATACGAGCAGATCATCAACCGGATATTTCAAAATTCTTTTTTCGAGCAAGGTCGAGCAAAAAGATCACTTTTGTAGCGCCACAAATGGTGCACTTTTTATTAATTCTTTGTAGATCTAGAGCTTAACAAGTCCTTTTTCTTGTTCTAAAATGATGATCTTTAAATGTGAACGAATTCTGGTTTGTGAATCCACATCTTGTTTTAAAGCTTTTATTGCAATTTGAAACCTTTATAAGTGTCTTTTCGAGCGGGAGAAAAATAATTTTCACATTGTTCTTATATATGTACATATGTATATATATTTTGGTTTTTAAAGATACAACATTCCAAATTTTAACACTACACCTGCATGCAATAAGTTGTGAGCAATTTTTTAATTAAATTAGCACCGATTTTTTGAAAAGGAGAATTGATCGCATCAACTGACGAAAATGCTCAGTTCAATTTAGTTTTGGAATGTCGAGTCGAAAACACCAAAACCTGACAGCGCGCCTCAACTTTGAAAGAATTGCTGTCAATACTATTCTAATTGTCCAACATTGCACTGTCATATACAGTTTTTTTGCTAAATCTTTTTCGTTTTTGTAGCCAACTTTAATGAATTTCATATTGCCAAAGTTTTTCCTACAACCAATGTGCCAAAGCCAAAAAAAAACTTTCACTCATCCTCGAAACACAGTGTCGCATTTGCTGTCATCGTCAACGTTGGCGCTGACAAGGAGTGTGAGGACCAGCACAGAAGAGGGTAGCTGATGAGCAAAGAATTCGCATGGGATTTATTTCATTTCACTTTTTATGTTCGCTTGTTTATTCTTGCAATGCTATTTTTCTGCCTAAACTTTTTATTTGCTTGTTTGTGTCGTTCTGCTTCTGTCAGCCATTTCAATTGGCGCCAGCCGCGTGGGTGTGTCACTCTTGGTTATGATATTTCTTGGACATAAATACAAACATACTTGGCAACTCAATAGGCTGTTGCCGATTTTGGTCTAATTTTCAGTTGTTTTCGATGTTTCATTTCATCAGAAGTGGAATGTGTAATTAATTTTCGCTCGTCAATGGTTCTTTGCAAAATGACCGGAAGATTAGAGTTTATAATTAAAAGACGTTAAGTAGTGATTTTCTAAACAATTATTGTGTTTATAGTTCGGAATGACAGAAAGAATAATAAAATATATTTAAAACACGAATTCATTCTTTTAAGTTTTAGCAACATTTTGTTTTTTCACATATGAAATACATAACTAATTAAGGATCGTTCCATCTGATGGATGAACGGATAACTGACTGATACTAAAACTTTTGTCGCTCCTTCTTTAATTTTTTACCCGCTGTCTCAGTTTATTAGGGTATGATAATAGAGCTGAAAAGGTTTAAGTGTCAATAGCCTTAATACAGACCAAAAATTTTACTTAAATCGAATTGCTATCCATATCATATTTATATCGTAAATTATCTAAATTAGTTATAATCATAATAAAATAAATGCATAGCTCTCAGCAACAAAACAAGATGAGGAGTAGTTGTCACATGTATTTGCCTTAAATAAATATCACGAATAAAATATTGCTATGAGACATAATACAAAATTGCTGTCCTAATAGTAGCTAATAATATTTGCAATTTATTTCACGGAAACAACTACGAGTATGTTTCAAAGCCACTTAAAGTGATTCATAACCATATTTATCAAGGCAGTGAAGTAGGAGAGAATTCAAGGGACGAAACAAGCAGCGAAGTAGATAGACGAACGGATTTGCAAGGCACAAGCGAAAATTTATTAATGACAACTCATTAAATTTTAATTTGACCTACTTAAAGGACGGCTCGAGCAAAAAAATATAAATAAATAAAAAGCAAATGAAAAAAAAAACAGGAAGTCTCACTTGACTTAAAAACGAAGCCAAACATATAAGTAAATTAAGATGCCAGTCAGCACAAATATGAATTTGTAATTTTCAACGTTTATTCCCCTCTAGGTATTTTGGCAATATTCGTCACCTTTCTTGTACATTTATGTAGTATGTCTTAAGCAATTTCGCAAAATGTCTACCTCCATCTCTATTATGCTCTTGACTTTATGCCCCTGCTGCGTCATCTTTTAAACAAATTGATTTCAGCAAGTGCTCTACGCTTTTGTCAAATACTTTCCCAATACATCTCCTTGCTGCTTTTCAATTTTTTTGGTGTATAAAATACTCAGGTGTATCGTTTTGCTTTCATGGTTTTCCTTTATCCTCCCTTCTCGTTCGAATCGCAAGCTACCTATCAATTTCATTTCATTGGAAATTTTTTTCAGGAGAGTCTCATAAAAACATGATAAGAAATGTAATAGAAATTTATGACGGCAAATAAAATAATATTTCTTTTGTGAAGCTCCAAAAATGTGGTAAAAAACTTGTATACTTGACGAAAGTGGTGCACTCTTGTTGGGTTAAATAACGAAAAAAGCACCTGTACATCAATCGTTTAAAGTGTATGGAAATACTTATTTTTGGGAAATTTGGCGCACATTCTAAAATTGATGGTATACTCGTATGTACTGAGTTTCGAGATAGACTAATATATGATAACATCACGCCATCTGATATCCCATGATACCGTGCCATGATACTATTATGAGATAAAACATTTGTTTGATCTATAATAATTTTGTAATGAGAAACATTGTTTATATTATAAGCTTTTAAATCTATTTTAGGCAATAACTGCATAGATTAGTAGATTTTGTGCAAAGAAAAATGTATTGATTTGTACATATTCACGTCTCATTTGATGAAACATCAAAGGATAAAATCTTTCGTATTTGATCCAATATAGCAAATTATTTTTACTATTGCTTTCCTCAAACCGAAAATATCGTTGGCGCGGAATGTGGGGATCCCTAAACGCCGCCATGTAATCATTTTTGTGTCTTCTCACTGCAAGTTTGGAGTTTTAAGCACTTGTTTTTAGAAATTTAATTACAAATTTATTAACATACTTTTTCTTAAGTTTCATTGAACGTCTTTTCAAATAAAATGTTAGCACTTTTGAAAAAGTTCCTACACAGCGCTTTTCGTGTAATTTTCAACAAAATGTCGGGAAAACGAAGGGACGGCACGAAAAAATCCAATCCAACAGCCGCAGTGATGGTACTAATAATCTTCTTTGTGATAATTTATTATGGTGGCTTTCGCATTCACAAATCATTTAAAACCAATATGGATTGTAGTGATGGGCGTCAATTTTTTGTACCAAATAAAACAGACGATTTTCGGCATTCGCTTAGATTCCTGGTGAAAGATAGTGTTTGTGAAATACCACGAATTAATTCCTACTCTCCAGAGGTAAGACATAAAAGAGATTTTGAAAAATAAGGAGCTTCTGAAATAATCGTATCCACTCTTTTGCAGTTAGAAGAAGTGCACATTTCGCCGGTTGTCTGCGCAACGGAACTTCAACGCACAAAACCGCTTGTCTCTAAGCTATTGGACAACAAAACAGATCGCTACTACTTGCACATTAATGAGCAATGGAAGCAACTGTACTTACAGCAGAAAGCAGAGGCTACGTGCTGTTTTCGAGAGATTCAACGAGATGACGGTGAAAAAGTAGATTTGAAAGCCAAGTACGAATACACTTTTGTCTGGAAATTACACATACACGGATTGTCTAATAGTTTTTCTTTCAGTGGCACACCTTGCTTTATATTTCAGCAGGACTTTGTGGTGCCACTCGATGTAAATGGTATAATAGTTAATTGCATGGAGCGTGGCTCTAAGCAAGTGATTTTCGTCGATGCATATTTCTTTATACATAAGAGAAATCGTAGTACTAACCACGAGAAAATGAAAAAAGTTGGTGTGCTGCTTTTGGGCATAGATAGTTTATCGCAGATAAATTTCCGACATCGTATGCGCAAAACCAATAAATACCTACGAAGTCATGCAAATGAGTGGCATGGATTGTTGGGATTTAATAAGGTGAGTATGAGGAAAGTCAATGGGTTGTTTGTTCTTGAACCTTCTGCGATATGCAGCTAACATCTTACGCGCTAACAGCATTCCTCTGATTATAAACAGTCTTATTGAATTTTCCTATTTTCAGCTTGGCTTATTTTAAACAGTCTCATAGAATTTCCCCTTTTTTCAGCTGAGTTATGATGCCCATTCGAATTTGATGGCCCTGTTGACTGGGCACAATCCCGCGCAGACTCATTTACTATGCGCTGATGGCCATGACTGCGCTCTAGATAACTGGCCTTTTCTATGGAAACAAGTTAGAGCAATGGGCATGCCCACTGCCTTTGCCCACGATCGCACAGAGATACATACAATTGCAACAGCAACGATGGGCTTCGCACAACCTCCCACAGAATATTATCTTAGTCCATTTATGGCCACAATTGAGCGCCGTCTTAGGATTAACGCTTCTTTACTATTACCCAAGTATTGCTTGGGACCCCGGCTGTCAGCCAATTATGTATTCGATTACGCTCTGGAATTTGCGTTACGCTTTGCTGGACGAGGTGGCTTAGGCTTGTTTTGGCTGAATAGCTTTCGCGATCATTACGTGGAACCTACTATTTTCGATAACGAGTTCTCCAAATATTTGGCACTGATGACAACCAGAGGGATTCTAGATAATTATGTTGTTATTCTGTTAAGCGGCAATGGTATGCTGCGCGGTCGTCTCAATCAGCTAAGGAGCGGTTTCTATGAAGAACGATTACCGTTACTCTACGTTTCGCTACCAACAGTGTGGAAACAACAACATCCCGAGTTAGTAAATGCATTGCGCGCAAATCGTAAACGTCTTATAAGTCCTTTGGATCTGCATCAAACCCTCAAGCATGTGATAGCGCTCGGCGCAGGTGAAGCACCACAATTTGACGCAGCAGCTGATTGCCCCGGTTGCCAATCGATACTCAAACCGATTGCGGCGAATCGGAGCTGCAACGATGCTGGCATTGATTGGCTGTGGTGCAGCTGTGAACCGTTCGTTGCCAAGTGGTGCAACTCGTATGCGACAAGTTTGCTGATGAACTCACTGCTGGCGCATATGAATGGATTGCTGCGCAGTGCTGGTCTGCTCAATGACACTTGTCATCCTCTGAGCCTTCACACGCTCTATGGCATCTACAATAGTCAGCGGGACAGTGATTACTATTACGTTAAATTCAGCAGTCAAATTCAATATGCAGAGTTTGAAGTTGCACTTTGGTATAATAGCGAAAGACTAACGGTGTCATTGGATAAACACAAATTGAATCGATTGGATCACGAAGCAATTGGTTGCGTGCAGCAAACAGACAAACTGCTAAGGAAGCTATGTGTATGTGTGCAGAAAGTCGAAGATTTTAACTCAGAAATTGATGAATCTCTGGTTGATTTGGATGGTGAAGAAGAGGAATATGATGGTGCGGAGGAAAATAAAGGCATTGACAGAAAACTATCAGTTTGATTATTATTAATAATTAATTGACTCAAAATAAATATTGAAAAGACTTCACTGGATATTTAATACTAATGTTTTAATTTTGCAATAAGTAGTAAACTGTGTTCACAAATTATAACACAAGCACATACTGACCACCTTTGTACAAATTATTTATCCTCTAATTATTTCAAATTATTTTTCTACTAAATCATCGTAATTCTCTAACACACAACATTTCATAAACATTGTGAACTTTTTAAAAAACAATTTTAGAATTTTTTGGGTATGCATATGTGTAGCTGACCAAATTTTATTGATTTTTGACAATATTTTTGCTAACGCTCTTTCGCAATTCCTTCCATATAAAAATATTCGCGGTTTTGCTTTGTATGGAGGAAATTGCCAATAAAAAAATCAATTAGTGTTAACTTGTAGACACTTCAAATTTGCACTTTCTCAGACTAAAATTGAATAAAACTGCATACTCAAAAGAGTTTTAAATTATTTTTTTTTTTTAATTCAAAATTTTGATGAAATTTTTTTAAATAATTGTATATTTTGTAAATAGTGGTTTTTCTTAGAGAATGAACCATGAACAATTATTTTAATTAAATAGAAGAAAATTAAGTGTTCAAATCTGTCAATATGAGTATAGCTAATTATAAAAGTACCCAGAAAAGGACTATAAATGTATTTTTCCTAAGCACTACTGCTGCGTCATCTGTTACATTAAATTATTATATTGCTTTATTATTGCAGATACCCATTTGAATAAATAATCGATTTTGATTAAAAAAAAATAAGGAACTCTCCACGTTTCTTTTAATTAAACTTATATATGTTTTCGGTTTTTATTTCTGAAAGGCTCTTTATAATATTCGCCAGCAATTGATTTCCCCTCGCTCTGGCGTTTGTCGCAATAATAAAACTTTTCCTCTCGCTTAAACCGAAAAACACTTGTAAATGCACTCATTGAAACGCCATTGAACACAGCTGTTCACCTTCGATAATAATTTAACATAATCAAATTCAGGATGGCGCATTTTCATGCGCAATTATCGAATAATAGATAAAATCCAGGCTAAACATGTGTTCGACAGGACCTTCAAATGTAACAACAACATCATCCAAAATTGGGGATGTAAATCAAATCAAGCATGCGGATGTAAGGGTCGATGTAGATTGTCAACGTAGTCGATGGCAAATGGTGTACTTGTAAGCAGAAAAAGATAAAATTTTAAGGGTCAAATTATGCACACAAAATATATGGAAGTGCCAGCGAATATTGATGAGTAGATGGTTTAACGAAAATCAATAGATGTTTGCCAAAATATTACACCGGCTGATAAAGAAGTGTACATACTAACATAAGTATGTACATACGAGTATATGCATTTATAATCTCACATTCGCAAGTAAATCTAGTCAGTTTTATTCAGTGTCACTCTGACATGAATGTTTTGTTGGCTCGACTGATTGTATTTTATTAACTTTTGTGACTTCCGTGTCGACAAAGGACACATTCATTGGCAAGTTCATTCATAGATTTGTATTTTCATAGCTGGACATTATTTCTTGGTCTGTTGTTTGTGTGATTGGGTCCTCCATATTTTTATGTGCTTCACTAAACTTAAACTACAGCAGAAGGGGAGGATATGACCCTTCCTGTTAACTGCTAGCGATTTGTCTTAAATGTGCAAATTAGTAAATTCATTTATAAGCGATTTCATTTTCAATATAATCTTTAGGGAGTAGAATGAAATGTAAAAAACATTAATTCTAAAAGGACAATTGCATCGATAATGATCAAAATTGGAAGGTTTCTATAAGCTTTAGACACGTTTAGTATGAATGTGATCAACTTAAAAAAAAAACTTATCACGACCTCTGGGATTTTGAGACTCAACTTCTATTGTTCAGACGTCGGAAAAAACTATAAAAATTACACGTTGATTAAACCAATCGACGTTTAAGTGAAAAGTCACTAGAATAAAATTAGCAAGTATTGTAATTTTGATTCCACAACTCATACAAATTACAGCCATTTGACGGCTTTTATTATATTGAGAACGAGACAACTGCACTCTGAAATGTTCTGAAGAAATGGTTTGTCGAGTGTCTTTAACCTAATGCTTGCCAGTAATCAGTTTTCACACAAAAAGCTGCACAGCAGAGCCCACTACAAGTCCCTTGCTCAAACTTCGGTCTTGCTTTTATATGGCACGTTTCAACAATTCTGTCTAAATTTGCATCATGTTCACCACTTGGGACAAATTCATTGGACACCGCTGTTTATCTGTTGTTGTTTTATTTTCGTGATATCCTTTTGTCCGAGACCTAAGTTTATCAAAGTAAATTCGTTTTGAATATAAATCAAGGAAAATATAAATACCTTAGATATTAAAAATTCTTTAGATTAGTTTTTCTAGGAATGAATGAGGAGAGCACATATTTGCTTAATCAGGGCTTAAAATCGTCCCGCATTTGAAACCCTGAATTACTTTAAGTCAAGAAGCTTTGACTAGAGTTAGCGTTCAATCAGAGATTCTGAAACAAAGTTAAGATTAATTTTTACAGCAAGTTATGTTCCAAAACGAAATGATTTATAAAGGTGCATACATATATCTGCTCCATATTATAAATACTTTCATACCAAATATAATAAGAAATAACAACTTAATGCATTCACCAAAAATACTAGCGCTTTACAACTCTCTACCCTTTTTAAAAATTTGGTTCATCGTAAATTTACAAATTATGAAAGTAATTAATATTTTTGGGAACATAAACGCCACAGCTAGCAATTGCAAGCTAAGCTACGCACTGACTTTTCTCACCTCACCTCACAACAGCTGTTACCACCATAATAATTTATACGTTAAAACAATGAGTAAGTTTGCTGGCGACGTTTGTTTTCTAACACCGCTGGCGGAATATTCGTTAATTTAATTACGAACTGCGCAAAAAAGTAAAATACGTGTACTAAGAGTTCGAGTTGCCATCGATATGCGGAAGCCTTTTGCGTCCTAAAGCCAAGAAAAAGAAGAGTAAATGGCGAAATTATTATTCCAAAGGCGTAAATGGTAAGATAAGGTTAGCCTCAAGTCGAGTTTGGCTAAGGTGGTTGGGGTTATGGGAAACAGCTGCTCTGGCTTCTTGTTTCTCGTAATATATTCCACTTTACTTGGAAAGGGCTCGAAACAACAGGCGCTTTGTTGAGTTGTCTTAGTGCTTATAAAAAAATATATACGAGTATGTACATATAGTGGGCGTATAATCATTAAAATACAAAAATACGTAAGGTATTATTGGCGTTAACATGTGCTTAACAATACCAACAAATGACGGGTAAAAGGAAGAAAAGTTTATCTAGAAAAAAAAAGAGGCAAACACACGCAGGAAAGAAAATCCGTTTGCGTTGCTAAATTGTCGAGAGCAGACAAAAGGATATACACCAAATTTGATATTTAGTTAACGAACCTAAAGGAAGTAACGCTCACATATGTATGTATGTACATACGTACAGGCCAAGAGCGGAAACGTTTGCAGTGCATTTTTATGAAATCACAAGGATTCCTACTGAAATCTTCACACGCTATGATTAAGCAAACAACTTTGAATCAAAAAAAAAAGAAAGAAAGAACGAGTAAACAGGAAGGGTTAGCTGAGAAAATGATAAATAAAGCAGTTGGAGAAATAAAAATATTCCATTCATATGTATGTATATGTACGCCTTAATTTCGCTTTTGTTTTATTGCAAAAATACTTGCGACGGTAAGATCCGGGCAAGCTGATAGAAAAGCCATAAAAATAGAAAAATCGTCATATACGAAAATGTGTATGCTGGCGCAAGAAAAATACGTCAAATCAGTAATCAGCTGCCGGCAAATCATTCAGACGCTCCAAATTAAGGACTCGACAGTGCTTGCTTGGGTACATTGCGCAGCATTTACGTATTTATGAGCAGCGTTTGCGTAGTTGTTGTCATTGAAAATGATGGAAAAGCTGTCAGAAATCGAGTAGGGACATTTACGCTTGCTTAAACATGCTGCGAAGCATTAAATGCGGCAATAGGGTTGGAGAAGAGAGTTGACAAATTGGCATGCTAGAGGGCGATCTATGCAATGGATAACTTTAATTCTTCCGTGCAAAAAGCATAAACTCGATATGCCTCCAAGGAACAGTTTTGTATGGACATATGTATATAAGCAAAATTGGAACCTGTGCTACTTTCTATAAAATTGATTCATCTTGTGGTTTTGACATTTTTTGTGATTGGAAAACTTTCCTTGACATCCAGTTGGTATACATACTTAATGCAGGTATGTTGATTGATAAGTTAATCAGTAATTTTAATGGGTGTTTTTTTAGACGTGTGGTTTTCAATGGGGTAATACTTTTTTCGGAGTTGGTCTTTTTGGAAGCTGTTACTTGATTTATACTCTGTTTGGTTTACCATTTCATAATGAACAGACTTACTCAGGAACAAGCGCCGTCGCACGTTCGGTAAATGGGCCCAAAACGAGTTGGCCACCGATCCCGAGTTTCACAAACAAATTTTGTTCAGCAATAAAGCTCACTTTTGGTTGAATGTATACGTTAAAAATCCACAAGTCATTGTTTAGAGGCCGTTAAATCCTCAAAAAGTCACTATTGAGTGTGCTCTATGGGCAGAGGTAATCATTGGTCCTTATTTCTTCAAATATTAATCCGGCCATAATGTTACAGTCAATGGGGAACGCTATAGAGCCATGATTATTGACTTTTTCGTGCCTGAATTGGAGGATTTTGATGTGGACGACCTTTGGTTCCAACAAAACGGCGCCACAAGCCACACAGCCACCGAAACAATCAATTTATTGAAGGAAGAGAATATTCGGCGCGTTATTGCTGACATACGGCCCCGATTGCTGCAAAAAGTGGTAGAAAATTGAGCTTCTCGGCTGGAATTTATTAGGATCAGCCGCGGCGGTCATTTGCCCGAAATCATTTTTAGAACATATGAGCAAACCCTTGTCGTTATAATAAAGCTTAATTATTGGCTATTGCATTAAATTATATGCATTTTATTTCTTTTTAAAAACCACATATCTAAAAATAACATCAACAATAACTCGTTAAAAGCAAACATTTATTTATGAGGTGTTCTTTCTAAACTATTTTTGGCGGTTTCAAAACTATTTTTTTTTAAATTAAAAACAATAAAACCATTTGCAATTATTTTGCGAAACTTCATCTTAAATTTCAGAGCGATCGGTATAAATGGAGACAAGAAAACGCAAAATATCTGACGATAGATCAGGCGAAATTACCGCACCAACGCAACCAAATATTTGTTATGTGATTCTCTTCGCTTTTCGGCGTAAGCTAAAGCCACTACAAATATTCAATGAATGGCAAAGTGCATATGGATTATTTTGCACCGTCAGTACAGACTATTTCCAAGTGGTTTCGAATATTTCCGAATTTAGCTTTTCTTACTGGTTTTAAGCGAAATTTTCTACTGCACTTTAATTGTCACACTTGAAACTTTTAATCGAAATACATTTGCGTTTTTCTGAAATACATTTGTTTTTTTCGAAATAAATTTGTGTTTTTCTGAAATATATTAGTGTTTTTCTGAAATAAATTTGGCCTATTCTGAAATACATTTGGGTTTTTCTGAAATACATTTGGCCTATTCTGAAATACATTTGTGCTTTTCTGAAATACATTTGCGTTATTCTGAAATACATTTGAGTTTTTCTGAAATACTGTTGGAAAAGGTGTAGAAATTTTGAATTTTTTTCTAAAGCCCAATTTCGAAATTTTGTATTGGTACATTTTTTTTTCAAGAAATAAACTTTCAACCAATTTATGTACACACAAGCCAATTGACCAATATTTATTTCCAATTTTGTTGGCTCACCCACTTGTAAGTCAATTGCAAATTGCAAATCAACCACACACATGTCTTCCACAATTTCGAAGTAACGTTATAGTATTTATATACTGAAAAGCACAAGTGCTTCAACTCATAAATTGCGTTTAATGAACCCATTTTTAATTGAGAAATTTATAGCTCGATTAGAACACACCGCCGCCGCCCACCCACACGCGAACAGGAACACACGCTCATACATACACACGCGCGATCGCAATCGAAAACCAATACAAATGAAATCTTTCGTTAGACGCCGTAATTCGCCACACATTGGCACACATATCAATACATATATTTTTTATGTATATTTATGTGTGCACATGGATTCACGATTAGCGGCGGTCGGTAAGCGGTCACGCAAATGCATTTCACGCGTTCAACGTTTTTTCAAAAGCTAATCGCACAGCACCAAACCCAAACCAACTCAACACTACCACTCGTATGTGGCTACTTGCTTAGCCATTTACTCGCTTGTTTACAAAACACGCAACGCTTTTCAATTTCCAATTTCCAAACACTTTTCGCCGTTGCGCTTGACTTCGCTGTGTCGCGTAAAAATAGATTCACTTGGAAAATTGCACTCCAAACATACGAACTTCCACGAGAAACTCCTGCGATTGTGACTGAGCACTTTAAATATTTAGGCAGAAAATGCTTCGCTTGCGATCGCGTTCACGTTGCAACTGAATGCTGGTGTTGAAGCTGTGGCAGCAACAAGCGATCCGATCGTCGCAGGCTTTTCCACTCACAAATTGAGCAAATTTTCTTCGTTTTCGCCGAGCACTTTATTTACGTTCAATTATCGTTCTTTATTTCTTTTTAATTGTCGCTGTGGACCGTAGCCATGTGACGAAAATTGGGGGAAAATGTGCGTGCAGCAAGTGCAGCGCGCGTTGTTTGTGTTGTGTCTGCTGGCAGGCAGCAAGTCAATGCCGTAAGCCACGAGCCACAAGTCGACCAACACACATACACACACAAACACACGTGCAAATGCAAATTGGGGGGAGAATAAGCTTAATGGCGTATATAGATAGAATCATTACTAGTACAGTGGGTGGTAACAAGTAGATGCAATTTTTTGACGGACTGCATCAGACCAGTAACTGACGTAGAGCTTAGCGCTCAAACCGCCTCCCGACGCAATACTTAACGGTGGTACCGGGGGGATTGGTACTTGACGGTAGGAGGTTTAGTGCGGTTAAAGTCCCACACTGACGGGGTATAGGCTTTCGATGCTTCCTCCTCTGAAAAAAAAAAAAAAAAAAAAACACGTGCAAATGCATTGCCAAGTAGGATTTATTTTTGTAACAAATTTCTTATACAAATCTGTTAGTTTCTGTTTTTTATTTTAAAATTCATGGCGTGCGACGGTGCGTAGCGAAATTTCCAAAGAAATAAAACGGGAGTTTCTTTCCTCATTTTATACTTTGAGTGAATTTTTTTCGGCAAATGAGTGCTTTGATTTCTGGAATTCTTCAAATATTCTGTGCTTCGGTTGTATGCGCTCTCCTTGTATTGGTCGACAGAAAGAGTTGCTACAAGTGTACTTCTGTCACCAAATGATTGTGTAGATTTATGAATTGAACTGTAAATGGCTGATCGGGCTGATCGTACTGATCTGACTGCTCGCCTTCTGTGCTGATTTGTCACAACTTATTTTCGTACCAAAGCCAAACGCTGCATTGAACGGAAGTGTGACATCTTTTTTGGTGGCAATTTGCTGTCTAAATGTGGGAATTGGGGTTATGCGGTTGAAGCGATACAAAAGTGATCTTATTTTTGTTTTATTTATTCTTTACAAATTATTTGTTTGTTAAATAAATATGAAAATGTCGATAAGTCTTTAAAGTGTTGTTTTGTAGATTTTATATAAAAATATGCTTATACTTTTGCACCGGCTTAAATTTGCCTGGATCGGATCAGTATACGTCAATAGCGAAGACAAAAATGTACTTTCTTTTTTGCCAGTGGTGCTCAGTGATGCTCAGTGGTGCTCAGTGGTGTGCTGAGGCTTCCTTCTATCAGCGCATATGACTGCATAAATAACTGAGACATTAATTAGAGACATAGGGTACATATGTATGTATGTCTTTGCATATCTTTTCACCTGAAATACAAATCTATAATTTGAAAACGTACAGATGACTTGTATTTACTTTGCTTCTCTACTCTACAAGCTTAATTGGGTCAGTATACCTGGCGACTCAAAAATTACTTTGCATCTGTGAAATAAATTCTCGATAAAGTTTAAAAAAAATTTAAATTCCCTCTCTAAACACCCGCAAAATAAACAAATAAAAAACTTTTAAACACAATACCTGCTCAGAGCAGAAACTTGGAAACTCGAAAAAGAAAAAAGGAAAGCCCGCAAAGCATTTATGTACATTGAATTTTCAATTACTCATACCAATTGCAATGTTATTGTTAACAATATTGTATAAATTGTGGCCAGCAATGCCGAGGTAAACAATTCACACAACCATTGAGTGCATACTTCAAATGTTTTAAATAAACAATTACAAATTTTGTAAAACAGGAGCAGCAACAAAAACATAAAGCTATAAAACCAACTAAAAAGTTGCAGGGCAAAGTGAGCTTAGAGAGAAAACAAAAAAATTTTTGCGTTGCGGTAGCAAAAACAAATTTCAAACAGACAATAAGTACTAAATGTAACAAAAATAAAAATTTACCAAAAACAATATACATACATATATTTATGTGTATGTAACAAAAAGTTAACAAAAATAAAGTGAAAGTAATGCCGACAAACCGAAAAGAGGGAATAGAAGGGGAATGGAAAGATATAACGAAGAAAAAAGTTAAGTAAATTTAAAAAGCTAAAGTTAAGAGTTTCGAATATCCCGAAAACAATTAAAAGGGATTGGTAGCGGCGGGTGTTAAATGACTGATTAACGGACGGACTGACTGACCGATGGGTGGCGAGAAAGCAAAGAGTTTGTTTGTCTTTTATAAATTAGATTTTTTAAATGGAATGCTTTGCCGTGAGTTTAAAGCAAACACATTTTTTTTGTGATTTTCGTATTAGTATAAAATCTGCAGTCGTAGTAATAAGAAAATAATAAATAAAATAATTTTGAAAAAATGTTCATATTTTTTATTTTTAAAAACTCTCCCAGTTTGCTTCAAAACTAAGCTGTCGTTGAAGTTGTTGGCATTGCTTCTAAGTAATTCTGTCTATAGATTATCTGTGACGAAAATACTTCATACAATTTGTAATACAATTTTTACTTCATGATTAGTCATTCGTCATAGTCAAAGTGTTTGTTCCCAATAGTATTTATAGTTCATCTTTGTCTACATTACAGCATTGTAGGTACATATGTTCTATATTTAGACACCTAATGTGCTCATTTACACGTTGACATTTAAATATGTATGTACCAAAATTGCAGTTGCAAGCCAAGCATGAGTTTGCGTAAAAACAAAAAAAAAGTGAAAGGGAAATCGAAAATAATGGAAATGTGGCAGGAATAAATAGAAATTCAGAGCAGCGTTGGAAGTTAAAGCACATTATGCAATTTTACAGACGTAATTATAATTATATTATTTGAGTTTTCCTCATATCTTGCCAAATTTTGATTGTTGACAAAATACTGCAGATGGCGAAGCACCAAAACCGTTTTGTCACCAAACTAAATTTGACAAGGGATGACGAAAAAAAAAAAAAAATTGTACGAAATTTAAAAAAAAAATATAAAAAATTATAAACACTTATGTATTTAAAAGACACAAGCCTAAATATTTATGTTATTTTGTATGTGTTAGTATATTTGACATTTTTAAAGAAACAAGATATCTTTATAAATAATGATGGGTGAAAAAGACTTTAGCAATTTTTGATCACCTTGCCTTGGATTGAGAAACAACTTAAATACTTTGATTTTTTAATTTCAAAATAATTGGTAGCTTTAACAATATAATTAGTTGGTTCCTTTTATTTAATGAGTTTTGTGGTTTTTACGTTTTTTCAAAATTTTCATAGCTTCAACTAATTTAGTGTACACTTTATTTTTCTATTCCCTTCCTTTGAAATCTGATATTTTCTTTGAACTCCTTTGAAGTATTTCAATCGATAATCCATAGAGTGGGAATGTATTTTACAAAATGTTGCTAAGCGGCTTAAGATCTCTAATTGCAAGCAATTATCACGCGCGGATGAGGCAGAGGGAATAAATACACACATTTAAATTTCTAAAGAAACCCAAGCTGATGAAAGCGCCATTAAATCAAATCAAGCACATAAATCTCGCATTCAATGCGCCGCCAATTCAAGCGTTCAGGTGTCAATAGGCGACGGCAAAGTAAGAGCGGGCGAGAGGTCGGCGAACTCAAGCAAACAAATGCGCTTACAAGGTAGGCAAGCTATTTGAAAAAATATAAAATTAATGTAAGAGAGAGAAGAAAGGGGAATATCAAGGAAAAATAATTTAGAAAAAATCAAAGGCGAAAGAGACGAAAGTGTAAACATTTAAAATCTGCTCGCTAGAAAAAACAACAAGTTCGCTCTGAGTGCAGCACAGTGTCACACACACAGCCACGCATACAAACACGTTCACGCTCGTGCGCGCCGTCGCGGTTGTCAATGGGATAGGATGCAACTGTCAAAGTCGACGACGAAGGCACTGAAATTTATGCACGCAACTAAAAATATGTTGCACATGGCGGGGAATTCCCCCCAAATTTGACACAAACAAGGACTATTTTTAAACTTACGAATGTAATTGCATGTACATATATGTATGTATGACAACAAGCGCGTAAAGAATCATCACTCCAAAAGAAATAATTAAAAAAAAAAAAAACGTATGCAACAACTACGCCGCCCCCAGCTTGATGATGCCTAACATGTGTGCGAGTTTGTCGCAACTATAATAAATTGCGACAGGTTCAAATCCCTGCATTTTTTATTGCCAGTTATATTAACTTTTTTTCGTTTTTTTTTCCATAAATATGTATTAAAGTTTATCGTTGTGATATTTATTATGAGATAAAATTACGCACACAAACATACCTATCTACATATGCATTGTGACATTGTTGCCTACAGAGCTGTATTGAGCGGATTGTGCACTGCTACGCAGATAATTAATTGCATTTACAATTCTTAATGAGCACCCAGGGATCGCAAGAGACCAAGCTGCTCCGAACAACACAAGTGCAAAGTGGGTGTGTATGTGTGACGTACATAAGTATATACATATGTACATAAGTATATACATATGTACATATGTATGTATGGATGTGTGTATTGGTAGGGATGCTTGCTGTGCTTATTACACGAAAATTGTGACTGATTGCCTGAGACAAAGTAGCACATAATTTACACTTACGGAAATTCCTTTGGCTCAAGCGGCAGGCAGCCAGTTTGAGGGATAGCCAAAATAGGGAAGTAAGGCATATAACACTATTTAGTGATGGCCATAAACAAACATATGCACAATTTCATATGCGTATGTTTGTGTATGCAATCAATGCTGCGTGTATCGTTTTCATTGTCATTTAAAAATGGACGGAAATTTCAACAGACGTGTCCGGATGAAAGTGTCGTCATCACACGCCACGTGTTGACATCAATTTTTATTTAAACAGTATATGCGGCGTATGGTTGCTGTTGTTGGCTTTGTCATTTAATATAGTGCATCTTTTATAATCAGTTCTGTCATTTAATTAAGTCATTGAATGGAAGTTAGTGTGAATGTGTTGGTTGTTCTTGTTAATATGCTTTTAATTACATTTTTTTTATTAATTTACGTTTGGTCTTTCATATATTTTTTTTATGTCACCCGAGGCTTATTACGCGCAAATAGCAGATTGAATATATTAAAAAATATAAAAATCAGATGAGGTGATGCTTTGAAATTTAAATTGGAAAATAATTGATATTTTAAATAAAAAAGGTGTCATATCGTGAATGACATGATTTGCAAAGGAGCAGCATAGTGATATTAAATGGAACAAAATCCAATGAAGTGTGTTTTTTTATTAAAAAATAAAACCTATGCGAAAATGAAATAAAATTGAATAAAATATTCTTGCAGTAAAAAATAAACACAAAAAATGAGAAGTAAAGAATGGAAATGAGATAAATTGTAAAAATCAAATTAAACAAGGGGAAATAAAATAAAGTAAGATAAAATGTAATAAAATGAAATCGAACAAAATAAAATTTAAAAAATAAAATAAAGTTAAATAAAATAAAATTATACAAATACAAATAAAAACAAGTAGGCGAAACCGAAATTTATATACCCTCGCGATGTATTTTTGCACGGGCGGTGCCACGGTCATTTTTAAAAAATATTATAAAAACCCAGTTTCTTTGTTTTAAACCGCAGCAAATACTAAATTCTACCCAACTTGTTCCGAGAGATACCAAAAAACGAAGATTTTTACATTTTTCAAAACATCCGTTACGAGGAAGGTGGTCGATTTCAAATATTTTTTACGATAATACTATTTTTATCAAGAACAATATGTTAACCAAATTTAGTGACCATACCTAGCAACGTTATTGAGATACAGAAATTTTTATCATAAGTGGGCGTGGTAACGCCCATTTTTCAAAATTTCATAAATAATCAGTTTCTTTATTTACAATCGCTCTTAACCTCAAAATTTAATTAGTTTGTTCCAATGAATATCGAAAAAACGACTTTTGTGCATTTTTCAGAACTTTCGTTATAGGAAAGGTGGGCGTGGTTATGGTCCGATTTCAAAAAGTTCGGACTATAACATCAGCGAAATCAAGGACAATATGCCCACCAAATTTTGTGATACGTTATTGAGATACAGAACATGTTTCATAAGGGGGCGTGGCAAAAAATTGGTATACAAAATTTGAGATAAACTGAGATATGATCAGATAAAATAAGATCAAATGAAATAAGGTGAGTTGCAAGCAGGAAAGTAAGAGATAAGACCAGATAAAATGAGATGAGATGAGATGTGAAAAGTTAAAATTATATAGGAATTAGACGAAAACGAATGAAACCAAGCTGTTCGAGCGGGGAGGATTTAGGGGCCGGGAATTCCTCATGAATTCCACGGCAACGGGGATCGAGGAGATAGGAAGCCGATCTTCTGAAAATTTGAGATCCTTAAATCAATAAGCTGAATGCCTTATTGCAATCACAAGTAAAACACACAAGTTATATTAAATTTATAAATGCAAAAGGGGGGCTTGTCAATGACAAGCAATTTATTTTATAATATGTAGCACTGCTGGAAAAAAGTGGGGTTAAAATATACAAAATTAAATGCAAAACCTTACGTGTAGCGTTGGGGGCGTCTCTTCATAAAGTGAAAGAGCGCTGGGTTTTCGCAAAAGGCGAAACCCATCGTACGGTACGGGTAACATGACTCGAGAAAAGGGAGAGAAAGTAACGAGTCCCTTTTCCCGTACTATCACAGCGACATCTGCAAGTGGAATTATAATAATTCACAATGGCAGATCCCTTTGTGAATGCTGATGTAAACAGCTGGCGTAAACACAATCTAAAGAGCCCTATCAAGAATTTCTGGTTGTGGCTATCAGTTTACAATTGATATTAATAGTGAATAAAAATTTGAAAAATCAAATGCATAATTAATATGAATTAGTAGAAACATACACTTAGTAATATCATAGAATAAAGATCCAAAACGACTAACACAATCGAAACTTGTAGGGAATTCAATGAAACTAAATTAAAAGAACTATAACCGATTCGACTAGTTCGCAACGATAGAAAATACGAAATTTCAAATTACAAATTTGTGTTGTTTTATATTGCATGTACATATGTAAAAGATTTCAATTACAATCCCTGCTAGGTCTTAAATAATCATATCTGAGTGCTTGCAATCACGCCACCTGCTGAAATTCAATAAATGAGTCAAATGAAAGGGTTCATATTAAGTCTATTTAATTAAAATATATCTGTTTTATAAAAATTTAAAAATTATGACAGAAAGTGGACAGACGCATGATAAGCAGGTTTAACGTGATTGAAATTATAATAGGCAAATATGTGCGCACTAATTGTGCCAAATCAGTTACAAAATAGTAGAAAAAATTAAAAGCGTTAACAAGATACAAATATAACAATAAATAATAAATAAAATTGTGTGAAATCAATTACAAAAACGTAGAAAAAATTAATAGCTTTTAAAAAGCAAACTCTTCACGTAAGTTTGCATATGGTTGACTGAAAATATTGTGCATAGAAACTAAACATAAAAATAACTAGCATTTTCATTTCTAATTTGAAATATTCCAGCAGAATCTACACATCTGGATAGAAAATAATTTCTTACCGTACATCAAACAATTACAAAAATTGGCTTCATCACATGTACTGCTACTTCAATTCGTACTCACTTCACTTCAATGATTTTATTACAATAAAAATTACCTGCAAGTAAAAGAAGGAAATTAGTAATATTGTTATTCATCCAAGCAAAAGTGACTAAGTAAATTTTAAGCAAGCAATTCAATTTAATATATTCACATATATGCGCATATTTACAGTTTAAAAATTGCATTTCTAAAACCTTAAAATATGTAGCAATTAGAAAACAGTATACAATTCTAAGGATTGCTGAGCGAGACAAAATTTCTTATGCAAATCCTAAGCAGAGTGCATATTTATACCAAGCATATGTACGATTGTGTGTGGATAAAAGCCTTAAACACTGCTGATCCTTTATAAGCTCTTGGCCATTTAGGTAAATCGAAGTGAGTGCTTTGGCTTGTACAAACCGTTATTCTAAGTATTACATAGCAAATCTTTTGCTTAGTTTTTCTTGTTTATGTTGGAGTAAAAATTGTACATGCACACACCAATACATTTGCATTCATGATATGTGACTACCAAGGAACCTTAAAATTTTCTTACCATTTCTTTTTTAATCCTTTTGCTTGTTGATGTCTTGCTTGAATGCTTCTGATTGCTTTGAGATGTGTGCGCTGGACATTTGAGTTTTTGGTTTTGTTCGTTTGTGTCCGAAACAAAGGCAAAGTTTAAATATATGTTTACATTAGCCCTAAAGTAGTGTCTTTGAGAAATCACAATACACTTAAGAGCATACGTATTCATGAATGTAGTCACTTTGGCATACATATTCATAAAGATTTGTTGTGGTAAGGACCCTGATGGAAAGACTTTTCAGACTATGGATGATTCAGCTTTAATTATAACTTTTTTTTTAAAAACTGCAAAGTTCGTTTAAAGCAGATTTTATTATAATTTCTTTTAAGCTTTTTACAAAAAACGAAAAGTATATAAAGGTCATAAAAAAGCGAAGATGAATATCCTTTAGATAATTGTGCAATTGTTATTTTTGTATAGTTTTGATGGCCAACCACGTTTTTAAGTCTGTTTCATTTTAAAATAAATCAGTAATTTCTCATAGCATACTCGTACATTGGAGAACATTGACAACTTTGTTAGTATTAAAATTTTTTTTGTGTGAAAATTTTATATGTATAACGAGCAACAAAGCATTGCCGGAAACCCATTCAGTTGATTGCGTACAGGGCACTTTCCATGCTAATATGCAAATGTTATACGCCACAAAATATGCAATAAAATTGCTTTCTCAAACTTTAATATACTTCAAATATTCAAACTGAAGATTAAGCAACATTCTTGTAAACTTTATTAAAATTCCAGATTTACATTGGATTTGTACGCCACTAATTTACTATGAAAAAATGAAAACTTTTCAATAATAAATTAAATAAAAAGGTACATTTCAAAAGTGTCAACAGCGAGATACGAAAAAAAAGAAAGGCAGTGGGAAGAGGATTAACATTTCTCGTTTGAGGGTATACACAAAACCAGTTGGTTGTTTTTTATTACATATAAAAGTTGAGTTGAAAAGAGAATAAAGAAAACATTTTTTTTATTGATCCTTTTTAAATTATATGACATTTGTTTGCAACAATCTTACCCAAATCAAAGGAATGTAAGTTTTTGCTATCAATCAAAATGGTTTAAATTAAGAGAACTTTTTCATTGCGCAGCATAGATTGTATTTTTACGAACTAAATTAATTTGATTCAAGCTTTCTTTTTATTCCGAATACGTATAATTAATAAATTTAATTTCTGTCTTTTTTATTAAATACTGCGCTTTTTAACCTAACTAGTCTGGAGCCATTGCATGACTGCTGTCAATATTACTGCGCCAAAAATTATGCTACAGAGTATGTAACAGATCCTTAAACAGAACTGTTAATGATATCTTTCTTTCATTTCCACAGGCTATTTTTTGTTGTAATTTAATGGAAAAATTACTAGATTTTAAACAAATTAAACTTGCTTGTGTTTATGAGCTTATACCCCACAAAACAGTATCATATTTACGCTAATTAAAACTCAAAAGTTTTCATAAATCCACACAAGTCAACGCGAGACAATGTGATACAACAAAACCAAAATATGCGTAACTCCTCGTCCTGCTAACCAACCCTTATACTCCACCCTACCTTCGGTACTCGCTCTCTTAATCTAACATTACACTTTGACAGAGTACAAAAGCTTCCAAAGCAGCCATACGAGTAAACTACTTACACTGCTCATGCTGGCGCAAACGAAAAGGGTTTGCCTAGAAAATACTAAATTTTAATTGAAAACTTATTGTACGAGTATATACGGTTTTGAAACTTACGGTTGCTTTATTACTTTGTATGGAAGTTTTATTACTTAAATGGCTAAATCTTTTGGAAACAATGAAATTGGCGGTAATCTACATATGTATATATCTACAGTGCTCGTTTATTTATGCTTATGTGTATACAATCACATGCTAGGCATCCTTGCAGTTTATCGCCGTAAATGTATGGAGTTCAGGGGTTTAATGATACTAAAATGTTACTACTACCATTTCATATACAAGATTTTCTGAGTTCTTGTGGTTTTTCTGCCTAGAAAGTGGTAGGCAGATAAAATATTGAGGCGATGTATTTGTAGATTTCTGGGCGCAGGCTTTTGTAAAGACGAGACAAAGCGGACAAGTTTGAATGGGCAATACAAGCAGAAATGCTGCTCTCGCATACGTTACTGTGTACGATTAGAAACAGGAAAATTGAAAATTAAAAAAAAAATATTGATAATCGTACGAGTTACCTCGAATAACAAGCCAAAATATCCAAGCTCTTGCTAATTAGTATGATATGCAGTTTGCTGAGGTCACTAACACCATTGACAAATCTGGTAGACAACTCGTTTAGAATTTTTTCCTACACTCAACTGAAGCCCGGGTGCGCAAAATTTCTTAGAAAAATTTCCATTATCATTTTATTCGTTAGAGCGCCACCTCTAGTTCCAATATAAGTACCAAGAAAATGTTCAGACATCCATTGCACGTTTTCTTTCTATGCAAAAAGTGGTTATTACCTCATATATTTATCAAAACCTTATAAAGTGCTTTATCTTATAAACTAATATACATACATATGTACCTGTAAAGTTTTTTTTTATATAAAATTCCGCTGTGACTCCTTCTTTCAATATAAACTTTTCGAGCAGGATTGAATTTTTGAAACGAATGCAACCTACCCATGTTTATGCTTATGTTGATCTATTTGCAGCCTGTAAATACTAGAGAATGCTTGAGTATTTTCTAGTATCTACTAAACAATACTCGATATAAATGCTAGTTTGGTCGAGTACGTACTATAATGTTTCAAAGATGCAGCAACATTTTGAGCATTGCCTAGTGATGCCTAGTATTGTTAAGTATTGTTGAGTATTGTTTAGAAGGTACTAATAAATGATCTAGCATACTCTAGCACGTGCTCAAGTTTTTATTCAAACGGGCAATTGTTTCTTAGCTCAAAGCAAAACTCATAAAACTCAGTTTAAAATATGAATCTAAAGTCCTTGAAAGTTTATTCCATTTCCAACCAAGTCAAAATGATACATACATATACATTTTTCAAGACCTTATGGTAATGTTATTTGCGGCCACCTCTTCAAATTGCGAACGATTCATGGAATTACAAACTGTAAGACTAAAATGACAAGCGTAAAAACGCCAATACAAAAAATTCTAAAATTAAATAAAAAATGTGTTGCCGCTTATATAAAACGCACTCAGAGAATTTACAAAAAATGTGTTTTTAATTTTTTAGAATTTTATTGTTGTCGCTAGAGAATGAAATTTTAACTAAATGAAAAATAATAAAATTATTATAAAATATAAATAAAATTTCATATTGAGATTTAGTGATTTTACAAAGTGTTAAAAATGTGTATCTAAAATTGAAAAAAGAGTCACTCAAATACTCGCTTATGTAAACGTATGTATATTTATAAAAACAGACACATAAATACTTGCAAAGCTTTTAAATGTCGAGGATCACTACATTTTTAACGGTAATAGCTTGAGATATTTTGCCCAAACTTGAAATGGGTACATGCGATTTTAGTTTTCACTTAAGCTTTCACTTTTTACTTACTCACAAATGACCCCGTCTGCTCGTTCAAGTGTCAATTTTAAGTGGGAATTGCATTAAAACCATTTCCATTAAATCCAAACACCATAGTCGGATAGTCACATATTCTTCAAGTACAACTCTCTGTTAGCTGGCATTACTTTGACAAGGGTTACGCTTAGGTTGTTTAACACGATGTTGGTGCGCTGTGAAGTGTTTTGCCAACGATGGCGCAAGTGCGTTCGCCTAAACGACCTGCTTTGCTACTTCAGCGCACAATTTGATTTGGGTTACTGTTCAACGCCATTAGATTCACACTTTGTTTTATTTTCGCGGGAGAGGGAGGTTTGCCAAGAGCTAATTTTCCAGCCCAGCTTTGATCTCGGCGTGGAATGAGATGTATCGTTTTTTTGATCTACTCGTAAACTTTAGTATTATGAAGGTTTTCTGACATGTTTTCATGCATTTGTGTGTGTGCTTTGTGTTCACAATTCGGTTGGTTTCGTTTGTTCCTATTTAATCGTCATCCCTGCTACCGCAATAAATAATAATTTCGCTTGACTTAAATTAAGATGTGTGAAAATGGTGGCAGTCCTTAAATATTGCGTTGCTTGTGGAAACGCTTTGGTGGCTAAACATGTTGAATTGAAATCTTTATTCAACTCTTTCATAAATTTCACAAGTACGAGTATACTTGTGTATAGTATGTAAACACATTTTAATATCCTTGCAGTGACTAATTTTTAATTTTCATAGCACACATAGCCACGCCCTAACTTTGCGCTTTCACACACACATGCTTATTTTTTATAAATGAGTGCTTAAACTTGTTCATGAAATGAGTAATTACCACTCAGGGACGCAGCAGACCCAACAAATAAGTTTTGTCCTCAGGGCAATTGTTTTCGTTGCCTTATTTTTGTGTGCTCCGTTTCATTGTAATTTTTCTTATTTTTTTTAAATGCAACATAAAATATGAAGTTTTTAGGCCGTAGGCCATAAGCAATGGCGTTGGCAGAAATATGGCGAGAAAACGTAGAACTTGTGAGTACAAATACAGATTAATTATAATACGGCAAGTGGAAACAGCTTCTGACTTTGGAAACCTTGTTGTGCGATTTTGCCTATTGCAGGGTAGCTTTTTTAATCATAGCTTTATTCTCAATCTGGTTATGGTGTGTTGAAAACTATGAAAATAAATTTAGAAATGTTGAGTCAAAACTAGTGTGATGTGTTTGTAGTGGTGTTAGTGGTGGGTTGATGGGAAGTCTTCTTATATTCATGGGTTAGCAAAAAGCCTTAATATGCGGTTTCTTTTTAATATGGTTTTGATTAGGCCAAAAGTAAATGTGACCGCGTTTGCATATTCTGATAGACCTGATTTAACTTCAATAAAAGTTGTGTAATACTTTCTCTTATTGTTGCGATTTTCTTCCATATAAAATTAAATGCTGCTTATTTATGAAAACAAGTGCGACAAAAAAGTTCTAATAAATTAAAAATAGAGTAACTTGGGAAATTTTTATAAAGTGATATACCAGGATATTTTCTAAATATGCATAGTTTTGCATGAACTTTTTTGTAAATGCAGTAGTAACGGTTAAACACTGTTGCTCCAAGACTGTTCATACCACTGAAAGCTTAGTTTGCTATTATTAAACCCAAATATTTTAGTACCTGCATCGAAAAGTGATTAGTCTAAAGCTTTCAAAGATTTTAAGCTTTTGGCATTTATTTTGGTTTTTCATGAATATATTTAATAATAATTCAAGTTAGTTTTTTATATTTGGTAAATTATTTCAATACAAAAAAATGTTTAGTTTTAAAAACTCGAGATGGGGTAATGTGATATAGTTAAAGTTGTTCAATGTGATATGGTATATCACAATAAACGTACATAAAATAATATTTAACAAATAACATATTCTGTTAATAAAATTAATTGACAACATAAAATATATCCATAGGTCAGTAGAAAAGAGGCAAAATTCGTAAGCAGAACGTGGAAAATATGAAAAAGCCATTAATGCTGTTAGAGTTAGGAAGATGGGAATACTAATGCCATCGAACACGTATGGTATTTTATTTGCAACGTTGCCAAGAGCTTCGCTTTCTGATAAAGCTTTCGATGATATAGAAGCTCGAATTTTAACCGCTTTTGATGAAGAACACTCCTGGGGGGCTACAAATTTCAATTTTTTCTACATATTTTTTTTGCGTTTAACAAACCAAATTCTGCTTATTTTAGGTGATCTCCACAGTCATAACCCAAATATTGTATTGTATTTTCCTCTCAAAACCTCCTTCAAAAATGAATATGAAGGTTGATGGGAGAACAAAGATGGAAAGTGGCACGATTCGATGTCATAGAACTTTTGTAAAAGCGTATCACTATGCAAAGCATATTTGGAAGAAAGCATTAAATGAAGGAAAGCGAATGCACATAAAGGACAAAACCTGAAAGCGGCACAGAAATCGAAGAAAAATAGAAGGTACAACGAGTAACACAAGCTAGTGAATGTTCATCAAGCATATTGGAAAATAATTTGCTTCTGCGCAATTCAGATAAGGATTGTTGGGCCGAAACTCCACCCAGCAAGAATACGTTTTGTAGTATAGTTTTTTTTTAATTTTTGTGCTCTTTTTCATTAAATTAGCTTGTGTTATTTTTTGTGTATTCTTTAAAATAATGAACTTGTTCTTGTGTTTATAATAATAATAATAATAATTTTGGCGCGTACACTATATAGTGTTTGGCAGAGCTTCACCTACCATTTGTGGTGTGCGTCTTTATATTATACCACAAATGGAGGGACCTACAGTTTTGTGCCGACTCCGAACGGCAGATGTATTTAATGAGAAGCTTTTTCATGCCAGAAATACCCTCGGAGGGTTGCCATTGCCTGCCGAGGGGTGACCGCTATTAGAAAAAACTTTTTCTATTATAAATATTTTGCTTGCCGTGACTGAGATTCGAACCTCGAACTTACCGGCATATCAAGTTATAGCACGCACCGCTACCAACTCGACCACAGCTTACTAGCAATTCTCAAAAAATGTGTTATTAATTTAAATATTTATAAGACATTATTCTTAAAAGAGAAGTTATGGGCAATGTTGAAAAGATTGACTCTTTCTGGTTTTAATGGAATATCTGCTGAACTACTCAATATAATAGGATCTTGTTTTAGAAAATGCTACACAATACACCAATTAATAAAATTGCACGTTCTTGTTTTAGTTTAACTTAAAACAATTGCAGAAACTGTCGAAAGAGTTGTACATATGTATATCACAATACCCCAACTGAGTCTAATGCCTAGCTACTTGAAATTTACATATTGCTAGATTAAAATTAAATGAGCTATAAAGCGGGATACTCAAACAAATTCTAAACTTTTCGGAAAAAAATTTCAAAATCTGTGCCAGAATTTGTTGAATTTTTTTTAGTTTTCTACAAACTTTTAAACTTGATGTGAGAGAATGAACTGAATTTTAATTGCAATTTCTTAAAAAAAAAACAAATAAATGTATGCGACAAACTATTTAGTTTTAAACTTGGTTACCAATGTTTCGAACAGCGCTGTCATTAGTGTAAGCCTAAATAACGATTTGAGGGATCAAATTTCGATTGTGTGTTTTTTCGCCGATTCATTTGCAAAATGCGAATAAGCTGTGGAGAGACATGCAAAAGTTTTGGAAACTCTGCCAGACAACGTAAGGAAACTAGACTATACTACTCATCCTCTATGTTCTACAAACAATTTCACCATAAGAAGCCCAGAGAGGAGCGAATAGTTAAGTACCGTGGATCTAGACCCTGGATCGACGGCTGTATATATAGACGGCTCAAAGTTAAACGCAAGAGTAGGAAATGGGATTCACTCAATCTCAACCTAAGCTTTCGCTTACCGAACCACTGTAGTGTTTTTTAGGCCGACCTAAATGCAATAATGGAGGCAGCTCGTTGTCTCATTTCTTGTGCCTCTCTAGAACGAGGAATGACCATATATTCTGACAACCAGGCTGCAATAAATCTCTTAATTTATACAGTACAAACTCCAAGGTAGCCATTGAGTGCAGAAGGACACTAAACCGGCTGGCAGAAATCTGCTACATGTGTGTTGTTTGGGTCCCTGATCATAGAGACATTCCAGGCAACTGCCTGACTGACGGAAAGGGACGGAATTAACTACTGGTTAACGCTGCCCAGGATGCTGGTATACCTCTGGCATCTTGCAGACAGAGATTAAGATCTGAATTTATAGACAAGGTAAATTCCAGGTGGGTTTCGAAACCAACCTGCCATATTAACGGACAAATTTGGCCAGTCGTCGATTGAAGCGTTCTATAGCAATCACAAGACTTGACCGACCGTCTCTTAGATAATTAGTTGGGGTAATAACCGGACACTGCCTTAAGGGTACGCATGGGGAGAAGCTAGGTTATCCAAAAAATTACCTCTGCCGCAGCAGTCGGAACGAGAAGGAGGTGGAGAGTATTGAACACCACCTTTGCCAATGCCCCGGTCTGGCCAAGGCGCGCATGCTAGCCTTCAAGCATTACTTCTAGTACTGCTTAGCCGACTTGAACTCGGCAAGCATTTAAAGTTTTCTTCTCTACATTAGACGTACAGGATGGTTCAATTTTTAAGAGATGGTAAGGGATGCATGGCTTACGCCAGTGGTTTCACAACGGACTTCTCTATCTTCAGCCTAAGTAGTTGGCAGCCACTCTAACCTAACCTAACCTAACCTTGGCAGCCAGATTGCTGAAGATTCTGAATAGAAGGTCTTCTGATGAAAACTATTGAATCATCTGGGTTCTCAGTTCTGTTATTTATAAAGCAATAATACCCAAAAGTTATCAATTTATGTCAGTTAAGTTAAAATACTCGTAATAAATTCCATTTCCACGCAATTTGATCAACAAAACCAACTAAGCCTTACAATTTATTAATATTTTTTTGCCTTGTGACAAGCCATAAATAATATACAGCAATCATTTTTCTCTTTGATTCATAGGCGAAAACTTTTCTTGATAAACTATTGCGAAATTGTCAAAGTATGTCAACTATTTTCATACACCTGCGTTTCGGGCTGCGTGTTAGTAAATAATTTTGGCCCACTTCAAGAAGCCAAATTACTACCAGCGTCATGGCATATGTATGTATGTATGTAGTAACTAACTCGTACAATCTACATGATGAATGATTCGCATAATGTTGAATGCCGTGTGATAAGCAGCGGAAACATTATTGCAAATGCTATCGAGCATATGAAAAGAAAATGGTGTTTTTCTTTTATAAATAAATAGTAATGCAAGAAAAATTTGAAAGAAGTTTTGCTGATTATATTCAAACGTCTAAAACGTTTGTATGTATGCAGAAGCTGATGAATCTGTTGTACGCAGTGGTAGCCAAAAACAACTTGCAAATACTATAACTACTTGCCACTGTTGCCACTGACGCTGCACGATGATGTTTATGGCACATGCAAGCTAATTTTTCAATTTCTTGCGTGCGCAGCTGAAATCAGCGCAAAGTTGTTAACTTTCGCAAGCAACACAAACGCACACAACCATCCTTAAACGGAAATGTACGTGTGATTGTATGAGAGAACGGGGTGTTTTCTTGCATATTCTAACCAAAAAAATTTCGTGATTTCGTGCGCAAAGTTGACAAATCGTGTGGCATGGCACACACACATACATACGAGTACATATGAGTCTATATGGCTAAGTATGTGGCCAGCAGTCATCGTTACGACTCGTGTGCTCCTTCAGACGGTTGGTTGGTACATCAGCGGGACAGTTATAAATACAATGTACGCGCTAGCATCACGTGACTAATGGTCATGTGATGATGAAATTTTACAAGTCCACTGAGGCGTATAATTCGCTTAATATCGGCTGCCGTGTGTGGGGCTGGAAAGTTTCGAGATGAAAAAAATAAAAAATAATAGCGGTGATTTTAGGGCATAAAACAAGAGTTGTGTTATATTATTAAATTGCGGGTGCAGTCTAATGAATGACTGAAAACATTAGAAAACTCTTTACAGAATGTGCCGTGTCCTATGAAATCTGCAAAGTGCTGCTTGATAAATGACGCCATTGCGCCAGTTATGAATCAAATATCAATTTCCTGCACTGCTTGCTGAGAGCCAGCTGCAACGAGCTAAAACGCTGACATACAATTTGAAAGTATAATTGCGACGGTGACAGCTAACTATCTATTAAGTGAAAATATGTACTCAAACTTCTTGAGTTTTGCACCTTGCAGGCGTTGATTTGTCGTGGAATCTAATCTCGCGTTTCATTTATATATTTTCTTGTTTTGCATCATTGCACGCAAATTGTTAGGTGGCTTCATTTGTCAGCGCAATTTTTCTTACTAGATCTAATCAAGTGGCTTTTTTTGGAATTTTTGATTAATAATCACTATCGCGCTGAGTGTTGAAAATTAATGGAATTTAAAGTGAAGTCCTTGCGAAAGCGTTGACATAGTTGCCGACGAAGTCGCAAAGATTAATGAAAGTGTGGTACGTGGAAATTAAACAGAGAAAAATAAAAGTCAAATATAATGGCAGAGAAACTTAAAAATATTTATATGTAGCAGTGGCGGATCTCAAGGGAGTTTCCGTGTCCCGTCTAATACTTTCGTCTGGTGTTATAATGTTATCTTGGGCTTCACCACAAATTAGTAATGTCACAATTTTCGCGTATAAGGTCCTCATCTAACAAAATCGATTTCCGGTTTAGTAAATACTTATACAAAATTCGCTGTGGAATGAAAATACAATTTTGTAGTCAAAAAAAGTTAAAAATGTTGTACTTCCCTTTCTTTAAATCCTGGAACCGTTTTTCTCCTCGTAGACGATTTTGAGATTTTGTTATTTTAAGTTCAAAAGATGTTAAATCAAAGATACATTCTGCCATATCATATTTTTTTTAGAAAGCGGTCTGTGCGAAAGCCTCAACTGGCGCATCACAAAAAAGAAAACATAAAAAAATACTTTTAAATAGGAAACCTCCTGTGGGATTTTATAAAAATCATATATCAATTGAAGCATTCGTAAAAATAGAGATCAATTTGTTTTTCAAATAAATATATAAGAACTTAACTCAGTAAAAAAAGGTCTTGAAAATGTTATCACTTTTAGCTCGGTAGACTAGTGCAAATCAAAGACTATTTGGTATAAGAAACTATAATTAAAGGTAACACAAAATTGCTGCAAGTTACTTTTACTTGTTTTAATGTACAACAAATCTTACAAACGGATGCATGGGAAATAATTCAGCAGGGGCAATGCAGAAATTCGACAAGTAACATTCATATAACTATATATAATGTGAAATATTTTTGGCTTAGAAACAAACGTAAAGAAACAAGAGGAAGGAGAAATTACTAAAGTTTTTTTTGTTTTTTGTTATTATTGCCACCCAACCTTAGTAATTTCCGTTGTTGTTTTGCGTGCGTGTTAAAAAATAACTTCTCAGCATAATTGAAATGACATAATTATCCCAATGATGGACTTGGGCTCATTATTTGTGCCCCTAAGTTTTAAGTTTTTTCTATTATATTTATACTAACTTCCAGAGCTTAAGGAAAAGTTTGCGCAAAAACTTTATATTCATGTTATTTTATTGTTTTCATATGAAACTTTGCATCACTAGAGGAAAGTGAAAGTTTTTTTTTTTACTTTACTTTTCTTATTCAAACGGATGTTTGTGTTTATTTAATTAGGTCTACATCAAAACAAAAACGGAAAAAGAAAAGGAGGAGAAAAAATAATTGCTGCGAATTAATGTCACATGCCAACTGAGCCGCAATTATAATACACAATCACCGCGTACAAACGTTTAGAGCTCTTCAAATAATAAGAAAATTGAGAAAAGTTAGTAACTGTGCTTGTTTGTTTGTTCTGCTTTGCATTGAGTCGCTGATGCCGACAACTTTTTTCTAAAATAAAATCCATTGAGTTTTGTTACACTATATCAAAACACACACACACACACACACACAATCATTGCTTAAGCGCCAACGCATGGACGTTTACAATTTGTTTGTTGACACAATATAAAGCATACACAAAGGCGCTGAGCAAGCAACACGAACATGGGCGATGCCCGCAACACCTACTCCACAAGGTGTAGCACTGAGTACATTAATATGCATGACCAGTGCTGGTTAACAACACAAACTTCAGCCACAAGCCACTTCAGTGTATCAGACAACACTTAACGCCTAGAAGTATGCATTGCAAAATTGTATACGAGTACAATGAATATTTGCAGCAATTGAAATATTTAAGCCGCTTGCTGCATAGTACTGAGTTCATTATTCCTTTTTTTGGGTATTAATTTTACATTTTGTGGCATTAATATTAATATTTTTTCACTACGCTCTTTCGTCGAAAATCTGGGGTTTTGTTTACTCAATCGTTTACATAGGCTGCAACACACACGTTTTGAGTTTGGGGCAAATTTGTTTGCACTTGGTCTTTCATTTGTATTTGCATTTTTTGTCAGTGTCAGAGGCTTAACATTTTTGTTTGCGTTGACCTTTGCGTTGAATATGCTGGGCTGTGTATTAATGGCGGGGGCCTATTAATACATTTTTTTAAAGGGCAGCTTCTATGTAATGCTGAAAAAATATTTTCAACTTTTTGTAGCGCTCAAATGATGAGTTTTCATTCATTTTTTGAATGCTTGTTTGCTTCCTCTTATGACAAAAATTTAAATTTGTTTGTATGAACATAATATGGATCAAAGCGAGTGGTGGGTTTTTAATTATATTTTTGTTATTTATATGACGTGGGGCGGAGTTCCGCAACTTTTTTAAAGCAGATTGTTTTTGTATAACAACATGCTACTTTGTGAGATGAAGTGAAATGCTCTGTGAATATATTTTGAACATTAAATGCGCAGGTGTTTATTTCATCGAATGAAATCAGCTAATTAAAACGAGCTCAGAATTGGAAATGATTTTAACAATTTTTAAAGATTATCTTAAAGACTTTCCAACATCATTTTATGTTTTGGAGAAAACAAAATCTCGTGTAAAATAAATTTATACAATTAGTTACAACAAGAATAAGTTGGGGATTTTAATGCTGTGGAGATCTTAATTTTTTCAGATTACAAATAATCGAGAATAAGGAAATAATCGCTTTCATAAGTAAGTATACTTCACTTAATGTAACCAAATTAAAGGATTGTCGGTAGAGAACTGCCATGAAACCGCAGGAATAGTAGCACAGTAATTAAAATTTTTTTATGGCGCACTAAATTTGTATATCTCCTTAAACTGTGAGTTTATGTTCTCAAGTATACAAATTATTTCTGGTTCTTCACTTCTTTCTAAAGACTTGAATACCGCGTTCAAGGACAATCACAAGAAATAATTTTCATTACTTCTTTTGCTTAAAAAGGTAATTTCACTTTGCTTAAAATTTTCTTGAAGAAAAAAATATACGAACATATTTTCTTGAGAGCTTTAGACTGATTCAAACAATTTTTATAGAAGAAAATTTATTTTTCATGTCTTGAGTGTAATTTTATACGAATTGAGAGATTATTCTGGTATTGTAAAATATTCAAAGCTAGAGAAAACTAAACTTAATACTTCGATAGTTTAATAATTGCGTTTCAAATAAAGGTGACAAAAATCTGCTAATGTGTTAATTAAATGCTTAATGAAAAATGGCCCAGCGATACAGAACTCAAAACTCCAATAAGTGCCCAAAGAATAGAAAAAAAATAGAAAAGCCAACAATTTCATAAATAGTTTAAAACCTCGTCCATAATTTTGCATATTAATATAAAATACAACGTTGAAGAGAGTAGGTTGAAAGGAAAGTAATCAACAAATCGTTGCATATAAAAATGGCGCATATGTTGCTGCCGACTAATACTCCACCATTCATTGTCACGTGTGATCACCTTTTTCGTTTGTAGGAAACGCAGAAAACACGCCAAGAAAAAAAATACTTATGGAATAGGAAATGTGGAGCAACTACTTTCAACACCTATTTGCATGTAAATTCAATGCATTTTTGCCAATAGCAAAAGCTTTTCTATGGCCTAAACCCAACAAAAACTAGTACAAAAATGTACATACATACATACGAGTACATATGTGGTGCCAATATTGCGCCGGAAGCCACTTAAATTTATAAGCAGAGAGCAGAAAAAATTGTAGAAAAATATGCAAATACATTTATTGTGAAAAAGTCTTTTTTTTTCTTTTAGCAAGCGCTTATTTTGAAGTGCAGCGATCGCAAAAATAAATATGCGCAAAAAAATGAAGTTTTCAAAAAACACATATTGCCATAAAATGGCTATTTACTAAAAAGCTTTAAAAGTACTTGTGTACTTGTACTACTTTTGAAGTTTTTACATTCAAAAATTTTGCCTTTTTTATTATTATTACTTTTTTTTTGTGATAGTTTCTTGTTTGCACTTGCAGCTGCCATTTGCTGACGCTGCTGTTCCCTTTTATGACAGCCACTTTGACATGCAAAAATGTGAAATCAAATGTGAGTAAGGGTGTATGTGTTTTTGTGAGTGTGTAAGTTCTTTCATGGGCTATGTGGTTATTTTGAGTGCAAACAGTTACATTTCTGAAAATATTTTTGTTTTTGCTGTTAGTGAAAACTTTCACTTAAGCATGTAGGAGCCTTTAAATGCGTAAAGACTTGCTTTAACTGGAAAAGATATGGTTCAAGTCATGGATAGTTTAATTCAATCGAAATTTTCAGAGGATTTTGTAAACCGAAAATTTTGTGTCGACTATGCTATTCTAAATGACTTTGAGAATTTTTTTATCCACTTTTTTTTATTGATTGCGTTATTCTGCAAAAAGTTAGATTTTCTAGTGTCGCTCATGAATGTCTTAATTTGAACATTACTTTGTCCTTAAGTCTAAATTCGAGGTCTGAAAAAAAATAGTGGAGAAAGTGTTTTTTCTTGCAAATCAACTAAATAGATCGATTAGGCTTTCATTGCAATAACAAAAATATTCAAGCTTACAAATATGCTCTCCTTTATTTAAAACCCATCTCTTCAATTCCCAATGCATCTACAAATATTGGTAAAGTACCCACAATTGTGTTGTGGTTGGCACATCGGAAATCCAATCCATCTACTGGCTAATCTTTAACTGATATAGAATAATATAAATTATCACACACCTACATTCTACTAAAATGGTTTCCCCACAATTGATCGCTCTTTTTCGTAAGTCTCCGCTTATTTAGTCGCGGGTGATCCCCATACATCTTCTTAACATTTTGCCACTCTCACACAAACCACGAGCCGCCATGCGTGAGTCCTTAAAGCCAAACACCCCTTTAACCCCCTTCAAACTACGTCAGTCGGTCGCCGTGATTAATGAAGACTGCAACTGTCAAATAATATACGACCCTCAATACCCACCATTTTTCAAATAAACTGTCGTATTTTTGTGCACTAAACGTTTATCTTAACATTTGACGTCGAGTCATTTGACATTTGGCTGGCTGACTGCTTGGCTGGCTGGTTGGTTGTTTGGCTTGACTTTTTTACTATGACAGTTGCCACTTGCTGACGGAGAGTTCTGCTTAAACTGATAGAAGTTGAAGAAGAGAGAGATATGCGACTCGATTTCACTTGATGACATACACGCCAGCAAGCGGAGGCCGTTGAAGAGTGAATGATGGCGATGGTGGATGGCGCTAAGAGTTATATGAAGTCTATCTATCTGCATAAGTATCTGTGTGTGCGGGTGTTGACAGCAAATTGTGTAGGGAATTCATTTGCATTTTGAATTGCTCGCATTCACTAGGGAGTAACGTAATAAATGGCGATTTTTTGGCTTATTAGGAACATAAACTTTGGTTGAAGATAGGAGGAAGTCAAATTAGAGAAGATGTAACGAAAATTTGAAAACATGCAGTCTCTAAAATAAATATTGAAATCGCTGTAATTGAAACGTTAGAAAACAAACTAGCAATACAAAATTCTTACAATTGAGAAACAGAAAACATTTGAGCATATCTTCAACTATGTACGCATTTAAACACATTTTTTTTAATTATGAATATACATAAGCGATAGTGCTTAAACAATATTGAAAGTTTCAAATCAACGCACCTACAACTTCATCATTAATTTCCATTTTAATTATCTTACCGAGCAACAAAAAATTTAAATAAGCTGAAATACTAACAACGAGGGTTGTTTCACCCTTTGTGAAAAACATCGCCAACCGGTTTGTTACAATGCAAATTCCAGGCGGTCACGTGGTTGGCGAAAGTATGCAACAGCAGCAACTAAGCAAACACACCCACCCACCAATTTCAAATAATTTCAAACAATTTTAGCAAGCACCAATAAAATCGAAATCATACACGTAAATGCAACAATAGCTAAGCAAAATGAGGGTGTCAATGTCAACACTTTCCCCGGAAAGCCAAAATATTTCCACAAACAGGCAAATGGACGAGGGTGAGGTGAATTTAAAGGCAACGGTACGAGAATTGCTGCAATGTGCTATTCAAAGGTAGAAAAAAGTGCAGAGACAGGCAGTAATAATACTACCAACAAGAACAACAAAAAAGGAGTAAACGTTAAAACCGCTTTCAGAAGTATTTACACAGCCTCAGATGGAGGGTTGTCGTGCATTAAATTGTGATTTTAAAATTACATTATTAGAAAATGATGATCGAGATAAGCCAAAGTGAGTGTGCGAGTGAGTGGTTGCTGCAATGTGCATTCGCATCTATGTAATATTTCTGTATAAAAATACATACACTTAAATGCAAACGTGCGCTCGACTGCTCATTTGAAGGGTTGCATATTTGAGACGTTGTTTAGTGTTAAAAAAATAAATATTTGTTTTGCATCGTTAATGGATCTGCCAGTTGGCGTTACATATTTTTACTCGTAATGTCTATTGTTGCGAGTTGAGACACTTTCCTGTTTACATAGCAAATGTGTTTGGTATTAAAAAGTGAGTTAGTGTGTATATTAGAAAATTAAAACAAATTTTCAAATAGATTTTTGTGATGTTGGAAAAATATTTTAAGTGAGGATTTAAAGTTTCTTGTGAACATCTTAAATTTTCTAGAGTTCTTGAAATTTGTTAAAACAATTGTCTGTGATTTCCTTTAAGGTAGATTGATGCATTCAATGAGTGAAATACAATATGAAGTTTATTGTGCTCACATTACCAAAGAGAAAACTGATAAATTGATATTAGTTGGAAAATTATATATATCTAAGTAATTTAATATACATTTTTCGGCAAAAATATTATACAAGTAAGTTATGACAGACAAAGGCATAAGAAGCATTCAATTAAATTTAGTTTAAAAACTTAGGTTCAAATTGTTTTATGATCAATGGCTATCTAATCACTGCAAACTCACTTCTGAATGTTTGCCAGAATGTTTAATTCGTGATGGTAATAGATAAAGCAATATAAATTTGGGTTTAAAATCGAAATACATAAAAGCAAATTAATTTCAGCCTGCACTTTCGTCACATTGCCACTGTGCTAGGTCAGGTCTAACTAAGATTTGTTAAGTTTCAGTTCAATTCGGAAGATTAGATTAGATTACTTTCGAAGCGTGTTATACATTGCGACCTAAACGATCTGTTATGATAACTACCCCCTTTGTTCTCCCCAGAAGATCTGCAATCAAATTTGCAATATGTACATATAAATGAATATATTTTGGATGGACCCAAATTTGGAAAAGTATTTCCAGATAGGTTATATCCTCAAAAATAACTGAATCTAACATGCATTAGAATGAGATGGCGGACTGTCTTGCTAAAAAGCAGCTGTGCTTCTCCATTCAATGGTCCGAAGCCGTTCTTGAAGTTTTTTAGAAAACTGTACAAAGTCTAGAAGAAATCAAATATGGAAATATCTTCCTGGCTTAAGACAGTGGAAGGCCGTTTCTTAGAGATTTTAATCGCGGAAGAGCTAAGAAACAGAAAGGCATACCTCGAGGGAAACTGCGGATTCTCACTGGGTTTTTGAGTGGTCATTGCCATCTAAATTAGCACTTACATCTGCAGAATGTGCGGAGAATATGACGAAACCCCAATGCGCTTTATCGCAGAGTGCGGAGGGCTAATGCTAAGCACAGCTGCTTTTTAGCAAGACAGTCCGCCATCTCATTCCCTTCTCTTCCCGTGTGGTATGGTATCCCCAATAGGATAGCAGTCCCTAACTATATTAGATTTCACAACAGGTGAGACGCAGCTTGACTATCGCATCAATCAATGTTAAATTGGGTGCATCTATCAATAACGTGTATTTCCGCTTGAAAAATACTAGGGAAAGGAATCCATTTGCTCCTTCTGCAATTTTAGAACCATCTGTATACGTTTCAGATAGGTTTTTAAACTCTTTTTTGTTGCTTAAATTATTTTCAAACTTTTGAATGAAGTCATTTTTTTACTCCATTACTGAAAAGTCCCCGTATGGGTCCTTGTCCCATATTGTGTGGGTGAGACTAGATTATCCAATAATTTCTTCTTGAACACTGCTGAGCGATTTCCCAGCAGTCATTTTTTGATTTTTACGCTCAGCCAACACCAACTACTTATTTCTTCACCGATTTAGTCTAAAGTTTGAAAACTAGTTTTACAATAAAAAGTCTAAATTAAAAGATTGTAAAGCGTTTAGCTTTTAGTTTTGCTTAACGTGCCAAATACTACAACAAAATTTGCAAGCATTTTAATATGTGTTGCTGCCAGTGGAGTTTTTTATATTAAAAACTGGCAATTTTACTTAATGATTTTACAAAACTAATTTTACAATTTTTATTGAGCTCAAGTCCAGTTTATGGAAGATTTTTGTGAAAAAACAACAACAGTTTTTTAATGGTAGAAATTATAGTACTATTTCGGAAATCACCACATTTCCTCATCAGACTTCTTTTTATTAAATTAATTAAATTTAATTTTTCATAACCATTTCTCCCAGGCTTTGAACCCGGGAGATAAACAAACCAACTACAAACATTTATTTTACAAAACTACACATTTAAGAAGCAATTTTTTTCTAATTTTTAAATATACAATTAAAAAAAAATACGTTTATGAATATTCAATAACAAATTAAAAGTTATGCGATTCATGTACATATATGTATTATACAAATTATTAAACCATCCAGCCTAAATTGCAAGCAAGTATCTTTACCTTTGTAAAATTGCAACCAAAGGCATTTGCACGCCTATTACGGACTGCGAGAAACATGAGAATACAACAAGCAAAAATGCAAACAAATTCGTTACAGTCTCTAAATGCAGCCGGCCGCTCGTACCATCCAAAAATAAACACAAGTATGTCGAACAAGGGTGCAAGTGTTGCTAGAAATTGTTCGGCAATAAAACCGCCCAACGACGGTGTGGAACAGCGCATAGCAACTCAACACTTTTCAACATTACAAAGCTACTACAAACAGAGAATCTATCTCCACAAACGTGTGTAATTTCCTATCTCTGCAGCAAGGATGCAAAGGGCGAATATAATATGCACAGCCAGACACAAGCAATTTTCGAAATTAGTTTTGCCTTGGCAAATAATTATGGGTATGTTTTAAAATTTCTAAATGCTTGTGCGTGCGCATGTAACCATATAACTGTATCTGACGTGACTCATATACACACATACACATACAACACATACAGGTACATATGCAAAGGCTGTTAGATTATTGCATTATTTGCTTGCTTGTTTGTTTGTTTGTTTTTTGGGGGTATATCCTGACAAAGGATACCACTTACCCAGCAACTTTCTACACTCAAACAGCCGAGTGGCGAAGTGTCAAAAGCCGAGGGGAGGTTGTTAGCATGTGTAGGTGATGTGTGTAGTTTTTTGCGTAAGCTCTTGTTCTACTTGAGTACATAGATGTACAGCATGTTTAGGAAAATTTCTTTTCAACAAACCGATTTAGAAAGGTAAGTGTGGCCTTGCAAAACTCCAACAGGATATTGGTGGTGTTGATGATGTGAATGATTTTAGCGTCAATACTTATACGTACATATGTATGCCTTTCAGTTTGTTTGTTGCTATTGTGATGTATTGTTGATGCTTTGCTAGACAAAATCCGACCAGACAAAACCAAACAACAAGACAGCTACGCATGTTTGCTGGTTGCGATAAAAGCAAATAACTACGCCCCCCCCAAACTGAATAGGCTACTCGCTTACTAGCATACCAGTCGCTCAGTCAGTCAGTCAGTCAGTCAGTCACTCAGCTAGTGGTGAGTCAGTCACTTTGGTTACCCTCGTTTTAACACCCCGATATCATGCCGAGTTCACCTTGTTTGTTTACGAGATGGATTTTTGTATATTTTGCGCATTTTTAATTTGATTTCAAAAAAATTTCCGGGGTGAGTATTCACAAAATGAAATGTTTCCCTGGAGATACTACTCGGCTATACAAAATATTTCCGTTTTTTCGCTATTCATTTGGCTCGCTCTGCGTTTATGCCAAGAGATGATTCCCATTTATTCGGGTCGTGCATTTGACATTTACACAGCCATAAATATGTTTGTACGTAAATGTGTATTGAATCTATGCGGGGTGTGAAGTGTTGTTGAAAAAAAAAAATAATTTTCATTTATAGCAAGCGTTAAATTCATTTAGGAATTTTATTGAGTGCGTAATTTTCATGCAGCTTCTGTAATTTGGTGTATTTTTTTTTTGTGAGTAATAATTCTTCAGAAGATCTAATGTAAATTTAGTATTGAAGGGATGAATTAGTTAGCTATTGAGATTCACAGTAGTAATAAAAGTTATATAAATGTTTTTTTTTAGATCCATAGATGTTAAAGTCAAAAGACCCGACCTGATCCATTACAGCATCCAGTTTTCGCTAGACTATATAAGATTATCGACGGCCATACCACAGCCGAAAACCACCCCTTAAGTAAGTAAATCTTATTTATATTAGCAGAAACAAGACGGCTAAGCATCTTATCTAATCTCTCGACTTTGGAAAGCGGATCGATGTTCGGTGTCTATTTCACTTAACTTCGATCAATGGTTCTCTGTCAGGAGCTTTCCACCAATTAAAGGTGAAATAAACTCAACTCAGCTACATTATTTCATGACGCTGTGCTATACTCGTATGTCTATTTTTTTTGAGACCTGAAGAGATTTGCGGGGTAAAAACCAGTTGCTTGCGAAGTCTTACTATGGACATTCAGCATTTCTTTTGTAAATATTTCGTTTGTTTACAAAATGCCATTCAAAGTGTTCTTCAGTTTCCCTTCCTTGTGGGTTAAAGTGTTTAAGTAAATTCGCCGTAGGATCAACTATTTAGCTAACTGCTGACAGACGGGCAAGGTTAACTAGATCTGGATTATCTCATGCATAATCCTCTTTCAAATGCGCATAAGCACTCGTAGATATGCGCGAAAATTATGTACATAAGTACTAAATATTGTGAATTACATATGGCAATGCTGCCACTTTTGAACGAAAATTACAATTGTGAACGAGCAAAATGTCTACAGTTGTTGTCAAAAGTGTTTATTATTAATAAATAGCTACAAATATTAGCATATTAAACCAAATTTTGGCTTTGGAGGATAGAAATGTATGCAGTCGGAGAGATTTTCGCAAAAATCCACAACAATTTCACCAGCAGTACTGCATCCTATAGACTTGCAAAATTTCTATATTCAAAAGCGAACAATGAGATAGCCACTCTTTTATGAAGTGTAATACATCTCCTCATATTGCTATTCACCTTTTCAATGCCCACAACTTTTCCACAAATTCTGCGAAATGCATTTGTCTTGAAATTAAAATTTTCTTTGAATTTGATTTTCTTCCTTTGAAGGCTCGTCTCGTTCCCAAAAGTAGCTATAGCGATCATTCATGTAATAGTACACATGTGCATAAATTATTTATATCGTTAAAGCATACAAAATATACTCACACATTTGCACAACTTCCTTTCTCTAATGTCGAGAAGTGTAACCACACGAGGCTTTGGCAGCCTGCTAAGAATTACGTATGACCCAATTTTTTGGTTATTTTGATTTTATTAAAAAACTTTAAGATACTACTTTTAAGCTTTCTTTACTACGTAATGATTTTTTGCCATTTAATTAGCTGCCAATCTCATTTTTCCTACTTTTCATTTTGAGCTCAATTTCGTTCGTCAAATTAGATGTAATCGAAAGGCAGATAAGTGTCGTCTGTCAGGCATAAAATATAATGCCAATATAAGTGTCTGTTTATCTGCATTAGTACGTCCATCTGTCAGTAGTTTAAAGCTAACCTAAGCGGATTTAAATCCTTGTACATATTCATTTGAGTAGTCTATGTATGTCTAGAGTCTTCTATGCTAAGGAAGGCTTTATCAAACATCTATTCGATAAAATTATTCTGAAAAGCGAAGCTTAGCCTGACTAAACTACAATAGCAACAGAGATGAAATCAGAGTTCGCAATCATACGTTCGTACGCGAACGCGAACGTCTAAAAATTTGTTCCTGTGTCGTTCACCTTCGCGAACGAGAACAAGCAAAAAAATTAAGTTCGTACGCGCATGTGAAGAGAATCAAACATCGCGCGTTCATAAATGAAACTAAGCGTTAACCGTCCACGAACGTTAATTTCTGTTGATAGCATTCATATACGAAGGTATTGGTTGCATCAAACATTCGCGGAAGAATATATTTCAAACGAAAGGTCTTAATGTGTGCATTTGCACAAAATTATCAAATGTCAGTTACTGAGACGAAATATATTAAAAATAAATATTTTCTTACTAAAAGGAGCTTTTACGTTTTCTTTTGCTATATTTTCAAAGAAAGATTATAATTGTTCTTAAGAAAAACGTAAAATTGTCGAGTCAAGCACATTTAAAATTTACATCTGTACTTTAGTTAAGAAATATGCAATTGCATCTTAAATACCAACACTGATTGCTGCGTTTTTTAGTTTTTTCTATGCTGACTCCATTAAATTTTTTTCTAGATACTAATTTTTTTAATGGATTTCTTTATTTATTTTTTATTAGCAATAATGCTTCGTTCACCTTTTCGAATTTCTTAATCTCCCATAACAACACACTTTTCAATAACAAAATCCTTAACGCTGTCCTCGCCAGCTCCATTACCATTATCATAAATAGTAATAATTTCTTGCCATTAGTGCGTTGAGGGGCACCGTTTGCCAATACAATATCAATTATGGGAATTCGCACGTATGTCTGCTTAAGATGTTCGATGGAAGGGGTGAGCACATACGCCCAGCAAACAGAAGTCGAAATCAAGCACACGCTTCGATGTACTGAGCGAATTTCACCACCCTTACTGCCAAAGCAGGAGAAACGGGAAGGAATTCAAGATATGTACATAACGCAGCGAAAGGAGCAAGTGTAAAGCCTTTGGGTTATAAACAAACAAAAAATTGCGAAGGGACGAAGGCAAAATACTGCTGAGTATGCTGAAAGCGGTGTCGCCATGCCGCATACCCTTTTCGTTTTCAAGACGAGAGAATGGACTACTACTTTCATTAAATACATTTTGTATTTATACTAACGTGAGTGTACATACCTGCGCGTGTTTGCATCTTTTTTCTAACTGCTAATATTTGTGCCTGACAAATAAATCCCGGCGATTTTACGTTTTTTTTTGTTCATTTCAATCGTGGAAACGCTGCATTTTACAGCGATGTGTTGCTATTATTTGTTGTGCAAGAAAATTCTAGTTTGTTTGATTTTGCGTTTTTTTTTTGTATGCCCTCTTCCCTTTTTTCTGCTGCGTCGCCCACACACGCGCGCCCATACAAACGTACACAGACAAAAATGAAAATACAACGTGTGACTGTTTTTGTTTTGTTTCCGCCTATTTTCCGCTTTTCCATTTCCTATTAAGCGTTGTTCTCACGCACATTCTTTGCTGATTTGTGTTAGTTTAGTGTCGTTTCCTTTGCTTAGTATCCTTTGGTAATGATTTTGACGGCGTCAGTAGTCTTGTTTTATTTTTTTTCTTTTCCCTTCCCTTCATTCTTTGTTGTATTTATTGCTATCCCTTATTATTAATTCCTTTGTTTTTTGCCGCTGTTGACATTATTGATAGCCGTCAGGTTGGTTGCTTCACAGCAACAACAATGTTCGTGCGAATATATCTACCAACCGAATATCCGCAAACGGTCGCCAAGGATCAGCAGTTACTTAGTGGTGTATATGTGTGTGTGATTGTGTGTGTGTGTGTGCTTGTGCGCTTGGCGACGCATATTTGCGTGTTGCCATAAATTCACATGGATCAAGTTTCTTTCGACAGTTGTACAATTAATGTGCCTGGTTTTCTTAATATTATTCTTCCCTTGCTTCGGATTTGCTGACATACATAGTTACCCCAAATAGTATGCAGGATTTATTTTTTGATAACTCATCATTTCCAGTTCGAAGGGTGGAAGAAGAAGCTGTAGCTACGTAGAAGAAAAGCGTGCTAGTTTCGTATGGACGTCTTTCAATGAGTTAGCCAAAATTGAGCAGACTTTCATTTTAAAGCAAATTCTTTAGAAAATAAAAACCTGTTTGGGGCGACCTTTTATAATACTTTCACATTTGAAATTTATAAATACCTTTTTACAGCTTGAATCTCAAGAAAAATCACAAGAAATTATTTTCATTATTTCTGTTGCTTGGAATAGTACTTTGCCGTTGCTGAAAATTTTTTTGAAGAAATAAATATACGCTCATTTGTTTTTCAGATCTTTAGACTGATTTAAGAATTGTTATAGAAGACATTTTTTTATTTTTTGAGTGTCATTTTACATGAATTCTTCGATTTGCTTGAAAGCTGCGTACAAAGCTTAAAGCAAAATTTTAAAATCAAATAAATTTTGCGTGGAACATTTCGAATAAGAAAAACAAAATTCTATTTACAATTTTTTTCACGGTCGTATCCGCAGTAATTTATAAATATTTTTAACTTAAGAATATAAAAGTATTGAATTTGCCCATGCAAATGTGCCACGATTTCGAGAGGCATAATTTGAACATAGGTAAATTTTAAAATTTAACGTATATTCAAAATATTTTATAATAACAAGCTGCTTAAAGTTTTATCTAAGCAAAGAATAATAATATTAATAATATGTTTACAAAAATTTCTATAATAAAACTTTCAGTGCCTGAGCTTTGTGTCAGCTTTTAACTAACTTAAACAAAAAACAATTCCAAAAAAATTGCCAATGTTAACTTCAACTTTCATCTTTAAGTTGTCTTAGTTTCGAGCAGCTGACGTTCCCTTAACAGCTTAATCAATGTCCAACAACAATCTTTTGATCAAAGCTGCTTCAAAGCATAAAAATATGTTTACTCGCCTTTTTGCTTCATTCTTCCGTTTAATTTTTTTATATTTTTTGCTTTGTATAATTTTAACTTCACTTGCAACCGCGACTTACACTCCTCAAATAATGTCATTTTTTTCGCAAGTAGAAAAAATCAGCTCGCAAGTACTCCCCGTGATGATTTATTTGTCGATTACATTTCAAAAGTAGTAAAAGTAAGAATAAAGAGTGTACAGAAAAAATAAATACTAATAGCGGCTGCTGTTGCAACCTGGGGATAACTTGTAAACATTTTTTATGACTCATCAGTTGAGTGGTTGTTTGTTTATTTGTGTGTAGGGTTTTCAAGGTAATTGCAGATATTTTTCAAGTCCCAAGTGTTCAGTTGCCTACGCAACGCTGTGCAATTATATTTTCAAAGCATACTTTCGGGAGTAAAAACGTCTTATCAAAAATAATTGCATTTAAGTAGTAAATACTGGCGTCTTGGGACTATCATAAACTGCACTTAATGCAAATAGCAAAGGTAGAGGGAAAATAAGCACGCTTTACCGTTAATACAGTCTACGCCTTGAAATAGGCAGCATTTAACTATTGCGTTAGTATTGCATTCATGCTATAAAATCTTAGATGCAATCGCTGACAAACAAAACGCTTTCAGATATTCAGTGAATTATATTTCAAACGATTTCTACAACGTCAATGCTTTAAAGCTTTAAAAAATTAATAAAAATAAAAATAAAAAAATGACCCACGCACACTCTACAAACGTTATCTCTCATAGTGCTGCCATCAGTAAAGTGGCAATAAAAACAAACGATAACAATATGAAAATGTAAACAAAGTGTTTCTGAGAAAAGAACAGAAAACGAAAATAGCAAGGAAAATGTAAAAATGAGCCAAAACATACAACACGCCAGATACATTTTGTATATGACAGTCACTTGTGAAGAGACAGGCAGGGCAAGCAAAGCTGTCCGGAAATTGTGAAAAGAAAGGCGATATAATGAGAGGAGATGCAAAAAGGCGCCAACGATGGCTTGCAAACTAACAAATAAAATGAAGAGAAATAAAAGAAATAAAAATAAAGCAAGACAAAATATTTAAAAGCCAGGCGTGGCAATTTAAAGTGTTGGGCGTCAAGTGAGCGTGGTTTTGAAAGCACTTCAGTTACAATGGCGTTGCTATAAACGTTTGGAGAGAAAAATGAGTAATAATGAATTGAAGAGCAAATGATTAGCCAACAGTGTTGCGAATGTGGAAAAATGCTGTCAAATAATGACAATATCTCTACTAAGACCTAATCATGGCATAGTTTTAGGTGCCATGTACCACGACTTGAGCCAAAACTAGCAAGAGCTTCTTTTAAGATAAACTATTTTTTAATTGCATTAAAATTGTTCTCCGCCAGCGGATAGTGACTACCATTAAGGCCTCACTATTGCTATGTATTATATGTGGGTGCATCTGTACTTAATGTCATATTGCAGGCAATTTCGCGCAAAATTACTTTTGAATACAAGAAAATGTTACACAACGACAACGCGAGTGGCTTTTATATGTACGAGAATATCCAGCGCGCAAAGGAACAAAGGAATTTAAAACTCATTTTCCAAAACATCACTGGATAATGTTGCACCAGTGTTGTTGCTTTTTACAAACATATTTTCTTTGTTTTTCCTGAGAGCTGCCCATTAATAGTGAATCTAGAAAACAGCAAAATAAAATATGAGAAATAAAAAAAATTATAAAAACAATAACATCAATATGGCTCATATGAAAAATGGCTTATATTGAAATGCTCACCACTACAACTACAAACGCGTGGAGTGCAGTGTTTGCACACATGCATGCGAGTGCACTTTGCTGAATGCTGAATTGCCTTATAGAAATCAGCGTGAGCAGTTACAAAAAAAAAATTAAATAAAATAATAAAAAATTTCGTATATGTACATAAAATGTGAAATGCATTGCATTTTGTCAACCAACTCATGCATATGCAGCGCGCATATGCACACACATACACATAACTACGAGGTTAGTGGCGCCGAAATTTATGCAACGATTGCAATGAAATTAACGCTGGCTAGTGGAAATGAAATAAAGAAGCAACGGAAATGAAATAAAATGAAATTTTTAACCGCCAACAAACTGAATCATGCGACCACATTTCCACACACCAACAACAATAACAACAAAATAACTCATATCGCCGCTCATGCATCAATGTCTGTGAATGCGATTATGACTGTGTTGTGTGTGTGTGTGTGCATTTGCATTGATGGCGCATTAATAAATTCTCCTCAACTTAATGCTTGACATAATGTAGGTATTCACTTAATACATTTGCTCACACTTGAATATTTACACACAGCGCATGTGTGTTAATGCATCACGCTCTTTTGAATTCCAAAAACAAATAACAACAATAAAAAACAGAAAAAGCAGTGATTATAAAAAATATGCTAGCATAATTTGAGGCGTATAAGCCTGTGCACACATTTACTATAATTGCTAGTGGTTGCCGCTCAACTAAAGTACTTTAGCAGCCGTCGTGCAATAATTATCATTACTATTACAGCAGTCATCATTATTTACAATTTTAATTTGGAGAAAAATACTCAGCCACACAGTTATTTATATATTTATGTTGATTTGCGTAAGTATGCATGCATGTATGTGTGTAAGTGACTATGAATGTGGTTGATTGCAAATTGTTATTAAAAATGAAAAAATGCATTTCATGTAAATGTCGTTGATTAAAATCTCCGTAAAGTGTTAAATATGTTGCGAACAGATGTTGTCGGAAATTTTACATAATTTCTACAACGACATACAGAAATAAATTAATGGCAAAAGTATACAGTTACATAGTTAAAAGTTTTTTTTTCTGCATTAAACATTAATAAATGCAACCTATTGGCTTGAAAAAAATGTGCGTGAACAAGTAAAAAAACTAAACGAACACCTCTTTTTTTGATGACTACCCAGAGCAACTCGTTTAATGACTTTAATTTGAGAACATTTGCTGGACTGTCCGATCTCCTAATGAAGAACACGTCCTCGTTCGAGCAAAGGTTGGCATCACCGTCATTCCAGAAATGGGATAGACGGAACAAGAGGAGAAATAGGCGCAAGGGAAGAACGATATGATCAAAGAAGGCTTTATGAATTCAATGAAAATGTCGAAAAGCTACGATATTAAAAATAATTGGAAAGATCTGAGAGAGCAGAATCAACATGCATCGTAGTTTTCTCGATCTAGTGAAATGTCTGAATTTAAAATGATGCCGAGCAATATCACCAGCACCATCAGAATTGATAACAAAAATTGCTTCACACAGGTCGATTCTTTATGGTTCGACTTCTTTAATCTGATTTTAGAGAAGAAATTAAATGAATGAAACCAACCGACCAAGAGTGTATAACTGCTAGCTTATCAATCGGCCTCAACAGCCACGTTTTAGTTTCTGTCTGTCTATTCTAAGCTGAATAGATAAGCTGATGGAATGGAACTGAAGGTGAACGAGGGTAAAACAACGTACATACCTTCTTCTATCAAATAACACCGGTATTCAGCATTTTTGCGCACGGGTTATACATACCTTATTTTTATTGCTTTTATACTTCAAAATAAGAATAAGAATAACCAAAAGTTCTAAATTTTCTTTTATGTATAAATAATGGAAAAATTCAACTCAATAAAAATACACAAAAATTGTACATGTGTATGTGTAAATAATTTCAGAATTCAGTAAATTCCATTGTTTTAACCGCGATGCCAATAACTCTGCTTTTTTTTTTTATAGATTTAAGTCTCTTATTAAATCTCTTAATGAGACGTGGTTTTTTTGGTTCAGATTCCAGAACAAATTCGAAATGTATGGATACAGCTGAACTCCGTGATGGATGGCTGTTCTGAGTAGTTGATTTTCCAGCACAGATACAGGATTTTTTTCTGTATGTGGTAATGGAGCGAATGTCGTCGGCAGATCAGTATAAAATGTTTTCTTTGAATTTTGTACCCTTGAGAGGATTAACAATGCAAACTTATACGGACTGAGTGATGATCACTTGGGCCCCTCCCAATTCTCAGCACTGCAAACCTTATTGCTCTTTTTTCACCTCGGTACTAGCCTACAATAAAACGTTACATATTATAAACTAATTAATGTTATTAAAATAGTTAATAATTATAATAAAAAAAGAGGAAATAAACTCACCATAATTGCTTAAAAAGCAAATATTTTCGATTTGTAATCGTCCTTTCCCAGTTATATTTGCTTATACTATAACAAAAATATATAAAGTAAAATTCATGCGCAAAAAAAAAAAATTTTTTTGTTGACCTCGATAACCACATCACATCTGACAGTTATAATTTTTAAAAGTTTGATGAGTTCAAAATCATGTTAAACACAAATATATCTTTCAAACAAGTGCTACTTCGACTGACTATTGAGACATTTTTTTTTCAGTGAACCAAAATCGCGGTCCTTAAGTCTCATGCTGTTGCATGGTGCAGAAGCATGGAGGAAGAAAATATCGGGCGTGGTATTCGAAAAACGTATGGACTTTTTTTGCCATTGCGACGTCAAATACTTCGTGGTGGGAACTATCCACCTTTTAAATACCGAACTGCTTATGTGATATACGCATGATTTTCGTTATTTTCTTATTATTTTTGCTGGTAATTCAACAACATTTTCAGACAAACGGCAGCGCACACTTACTCACACTCGCTCATACATATATATGGTAATTTCCGTTTGGCGGAAGTTAATAATGCATTAAATGTAACTTAAATATGAAATTAAAAAGCAATTTGTATGGCCCAAAGCGAAGTGCACATGTCTACTTATGTACATATTAATTAAGCATTGAAGCTTGAATGAAAATGTCAGCTTGTAAAGGACCAAAGTGCGTTGAAGTGCAATGGATGCAAGCCCTTATACACATGTCACAATGCAAAGTTACATACAATTAAAATGCGTTTGAAATAGGAAAAGAAGAAGGAGAAGACGATTTTATTAATTTGCCATTCAATTTTATAGCAACCGCTTTAATTTTAAATGCCGTGTGCGCTCATTTCAAAACTGGTTTCTTCCGGCTAACTTCTGCACTAAATGGCCTAAATATGCTCTTAGGCATCAAAGCAAAAGGCAAAAGTAAACAGAAATGCCACAAAGCCGCAGTAGAATTCTGAAAGAGCTTTTACAATGATTCACCATTGAATTGACTCAATTGCCTAGAAAAATTTGCATAAATGGCCGGATGAACGAGCCAACTGACCCACTTGACTGCAATGTAGGGAATACAAGTAAGTTAAAAATGGTTTGAATGAATGATATGTAGAATGAATGAATGCGTGTAGGCATGGATGAGTGTTTGTTCTGTGTGAGAGAGTGAAAGAAAGCTGCACAATGCGCCTAACAGCATGCGACGAAGCGTGAAATATAGCTATGCAAATGTGTGGCAGCTTACTTATACTATACATAAATGCAATGTTGCAATTGCTGGAACCGAGTTGAGGAGGCAAACACAAATACAAATATGGGCAAATACACTCTGTTAATAAATAATAGAACAAACACACATTGACACATTTGGGAAATTTATTTATCTTCCAAACACTTAAATTGTTTTTTTTTTATTAATAAAACCTCTTTCATGCTCTAACAAACGCCATTAAAAATAATTTTTATTTAATTTTATAAAAAATGTAGAAAGCATTTATTAAAAAATTATAAAAATTTTGAACTTTCCAATAATTTTTTTTTAATTTTTGGGGTATACAGATATGTAGCTTATTCAATATTAGTATAACAAAGTGCAAGTTTCTAGTTTCTACTAATTACCACTGATTTTTTAAAATTTTTTTACTGACGCTCTTTCGCAATTTCTTCTATATAAAAAATAATCTCTGTTTTTGCGTTGTAAGGAGGAAACTGACAGTTAAAAAATGGTCAAAAATCAGTAATCACTTGTAGACCTTTGAAACTTGGACTTTCTTAGACTAAAATTGAATAAGCAAAAAAACTGCAAACTCCAAAAAAATCAAAATTTTTTTTTGTTCAACATTTTTATGAAATTTGTTTTTAAATAATTGTATATTTTGTAATTGGTTTAAACAATTGGTGTTTATGGTGTTTCTAGAGAAGGAAACATATTTAACTTGAAACAAGTTTGTGATTAATTAGAAGAAAAAAGTGCCCAATTTCGTAAATATGCGGTTGTGCTAGAATTTGTGAACGGAGTATACATTTGTATTCAAGCGCTCTTTCACGCAATGCTTTATGTATGTTTTACCGCCGGCGGCACTTTTATTGCAGTCATAAATCACACCGGAAAGTGGTTGGGGGGTAATGAAAAACAAAAAATACGGGACACAAGCGGTAAGGCACGCGGCTCAACCCGAGAATTTGTCAACTCGGCAAGTAGTAGATATGAGAGTGCACTCCAAAAAAAACACACACACACACATGCTTAAATGTAGCATTGTAGCAACCCTCATTCACTACGCATAGAGTAACTTCGCAGTATCTTTTTCAAGCGGTCAGTGTGTTGGGTGGTGCGTTCAAATAACTGACTGATGATTATTATTTGGTGGCACGCACTGCTGCTGCTCTTGTGGCTTTTCGTACAGATTTCGCCCACAAATTTTTAGCGAGACAATTTTTACAACTTATTGGGCTAATGATTGCTCAAGCGGCTACAATAATAACAAAAACAACAAAAGCCATCAGCAGTTAGCAGTAAGTGTATTATAAAAAGTGTGTCGCATATGTCACACAAGGGCACAGTGGCAAAATTATTACGGTTGCACGCGTGCGCCCAAAAGCCTCAACTAAGTAGCTCACGCGTGTCGAAAAAAGGAGTGTTTACTTGTTTTTGTTGTACTTTCCTTTATTACATTAAATTGTTTTTTTTTTTTTAGTTTTTATTTTATGAGTTTTGAAAAACCATGTTTCATGGGTTTGCGGACTGTCACTTGAGCGCCACATGACATCTTGTTCTTGGAATATATTTTCGATATTGCATACATACTATCGTTTTTGAGCTAAACTCAATTTGATAAGGCTAACCTCTGTTTGATAAGGCTTACATTAGTAGACAAAAGATAACAAGCTAAGCTACTTAATTGGAAAAATGCATGCTGGCATTATGGTTTGCAATCTATTTTTGGATGTATAATTGTGTGGCAGAGGAAGCACATACCTTGTACTGTTTTTATTTCAAACCCTTTGGAAAATGAGCACCCCAAACTGTCCCGAGCTCATTGAAGAAGTTCTAAGTTGCGGTTAATTTTTACGAACCATACAATTTTTTGCATGTGTTGTGCTCTTAATAAAAGTATTGATCATGATTCAATCATACAAGGTTGGATAACTAGACAGTTGTCTCACTTTTGCACGCTGCCTTACCTTAGCCTTTTTTGTTTTCTTTTAATTTAAAAAAAAAATTTAACGAAAGACCTGAAAATTGGTACGTTTTCATAAAAGGCCTTGCAGGCAACATTGTATGCTTTTAATAGTTTTTAAACTATTTCAGCATACCTTACGTGAAATAACCAAATAGACGACGTTCTCAGATGTTTTGCAGTAGCCTTGCTTTTCTAGCATCAAACCCATGATTCAATTATTAAAGGTTTGGTAACTAAGCAGCTAGCTCCCGCACTTTCTGTCAAACGGAATCCTTAGCATCAAAACCGTGTTGCTTCTAAAAAATAAAAAAAAAGTAGTAACCGGAAAACTTTTTAATACCAAAAACTAACAGGCAACACTGACACAGAGTGGAAAGTTTTGAAAGAAATAGGTTTTAATAAATTAAAAATAATATGACATAATATTCATCCAAATGCCAAAAACAAGAATTTGTAAGAACTCAATTCTTGTGTTATGAAGTTTGATTTAGTTTGCTTTTAATATATAAAGATTCTCTTTCTAAAATTTCGAATTATTGTGGTTTTCTTACATTAATTTAAGTTAATAATAAAAAGAAGTCTGATGAGGAAATGTGGTGGTTTCCGAAATAACTTCAACCATTAAAAACTGTTGTTGTTTTTTCACGAAAATCTTCCATAAACTTTCCTTGAGCTAAATAAAATTGTAAAATATTAACATTTACTAGGCCAACAGAAAAATGAACAAACATTTGTTAATTAAATATTAAAAAAAAAAAAATTTAAATTTTGTAAGCGTAGCTATTGTATTTCTTAATTAAAATGAAATGTCTTCGAAATTTTTAATAAAAAAAATCACTAACATTTTAATACATATTATTTAGTTTTTAAGAAAGGTTAACAAAATCTAAACCGTTTTCCATACTTCGTATAACAACTCTTTATAAGGGAGTGTCAAAATTCGAATGCCATAATTTGTCTAACCTTTTATAATTGAATCATGCATCAAACCGTAATTGAACATTTTTTTCGCTGCATGTTTGAAATTGATAGGTCCCCGCACAGGTCAGTTCAGTTTTTTATTTGATATTTATTTTCAAAGAAGAAATTAAATTAAATTTTTTACTCATGTGCAAACGTATATAAAAAAACAAAATAAAAAACAAATATATTATAAAAATTTAAAAATAGAAGAACATTTGCTAAATGAAATTGGTTTGTTTAATTTTATTTTAGTTTATATAATTTGTTATGTTGGCTACCTTTACCATACAATTATAATTATTGGCATACAAATGACTATATTCGCGAATATTATCTTATACACATTTTTAAATGGTTAAACAAATGAACATAAACGATAAGAAGATAAACAAATTAAAATCCAAATGGTAAACCAAATTTCTTTTCGCTAGTTTAAGTTTCAGTTATGCACTCCTAATCAGTTTGTTAAAACTTAATTTTAAATAATTGTTTATTGTGTGTTTTTCTAAATAATTACAGTCCTGAGGATGATCTCAAATTGAGGTCGAAACATTGATAATTAAATCTACTCAAAAACAAATATTCAATGTTACTTAATATTAGGCTTCGAGCTTGGCAAAATAAATTTTCAAAATTTAAACCCAAAGGCCGATCAACATAATACACAAACATTTTTAAAAAAGTTTGAAGTTGTAATGAAATTTTGTATAATTAGTAAAAAAACTTCCGCCTACTTGCCTTTTATTAGATACCACTTATTTTGGAAGAAAAAATTGAAATGAAATAAAAAAAAATATGCATCATCAGCATTTTTCCAAATATCAGAGTTCTATTATCTGCATGCAATAAGAACAAAAAACTTAAAAAAGTTTGAAATCGCATTGATCTCTTTTTTGTTAACAAAATGTGTAAAAAGTATTTGCTTCTAAATCGCACGAGCGTTTTTTGTTTTTATAGTTAATTGCATTACATTCATACCTACATACATGTGTGTTTGATTATTCGGTTATATTTATGAACATTCATTTGAAATTTCTGCAATTATGTTTCATGCAATGTACAAAACGCCTTTCGCTACTAGTTGGCTACTTTTCTACAATCTTTCCCGAAATGGAATAACAAATTTACCCCTTTATATGACCTTCCTAAATGCAACCTTGCAAGGCAGTCAGAAAACTTAAACGTCAATAAGTATCCAACCATTTATAATTGAATCATCGATCACATACACTTCATGAAATTTTTCAACATTCTTGGCAGTTGTTTCCTGAAAATTTCATTGCAAATTGAAATTACTTACTTTTCTTTAATTTTATATTTTGAAATGTACTTTAATATAATCGTTATTTTCATTTAATCTAAGCCTCAAATAATATCCAAGTACATGCCACATTTCTGCCATTCCTTTTGTCGCACCAACCTTCAACTCAGTTAGTACACAACCCAACAATTCTGCGCATTGTTTCGATAACATCCTTGCTATTTTACCAATATAATTGCACGCTTGAGCAGTGTTGCATTACGTGTACATATGTATTACGATCTACCGCCCTTTCGCTATATGATTCGTTCATTTGACATTTGACACCCTTTTTAGTTTTTTTTTTAATGTAGCTCACACTTTTGCCTTCGCTATGGTTGGCTGTCTTTTCCCACTCTCCACCATTTGGAAATAATCGCAAATAATTGCGCTTGCTAAAATTTCGTATGCAGTCAACGCTTCATATACCAACTGACTGATGTTTTGTAGTACAACTGGCACATGCGCCTAAATGTATACGTCTAATGCGTGGTGCAGAGCGGCGTGACGCATGGCAAGTGCGTCTAATTTTGGAAATGCCATATTTCCATTTCCACAAATTTTGCTTTGCTTTTGCTTGGAAACTTAAGGAATTACATAAAAACATTGGAATATATTTCACTTTGGAATTATATTAAACATTTAAGACATATATTCTTGAATATAAAGGAATTTGTGGTAAATACAAGAGTATATGGTCGGAACTTGAAACTTGTGGTATGATATTCAAATTATTTAGTCTAACAATCAGTTGAAGTCAGTAAAACCAGCATTCAAATTAATAAGTTCTTAAGTTCAAACAGCTGCCATTCTCAGCAATCGTGTTTCAAACTCAAATAACTATTTAGAATGTGTTTGCAAATCGGCACTACCTCCCCACCAAATGCTTGTCCACCTGCTCACATCAAAGAAGCTTCTTGAAAAGTTAACAAAAAAGGCACTAAAAAGATTTGGTTGAGGAAACGAAAATTTGTTACTGTACACCGAAATGAATCAAGGAAATGACGACGACGACGACGTCGACGAGACAACGATTGATTGCTCCCAAGGGTCATCAACAGTGGAGAGCATAGAACGAAGAAAGCGAAATCTGAAAATTGCAAACTCGCACAGCGGCGAGTTAATGGTGGTGTCACTTGCAATCAAGCAACGCAACGCAACGATTAGAGTTTTTACAACGCATGTGAAGTATGTATAATGCCAGAAGAAGGGGCACAACGTCGCTTCATTGATGCATTCAACACACTACCCCCATTTGAGTGCGGAATGGCGCTGCAAGTGGCAAATGGCAAGAAATCAAGTGCTGCACTTCACACGAGGCGGTTGCGAGTGGTGAGAGAGCAAGTGTAGTTAGCAGCAGCAGCAGGAGTAGCCGAAAGTGCTTTCGCAATCTCTCGAGCTGTAGGGCTCCCTTGGTAATTGCTACGTAATATCACCCTACACAGTTCTCGGCCAAACGTACATTAACCAAACAAGAAATTATTGCAGTTTCACAACCAATTCAACCAATTTTTGGGGGCAGATAACCGAATGATTTCCTCCAGCCCTCTGCATCTTGTACTATTTCCGCAATTACTTCTGCCTTTCTTCCTTCTGCAGCGGGAAATGCATTTTCATCGGTATCGCTGATAAGTTACGGAAATGAGCCCTGAAGCAAAAGCAAAAGGGAAATAAACATAGGGTTGACTTAAGAAAATGTATACACATTGTAACAAGAAACGATTTGAATGTGTCAAGATTGGTGCGTGTTGTTGAGCTGCATTTAAGGCGCACACGCACGCACGCAAGGGACGCCTTAAGTATTATATCTAATCATAATTTCTGCTAAGCAGCTTACTGGCCGGTGCGCTTTGCAGCTAGTTGTAAGTGCTGTAAATAGCTATTTATCATCAGATTATCAGCAAAAGTAAAAAATGTTGTTCTAGATTATGGGTATTATACTTTTGAAATTTGAACCGCAGAGATATTGAGGTTTTTTTTTTTTCTTTAAACGAAGTGTGGCATTTGGAGAAGTCATTACAACGCAGCAGTTATGCTTTGGGATAATTAACTTTCTTAAAGAGTAATTTTTCACAGCCGAATGAGCAGCTAAAAAAGGCGTCCGTAATCAAAACAGAGTCATGTTATGAAGCATGAGCGTAGATAGTTATTAGGGAAGGAATTTAAAAAGCTATAGAAAGCGGAGTATAAGGGCAGAGAATGAAGACCTGGAAAGTAAGTGAGAGTTGAAAGCTGAAATAGAAACCAAAATTGAGAGAGAGATATTTGGATAGAGTTTAAGCCGAGATCGTAACAGAACTTTTACGGAAACGGAGATGGGATCACCGTAGCCTTGGCGCAGAAAAAACAAACACACTAAAGAGAAATAAAAATAAATTAAATACTTATCGAGGGAACATCGGATGAAATACTGATATTGATCTCTTTAATCCTTCTCCAAAATATAGAACTAATTATACGTAAACTGTTTGGATTCAAATTGATCCAACCAAACAAGCTTAGTAATTTTATTAATTTTTTAAAAATAGTCTTAACAAAAAGACAGCATTATATATTTACGAAACCTTGTTAATACATAAATACCTGAATCCTAATAATACGAGTACTACTCACCTCAATGTATCCCTGCACGCTGTCACATTGCTGCAACACCAAAATCGCAGAGTTGAACTTCAACGCCGACAGTTCGTCCGGCGAACAGGGGCTCAGAAAGCCACTATCTGCATCGCTGTGTGAGGAAAGAGGGCGAGGTTTGCGAATTTTATACGGTACATTGCGACTCGGCACCGGACCCGGATTGAAAAGTACATAATTTGATTCGATTGGCACGGTACGCGCGCGCAAGTACTCCTTTTCATCCAACAACATATGCTGCAGATGTAGCATATGTTCCGAACTGACCAACTCTGAGATAGCACGTTGCTCACTGTACGAGGCACCTGCAGCCGCACCAATGGAGTCGACTGCGTTATTTGTTTTATTGTCGTTATTCACCGCGTGACGCTTACCGCGTTTGTCACTCGCATTGTCCGAGTTGTTAGTCGCGGATGAGTGCTTCGAGGAGTGCGAACGAAAGGGCGAAAGATTCAAGAAGGTCAACTTTCTTTTCGTGCGTTGTAGTGTCGTTTGCGAAGATGTCGCTGAGGTGGATGAACTCGCAGAATTTGTGGAGGTGGATGATTCCACAAGCGCTGTGGATGTTGTGGTTGTAGTGGAAGCGGTGGTATTTGTGTCTTTCGATTCTTGGCTATTCGACATACTAGGCGCTGAGTCGAGAACTTCAAGTAGTTGCTCCAAGCTGGCGGACTCACGTAGTATGGGTTCTTCTGCTTTGGTGGTTGGGTTCTCGGTTAATGCTTCCAAGTTCGCGTGCACTAATTGCTCATTGGTGTATGGGTTTGGTATGCCTATATCGGATGCGGGCTCTTCTTCAAAGTCATCCGGATCAATCACAAAGTAGTTATGATGATCAAAGTTGGACGCTGAAGCTGCATCACCGCAAGCTTCTTCGAACGTCACTTCAACAATCAACGTTGAATCTTCCTCTGCTGGCAAGTCCTCATTGTAGATGACTTCGGGCACAGTTTCCTCTTCACTAAAGTTTAAATTCTGTCGAGAACTGAAAAGCGGGTCGCGTAGACCATGTGCCGTTGTTGCCGTTGCAAGCATTCTATTCAATTGTTCTTGTGTGCGTTGACGCAGCGCCTTTTCGTTGATGAAATCCACAGGATCAAAAAGACAATAGTTATCCATGTGCGAAATGTGCGTCTTACGCTGACGGACTGGCAAGTTCTTAAGTTTCTCACTATAGTCTGCATCATTGTTGTTGGAAGCATTCGAGTTCGGTGGGCTCGCGTCTGGTGGCGCAGGTGGTGGGGGTGAGACCTCATTCGACGAGTACGTTGTTTCATCTTGAACACTGTGCGCCGTAAGTGACTTCTGCGAGCCGCGACTAAGCGATGCAAAAAGTCCACGTGCCAAGCAATTCTTTAACTCAGATACACGCCCCTTGTAGGGACTAGATTGAGCACTGGCACTACCACCAGCATGCTCACTGCCATCGTACACACCCAGCCGTGCATTCAATTTACTCAACTCCTTACGTTCCTTCTTGCTGAGCACAACCTTGCCACGTGATGGCGTCGCTGGCGCCGACAAGGATACACAAGGTTCGGTAGATGATTGTATGGAATTGAAGCGCGAGTCGCGCGTTGGCATTTGGGAGATCGGTGGTGGCGTTGGTGGTGCTGGCTCGCGATATGGAGGTGGCGCTCTTGGTGAACCCTGTGCCGATAGGCCACACTTGGCGAACTGTGAGTTCGTAATGACTGTTGTGGACTCATAACTCACGGGAAAATCACAAAAATGCTCGGTAAATTGCGTCGACTCAGCGCCTGTATAACGACCATTACCGAAACTCAATTCCATATAGTTGGCGTCGCGTATGGCATTTGTATCGTCTTGGTGTTCGTTTGCCCGCGTGAAGGAAGTATTACAAAGATTGCGGTTATATGAGGCAGGCAATGACAATGCGCCAGACGACTTTGGTATGGTGCCAGGCGCGCTGGCCTGGGCAAGTTGAGATGCATTTAGTGCACCATGATCTGCCGAAAAGTCGCTGTGCGGCGATGGTGGTGGAGAAGACGTGGAGGTGGACGTAGCGTTATTGGCATTTCGATCCGCTGTGACCAGCGATTTGCTGTGACGCAGCTTTGACGACTTTTCTTTGCCTTGTCGCTGAGATTTCGGCATATTGCTGGGTGGTTTGGTAGCCACTGTGGTACTCACTGCACTATGTATCGTTCGTCGCTTCAACTTTCTGCCATCCAATGCAACTGCATTGCTTCCACTAATTGCATTATTGTTACGGTTGTTGTTGATATTTTTGTGATGTTGGTCGGTGGTATTGTCAGAAGCTAAAGCTTTCACTGACAGCGCTGAGCTCTCTGAAGCTGCATTCTGTTTTACATCCGCATGCCCCAAACTACGTTCCACATTCGCTGTGGCTGTTGCAACAGAGTGTGCACGACGGCGACACCGCCTCTTCACTGTACCTGTAAATGAGCTGGGTGAGTCCCAATCGTAAATTGATGTTTTTAAGTTCACACCGAGTTGGGGTAGAGTAGCAATGCTAACATTTTTACTGTCTGCCGCATTGTGGGTATTTTCGAACCTCTGTCCCTCACTGTTACTTTTATTTTGCTTTACCGCTTGGCAGTTATTGTTATCCTTTACTTTTTGGTGGTCACTCGTCTGCAGCTTGTCCGAAATATTCGTTTTCCCTCTTTGGCATATTTCAGTTTGGTCAACATCAGCGACGGCTGTGCCTGTGCTTGGTTTCTTCGTAGCTTCCCCTACACCAAATAACGCAGCGTGGTCAGTTTCATCAACGTCATTCTCACAATTTTGATATTTATGCTCAGCAACAGTAACATGAGTTCGTGTATCGTTTACACTTTGAAAATTTGCACGTTCTTGTTGTTGTCGTCCTCGTCGGTCATAGCTAGACATTTTCGTTGTAAATAAATTTGAGGTGCTAGAGCCTGTTGCGGCTTGTCGGAATCCTCTTTTAATGTTTGGTAGATGTGTAAATAGTTTTCCATGCAAGATTTTTTATTCGTAAGGGATCGACTAAGTGTGGGAAAGGGGAGTTTGATGGGTAACTGTCGTAGCATTATTGTTCCAAACATTTTGTTTATATTATATTTTTCACATTTCTGTTGTTAACTGAAAATTATTCGCTTGTGTTGTTATTTCCACTTCGCCTGCATACTTTTTGCTTCCAATGAATTCAGAATTTTAATTTAATTTCAAATGCACAATTTTTCCGCAATTCTTTCTCTCAATATTAAAAAGAATTTTTCGAACTATGCACTTGTAAAATTTTTCACTTAAACCAAACCAATTTTCGCACATGTTTACGTTCAGCGGAGCAAGTGAAAGCTTTCGTTTTAAGCTTTATTAAAAGAAGATTTTTCATGGTTTTTTATTTTTATTTTTATTATTTGCACTAGTTAGATTTTCACAATTTTACTGAATTTTTTAGTGGCCTAACTGTAGCGTTAAAATAAAATTAAATTAATGGTTTCATAAATCTTCATCTTTATGTGCCTTCCACCCCATCAAGCGACGCAAACATTTCCCCTTTCTTTGGTCGGTTTGGCGAAAGTGCAAGAGTTAATGGGTTTTTGCTGTTTTATAGCGAAAAAAAAATGCTTGTAATGAAATGAGAGCTGAGGCATTTTCGGCTTTGACTGACGTTGATTTTTCTCGTAGCCTTTCGGCAGAAGAAAGGACTAAAATTGAATTTTGTAGCTCTATTGTCTATTGTAGACCTTTTTCTTGTTCTAAATTCGCGTGCTACTCTTTCGTTTTACACTTTTTTGCTTGTCGTTTTTTATTGTATTGTTATACTCTGTAAATGCAAATAACGGTCTGTTTATAATTGCTTTTTGACCACCATTTTGCCCTTCTGGACAAGACTTTTTCCTACAGAAAAAAATATCAAAAAAAAAGACAAATACGAAGATCTGCTTCTTTATGGAAGAATTACTCAAATGCATCATATTTTTAATTTTTTTTTTGGCTAATATTTTATATAACAATGAGTAAAAAAGAAATCTCATACACCCTCCTCACTTATTTAGTTAAACATACTTCCCCAGCATTTAAGTTATTGCGGTCAACTGCTCAGTGCTCAACGCCTAAAAGCATTCAGTAGTCTACCAGGTTACATTAATGTTCTACTAACTCAATAGTGATGACTTTAATTGCCTAATTAGTAAACTGAAATTGCAGTCATTCAACCGGCCATCCGACAAGAAAGCAGCTGCTAAACCACAGCTTTTATTGCATCGGTAAATGGAAAAGCATCTAAAAGTATACCTCGCCACTGAAAGTATAACTGCGTTGTGAGTATGCAATTTTCTTAGCACTCGTCAGCTGCATTTCGCACGATTCCACAAGGAAAAGTTAAATTGCCAAGACAAGCAGGCAAATTGATAGTCGTTTTTTTTTTTCTTTGTATTTCTTTTTTGTCCTCAACTCGAATAAACTCCAACAAGTTGCATAATTGTTGGCGCATGATGAATTTAAATGGCAATGAAATGAGCTACATCAAAACGTGTAAAAGTAATATAAAAGAATGGAGCGAAATAAAGCAAAAAGCACAGCCCACAGTTGGCGAAAGTAAAGCTTCTTTCATTACCTTCTGGTCATTGTAATTTAGCATCACTTTTACAATTAAAATGTAAATTTCCAAATTGAATTATGAGCGCCAAGATTGCGTATTTTGGGCGTTGGGAATGAATAAGTAGTGTAGCGGAAGTCAGCAGAAAAGGTAAGCAGATGGAATATAATTAGGCGCATAATAACAAATATACAAAGTAATATTCTGTAGAATTAGGTTAGTGTATATGCGGCGTTGTTAATGTGTTGGTTATTAAGAAACAAATTTCATGATTATGATTACAACTGAGGTCAGCTGGGCGCTTTGAAGCATACTTTTCTGGCTTTTAATGAGATAAATGCAACATGACTAGTTAAACTTTTGCTTAAAATTAGGTCACTAGTAGGCAAAAGAAAGTAAGCAAAAACGTTAAAGAGCGAATAAAGTTATTAAAGTAGCGTAAATTACTAAATTTTGTAATTATAAATTAGGAATTTAAATTTTTTTTAACTATAAATTAGGAATTTAAACTGTAATGGCTTGTTAAACTTAGAAGGGAGACAACTTGATAAGGGGAATAGGTATATACTATATTGGAAATATTTGATATAATTTCAGCAAGTAAATAAAATAAATACAATAATGTAGAAGAGATTAGGGGCTAGCAAGCTTCGCAAGATACTCATTAGAACAGTATAGCTTGGGGTGAAGTGTGTTTGACTAGACAATTATTAAGGAAAGAACAATAAGAATACAGCGCTTATAAACTCTAAATGAAAATTTTACTTTTTTTCTGAAGCATGCGACCTGGATTCTTAAATACATATTTTGTAAGTAGTTTATTACCAAAAATTCGTAGATATTAACTGTAACCTGCCTATGGTGTTTTTGAGAAAAAACTTGTACAGAAATATTTATTTTTTTCTTATCGCTACTTGTTCTATTATGTACATTTAAAATTATTATAGCTTAAACAAAAATTCTTCCTAAGACGGCCGAACTGTCATGAGTTACTCTATCTGTCGCTCCTTGACTTAAAAAATACCGAAAGTACTTTTTCTACAATAATTTTTTACAAATAAACTGATATATGTAGATACGAGTACGTTGTAAGATTTTTATTTAAAAGACTTTGTCCAAAATTTGAGAAGAGTGCTTTTGTGCTGAACATTTTTTTCGAAAGAAAAAAAAGACAATTAGCTGCCATCGCTCCAAGTGTCCCCTGCAAGCATCTGCGCTCTTAGGTAATCATATGGAAGCTGTGGCCAATTGGCTTGCAAACTGGCGTATAAAGGGCAACGAACAAAAATCTAAGCAAGTAACATTTACACTAAATAAGAAAAATTGTCCACCCTTGACTTTGAACAACGTTCAAATACCACAAAGCAATAATGTCACATACCTAGGGGTCCACCTGGATAGGCGACTTACTTGTCGCAACCACATAGAGGCTAAACGGACTCATCTTAAGTTGAAGACCAGTTCTCTACACTGGCTTATTAACTCTCGCTCACCCCTGAGCCTGGAGTATAAAGTGACTATATACAACGCGGTTCTTAAACCCATTTGGACCTATGGATGTGAGTTATGGGGCAACGCGAGCAGCAGCAACATCGAAATCCTTCATCGTGCGCAATCTAAAATCCTTCGAACAATAACCGGAGCACCATGGTATATCCGAAACGAGAATATCCACCACGACTTGAGAATCCCGGAAGTACGTACTGAAATAGAGCAGCGGAAGGCGAAATATGCATCGAAGCTTTTAGCGCACCCTAATCAGTTAGCAAGAAATCTATTGCATGTAAACAGGAACTCAAGATTACGTAGGAATGACTTTCCAGCCCAGTCGTAATATTTCTTAGGGCCAGTTAATAAAAATACTCATCCCGACTATGGGATGTAAATTATGTGATTAGAATAAGATTTGCAAACTTGTTGTTAGGCTCCTTAGTTGAGCAGATTCAATAAATAAAAGTAACAGTTAATAAACAAAAAAAAAATTAGCTGACATCGGATGTTACAAATAAAATATGGCTAATTATTGATTAAGATAACCTCATATTGGTGCTCATTTACACAATCCTAAAATTCAGTACAATCCAGAAAAAAACACCAAAAAATAAAACAATTTAAATACTGAACTTTAAAACATCCTTCGCCAGCATCAAAGTATGTAAGTCCGCAGCTTCGAAAGGTTTGCAGTTCACAGCGCAGCACAAACAAGTCGTTAACTGAACAAACGCTATTACAGCAACAATTACAACTGCCAGCCAGCACGTTGTAGGAGTACAAGTACACAGCATCTAATGCAATACTTTTAACTGCACTACAATGCAATACTTTGTGTAAACTTTTCTCGAAAACGGGCACTGCAGAGGAGCCAAAGAGCAGACTTAAAATCGACGAGCAGCACTCATCAAATGTCACAATCCTTGGTATTTACACTTGGCAACATTGAATGGCTGCCATCAACGGTCAACATACGTTGCCATAGTGCCTGTCGTGCTCTGTAGTTGTAATCATAGCAAATACCAATGGTCAGCCATGTGAAAAGCAAAGCAAATAGATTGTAAGTAAAGGCAAAGAAAAAAGGGAAATGACTTGAAAGTAAACAAGTTTAAAGAGTATTCGAGTTATACCACTCCAGCGAAAGTAAAATAGATTAAGAACAAAAAACTTGGTAGTGCATTTATAAACACCATTTTCCATTGTATTACGCACCTAATGAAAAAGTTCTTTATCATACTTTCAACATTTTAGTTGAATTTTGAGCGGTAATGCAAAAGAATTCTCCACTCAATAGTAAGTTTGTAGAAATGCTTCTCTTCTTCATTCTACACACCCGCCTATCTGCTTTTGGCTCTTAACAATTTCTCGATTTTATTTGCTCGCATTCGCATTGTGTGGTTTTGTGTAAAAAATCTTGTTTAAGTTTTGCGGCAAAATTTCGCAAATATACTCGCTTTTCATTTGCTTCTGCTTCGCTGCTGCTGCGCATCAACTAACTTCAATATCAACTCTACTCTCAACTCAATTCCGTTCAACTTCATTCAACTTAAACGACATGCGACGAACACTTTTCTCAAGCATTCAGCTGCTTTCAAATGTGACATGTTCAGCAAAACAAAATAAGTGCTCCGCGTTTTTTGTGAAGAACTGTGTCAGCGTTTTGCAGTGTTTTGCTCGTGCTAACAAGTAGGTAAATGCAAATGCACTTAGTTATTAAGCGCCTAAAAGTATGCTAGAAAAAGTAATCGCACGTAATTTGGAGCGTGATCAGTTATTTCGTTTTTCAAAACTTTTGTTGTAAAAGTATTTTTCTAAAAAGTGAAATTTACTGAAGTCAGTGGCATTCGTGCTATGCAAGGTTTTCAGGAGGTGTGTACACTTGCAACCCTCTATTTGTATCACACGACTTAACTGCGCCTGAAATTGTGCTGCATATCATGTCAACAGTTCTCACGGAAACTTGAAACAATTTACTGAGAGACTTTTACTCTTCCTCCTTCCCTCTTCTTACCTATTTTGCTAGCGAACGAGCGTACTTGAAAACAATAAAATACGCATTTCTAAGGCGATTTTTAATAATTTTTAAAGTTTTTAAACGCTTAACGTGAAGCGTTGGCTTTATATTTCAAGGCTTAGCAATGTTAGCAATAGATGCGCGATATATTTGATAATTTATTTGGCATAAATCATAACCGACTTAAGAAATAGTTTCGAAAAATAAAACAGTTTTGTGTAGGCAGTGGCCAAACATTTTTCCATGTGCTGATTTTGATTTTGATTCTAAAAAACGTTATCGTGTGAAATATCATGTATTTCATTACCATATTAATTAAAATAATAAATTTTCTTATATTTTCTGCTTTGTTCCTCCAACGTTTATCATCTCTATCATTTTAAGCTTATGACTTGCATGCTCCAAACTAATTTAAGTGAGATAAAAGACAATTACTTATCGCCTTCTTCCATTTCAAATCCATTATGTGCACTCTCAACAATGCACCGCGCCTGCAGCTATGCAAAAAATTTGCGCACGCTTTTTTTGCTCTTTCAAATGAACAAAAATGTCCAAACTACAATTTGGCGACTATTAAAACGCTATCCTAAACACAACGATTGCACAAACAATGCCATACCGTTCTCGCCCTTTTGCTAAAGACACTAGGAGTGATAGCCCAAAAATATACTCCACTAATCCAAAAAAAGTATTTTTGCATATTTTTGCATAGTCACTTTGTAAGCAATCAAATACTTTTGCCAACAAAATTCTAGGAAGCAGAGCGACACAGGAAGATTCTAAAAACAAAATGGCCTAGCAAAAATTATGAGCTCAACGCGTGAACATATTCAGTCGTCATCCATTACTTCTAAATATACGTACACATATTTTTCTAGTTTAAAATTCCATTTCTTCGTTGCCCTTGCTCTGCTAGCTTCCAACCAAGCTACGAACAGTAAATTATGACTAAAAATATTTACTTTGCGATTTTCGTGTTATTTTTTCGGTTTGTTCTGCTTCTGCTGAATCGCTTTTGCATTTCAGTTGAGTTAGTCAGATATTTGCCAGCTTTTGTTGGTTATTTTTTTTTTGAAGAATTTCCGCTTCAGGGTCTGCACAAATTTGTCGACTTAGTTAATGGGTTTTGACGTTCCTGCTGCCCGACAGCCCTAAGTAATGGACACAATTATTTGCGAAGGCATTTCGAGAGTAAATTAAATGTGCAGCATCCTTCTTGTAAACTATGCGGAAAAGTTGGCAGTGATTTTTTTTTTTTGTGCTTTCTCAAGAATAAATAGTTTGCTTGCAACGAATTTAAAGTTAATCGACAGCACAACTGTTTTAAAGTTTTCCTTAAATTCCACTGCCTTAAATCGACATTGTGGCTCAAATTTTTAATTTATTCTCTAAGAAATTTTTTTAAATTCTTAAGCCTGCACACAGTGCCCACTAACGCATCCGTCAAGACGGTTCAATTAGAGCTTATAATCCTTTACATTCAACAACGGCTTCATTACAACTTCCAAAGCACAAAGGACACATCTCATTTCATAAGCATACCCCAGCAGTTTCTTACTAACTATCTCTCTTTGGTTTTGTCATTCTAGTCTTTCCTTTATTATTTTAGTCTTTCTTCTTACTTAGTTCAAATATTTGCGTTGCCTTGCTTTCAGCATTATTAGCCGATGTGCACAGAAAGTAGGTCGCGCTTGGTAAACAACTGGTTATATGTGCATTTGCATTTTCAACTAAAATGAAGTTGTAGCATCTTTAAAGCAACACTCGAGTCGAATTGCTGCATGCAACATTTTTTATGCTGTTTTAGTGGAAATGCATTCGGCCGAATCATTATTGACATCATGAATTGGTATTTCATATGAATCTAAGTGATGGACAATAATTCCAAAAAAAAATGTTAAGGGCAGTTGTTAACAGTTGTGTAAGCTTGTAGAGAGTCAGTCTAGCGATGAGGCTAGGTATCAAGGATATCAACTAAACACTTAATTGTTTTACTATTCAGTAAAAACAGATTAAGCTTTGAAGTTCGAGGTTGATGCGAAAATGGTATTTAAAAAAAGTGGGATTTTTCAAAATGACTATATTAGCATGTTGAGAATATTGCAGAAGGTGAGTGAAGTAACAGTGTAATTTTATAAAATTAATTATAATTGTCTAATACCTCATTCACAACTAATTTTAGTCATTCAATATTATTTTCGTCACATCGGTGCTTACTTTTCAATTTATTACAGGATTTTCAGAACTAGTTTTTCACAAATTCTCATATTTCTTTCCATTCAATGTCAATTTTTCTCAACTATCTTTCCACTCATCAGTTATATTTTCTTTCATACTGTTTCCCCTAATTGTTCATATCTATAATCACGCTTTACTTCACACCCATAACTCGCTTTAAATCCTTATTATTTTTTTTACTCGGCAAAAATTTTTTTTAATTCGATTTTTCACTCATTTAAACTTTTCTCGTATTAATATTTTTTCATATACTCGTATTGTTAACTTTTCATACAAAAATAAATTGATTTATCTTATTATTTATGTCAAATATTCTTACTAAATTTTAAATAAATTGCTGAGATTTAACTCATTATTAATTAATGCTATCAATTTAACTCAATACGGAATGCTTTATTTTCCATTTTTTTTCTAACTCATAAGCGGTCAGCTAATAGTTTTATTCGTAAATTTTCCCAAATCCGTCCTTTCATTCATTTTAAATTTTTAAATGCGGTTTGCTATCAATAAAAAAAAAATTATTAAAATATTAGTAAAAATCTAAAAGTATGCAAAAAATATATTTTTCAATCGTGCTGCTACCCAAACAATTTGAAAGCCTTGATGTACTTTGTTTAATATGAGAATTAAACGAAAATTTTTATTAAACCACCAACAAAAATATATGTGTTTCCCTTACTGGTTAATGTTCGTTTTGGATATCGTTTCTGGCTTTGTACGAAAGTTTTTTTTACCTCACTCTTTTATAAAATTATTTAATTTCTTTATCAAATATAAAAATAAAATTTTGCTATTCTATAACTTAAAATGAAATAGTAGCTTACAAGGCTACCTTAATACTATTTACTTTATTTATCAAATAATGACTTTCTTGTTGCTAAAACTTTGAAAAATATCCAAAAACTTGAAAAAAAGCAGTTCATTTAGTTCAACCATTTTTGTGTTCCTCTTACTAAAGCTAGCGCTCAAGGCCTTTGTTCAAACTCTCCCAATTTTTTTAAAACAATCAACGCTAATCAAGATAACCGCTTAACCCATTTTATTGCATTTAGAAAACGGACTTTCATAAATTTCTTAAAAGCCAGCAAACAAACGCTTACAATGAAATTTTCAGTCTACTAGAATGGGGTCAAATGACGATGTGTAACGAAATTATCTACTTTATTCTGTGTATTTCGCTTCATTTTTCGAACAATTTAGCGAAAGCAACGACACTCCTCAATGGCGAGCGCGCATGAAAACAGGCAGCGCAAAGCAATTTAAGGCTTCTTGAATGGTGATATGTTTTCGCAAAGATGCAAACAAATGTATGCTGCGAAAAATTGAGCTGTATGGTATGTTTGTATTTGTGCGTACGCCCATTTCGTGTACTCATGTTCAAGTGTTTGTTTAGCAATTCTTTTTGCGCTTTCGAGGCGCCCAATGGCTGGGGGAATGGTTCTTAATTTCCGCTTGGCCCAGCACTTTTTCCATCTGCAAATACGGATTACATATGCTCCTAGTACACGCACACATTCATATTTGCGTCCTTTTTTTTTTTTGCATTCCCTACTGTCGTAGCGTTTGTTTATGCTCGAACGTAGACTGTTTGTTTTGGATTTTGTGTACACAGGCTTCCGCTTTAGTTCCTAATGCCTCAAACGAGGCACTTCTTTTTCGTAGGCGGGCGTATGTGAATGCTTCCGAAGCGGAACCGTTTTGTGTAGGTTGGAGATGATGCTTTGGCTGGGTTTTTTTTTCCTTTTGAGTGGGCGTACGAGAAATGTTTTGCGCTGACTCCGATTTAATTGTTAGTTGTGTTTGCGTGCGAATTTTTCTATTCTTTTATTTTGTTTGTTTTTTCTTTTTTTTTTTTGCTTTGTGCCGCCTCTCTAGTCGCGTTACATCTTTCGTTTCGTTGACTCTGTGAATTGTTACTAAATAAATTGAATTTCGATGCAGTCTTTTATGCGCTCTAAGTTCGTAAAGCTGATGGTGTAGGGGTTTTTTATTTGATAAAGCCGTTGGATTTACTTTGAGTTACGATTGAAATGTAAGACTTTGAAATTGAATTTGCAATGAGACATTTTTAAAGTTTATGTGCTCGAAAGACCGCTGTTATCAGTTTTATTTGGAAGCGATGAGCAAAGAAAATCGTAAGGGTTTTAAAACTTGAAAATAAAATGCCATTATATGTTTTTATTTGTACGGAAACGAGATATGTAGGAAAAGTTGGCATGAAAATTGGAATTAATCTGCAAAACACAAATTTTTAAATACGAATATTTTTTTGTCAAGATTTTTTAATCACAACATCATATTAAGAGCAAATAAGAGGATGTGATTTAGAATTTTCGTATTTAAAACTTTAAATTTTGATTTACTTTTCAAACCGTATAACTTTTGATTAACTGATCTCAGTTTACACCCACTAGGTTGCGTGTTTGAACTAAGTTTAAAACAGATTTAATCGCGCAGTGAAAACTGTCCCTAAGAAATGCACATTTATTTAATACTTCAAAAGAGATTAAGGGTTCCTAGTGATACTCTCGACAATCAAGCGATATTGGTACAGAAAATTTTCATGCCAAGATGGATTAATCAATCATTTTATTATATTAAGAAATGAAATAAAAATACTTTTGGCTGTCAGTATAAAAATGAACAAAAAAAAAAACATTTCAGAAAGAAGCTTCTTCAATATCCAAAGCTCTAAACCAAAGTCGGCTCTGATTTATCCTAAAATAACAAACAATTGAGGTGAAGCAATTAAAAGTTGCCAGACACGTTTTGTGGTTAACATAAATACTTACTAAAAGTGTGGTTTTTACTAAGAAAGAGGCAGCAACGCTGGCAAGACTAACAATTAAACACACGTGTGCAAATATAGAAAATTACGCTAGCGCCAAGCTTAATTTATTTACTTTAACTAATCCAACGTAAAAAAACAAAACACTAATCATCAAAACTTGCTTGCGCCTAAAATTGTATACGTGCCAACAGCCGTAAACCACAAACAAACAGCAAATAGAAAACAAATGTGGCGCAAAGAAATAAGAAATCTCTGTATTATTTTTATTATTATTACAACCTCATAATGCTTGCGAACGTATACAAAGCACAAATGAGTGATAACTCGGTGGCGTATTTCGGGAGCCTATGCCATTTGCACGCCCTAAAAGTGAAATGCATAGCATAATTTTCGGCTGTCATTGGCGGTGTTTGTGGTGAATTTTATGTGCGCACATTTCGCATTTTCGTAGCGTAAACAAAGAAAATCTTAGCCAGCAAGTAGCTGCGATTACATTGTTTTATGCTACTTGACGGCCGTCGTACTAAAATGTAATAAGTAGCAAAGATCACGTATACGCTAAGGCGTATTTGAATGTGTTTGCTTGAAATTAAAGTGTGGGAAGCAAAGTGCGCTTAGCGCAAAACAAAAAGGGATAATTGAGCTGCCACATGTGTTTAGCATCAGTTGCCACAGAGGTTGTTCGTTGAAAGAGGAAAAGGAGGCCGCTGAAGGAATTACAAAGTAGTATGTCGCCAGTCGGCCTGCAATAGTTAATCCTGCCGAGACATTATTTTTTATTAAGTTGCTTTTTTTTCTTTTCTTTCGTTTGCTGTTTGCGTTTTGTCTTCGCTTTTTATTTGCACTTGTAATCGGTTGGTTTAGTATATTGAGCGTGTTTTTGTGTATCATTCTTTTTTTTTGCGCTTTTGTATTTACTTTTTTATGTGGCATTCGCGGCCATTTCTGTTATTTTGTAAGAAGTTTGATATTTTGTTATTTTTGGTGGAGCTATATTTGGCTTTGAACAGTGTTGCCAACAAATTTGAAATTAGTTTACTTTTCACTTTAAAACGAAGCGTGCCCCTTGAGTCTTAATTATGAAAGTGAATGGCTAACAACAGCCAAAAAGAAGATAATGCGGAAAGATAAGATAAGAGAACAGAATAAATAATTTGATTTGAAAATATGTAATTAAAATTAATTTAATAAACAAACTATTAAATTTCGTCCAAAAATAGACCACATAAAATTTTTCAAAACATTTTTTAGTTTTATTTGAATCAAAATTCACTTATTTACAATCCATTAGTTTCGAAATAAAAGTTCATTAATTAAATTTTTACAAGACTATGAGAAGTTTATCAATTAGACACTTGAATCAAAATGTTTAGATAAATTTCCTATAAAATTGTAACTAAACGGCTTGTTGAGGCGCGACAACCTTGCATATGATCACCCTGCCGTATTCTCATAAGCAATTTCAATCGCATACCAGAAGACGCCGAAAAGCACAGTCATAGAATTGAAAATACAGCATTTTAAAAACCCAAGAAAGGCTTACAAAAAGCCTAACGATACCCAAAGCGCACGTAGCTTTCGCCAAGAGGACATTAGCGTTGACAGAGTTGCAAAGTGGCGCAACAGCAGCAAATACAAATAGTGAAAAAAAAATAAGTTAAAAAAAAAATATTCGCTTGCTACTTTGGCGTTATTTTAACGCGCCACCTTTCAATTTTTCCGACTTACAAAAACAAAAACCCAACATAGCACTTATTCTTGCTTGCACTTTTCCATGCCCGTGACAGCCAGCCAGACACACGACACCGACTGGGAAGAAAAATAAGAAGAAGAAGGCAGCTGAAAACACATAAAGACGAATGACTTTCAAAAGAAAGGCACTTGAGTTTTTTGCACTTGCAATTGTTTCACTTTTTTTTTTGTCAAAAACAGGTTTGCATTGCCACACATGAGACCGGAGCGCCAGCGACAGCAACAGCAACAACAACCACAACAACAATGCGGAAACGGAAATGGCGGCAGTCGCATAGCGCAAGAAAATGTTGTGTTTATAAATGTATGTGAATATTTCTTAAAAGGTTATGATTATGGGTTTTTGCCTGGTGTGGAATTTGCCGCTGCCACTGCCGTTGCGGTTGTGGTTGCGATTGCACTTTGGTCGATTTCTTTATGGCGGCACAGGTGTTGATATGCATTTGTCTTTTAGTTCGAAGTATAGTTGGTATATTCAAAAGCGCAAAAAAAACATATTAAAACACATCACAATGGCACTACACATTTGCACTGCTCCATTCGCTGTTTCGCAGTATAATTTTAGGTGCACATACGAATTTTTAATGTACACTTTATTTGGTTGCAAAGTGTTGTGCTTCACACATTTCGAAGACATTGAAGCATCTTGTAATATCGTGCAACTGCGCGCCAGTCGCAATAAGCAGTTGGTAAGTAGGTATTTACCGTTAACACTTGATTATCACTACACAGCAGTGTCTTAGCACGTGTTCTTCTTGTATATGGGTAGAGATTTTTTTACTGTGCGCGCTTTTATTCCCGAAAGATTGCATACTTTTAGGTGCCGTAACCATTTTATTTCTTTATTTGGAGCGTTTTGCTAAATTCTGCGTCAGTTTAGCATTAGAAGAGAAAAATTTTTAGACATGTTTACATGTTTCTTCACTTCATTACATATGCTGCCATCGTTTTAAAATAAATTGACGTCCAACTGAGTAGGCCATTGTTTTTAAACGGCGGCAGGGTGTATGCTCGTTTTTCTTTTTTGAAATGTGTTCATTGCACGTTTCAATGGTTTATGGCAGCAAGATGTTTTTATTTTAATGTGTATGTATGAGGAATTAAAAAAAAACTAAATTGTTTTCGAAGAAGTAAAACCTATTTGAAGTTCTGACACATAAAGTAATTTTTGAAAGTGGGATCATTATCAGCTTTTGACAGTTTCCCAAGAGCGAAACACGCCACTTTGAAAATTAGTTAAATAAGATCAATAATCGGCTTTTGGTTTATTTTTACACAACCCACACTCAGTAGAAATGGCGGTTAGATCTTAATTTTGATTTTTATTTAGTTAACATCAAGAACTTTGAAATTTACTTCTTCGAGGCATAAACACAAGCAATTAGAAAAAATTTCAAAATTTTCTTGACCTTTAACACTAATATCTTCAAAGCAATGTGCTCTTGCCCGAATTTTTGATATTCAAAGTGAAATAATTTATGATGGTTTTAGATTAGATATTTTGTAGTTCAAATTATTTATATCTTTAAAGCACACAGATTATATTATTTTTAAATATTAAAAAAAATAACTAAGTCTTCTTTTTAAATTTTTTTGCTACTTTGTATTTTAGTTAGTCGTTTTTTTTTTATTTTTAAGACATATTTGATTTATTTAAGACTTCTTTGCTTTGTATTTTTTTGTTTTAAATTTTATATTTCGAATAAAAAATGTGGCACATAATTAACGAATTTAAAAAGTTATCAAATTACCTCATTTTGGTAATTATAGAATGGACATACTTTTTTACTGACAATTATTTTTTATTTAAAATTTACACTGATCTCAACAAAGAGTTTTATTTTTAAATAATTTCACACGCGTCCTTCCGCGTAACTCTCTCACATTGAGTTCTCAAAACACGTCTCTGGTTGCACTTTAACGAATTTCATTCGATATCGTTCAGAACGCGCAATTGGCTGTGACTAATGTCCTCCGACCGACAATGACGCTCCGCAACTGAAATGTTGAAATGTCCTGGCGCAATGCAATAGCTACTGGCTTGCTGCGAGCAACTGAAAGCTATGAAGTGGGAAATTTCCGTTACTCAAACCGAGCACAAACATACTCGTAATACATTTTCTACCGAAATAGTTACAAATGGGAAAAATCCTGTTGCGAAGGAGTATGATTTGTTCTCTCGCTGCTCACTGGAAAGTTTATGCTCACGTTTTCCCGCGCCTCCTCTCCCTTACACACATTTCGATGCATTTGTTTGTATGTGTGTGCGTGGGTGAGTGTGAGCACACAGTTGTTGTCCTTAGCCTTCATTGCTGTGCATTTCGCCGGCTCCTCGGTCAAGGGTTGTTGTCCTTTGCTTAGTTCGTGCAAAAGGGAATTTATTGTTTTTGTTTTAGGGTTTAAGGCATGTGTGCGTCGGCTTGACTTCCTGAACGGCTGGCGTTTGTGTTGCTACTGAACCACATGTTGTCAACATAGCTTTGCTGTTGTTATTATGGACGCGTGTTTTGGTGCTTAACAGGTTGATTTGTGACGTCATGAACTACAAGTGCTGCAGGGGAAGTGTTAACACTTTGCTTCACTGGAAGTTTATTTTGGGATTTTCATTTGCATGGGGTAATGGATATTTCGCAAGTGCTCAAGGGGAAAATATTTTAAGGCATTTTAAGGTCTCAAGTTATTTAATTTACATTTTTTTACAAAACTTTTGAATCAGTTCTTAAGAGAGAAAAGACAATTAATTAAAATTTAAAAAACATCGCTACTGCCTTAGTACTAACAGGAAATGTTAAAACGTAATTACTAAGTAAAATTAATAACTACCGATAGGCAAGAAGTGTCTGGGTATTTCGTAAATTTTAAACATATCAAACTATCTTTTTTAAAAGAGTCATTCCATGCCGATGAAAAATCGGGATTTTTAAAGATTTTCAAATAAATTTAGTGTGTTGCAGAAAAGCTTATTAAATGTGACTGAACACCCGGAAATTAAAAAAAAAAAAATTTCTAAAGTTATGCAACTTTAAAAATATAAGATGCCTCGGCGTTAGCCATTTTTATCACTTTATAAAATAAGAGTAAGGTATTTAAAAAAAATTTATTTTTTTAAAAAAGTTATTTTTTGTATACCTTTTTTAATAAAAAAAGCCAATTCGCTGAATAATCATGTTTACACAATTTTAAAAATTTTTAAATATACATATATGTGATAGAACGTATAAACTGACCAAATTTTAAAGGTTGCCTCCTTATAGGGCCTGAGATATTAATTTTTTCGTGAAGTATTGGCTGATAAAATCAAGTGTTTCGCTGAGCGCATACTTGTAAGTAGTAAGCAAACTAGTGAGTTCAATTCGTGGTGGCATACATACATACACATTTTTTGCTTAATTTTCAGTTTACAGAAATTTAAGGGCCTCCTCTGCAGTAAATGCAAAATTCGCGCAAAAGTAGTTTTTGACCAATTGAAATAGTATGGAATGCCTCATAAATTTTTTTTTTAATTCACTCGTAGTAAATAGTGAATAAATATTAAGATGATTATTCAATTACTTAGAATTATTACAATGATTTTCTACTAGCACAATTTTCTCTTTTAAAATTTGGAAACCTTTACAAATATGTAATCATTTCTGTAAATCAGAAAATATTATATATTAGAAACGGGACTCATCGACCTGCTCTTATGACTATCACAAAATAATTGTGTTTCCATTGTGAAACTAATTATTTTAAATGAATCCAAAAAAATGGTAGAGTTAACAATTGAATTATATTATAAAGCATGTTTAAGGAGCAATATTTATTGCAAGGATATGAAATGGTTTTGTGATAGTCGATAGTCAGACCAGGTAATCAGATAACTCATAAAAAAATTAAGTTAAACAAGTTGGTTTCGATTCGGTTTCCAAAAGCATGCCAAAATTTTAAAATTGCTTAATAGATAAAATTCTGTGCAAAAAGCTTTAAAAAAATGGTCATACTATGATCGGGTTTCAAGTTTCGTCTCTAATATTACGGAGTTAGTAATTGACAATTTTATTGAGCTCGCGGCAAATTTATTAAAGGTTTTTTTTTGATAAAACAACAACAGTTTTAGTGGTAGAAGTTTTAGCCGCTATTTCGGAGATCACCACATCTTCACATCAGACTTCTTTTCAATTTTATTTTCTTTATTCTTCATCCACGCTTCCCAGACTTGAACCCAGAAACCTCGGGTTGCAGAGCCAACACGCTAAATGCAGTGTGGACTGTTGTGTTTTCAAACTCAACAAATTTTTATTATAAACTAGTTAAATAGATATGCAAAAAATGGCATTTCGAAAAAAAAAAGTTTCAGCTCGGGCCTTTTCTACATTTCGTCTCCAATATACATTTTTTATAAAAGTTGCCTTTAACGCTTTTACATTTATAATGCTAAAGTAAGTCTGAAATATATATTCGAACGCTTGTTATTCAAAATTTTTTCACTGCTAAATTTTTCTTTAATATTTCGAGCTACTTCGCAAGGTTACTGGAATTGTATTCTCTTTCTGTTTTCTTCTCTCTTTAAATTAAAGTAGCGACACATTGATTTCAGAATTTCAGCCAGCGGTCCTTCGACTGCACATTCTTTCTTGCTGAGCCAATATGCACGAGTATTATTCCAAACAATGTTTATGCATTTGTGTATTTGGATTTTGTGACTTTTCCAACCAGACGCGCTTTCAATAGAAAATCGCTGTCCAGTGTGGCGTCGCTGCGCCAAACAATTCCCTACCGAATTTACATACAATTTTGTGTGATTTGCATTCGTTTTGTCCTGTTGCGCAGTGCGTTTGTGTAAGCTTGCGAGTGTGTCTGTGTATCTATGAGTTTTCATACGGATGTCTGTCCATACCCCTGAGTCCGTGGAGTTGTAGTTGTAGTTGCGTTTATATTGTTTTTCAATTCATTTCTGAATTTTCACTATTTTGTTAGCTGATGACTTTTGGATTTGCACCCATTGTTTTCTACGATATGATAAGGACTAAATACGCATTGTTAGCGAGTTGACTGCGCTTAATTAAAGTTTGTAGGGACATCCTATGCAAATAATGCATGTAAATAAAAACAAAATGAAAATAAAAAAAGAAGAAATTTTCATTTTAAATTCACATAATTTGTTGTCCTTTGAAAACCACAGAAGTGGGTTAAATAAAAAAATATGAAACTTTTAAAGTATGCACCTCTAAGCGCGTGAAAGTCCACCGCCAAAGTTAATGTGATTGACTTTGCGACCTTATTAATTTTGACACTTCGAAAAGCATATTCAACTTTCATGATTTAGCACCAAAAATACGAACTTATCTTTTGCGGTATTCAGTTTCGAAGTAACTTGCATGAAATTAATAAAAGATATTAAATATATGAATGAAAATAATTTGAGTTTATTAAGCAAATTTCGCAATGCTTAATTCAGGAGAAAAATTATAAAGGATTTTAATCGCACAATCGCATTCGAAAAATGTTTTCTTCAGTAAGCCGATTTTCTTAGGCGCTGTTTGGCATCCGAAGTCATTCAAAGTTGGCTTCAGCAACATTTCTTTAAATAAGATCACAAAATAATTAGCAATATTGACCAGTTTTTTAGATTAAAATGTATCCCTATGCAAACAATTTGTTCATGTTTTTCTTTTTAGTTTGTCACTGCCAATATTTTAATATCAACAACCTCTGCGACTTAACGTCATCACACAAAGAGAACAACAAATTTCTTAACAGAAAATGTTTGAACAAATTTTTACTGATGTTATTCGTATGTTAGAAATGTTCATTGCGAAATAACTTTATTGTTCGAAATCAAAGTCGCACACCCATATTCAATTTTTCCTATAATGCAATAAAATGTTTGCATTCATTTCGTAGTCGAACACGAATCAAAATGAAATCGAAATATTATTGTGAATAGTCCACATTGAGTTCGAAATTGAGTCTGATGTTCGACAAATGTTCGAGAATCAAATATGAGTTCTTCGCTGCTAGTTGTTCTTCGAAGTCGAATGTATTTATTTCCGAAATTCGAGTGATGGTTTGGAACTGAACTAAGACTTTTAAATTTGATTGTAAATAATTTATGTATGTTTGTTTATTTATCTGTTGGCCTAGTAAATGTTAATAATTTACAATTTTATTGAGCTCAAGGCCAGTTTTATGGAAGATTTTTATGAAAAAACAACAACAGTTTTTAATGGTAGAAGTTATAGTACTATTACGGAAATCACCACATTTCCTCATCAGACATCTTTTCATTAAATTAATAAAACAGCCAACTCGGCTAGCGTAGCACAATAGGTAGCGTATTGGCTCAGCAACTCCGAGCTCCCGGGTTCAAAGCCTGAGAGAAGTGGTTATGAAAAATTAAATCAAAAAAAATTAATTTAATTTAATAATCAAAAAGAAGTCTGATGAGGAAATGTGGTGATTTCCGAAATAGTACTATAACTTCTACCATTTCAAAACTGTTGTTGTTTTTTCACAAAAATCTTCCTTAAAACTGGCCTTGAGCTCAATAAAATTGTAAATTATTAATTTATGTATGTTTAAACGTAGACATAGGAGTTTTAATAAACATACATTTATTAGCTGTTTCGTTTTTAATATAAGAAAAATGTGATATCATCAAATTATATAGAGAGGTGATGAAGTAACACAAGGGGGACGAAAGCTTAATAATAATTAAAATAATTTGGCGCTAACACTATATACTATATAGTATATAGCTCAGTGTTTGGCCGAGCTTTTCCTACCATTTGTGGTGTCTTTATATTATATCACAAATGGAGGGACCAACAATTTTGTAGCGACTCCGGACGGCAAATATTTTTTATGAGAAGCTTTTTCATGGCAGAAATACCCTGGGAGGCTTTGCTATTGCCTCCACAGCGGGGACGAAAACTTGCTTTGAACTAATATTGGGGGAGAAGGTTATTTAATAAAAGAACTCTGCTCGAGAGGACAACAAAACAAAATTGTATAAGTTTATAAGTCATTAAACTGCAATGGACCTATTTTATCCATAACACTCTTATTTATGAATGTTGTGAAGTAAATTTCGGCTTAAACTTCCAATGCGGTTAGAGCTATTTGGTCATCGACATGGCCTAACAAAATCTGCATTTTGCATCAAAAAAAAAATTGTCAAACTCAGAAACTTATAGAATTTTACTAAAAATGCCAACTTTAGTTTATGGCAGTAACATTTAAGTGTCTACTATTTTTAAAATTTTAAACTAATTTATAAATGTATGTACCTAAACAGTAAATAAAAGGACATATACATTTTTTAAAGGAAATATATTTTTAATAACTTTTGCAAGTGTGTGCAAGTGAATGACTTTGATGGCATATCCAGCCACAAAACTCTTATAAATACGCCTCGGCAATCACATGCCGCCGCAACAATACAGAAAATACAATTTTATATTTATATCACCTTGACAACAAAATGCATAAAATCACAACAAAAAGAAGAGCAGCAAACCGAATCAAACACACAAACAAATGGACAGACAATGCAAAGAAATAAAAATAATAATAAAATTGAGAACAAACCGCAGGCATAAAAGCTAAATCAACAACAGCAACAATAGAAGCTCAAGCATAGAGCGAGCACAGCATAAATGAGCAAAATGCCAGCAACTCAAACAATATTATTGAGATACCAAGTAACTGCGTACACACAAATCCATGCACACTCACATACGCATCGCCGCAAATGTAATCAAAAGCCACCAGCGGTGTAAAGCAATTTAAGTAAAGCATACTTTGAGGCGTTCAACGTACTTAGCAGGCGCGGCTGAATGTAGCAAGCCAAGTGAAAGCGAAAACTAAGCATGAATGAAATAAAGCAAACAAGATGAAGGATATGAATGCGCCCAGAGGAGAGAAAGTGGCAAAAGTATTTAGAAAGTAAAAATATTGCAAAGCAATCGTTGTCGGCTTAACACATTCGCATGTAATAAATCGCCATATGGTGTCTGAGTTTGTGTATGTCTTAAGCCTAAACGTAGGCTATTTGCGTAACACTCAAGGAAAATGATGGCTGCTAGTGCTAAGGCACACAATGGTGCGAAGCCAAGCGGTGAATGCCGCTGTCGAGGGAGTGATGTGCAAAAAAGGGATCATTTTGTGGTTTAGTTAAGCGAGAGTAAATGCTAAATTATCCGTGCGCTTTAAGTTTATATGAAGTGTATATGTGAGACGAAGTAAAACGTCTTCGTCGCCTAATGGTATGCTATGAAATTTTACAAAAGCTGAACAGTGTAAAAAAATAAGATAAAAAACCAATAGTTAGGCAGTGGTGCAATTTTTGGCATTCCGATTCTAAGATGGAAAAACACGAAAGTGATAGCAGCATATAAGAACCAAGGCATAATACAAATACTTTTCTAGGTTACTATCAACATTCATACCTATGTATATCGTTCTACTTATATAATTCATTTAGAAGAACTATAAATTTAAAACAAGGAAATCGATATCATCTTTTGATCTCTAAAAGCCATTTTTTTCTTTTTAAAAACCTTTAAAAAGGAACATTAAGCTTCTAAAATCTGAAAGTTTATTGCACAGTGATTATAAGTGGCCCGCTCGGTGAAAGTGTAAACTCATATACTTTTTAATCGCTGTCGATGCTTTGTCTCATCATTATTTAAAATATCATTAAAAAAATTGCTCCAACTAAAAAAAACATTTCCTTTGGTATTTGTCATAAAAGTAATCACTACTAAATTGGTAGCAATAAAGCAAAATAAAAAAATAAATTTCAGGCTTGACCAGGCAAATCAAGGACACATAATTCATATACACGAACTAACACACGTCACAAAATACCTTTAGTGCTTTCCCCGCTCAAGTTGTTGTTTTAGTGGAAGATATTCTAGCTTCAAAGTGTCTTCAAATACATTAACCAACCCAATGAGTTATAAAAGCATACTTGTCTGACCGCAAAGTATGCAATAAATTTTGAATAACAAATAATGTTTGTTGAAAACTTGCATAAAGTCTAATGGTATGTAAAGTAAAGAGGGTATTTAGAGTGATTTGTAATTTACCAGCGCTGCTGTTTTTTTGGCAAACTTTCGAACACGTTAGAGAGCAATTTTAATGATTTTATAATAATTCATGGCCATTACAAGAGGATGCTATGTCCTATGTTGCATACTTTTTGGCAACACATCCTTTGGCATTTATATACACCACCATCATATTCATAGGAAAATGCGACTGGCCGATTAACTTTATGAATTTATTGAGTGGCACACAGTTGATATTGCGTAATTTTAAGTAGTGTACTGCAATGTCAGTAGCTTACCTTCCTCTGTCACATTTTGTTAAGTCCGCTTCACATGAGTGCCCTTCCAATTTCACGTTTACTGCTTTTTGTATGAGAATTTCTAATGATATCTGTCCATCCTCTTGCATTTATGGGTAGGCAGAGCTAAGACTACACGCCAACTTAACTGCCATCGCACACTTTCTAGCTCATTCTCTTTTATGCAAACATCAAGCATACCGTTGCACGCGCTATGTAACCAAAAATGACTTTTCCGATTTATGTTTATTTGAGTTTCCTAGTTACTTTTCGCTTCTATTGGTTTTCCTTTATGTCGTGCAACCTTTTTCATTTATGTGCTTGTTTGTTTGTCGTTGGGAGTAAAACTTTAACTAGCCGAAACGTTGTCTGACTGCTGCTTTGGCATTTTTATCTTCTTACAGCCCAGCAAATTTCGCCTATGCAAGCAGCTATCGAGGTATTACAAGAAATAGGTTACAAAAGTTACGACCTATGCAAAGTTTTTTGTATTTCTTATGTAAATTTACTACTTAACATGCACTTAAAAAAGTTGAGGCCGTTAAGCCATGGATGAAAATATTCACAAGTATAGACCTTCATGCACACTGGCGGCCAAATAATAGTAATGGATGTGGTATTGCTATTTTATTAAATTTCTAATGAAAATGATATAAATCAAGATTTCAATAATTATACAAAATGCATAACACAAAAAAATTTCTAGAAAAATGTAACTATTTTTAAAACACGTATTTTTTTAGGCTCAAGTAATTTTAGTATAACAAGCTTTTAAGTGGCTACAAATAACCATTGATTTTTGATAATTTTTAATTGACAAAATTGCGTATTTTTTCGACATTCTATTAAAAAATAAACTTAATTTGAATTTAGTAATATTGGAGATAAGATATGGAAAAAATTGTCAAAATTTATCACAACTTCGCATTTCTACTATTTTGGCCGCCAGTGTATATACTTGGATGGGAGTAAACTACAGAAATAAAGGTCGAGGATAACTAATTTGGCAAGATTTTGAATTCAGTACAATTTTTTGTGAGTGAGTTTCTTATGCTATCCAATCCCCTGCGATTTGGTACATACATTCTTCTAAGTAGGGAAGGGAGAGCCTTAAAGAGTAAGAAGTGAGTAAAAATCAAACAAAATTTAATATAAAAAAATGTAGTTAATTTCAAAAGCAATACTTTTACTTAAACTTGTTTCTGTTGCTAACTAGTAGGCCAGTCAACATCACTTCAACGGACAACTTTTCTTTCTCATTCTTTCTTCTTTGCGTTCTGACTGCCTTTATGCATCAGAGTTGCGAGCATATCATTAATCTTTCATTTGCATGTCAAACGCCTACAAGTGTGCCATACAGATCAGTAGAAATTATGCATTGAGAAAAGGGAAAGTCAAAACCGAATATGGTAATACGAGATGCTTATCTTTACATGCAAATGCATTGAAGTAAAAAATATCTCACACGACTTGATAGATATTTAGTGGGTCCCAGTCGTTTTCTTTTCCTCCCTCAAACTGCCTTTTGCGTTCTTCACTTTTTTACATCTTTCCTTCTCACGCACAGCATTTCAGCCTACATCGGTGGCAAACAAATTTAATGTAATTCTTTGGCCAAGCATTCGAACTAATTTAATATTCAAAACATGCGTTGACACACTAAGAGGATTTGTATGAAGAGAAGTATGCATTTATGTAAATATATAAATATAAAAGAAATTTAATCATACTTATGTAATATGGTACGTGGAGTATTGATTTATATTTTGAAATTTTACATATGTACACCAAGCACCAGCTGTAACAAAGTGGCAAACAGCAGCGAGTGTCAGCAATGAATTTTGATTTGAGACGTAGCATACATTTAGGAGCGCATGCTTGCTCAAGGACAGTTGGAGGACTGTCGTAAAAATATTAATGTTTCAAAAACATATTGTAGATGAACACAATTTGTAATTCATCACAATTTGAACAACCACAAAATGGATGTAAAATGGAATCAGAAATGATATAAATGAAAGCATTGGTCTTAGCGGAGCATCTTGAAAGTAAAGAAATTTTTATAATTTAAACAAAGCACTGAACTCGAAGATGGCGCCACCGATTTTTAATTTTTTCTCATTTGACCAATTAATAATACTCCGGAGAACTGATTGGCATGCATCTTGAGTGGACAACTAAAATAACAGCTAACAGGCTCACCAAAAAGTCTATATATTTGTCGTCAGATAGAGTTAGACATAAGTACAGTACTAAATAAGTCTTGAAACCAATTTTATGACCATTTCGCTTGAGCACTATTTATTTTCCCACCCTCACGAAGTTTATTAAAGCTATTGGGCTCTACCGAAGTCTAATGTGTTGTCGTTGTAAGTTTTTAGACGCCAAAGAAGGATGACATTTTTTTCACTCACACATGGCATTTGCGAAATAAACGTTTTTCCATTAACTATCATAACCGCAAAAATTCACTTGAATAGACTATTATTTTAAGATAACCCAAAGAGGCGTTACAGCTACCTAGAAACCCTAACGACTTGTCTACCTTGCGAATGCTTGTATTCTGTATTGCCACAACTCAAAAGCCAAGCATAATTGTCCTTGTCAATGACAAGCCTTTCGAGAGTGACATTCAACGTTTACCACTGGCGCACCATTTAATTCATGCACATAAATATGTACATATGTATGTTGCTTACAAACACATTTATGCATACACAGTACAAATTCAATTTATTTATGTATTCGAGCAGTCAGCAAACGGCAAACTATACATTTCCGTTTACCGCAGGATATCGCATCCACCTGTGTACATAGTCATTTACATTTTTAGTCGCAAATATGCAGACGAAAGCATAGAAATATTGTTTGCCTTCAGCTCGGAAAGGAGGAAATCGAAGAAGAAAGGCAGCAAAGCAGCAATGAAGGGCGAAAATCGAATTTATTGTTAATGCATGAAGCGTAAAAGAAAGGGATAAAATAGCTGAAGTTCAGGTTCAAGTGTAGACTACGATTGGCTTCGCGTCCGAAAAGTATGCAACAGCGAACACAAGCACGCAATAGCTATAGGTTACATGTTTGTGTTTGTAGTTTTGTGAGCCCCACAATTGAACTCAATTGCTCTCCAACAGCTGTATCGGTTACGTCTGCACTTTTGTATGCAACATGACAGTGATTTTTCGAAGTGCGATGCAAGGACTTAGCTTGATGTGCCACCACCGGAGTGGTACATGAAAGGCTCTGAACTCTAGGCCTTAGCGCCCTGATGTAGGCAATGAAGTAATGAAGATGTTTCATAGAACAAATTCAAAAGTCTTATATTATACTTTTTTATCTACATCTTGACTTGAAATAAGTTGCGTCGATACGTTCGCTTAATTAACTAATATTTATTTGTAGCACCTGTCTCATCGCCTATATTTACGCAAAAAAATTTTTGATTTTAGTAATTGCACATTTTCAAAGAAATACCATTTTTTTTCTTTCTTTCCATATTTCGATATCTATGTTAATTTTAAATGCGAAAATCTTAAAAGCAATTTTCCGTCTAAAGCTTAACTACAACATTTGTCGCTTATTAATGTGCAAAAAGGATTGTGCTAAGAAACGAAAGTAGCAGGCAGTAACAAGTAAATCAGCAACAAACAAGCAGGTAAATATTGCATAAAAACTGTGTGCTTAACCACAATTTCACCTGCGGGTCAATTTGATGGCAAAAAGCAAAAGTAGCAAGCCAGCTTGGCCACGAGGACTTGAAGTGAGTGCTGCCGTAATAGGAGATACAAATGAAGCAAAAGAAAGTAAAAAAGCAAGCACGGTAAGAAAGAAAAGAAGCGGCCGCCGGAGTGGTTGTTAAAAAATGCTAAATAGCCACTTTGCTTTATATGGTCGTGCCATAGGTTTGCACACCGCCGCAGGTCCGGCGGTGAGGCGCTGTTTACGTTAAAGTGTAACAAAGCGTAGTGAAGTGAAGGTTTTACACTTTTCGTTTTTGTTAACATTTCTCATTTTACACGAATGGTTTTTTACAGCTATGTTTTTTTTTTGTCTTTTGTTTCTATGCATTTAACGTTGGTAATTTTGTTTTCTGCTTTGATTTGGCTAGCGGCTGTTATCCGCCCCAAATTGTTTTACTAACAAAAAAAGCAAGGCAAAAATTAGAGAAAAATGGAAAAAGCCACCCTGTAGCCTCAGCACTGTCAAGAAAAGTTATAAGAAATACAAGGCTCCTAACATCAAAAGCGAAAACGGTATAAAAAAAATGCATAAAAAAATGGGAGAAATTTGAAGTGCTCTTTGACGACACCAATTTGTTTTTCGAGTTAATAAAAATATAATTACTGTATCACTAATTTTGTTAGAATGACTTATATGCAGTTATATTAAAAAAAAAAAAAAAACTACTATTTAATCCCCGCTCATCGGTGCTTGACGATTTTGCTTCTTTCTTTAGAACAATAACAATCTTTCTTTTAAAACATAAAACCAATATGTATATATATTTTTATCTTTTCATGCAAATATCTCAATAACTAACAAACCGATTCACAATTTAATAATTTTGTGCAAATGTACACATTAAGACCTTTCATTTGATATATTCATTATTGTAAGAGAGAAATTCTGATTTCAGGGCCACTGCAAATTTTTAACAATAATTTATTTAATAAATTAAATAAATAAATATTTGGAAAGACTTTATGAAACGCAGATGACAAGGAACGTCTCTCTCATATAATGAATTCTATGACGTATGAGGCTTGTGCGAACAAAATGTCAAACTGCCAGCTTTTTCTTTTATTATATACATGTTCAACTATTATACCCGAAATTGTTTAAATTGCCCTTAAAATCTCAAGAAAGTTGACCTTTTTTATATAACAAACACCACTTAGTTTTAAAAAAATATCTAAAAATAATTTCAGTTAAAAAATTCCTTTCACCAGCTGAATACTCTCAGTGTAATAAAAACAAAAAAATCACCATCAACATCAATGTCAGGTTCAAATACAGGCCAAGTGTGGGGCCTGTGTACAACTTTACATATGTGTGTGCATCCACTTTTTGCCTAATCGGAATACACTCTACAGCCCCACTCATCTACTCATCTTGAATTTCATCCACCTTCACCACCATCACCTCCACCACCACAACCTCAGCCAGCACTCGCTCCTTCAATAGCAGTTGTAGCAACAGTATTTTGACACTCGTTTTTACACCCATTCATAACAACTACACATTTCAGCTTTCTACCGGCGACGAGTTAGACACTCGCACCCCTTGAGATATTCAACGAAATTTAATTTCAACAACACAACACGCTACCACCACAAACACCACCACCTGCAATGGCATCGCTCACGACCAACAACACGTCAGCAATACGAATTTCACAAAAAAGGATAAAAAGAAAGCAACGACAATCGGATGCTTTTGCCGCAAATGATTCGCAGCTGCCAGCTGCCGAAATTTCATTGTTGATTTTTTCTCAATTTTGCGCTTTGTTGTTGGGAAAATGTGTCTGGCGTTTTATGGAGTGAAACGACAGCAAAGTTGTAGAGAAAAAATAAAACAAAAAAAGCAAATCGGAAAACAACAAAAAGCGCGTTCGCACGGAAAGAGCCAGCACAAAAGCAATGGCCCTCAAAGAACAGCCGGCAATGCCCGGCGTTTGGTAAAACTCATTCATATCCGCTCTCTCTCTCTCTCGCACTCTCTCTTTTTCTGTCGCGACAGCGGTGTTCAAGGTCTCCAAAAAATTCAATGCCGTCCGGAAATGGAAAGCAATGTCGAATGCTAGTTACAATAACAACAACTCGAAATTCCATCGTTAAGTCACGTGCTTTTCTAGCTAGGCAAGGCAATGAAGAGAATTTCTGAATGTCAACATACATAGCAAAGAGAGGAAATATTTGTATGTAAATGCCGAGGTGGCAGCTTGGAGAGTTTGTTTGTTTTTAGAATCTAAAATTTAGATTATAGCTGTTGTTGTGGGACATCTCGAATGCGGTGGTGGTAATGTTGCTATGAATGAGTAAATTTTACGTTCTTGGTGAGCGAATGTATTTTAATGGATTTTTTTTTAACAAATTCTTGATTTCAATTGTGTTGGAAAATTGTCAATGTACCTACCTATATTATAAGTATGCGATTGTTTAATCTTATCATTAAAAAATGTAAGAGCCCCAAAACCATGCTGATTTTTACATGCGCCACTTTGTATGAAAATAATTTTTAAGTCTTCAAATTTGATAAAAGGATAGTGAATAACCTATTTAATTAAGAATATAATAACAATATGTACATATACATAACATCTTAGGATATTATAATCGATAAAATTGGGTTACTGTCTATAATGTCGAAACAATAAAAATCTTCACATTAAAAACACTAGATTTAAATTTATTAAGAGAGTCGGAGTTTGTTTTGCTTAATCTTTTCCATAACTATATAAAAACATATATGTAAAATATCAGCTTTAATTTCGTAGTGGTTCAAAAGATATTTCAGGTAATAGAAAAGTCCGTAGACGAAAGCGCGTTTTCTGGAATTGCAAAAAAATCTGACCTATCAATCTGATTGAACTTCTATTTTGTAAGGTATGGAAAACTGTTCTATGTGAACCAAATATATGAATAATAAAATTGATTTTTGTAATTTTCATAAGTTAAAATATGCGCAAAATTAACGTTGAAAATCGTTTTCATAGGAACATAGGAAAAAATTATTAATTTTCAGTTTTCATTGGCTTTCTGAGGTTCGTACTCGTATAGAGTAAACAAATATACGAATTAACAAGATATTTATATTTACTGTTACAGTTAATATTGGACACCATTGGACGGTATTAGCTGTGACACGTTCCACTGCAACATGGATTCCTTCGCCATTTTTCAACATTTTTAAGTGGTTGAATCATTGAAAAAAACGTTCAGATATGCTCTAAAACATACTCTTTAAAATAATTGTCTACAATGTTTCTTATTCTAAAAATAAAAATTCAAAAAAAGCGACTATTTTCTGGCCTGTAAATGATTCGACCCCTTAATAGCAGCAATGATGTTGATGCCGAAAGTTATCTTTGCAAAAAAAATTTCAAGTGATACAACTTCAAGTCCAAATTTTTTAATATAATAGTGGCCTGAGAGCGTGGAAGACCCCCTTTAGAATAATAAATGAATTTCACAAAAAATTAAATGAAAAGAAAGAAATTACAAAACCGACCGGTTATGCGCTTAAGTGAAAAAGTGACCAGATCTACGTTTACATAAACAAATGAACAATGTAAAAAAGTTGTTGTAAACAGCTGATGTAGCTGTACTTCCAAAAACAATGAAATGTGCAAACTTGTATGAAACTACGAGTATTTCGCACTTCCGCTTTCCGTTTGTGGCTGTTTCACAACAATAAATACAGTAGCAGCAATGTATGCAACACAAACAAAAACCTTCTATTCTTTGAAAACATTAACCAGGCACAAAGCGAATGAAAGCGTCGCCAGCATAAACGCTACTTTTTTCGCTCTCAACACGCGCGCTGGAATTCCCCATTGGCACGATTTGACGGGCTAATGAAACGTCGTTGAGGAATCTTAAATACTCGTTTTTTTTGTCGCATTTGCTAGCAATCAACCCCTCTCCATTTCTACAAACCAAATCGCTATCTGGCAATCTATTACACTCCCCATTCTACTAGCGAGTTGTAAGCGTTCAAGGGGTGTAGGTTGACATTTATTGCGCGGAATACGAAATTTTTATTGGCTTTGATACTGTTAAACTTTCATGGTTAAGTTAGATTTGAAGAAACTTTCTGGCTGGTAAATTAAAGGGCGAGCGAAGATTTGTTCCTCACTTGCTAGTTTGTGAAGTTTTAATGTCTTTAATTTGTGCACATTTAGCGAATATTTATGGAAGTGAGCAAGTGCTTCAATTAGTTGTTTCTGTAATTAACTCATAATTTGTTGGAGTGACAATCGGATGTTATCAAATATTTCAGAATAAAAGGATGCTTTATTGAACATGCAGTCTAATACTTTGAACTGTCTGTTTTTCTAGTAAAGGAGAAGTTTAATATATGAGCAATTCTAGCAGATTATTCGCACGAGACGTCAATTAAATAACAGAAACAGTGGAACTAAGAAGATTAAGTTTTTGTGGTATTGTTTTAAAAATCAATTCAAATATATTTAACAGCTTCCGGTAAATTTCTAAAATCCGTCCTAAAAAACTTTGAAGAAATTATGAAGCTTGACAACAAGCAAAAGGTTTACAAGGTTAAGTAACTTTTATTTAAAATGAGCAGACGACACGAACACGGTACTTTAACATACTTCGGAACTGGAATCGTAATTTCTGGAACCGTATTATCTACATAAAAGAGAAAAAGATTTGCAGAATAGATCTATTATGCTTCAGCTCTTCAAAGCAATCGTTTTGTTTTATTAACCTCAACCCGCAGAGAATAACATCTTCAAATTATATTAAATATGACAGCGCGAGTATACCCTTTTGCAATGCTTTACTTTGCAAATGATATTTCTAGTCGAAAAATATATTAAAAAACACTATCACTCACAGAAGCACGGCTTTGCTTAACTAAAGCGCTAGCTTTTCTTTAGGTGTCTGCTTTCTTTTATCTTTATTTTCTTGTTTTCTACCTCTACGCGGAAGCAAAAATAAAATATTATACACAAACACGCCAAGAGCGCGTATACACTTCAACTTGCTAATAAACAAGGACAAGTGGTTGCTCACACACACTCGCACGCACTTGAATACTCGCTAGCAAATGGCTTAATATAAAATGGCTCAGTTTTATATGAAAACAAACACTTACCTGTATTGTTTCCTGGGCGGAATACTTCCGATTGTAGTCGACATGTTGATGGTGTGGCATTTTTACTTTAACACTTTTGCCACTTTGCCACTTTGGTGGGAAAATTTTGGTGTTGCTTACAGCAAATTCTCTGCAACATTCCTAAAGGATGTACGCGCTTTCACATCGCTGCAGTTTGTTCGCCGCGTTGGTCTGATTGATTGCAGGCTAATAACGCGATTATTTCCTTTCATTTTTAGGCAACATTTCAACTAATAGAGTTTTATGGCGTAGTTAGATTTGGGCTTATAGCATTTGTTATTTGTTGCTTATTGTTTAACTAAGTGGTAATCGACGAGTTAATTTATCACATGACAGGTGCACCGAAAGCGGTGTTCAGTGGAGAGACAGCCTGAAAGAAGATAATTGAGCGGAATAAGATAGTATTTACTTTGAAGTAAAGTTTAAAGATACTTTTCTTTAACTTTTTCTCAAACTTCAACAGAAAAAACTTCAAATAATTTCTGTTGGAGAGAAAAAAAAAGATTAAATCTTTATGATTTCTCGTAAGTTTTTACACTGCTGCAAATTAATAAAATATAGATTTATTATAATTTTAATTATAATGAATAATAAATAAATTTAATTTTAATAGATGAAATTTGAAGTATTTTTTTACTAGAGCAGTGAAGATAAACAAGTAAAAAAAGCAGTATTCGGCTTCATACCTTTCATGAATGGAACAATTGTATGGGATATTGTATGGCTATATTTAATCCACATTAATGATTGAAACAATAATAATTAATACTTGTACGAAATTTCAAGTGTCTAGCTGAAGGAGTTATGGCCCAAAATGCAATATCTGAACTATCGGTTGAATGGGAGCTACATATATAATATATTTATCCGATCTTAATGATTTTCACTGTTAAAATAGTTCGCATAATAGCTATTCTTTGTGCAAAATTTCAAGTTTTTAGCTGCTTTAATGGAGGTGTTTCGTTGCTAAATGAAATATCTGAACAATCAGTTGTATGGCAGCTATATGTTGTACATATATATTTGATCAATATGATTTTCTCTCTTTCTATGGAGCTTAGAATAGCGGACCTTCTTGTAAAATTTCAAACCTCTGGCTGCTAAAATAAAGAAGTTATGAAGCAAAATATGATATCAGAACAATCGGTTTCTATAAATGTTATCGTCGTCCGATCTATCTGGTTCCAACAAATGTCTACTTAATTTTAAAAAGGCCAAGTTAAATTCAAATAGCTCAAAAACTGAGGGAATAGTTTCCGTGCAAACATACGGACAGCCAGACAGACGGACATGGCTAAATCGACTTAGCTCGTCACCCTGATCATATCGGTATACTTTTTGATGGGTCTAACTCTTATAGTTCTGATACTTACAAGTAAATATACCATTTCCATTAAAGGTATGAAAAGCTTAATAACCCGATGAACTATATGAAATTATTTTAAAGCATTAAAGGTATGAAAAGCTTAATAACCCGATGAACTATATGAAATTATTTTAAAGCATTAAAGTCGAGTGGGTAGTGGTGCGTGCTATAACTCAATATGGCGCTCGAGGTTCAAGGTTCGAACCTCCCCCAGGGCCAGTAAAATCTAAATCATAGAAAAAGTTTTTTTCTAATAGCGGTCACCCCACCGCAGACAAAAGCAAACCTCCGAAGGTATTTCTGCCATGAGAAAGGTTCCCATAAATATATCTGCCGTTCGGAGTCGGCACAAAACTGTAGGTCCCTCCATTTGTCATAGAATAAATACACATTGAACAATATAGTGTAAGCGCCAAATTATTATTAATATTATTAAAAATAAATTTATCGCAGAAAAAGTTGGCTAGAGGCTAAGTTAAACTATTTTAGTTTCCAGATTTAAGTATACTAAACAATGTATTTTATAAGTCAGTGCTCAAATGCGTTCTAAGAATTAAATACTTCAAATCTTGAGCTACATATATTTTAAAGCAAGTTAGACCATCAGTGGCTAGTGGAATGATAATTTAACTTAATTCTTAACTAATATTCTACACACAGATATAGCGAAAACTCTTACTGCCAATTCGTGTCAACTTCTTTGTAACCCACAACGTAAACCAGATATATTTTCTATTATATAATCGCTCACTGCTTGTCATTAAAGTTGCAATGCGCTGGCTTATCATCTCATATTATGTTATCCTTGACAAGTAATTTAAAAACGCACCAGCGAAGGATACTGGAACTATACTACTTCTACCATTACAAACTGGTTGGAATGACTGTACATCTGCTTGTAAGAAGATCCGCATGAATTATTGCAAACGTCCTGTATTGTCCTTTGCGAATAGCACTGCGTTGTGTGTACGTACATAGCGTTTCCATTTTGCGCGCATAATTCCCCAAAGAGAGCTGTCAACATTGGGGTTACCGGCTTTGGATTATGCCAAGCCAATGGCTTTAAATAGAAATTTGAAGATGATATTGTTTTTTTTTTTTAATTTTAAGGCTTGTTAGCTTAAACCAAACGAAATTCAATTAAATAAATGAGTTGAAAAAATTAGATTGTTTTATTCGTGTTAAGAATGATGATTAGAAAAGGATATTCGTAGGGACGGCTTTAAATAGAGACTTTTGCAACAATCTGCATAGTTCAGTGCTAAATTGAACAACATATGTGAAATCTTGAAATTGTCACAGATTTTTAATATCTGCATACTTTCCTACTGTATGAATTGTTACTGTTTACGAAACTAATAACGAAGTTATACAATTGAAAAATGCTTCCAAGCTGAAGATCTGGATGTAAACTCAGAATAGTTAACGAAGTCCGAGGATTGCTTTAGTTTATAATTGTATCGCTTTTAAATTTGTTGGGGAACTGAATGGAATTCTTGCCATAATCTCAAAGAGGGAGCAAAGTTCTTCCATTTTCTTCGAAATTCTGGGATTAGCAATACTCATCAATATTCCTCTATAATTACGTAGTGTAGTGATGCACTTGTTCTGATTTAGTTAACCTTCACTTCACTTTTTTTATCTGCACTTCCATACTTTATTGTACAAATGTATGTACATATTTTTTTTGTGTGTGCGTATCCTCGCCATGCTTTTATTTTTTTTTTTTGACGGCGTTATGTCACGACACACAAGCTGTATGTCTTATTACTATACTCATTATGATTCCTAGTTGGCAGTTGCCAAGATGAAATGGTAACAGAATTGTTGCTATTTTGTTGTTGAGATACGTGCTTGGACTAAATTTATTACTTTCTACGACCCCATGGGTTCATTGTCATGAGCTAGAAAGTTTTATATATGTATGTATTGCTTATTTTTCTTTAGTCTCGCTATTTATGTTCTTTGTGTTAAAGCTAGAAGTTAAAGCGAATTATGTTATAAGTGGCAATCGAATGTTATTCTACATAAGAGGAAGAAACAGCACCAAACTAGAAATTTTAAAGTATTCCCTAACAAAAAATACTTTTTGGTTTATTCTTAGTTTCGTTCTGCTTAAATCTTTGATGATAACCATAATTTCAAATCATACAATTCTAACCAACTCAGTTCTCTGAAGAAGAAAAATATCTGAAGTTCAATAAATTAACGCATGCCTAGTTGATTTTCTAGAAATTTTTCAGAAAAAGAAGGATTGTTTGAGTTGTTAACAAGAAATTCCGGTTTTTGAAAAGTTTTGGCGAATTTTCAGCAATGTGTGCTATAAAGTTCCTGATATACTAAATTAATTATGCTTTTTTAAGTGCTTTTGTTTTCTATTTAAAACGCTAAAAGTATAAAAGAAAATTTGGCAAACAGCTGTTACTTTTTTAAGTAGTTGTGGCAAGTTCGTCGTCGCGGCAACCCAATAGGAATGAAGGATTGTTTTTTAGGATGCTGCTTTACTCAGGAGAAATTCGAAGAATATCGTGTTTCATCACTAGGTGCCCTTTTTTAATATCTATGGTTAAAATTATCGGCAGTTAGCTACAATGCAGCTTACTATTCAGACCTTACTTAACTATGCTTAAACTTTCAAAATTTAATTTTTCATTCTTGACGCGTTCCGCTCCTTAAAAAAACGAACTAAAGATTTTCAGTTTTTGAAACTACATGCGTTTTGGAAGCAATACTCGTAAAGTCCAATTGGGAAGTCTGACTTATATCGATAGCAGCAAAAGTTTTATCTGCCGTTGGCTTTGCATTTACATCAGTTGCTGGCAACCAGCCGTTCACGTTGGCAGGGACACTGAGAGCGAGAGCAACTGAACGAACATGTGAGTTTGTTGAACCGGAAAATGAGCTAATTTACGCTTCAGATACGCATACAACAAGGGATTTTTTTCTACTTCCCTTCTTGCCCACATCGCCAAGTAGAAATTGCAAATGGCACGTGCTCTGGGGTTGGCTTTGAAGTAGCGGAATAAGGTAAAAGATGGTGTTACAATCAGCAATAGTTTTCATGCATTCTTTTCACATTTTCCCCCTGTTTTTGTGGTATTTTTTTTTTTAGTTTTGACCATTTCTGCAGTTCTGTTATGATTGATGCTCGTGCTAATTTGTGTTGATTTTAAGAAAGATGCGGAAAAATGCAATACTTTAACGGCTACTCCTGTGATTATACACTTTTTTCATGTGACTGTTTTAGAAAGAGAAAGTGTAGTTAACTTGCGATTTTTACTCTAAACGCTTTCATAGCTTCAAGTTATACCGAATTTTTAGTATTCCTGCAATATGAGAATACACATGTCTCAAATGAAAAATCAATACAAATGGCGATGCTAATGGGGCGCAACAGCTGGTGACTATTCATATCATATTGCACACGGTATGTCTTCAATGTGGAACCTCATTTGCTGTTGTGTGGCAGAAATGTTGTTCACGTTAGGACTTTACGCGTAAGAATGCGCGAATATTGGCGCCACGAAAAAATTATGCCAAAGTCATTAGGGTTTTATTAAAGACAGTAATGCGGCGAAGATGCAGCGAGCATATTAAATACAGAGCAAGAGCGAGTGTCGCTAATATATTTTAAATATATACTATCAAAATTTAAAACGCAAGCGTACTATTAAGTACACCTCCGCACAGTGGTCTGAAATCGTAAAATTCTGAGCGAAACGAAGCAACAATATTATTTTCCGTAAAGTGCAGATATCTTTGGTTCGCTGATATCAAATATGACGTCAGAATGTAAAAATTCAAAATGGCTGACAAAGAATGAAGGACAGTTTTACGGAGAAAAGTACCTTTAAGAGCAAAAATTGAGGGTAAGGAGATTTTTGAGGTCGCTGATTTCAAAAATAATAACAAAATTTAACACACAAAAGTTGTTTTAAGAGCTGAAATTAAGTCGAATGGGCCTTTTGAGGTTGCTGATTTTAAAAATGACGTCAGAATGAAAAATTCAAAATGGCAATTTTTCGGAAAAAAGTAGCTTTAAGAGCAAAAATTGAATGTAAGGGGGTTTTTGAGGTTGCTCAATCGCAAAACAACGTCAAAAAACTGAGACGAAAAAAACATTCTGAAGGATTCCTAAACTTTTTCTTGAACCATATAAAACAATACACTTCTAACAATCCTCTTATTCTATTATATTTTCAGGATCTACGGATCACACTTTTTGTTATAATTTTATGTAAAAGTAAGGAAACACGCAAATAGGATTAATCGAAATCTTGTTTTTTATACCTTGGAAATCACACTCCATTTTGCAAAACACAAGAAAAAGAATCAATAAAAGTACTATTAAATGACGTCAGAGTTTTCGTGTCACCCCAGGTTTGAAGAAGTCTGATGATGGTGAAGTGACATTCACCAAAATAGCTAATACTACTTCCTCAGCTGATTGTAGCTGATTTTAGGTTGTTGTTGTTTTTTACCAACACAATAAACGATTTTCCAAATATGTGCATTTTTGGATTCCAATTAATTTATATTGAAAAAATGTACAAAAAAAAAATTTGTTTGTGAATTATAGTGACATCTGTAAACGATCAAATCTAAAAATAAATATATTATGATTTTTAACCCCAAAAACCTTTAGTTACACTTGATGATAAACAAAAAATCTTAGAACTTTTTTTTTGTATATGCCGGTTTCTGGACAAACCGCGTTTTGAGAGAAAACCTAAGGTGGCCCGAAAATTCTGACTTCAGATTCGGTTTCAGCAGACCCAAAAGCTTTAGTAACCTTTGAGAAACTCGCGAAAATGTTTGAAATCTTAAATATTGTAGTACTGTGTTATTTTTCAGATAAGTTTTTTAATTTACGCAAAACAGTTATTACTAATTTTAACTACATCAAGAGTCACTACATTAAAAACAAATGTATGAAATCCTTTAATATCTTTAGCAGCAAGATAAGTTTAACAAGTTGCGCCAACTGAATTTTAACATTCCTAATAAAGCGATACTTAAATGTATCAAACACCAATTGAGGCTTGTGAGAACACAATGTAGTAAAAATACCCTCATCATTGTCTCTAACAAGCGCGGCCCAACTCTCAACAAAAGTCTTCAACAGCACGCAGCTGTGCTAAAGCGTTGACCTAACATAAAAAGGACACTCTTATCAAAGTAGGAATATAAAAACTCCAGATATGGGTGCGAGTGAAATTAAATTGTAAAGAATTAAGAACCACATTGACCAATAAAAACAGCATGGAAATTTTAATTTCATCACAGATACCTACACTTACCATATACAAATATGCAAAGAAATTAGCGCAGCAAGCAATTCATTTGGGCCGTTTAAGATTTAGCGTTTAGAGATTAAGTAAAATTGGTGCGCCACACATTTTGGGTGTCAGTAAAATGCTTGAAATAATACAAGTCAACAAAGCCAAACCAGCGAGCAATGAGTGAAGAGCATTGTTGGGACACGTGACCAATGTGATGCCAACCGCTGCCACAAAAAAAAACGTTTGCGTTGTCAAATTGAATTTTAAGTCAATTAACAAACAGGCAACTCCGTCTTCCAACCTGCCAGAAAATGTATGCAATGGCAAGAGCATTCAAGCCGACGAGTGCTGAATCTTTAGATCTTTGAAGATTATCAGAGTCCAACAATAAATCAGGCTCCACTGTGGATTACGCACATTTGATTGATAGTCGAAAATCAACTATTCGACAGCCAATAGGCTGGGAGCGACCGCAATAAATTTAAAAGCACAAGAAAAACAGCTGATTTTTGACTTTTTGAACTCTCTACTTACAGGTGTTGTTTTTCTTTCTGGCTTTCTTCTTTTGCCAAACAACTGTTATAACACCATTTATGGGTTTTGCTAAACATATTGTAAATGGTGCATACGCTTGTGTGTGCGTGTGCTTTTATAACGGCAATCACAAATGCATACACAATAGTGGTGTTAATTTTGGGCAATTTATTGATCCCAGGATTTTCGAGATCTGAAAACAAAATCCCGGGACAATCCCGGGATCCCGAATTTCACGAAGTTTTGGTTGGTAAATCTTAATTTGTCAAAAAGTGTAACACATCTGTAATCGTTGTATCTATTATAGAATTATGCAAAATAACATTAATGGAGCAAAGAACGATTTGTTATAATTCATGTATGTATGTATTTATTGGTATTTTCAAGAAAAAGGGAAATAAACGTAAAACTTGACACGCATACAAAATTATGTATACTTCAAGTTCAAATATACATAATTGGCACAGAAGCAAATGCACCTACATAAAGTAAGATTATTTTTAATTACTGTTTGAGAACAATATTAATTATTAATGTATTACCATTCAGTAAAAAAGGAAATACATTAAGTAAAAATTAAAAACAACACCCATTCCATTTTGAGCGAGGCAGAATTATTCCTTATTTTGATCAAAATGCAATTTTAAAGAAATAAAAGCTTAAGTGTGTTGTCCTCCAACCTGGACCTAAATTTGTTGCATTTAAAATCTGCAGTGGATAAGGACCGAACTCAACACCTGTTGGTTGGATTGTCGACAAAAAGTTTAATGCTCTTTGTAGGAATTAGCCTTTATTGCCCCCATTTCAAAAATTTATTTTGACAAACCTTCTGATAAATTGTATGCCTTTATATTATTAGACAATGCGAGCTGCTCGTTAAAACTTCATGCAATTTATATTTGAGACTTTCTGCTTTATCCACTTCAAGCACCTCGTCGTTAGTGTTATTATCATCGCTTTCATAGTAAGGTTAATTTTTTACTCGAGAAGGATATTCTCCAGCTCATTTATAATGGCAAGGGCAAAACAAAGCCTTGAGGGAGTTAACAGGCCGTGTTGTTTGTCGTATTGATTTATCGTAATACAACAGTTGTAAACTTGTTGTTTTTGTTTCTCATGTTAAATATTGTTATTTCAATACAATTTTGAAAGGTATGTTTAGTGTGTTATTTGTTTTATTCGATCGGCTCTTTTGGTTTTAAATCATTTGAAGTTTATTTTTGTTTGAAAAAATGTAAAACTAAATTTTTGAAATAAATGGCTATTCAATTCTTTGTTTTCTGCAATTCCGGGATTTAAATAGACTGATCCCAAGATATTCGGGAGTGGTAAAAGGCCGGGATCCCGGGATTGACATGCCTAATACACACACACACACAAATACAAGCGCACGCCCTTCAATTTGGTATGAGCGCACACGAACAGCAATTTGTAATTGTAACGGTCACGTGCTGGGGCGCGTTATTCTTTGGCAGTTGAGTCGTCGTCGTCTGTGTGGGGTGCGGGGTTGACAAATAAAAAATTTACGAGCCGATCATCATTGATGAATAACCAACGACTATGCTCTACGGTCATTCGCATCAATCGAGCGGCTCCCCTTCGTCCGTAATTGTACTCGATAAATGCATAGCAATGAGTTGGTAAATATTTAGTTGGGGCATTAATTTTTTTTTCTCTCTTTTCAATATATGTATGTACGAGTTTGTGTTGGTTGAATTTGCAAAGCAAAAGGGTGCCATGTGAGTGCGCCACTTGAAATATTTAGGTACATATTGTCTTATACATCAATGTGTATGCACATATTTATGTTTTGTGGAGCACATACAAACCACAGGTCCTTGGCTTATTGTGCATGGTAAATGGAGGGTTAATAATATGTCCATGTCAGTCTGGCGGTCATCCCTTGTGTATTGATTGCCTAGTTTGACAAGTGTTGCACGAAGGGATATTTTATGTGGTTGTAGAATGCATACTTTTTCACATGCACAAAGTCGAACAGTATTACAAATGCCGTAAAAATATGTGAAATTAAAATTTTTATAGATTCGCGGCAATAACGCTCGTTTTAGTACCTAAAAATCAGCGCCACATCAAGACTTTTGGACAGTTCAAATAGTTTAAGTTTTATAATATTTGGTAGTGCATTTTCACAATATAGTTTATGGTTGGAATTTAAAAGTCGCGCGATTCAAAACACTGCCAATATTGCCACCGTATCATATATAAATTTCGACTACCTAACTAAAAAAAACGTGTTCAAAAAGCAATGCACTTTAATCGAGGCAATATAATTTAGGCCTACTGCGACCGGGTGGCTTACAATTTCGCTTCTTTGATTGAGAAACAAGGAATAATATTTTTCTTAGATTATCTTCTGTTGCATGCTCTTCAGAAAGCCTAAGATTTGGCACGCCAACTGAAAGTGTTAAAGCTTTTTCCGGTTGAAGAAATATCTCGTTTTTGTACAATTTTCATATCAAGCTTGGATTGTAGATTTCAGCTGATAACACAAACTAAGCAACGGTTGCACTTTTCTTTCGTTATACACTCTTTTCAAGCATCGTATTAAAACTGTCAAGATTGAGTGCTACAAAGGGAGTTTCGCTGATATTTTAGTTATATGCGCTGATAATTGAAAGCTTTCGAATGAAATAAAAATAATAATTTAATGGGCGTCGGAGTATTTTACATGCAACATCCTTTACCGCTATTCAAATTCCAGAGATATTTTAAGGAATTACATCAGACGAACTAAGACAATTAGCAATTTTTTTACTAAAATTTACAGAAATTCTATATTCTACCTTCGCTCTGAATATTTTCAGCAAACTAACTTTTTATATATTATGAAAATAGCGGCTATAACCACTTCCGGTAAAACTGTTTTTGTTTTTTTCCAAATAAAATCTTTCATAAACTGGCATTGAGTTCAATAAAATTGTCAATTATTATTCATTTAAGGTCATTACACCCCTTAACAAAACTTTTAAGGATCTTAAAACTCATCAAAAAATCAAAAAATCTGCAGTGGAGTTACCCCCATCAAATTTAATCACACACACATCGAAGATTTAATTTAAAGTGAATAAAAAATTAACTAACCAGCGATTAATAAAAACTTACAATCAGCATTGGTGTGAATGGTTCAATGGCTTCAATGAATTTGTGCGATTTCTGAATGTGATTCGAATTAAGAGCAAACAATGCCATATGAAGCGATAATTTATTTAAAGGATAAAGAATTGCATGCTGCACATGCGGCCGATAGCTAAAACAAGTCGAACAAAGCATCTATATATTTATGAATATACAAACGGAGGGTTGTTGAAATAAAAGGATAGCTTAAATTGGTTAGAACGCCTCGCAATTTTCACCCACGCCATCAAGTCAAATATGCCATACAAATATACAACGCCACTGTTTGTAGAGTGCAAATTGCAGAATTATATATGAGAGTAGTTATACAAGCACACGCACCCTTTGGCAAAAGCAATAAGTCTGCAAATAGCTGGGCGTACACGTAAGTCAAATAGAATTAGGGTGTTTTCTTTTGGGTTTTTTTTTTTTTTTTTTGCTTAAGGCACGCGGATGCTGCAGCAAGTGCGACTTTTCCGGATAACAAAGAGTTCGCACCAGTTAGAATGGCGGAAATGTGTATTGGACTGTTTACAGGAATATTTCCCAATACATACCAGAATAGTGAACTATACAAAAGAAATATACACAAGTATATTTTTTTTTTTTTATTTAGCGCTCACACTATTTAGCTCAGTGTTTGGCCTATCTTCTCCTTCCATTTGTGGTGTGCGTCCTTAAATGATACCACAAATGGAGGGACCTTCAGTTTTATGCCGATTCAGAACGGCAGAAATACCCTCGGAGGTTTGCAACTTTTTCTATGACTAAGATTTTATTTGCCCTGGCAGAGATTCGAACCACGAACTCAGCGGCATACCGAGTTATAGTATGCACCTCTGCAAACCAACTCGACCACATGTCAGCAACATTGTCAGTTGAAAGCTTTAATACTATTCTACTTCGGTTACTGACAAGCTGAAAGCTCTTTTAACTCACCACGCATTCAAATAGCAAACAGGTGTTTGGTTATCAATCAGACAAGTGCAACATTTTGTTCTTGAAATTTTGTACACAGCGAGATTTTGGCAATACATACATACATATGGCAGTTGATTATATTTTAATTTATTTTCTAATGTAATTGATTGTAGAGTTCATTGTAAAAAATGCATTTAAATGAAAAAGGATACAAAATGGTAGAGTTATTGGTTCTTTATGGTAATTCAGCAAATTAGTCGTTTAATATAGAATTATATCTATGGCGAATCCTTTCGCCTTTTCAATAAAAGTAAAGCTTGTATAAGCTTGTTTAGCCAATATAAGCATTAAAATTTCTTTCTTCATATTTTCCCTTAAGCACAAAATAAACAGCTGTCAGCACCTTTTTGTGAACTGACAAGGCTGTCAGTAATGAAAGCCTTTGTCACTGCGCTAGAATAGTAAAGAATGACTGGCTGTCATGAAAGTGACTGAGGTTTTCGTTGAAAATGGTTTGAGGTTCGACAATTTCAAATACGACTACGACTAGAAGAAAATAATTTCGATTTGCTGTAAGGAAATCTTATTGTATAAATGAACGTAAATTCAACGGAAGATGAGCGCTCATTTTGTAGAATTAGCTAATAATGGTTCTGTTATCGATCAACTCTGTGTGTTGTCTTCGTGAGTCCTCTTCTAAGGGCTCTCTTTTCTTATTGGTATCTTATATCCCTCCAAATGGCAATGATGACCTTTATCGTGCGCATGCTGATAATATAATATCTTAAGTTTTAAATAAGCTAGGCGTTAACCATTTGCGTGTGTTAGGCGACTTTAACTTATCCAACGTGCCATGGTGCGGTTCATTTTAAAATTTTGGCCTTACGCCAATAAATGTTACTGCCTCTTTTGAGTCATATCTGCTTGAAAATCTTTTAAGTCTTAATTTATTGCAAATTTATAATTTTGTAAATCAACTGAATAGAGTTCTTGATCTCATATTTATCGGTGATAATATAACTGGCAATGTTGAGGAATGTTACTTTCCAATATCAGTTTGTGATAAAAATCATGTACCCTTGGTTCTACAATTTGAGTTTTACGAGTTTTCAGTTAATCAGTCACCCTGCGATTACTCTAAATTTAATGATTTAATATCCGACACTGTTTGGAAAGAAGTTTTTGATGGCTCTGACGTTGCAAAATCTTTCTTAATTTTTAAAACGCTTTTAATCGATTTATGTATTAACAATATTCCAGCCTTAAAAAAAAGACCTTATAAGCAACATTGGGGCAATCGGGAGTTGAAAAAATTAAAAAACCTCAGAAATAAATTTTTTTTTAAATTTAAGTCAACTAGGAACCAGTTCTTTCGTCTTAAATATGAAGCCTATAAGAAGCAATGTAATTGCTTATTTTCTGCTGTACGCTGATGATTTAAAAGTATTTTCGATTATAAAAAGCTCAGCTGATGCAATTAAGCTTCAGGCTGATTTAGACAAGCTGCAATGCTGGTGCATTAAATCCCGCCTTCCTTTGAATATCAGCAAATGTTTTAAAGTCACTTTTGCTAAAATTCACAATATTGTGCCTACGTGTTATAGTATTGCTTCATCAGTCTTAGAATATCTCAATGAAATCAAGGATCTTGGCGTAATTTTTTCTTCTTTTTTTACTTTTAACAGTTATATTTCTCATATTGCTGCAAAGTCTTATGCGATGTTAGGTTTTATGAGGCGTAATAGCACGAAATTTTCTGTTCCCTATACGCTTAAATTATTATATAGAATATGCAACGCATACTTTCAATAAATTTGAAATCGTTGGATTCTAGAAGATCCATACTCTCTTTGTCTTTTATTTTTAATTTGGTTAATGGCGCTATTAAATGCTCCATTATATTAGTAAAATTATTTTTAACATTCCTAAGCGAAGTTTACGACATTTTTTGCCGTTTTATGGTGTTAATTACAAAATATGCTCGTAATGCCCCTATTGCCCGTGCCATTGTTGAATTTAATATGATATCGAACAAAGGTATTATTAGATTTTTCTTATTCAAAAAATGCATTTAAAATTTTTTGGATTCAACTTTTTAGATTTTGAAATTTTCTTTTCTTAGTTATTAAGCATAATATTGTTAATAGTCTGTAAGGAAATTATTGTTCAATAGACTCAATAAATAAATAAATAGATATATAAATCTTTCGCTTGTTAGGTATGAAGACCTTTAATATGTACGAGTATATAAACTCTATTGGACATTAATATTAGCTATGATCAGAGCTAGTACTCATAATTAAATAAATGAACATGATTTGCAAACCTTTGTACATTTTTACGTTTAATCTCAAGAATCTTATTGTACAAGTATATGTTGTAGGTATGCCTCCAGCATAAAAATAAAGCTCTCATTAGGTTTAGGCGCCCAGAAGTATGCTACTATTCTGAGTAGACTACTTGTACAGCATTAATTAAGCGAAAACTCTGCGCTGGTTACTCAGATGAAGATTTATACATATAAAACTACAAGCTGCTGTTGTTGCAAATACAGAAAACAGCATGCTTCTGCACATATTGTGCCGCATGAAATGAACCACAAAATTTTTATAGTCACTCTAACCTACACTCATAAAAACTTGTGTGTATTAACTCGTGTAGGTCCTTCATTAATTCTCACAAGCTTCAGCATTTTACTTTTTCTTTTACAAGCATGAGCTTTGCATCTACAAATATAAATGAAATTTATTATTAGCTGGGTCTCACATTACACCTTTTAGTGTTGGCAAGTTTATGAGCCAAAAAGAACTTGTTAATCTGCAAATGCAAGCTGAATGCATTTGTGAAGGAGGGTTGTTCAGTTTGTGTTGCTGCTGTTTTGCTCACCTTTGACACACTATGAATATTATTAATCGTGCTAGCCTATGGGATTTCCAAGTTTAATTTCTATATTTTGTAGATGCAAAAGCACACTTTGTTAGCATCGTGTGTGAATGAATCACAAATGGAAATGTTGTAAATAAATTAAATTGTCCCTTAATCAAGTTATGTACTATAAAGACCATAAAGTAATGGTTGGGCTAATGCTTTGTGTACTATGCGTTTGTCGACTGTGTGTTGTGTTTGCTAATGTTTTTGAAAGCTTTGCCCTGCGGGTGTTAATTATTACTTTTGTGATTAGTCCTAATTTCGTATTGGACTGTCATGAGTGTTTCTTTGAAGTTAATTAACTTATTTTGAGGAAATTATTAATGCAACATGTGGCAAATCCACTGTTACATTTACAGTAAACGAAAAATAGCTATGGTTTAAATAGGTTGTTCATTCTTGAGTAAAGTAGTCCGTTAGGTGGCGCCGCTGTCGAGATTTATGAAAATCCATATTTAATGTTCACAAGAGATCGTAGAATTGGAAGTATCAAAAAGAAGTTTTATATTAGTATTAGTTATTATAAACAATAATTTAAATAATCAAAAAGAGAGTTAACGTAAGTGCACCTATTTCCGTGGTAGTACGTTATTCCGTGGCATTCTGTTTTTTTTTATTTAAACAAAGAATTGGGGGTATGACTCATAAAATAAAAAATACTAAAATATATTTAACATTTTAAAGGGTTATAATTTCTATTATGATTATACGTTTGGGATATATTTTTAAATTATTGACCAGTTGAAAAGTGGTATCTCAGATAATTGGCATGTCGTATGAAGATGTCTAAGCAAAATGTTAAGGACTCATGTATATATTCTTAAAGCTGTGAAATTTAAGTCATAGGACTTTTCGGAATTATGATTTGATTTTAACATTCGATAAACATCTGTTTATTGATTTATGTACTATCTAAATACATCTAAATTTATTTTATTACTATTACTTCGTTTACAATATACATAATTCCGTGCCTATCAAGGAATAAGGGCTTTTTAACACCTTAAATTTGTGTTAATCTGATTGAATTTTTTAGAAAACTTTCTCCCACTAAGCCATTTTATCATCAATTAAAATCCTGCGAATTATTAAAGCGAATTATTAAAATTTTAATAAATTTATTCCGTGGAATACCACGCATTTGCGTTCAACCAGTGAAAAGTGGAGCGCTTAATTTCGTGGCATGAGCCAATTCTTAAAACTTGTAATGAAAAAGCGGTTACTTTTGCAATTTACTGCAGAAAACTTTTTAATAACAGTGAGATATATTAATTTGATATTTATCTGAGCAATAATTTTTGTTTGTGAGCAATCTTAAGGTTTGCTAATTTTTAAAATACTGGTATGAATTAAAAATTTTTTTAAATACAATTTTTTTTTTTGCTTAAAAAATATATAATTTTAAGTTTAAACCTAAGTTATTCCCATTTAATAGCGTAAGATCTGTATTTATACGCATAGCCCGGAATTAAGGTCATCTTTTCATGGAATTAGGTACATTAAAAAATTTATGCCACGGAATTAGGGACGATTGAAGGTTGAAATTATTGGAAACTAATCTAAATTGATCTATTTAAGGGGCATATTTTAATATTTTAATTTGCAACCGATTATTTCAACGTCACAAAATTAAAAAGTCAGAAAAATCCTTTGTACCATGGACGAAACTCTCTTTCACTGCTACTGAATTGGTCCCCTAAACTCACGGTTTGAGCTGGCAACAATACCGAACCAAGGGACCACGAACAGCTGATACGCAAAAGGACGTGCTACCAGAGGGAAATGCGTGAAAAAAGCTATCAAATCAGTCCAATTTTATTTGGATAAAAACTAAAGTTGATGTTATTATTTTACGAAATGTTGTGTTTAAATCTCTAAGTAAAGAGATAAATTTCATAGTATAGTAATAAAAAGTAACTAGGCTTTAGCTTTACTTGAAAATATGGTTTTTTATTAAAAAAAACATATCATGAAAATATTTTTTCAGAGAGAACTGGACATTTATTGCATTTCAAATTACCGCAATATACATAAATATTTATGTATATAAAAATACGCATCTTGTTTTAAGTTGATATTTTTGGCTATGGGATAGCTGATTGTACATATAACATATGTATATATGAATTTCTGTGATTTGATGTTGTTTTCATGTTGATTTCAATAATTTGTGATTTTTTGGTAAGAAAGTAAATGATAACGTGTATTTCTTTTTATATTCAAAGCATTTGCATTTATTCTATTTACATACTTCAACGGAGGTGTGGAAACTGCAAAATCCCCAAAAAATAAAATGAATACTCCCAAACCACATTTCTTGCATAGGGCACTATAGGAAAATGTCATAAAAAATGCGGATTTTGGCAGCGCTCTCATGAATAAAGAGTTTCGTATCATATCATCTTTGCCACGGAATAAGGTACGTTTACCTTACTAGCAGATGGTGTATTAATTATCATAAGCTGGTTAAGAAATGCAAATGAGTACATACGCAAGGCAGAAATATAAAAATATAAATATCGTTAAAAGTAGCTACCAAAATAAACTGAAAACTTATTCAACTAGGGCTTTTTTTATATCGTATGTAAAATATATAAATTTTTGCAAATAAGTTGATGCGGGTAAAAACAAAGGCTGCACAACTTTTCTTTAACTCACATAAGTGTCCTCAGAATGTTGGGTGTTGGAAGTGTTGACGACACTAAGTGTCAAGTGGAAGTGTGAGAAGCAAGTGCCAAGTGGCATGTGGCAAGCTCAGAGTGGATCAGCAATAGATGTTATGTACATACGAGTATACACTTGTGGTGCAATATATGTAAGCACTTGGAAACCTAAGTTGACAATGTGGCAATTCATTAGGCGTACAGAAGCAAACCAAACAACAATGCAAGTAAAAAACGTCGCACAAGCATACTTTGAGGCGTTTGTTAGATGAAATATTAACACAAAAGAAAAGTATACAAGAATAGTGCGACATGTACGAGTTTATTAGCTTTGTAGCAGAATAGTGAGACAAAAACTGCGGGGAAAAACTGGGCGACAGGTCAAATAAATAAATATGCCGTCGGTTTGACTGAATTTGTTGGTAAGATAGTGAAAACGCATATCATGTTTGTTTATTTTTGTCCTACATGTTAAACAATTGCTGGCTGATTAGCAGCCTGTGCGACTTCATGTATGCCATTGACATTTTGTCTTTATTGCAAATGATTATTTAATGATTTGGGCCTGTATACAAACATACCCGTATATGGCATTGTGAGTCATTAGCGAGCTAGAGGACTTATATTTGTCAGACATCTTTTCTTACCCCCAAAAAGTCTTGGAATCTTCTCCTTTATGTGGGTGCTTTGTGGTTTTAATAAGACAAATGATTTAAGTTACTTAACTATTTTGAGGGTATGAGTATTAAAATTCGCTTTTAGTGGTAATAATAATAAATTACTGGTACTCATAGTTATAATGATTTTTACTATTATTAGGTAGTAAGTGGGCGGAATAACATTGCAACACAGTACTTTTCAATGTGGGCTTGGACGAAAGTTTAAAGGCGTAGAAACAGATGCCTGAGGAATGATGCGTATATATGTATATACATATAATGTGAAACTAAATGGGATGTAATAGTTGTGTTTACTTTCAACCATCTTATGAGAGCCATCTGGCATTCTGCAAAAGAACCTCGGTGACATATTTCTTCCTAACTAGCAAAGCGAATTTCATACAACATTGCCTGCTTATAAAACAAAACATGGATAGCATCCGCACTCCTTTTTAACTAAGTAAGATTAGCATAAATATGCATTCATGTTTTCCAGCAGACTAACCAAGCTAGGCAATTTTTGCAGCCAAAAAACTTTGAAACCACTTCGAAAATAACTATCTCCCTCAGAAAGAAAGGAGCCGAAGATAAAATGCTGGCTGACAAAACACAGTCGAACTGTGTGAGATGATAATCTAAACACTGCGTAAGTGGAGAAAGGCATTTCGATGTAAACATGAAAACGAATGACAAGTGACTTGATGATAACGCTGATAGCATTGACACCAATCTCGCTAACAAAGCGAAAAGGAAATGGGTAAGTAGAGAAAAAGGGAAGCAAACACGAAACATGCCACAAAGTAGTTGGCAAGGAGAACTTTCTTCGTTATTGTGGTGTTAGGCACTTAAGGATTGCACAATGGCATGGGTTATACAAGTTCATAGTTAGTGAAGACGATTGTTATGTTATAAAAAAATAGGGCGGCAGTGTATGGGTATTTTCCACAAATAAATGATAATGATTGACAAATAAAGAGCCAAGAGTAAAGCAAGCCTTCGATTAAGCTCTTGTTTAACCGCCCCTAAATTGTGTGTCAGCTATTAAAGGGCGAACATTTACATTGTGTTGGAGTGAGTATTTAAAGGATCAGAAAATCTGGTGTGGTAGATTTCGTACGAGCTGAAAAGATGTGTGGCAGTATAGAGACTTCAATAAACTCCAAGCAAGGAAGGAATATTCGTTGTCGTAGTTTGTGGAGCGCATAAGGGATAATTAGAATATAAAAGTGTTTTAATTTTGTAATTAAAGATTAGCAGACATAACAAGTTATTGTGTGTAAATTTTAAGTGACGCAGAAATGCGTTTGTCAGTGTTAAATGATGTCTCAAAAACTTGATGGTATTCAAAAATATATTAGCCGCAATATTCTGACGACCACCACAAAATCATAGCATCTTTATTATTAAAGTTATTACGCCTGAAACTATGCTGGAAAAATAATAATCTAAAGCAAGTGAGAAAGGAAAAAAAATGTTTAACTATTGGTTTTGGTATTTATCATTCAATTTTAGGCGTAGTAATTATCACAAGTCATATGAGAATACATTGTGATAGTCGTAAGAATTATCCAAAGGAAACAGTTAAACGACATTTTTTGTGGCATACTTATAGGCATATCAATCTTAATAATAGTCAAGCAGTGAATTTTGTCAAAAAGATTCAATTAGGAATGACATTTATATCGAAAAAATTGCTTGTAATAAGATGTATGAGTGTAAATACGTATAAAATATTATTTTTATTACAAGAGACTCGATATTAATTACCTATAGGCTTTGACTGACCTATTCTAATGCTAATTGACTGCACACTCATGATATACAAAAAATATATATGCTATATATTATTTTTTTGACTTCTTTTGTGTGCTGTGCAATTCACCATAATTACACTAGCAGGAAGCTTTTTAATATAAGCACATTTATTAATGGTATTTCCACCACAGCTATATTACAGCCATTCATAAATATATGCTACACCACCAGCAGTGACGCTGGCGGAAAATGAAAATATTGGAAAACAATACAAGCAAACTGTTAATGTGAAAGTAATAAAAATGGCGCAGCAAAGTCATAAAAGCGCAGACAAAAATGACAATATTACTAGATAATCATACCTCTACACACACAGATAAATTGGCAACTGCTGTATTTTCAATCGTACTATTGCAATAATCACAATTCGAGCTCCATATAAGGCATCCACATGTCGCCATAATTGAACTTGTGTCCTCCATACGAGATCAAATTACAGTCTCACTCTCGCATGATTCATAACAATTTCATATGCCTTCTTGTGACAAAAAGTCATAAATAAAATTGTGAATGAATCATTTGGCAGGCGGTCATAAAATGAGAGACTGTAAGGCGTCTATATGTGAATACGAGAGTTGCAATGATGACGTTGCAAACATTGCCACAGCACGCACGTGTACGTTGCTTTTGTGTGGCACATACAAATAATCGCGGGCATATGTTTCACCCAATGTTTTGCTTCGCAATCTTTCCTAACAGTGGGATTTTCGTTTATGCATTCGCTTTTCATTTTCACTTCTACAACTGAATATTCTACTTTAAAGCGCTATTTCGCATTGTGCAAAACATCTTATTTTGGTTGCTTAAATATGTAATACTACTTCTCATACAGGACGCCCTTCTTTTTTGCACTCAACTCACGTTTCAATTTGACTTAAGTCTGCTCCATATAACGCAATATTATGCCACCTGGGAGCTCTCCCCTGGTAGTTATAATATTTACTCGTAAATAATTTTATAGACCTTTCGTCTTGCACGCACAGTGTCTACCTTTTACAGCGCCTGAAAGTATGTTTACTAGTTGGCAGCATCTTCAGCGGAAAAGCATTGCATTGCCACCTTTCCACAGATTGCTTCATTTTGTTTTTTTTACATACATACGTTTTGTGCAAAAGAAGCAAAATTCAATTCTCCTTTTTTCAACTCTACTTTGCTGTTTGAGAACGCTTATTCACTTTCCCGCCTTGAATTTTTTCCGCAACACAAATAAAGTGTAAAATGTTCAAGTATTCAAGTTTAACCCAATATTGGGTTGGGCGTGAGTGAATAAATTTTGGTGAGTAGTATTTTGGGGAGCAACATTAAGAATATTGGAAGGATATTATGGTTGCAGGGCAAGTATGAGTGTGCAAAAGCCACCCTTTTCGAGATGAAATTACAAATACAAATTTTTGTCACATGTGCATGCCGTGGAATTTTGAATAAAATTGTATTTTGGTTTTGAGTAAGTAGCGGTCTACTTGCTACGTTTAAGGCACTACGAGTGTATTTAACTGATAAGCATGTTTTTGTTATTTTAAAGTTATATGAAGATGTTAGAGCTATTCAGTTTCTCTCTTATCTTATATTGGGAAGTTTTACATTTGTAAATATTTACCATAAATTGATGAAAATATCTTATTTAGTTATTTTGCGACTGATAATCAAAGGAACTTTGAGTTTTAAAAGTGAGATAATTCTTTTCAAATGTGAAGAAGTGGTGTACAAATGTGTGAAAATATTGCATTTTGTCGAAAAAGGACTTTTTTATTGCAAGCCGATTGACCTCAAATTCCCACAACTTATACAGCTATGGAAATTTTAAATTTCCTTCACCGTGCTTCACGGTTTTTTTTTGTTTTTTTTTGGATTGATTTCTATTTTCTTATTTTATGAACTACTGTATATTCAAAATCATTATGTATTTAAGTTTACGTAACACTCACCTCCCATGCGATGGTAAATCTACTCCTTCCAATCCTTTCGCCACCCACTTCAATGTCAATCAATAGCTGCAATATCTCGTTAAGAAGAGAGAAATCAGTCGACGAATCTTCAGTTACCAAAGTAATAGTTCCGATTTTCACACACGATATGCACACCCGCGCACACGCACATACACGCGGTTGATTGGCAGCACCAAATACGTACGGCCATGCGACGCTTCGTTTCATTTATTGCACTTTTTACTGTCGCCGCCGTTACATTTTGTGTTTGTTTTTATTATTGTACGATTGCGTGCAACGTTGGAACGATTAAAGTAAACATAAAACGCTTAAAACCGATTTAAGATAAATACGAGCACATTACACAGAAGGAGGCCTTTCAGCATAGAATTATGCTGTGCATTCATACATTGATGACATGCAGATTTAGCGATATGCGTTGGAGCGTATGTACGGAGTAGGTTGGTGCGCCCCTGCCCCTGTGGCACCTTGTAAATTTATAGATAATCAGACGTGTTATGCTCGTAGTTGATTCAATTAAGATATGCAAAATGTGAGGAGGGTGATTGGTACGACTAACGTTACGAGTAGTCCTTCCCGTGGGGAGGCGCTGTGACGTAGACTTTACAAGGCGCCGATAGCGATTAGGGGGAACTGTATATTTCAAGACGAGCTTGGTGTTATCTATTTAATATTTGGTAATTTTCACTGGCTCGTTTACAACATTTTTTATGGCGTAATACTTTTTAGACACTTAACATATGTTTAATATTACCGAAATTAATATATTTGTAACTAAAGTAACATTTTATTTTAATAAATTACTAGCTTGACTTTAACCATTTTAACTATTTTAACTAATTTTGTTTTATTTCTTATCGGCGTCTTGAGCAAGTATCACTTAATTTTTTACTTTTATTTATTTATTGCACTTTATAGGATATGGGTTTGCAATGATTTGCTGCAAAGACTTTATTTCACATTCTTTCAAATTGGACTACATTTTGTTGTTATGATTATCATGGTGAATTATCCTTTTATAACTTTTGTTGCTTACATATTTTTAAACAATGTGATTTATTTAAGCTATAATTTTCTATTTCACATCACTTTTAGTCATTTTACTAAATTTTTTCTAAGTTCCCGAATGCATCTTACGTTTTGCCTAATTCACACTTTCACTTTTTGCCACGCACTATTTGTCACTACTGAAATTCAGTCTACGCATATTCAATTTGCCTCCGACTTCCTTTTCAACAATGTAACATTGCAAAAATAATCACAGCAGGCTTTGCTTAACACTGCTGCTTACTCTTTGTTTCGTCATTGCACTTCTTTTTCTTTACCGCACACACGCACGATGCTCCCTTGCTTTGACCAGCACAAAATTTAGTTAACTCACCGTTAATTTCTATTTTCCGCACAACCTTTTAACACGAATGCCGAAATGAAACTGGAGCGCAGCGCAAGGCAGTGCTCACTGATGGCATGCATACGTGCACGCACACTACGATGCGGGTGGGTGGACAAATTCCTACCTCCTCTGTTAATTTTACTCTTCATGTTGCTGGCGCTGTTTGTGCAGAGAGCGCCACGCATTTGAGTCAAACAATGTGGACGCTCTGTTGGCGCTCATTCGTATTGTTATTTAACTTTGGAGAATCCTTGACATTGGCGCTTGAATTGAGATTTGTTATTGTATTTTGATTTTTTTGCGAATTGCGAGTTGCGAATTGCGAGTGACAATGCAATTATTTATTGTATTGGAGTAAAAATTGGGTTTGTTGTTGTTGTATAGTAAAATCCATTTTATATTATTTAAGTAAGTGATAGAATTAGGAAGGAATTTATTTCATCCCTTTTTAAATTTATTCAGAGACAAACTGGTTACGGCGTTTTGCTGTAATGTCCAACGCCTTTTTTTATTTTTGTTTACTCAAAAAAATTAATTTCATTAAAAATCTTAGAATCGGCAACAAGAATGATAGAAGTTACCTAGGTGAAATCCAGGTGAATAAAATGAAGTAAAGCAAGGTAAAGTAAATCAAAGCAAGAAAAGAAAATTAAAACAAAATAAATCAGGTCAAATCTATTCAAATTAAGAGCTCGAATACAGCTCTCAAGAAAAATCACAAGAAATATTTTTTTACTAGTTCTGTTGCTACAAAAAGTATTTTGCCGTTGCTGTAAGTTTTATTGAGAAAATAAAATGAATGAGCAATTCTTGAGAGTTTCAGTTCAGACTGATTTTAGAAATTTTTATAGAAAAAATGTCTTTTTTATTTCTTGAGTGTCATTTTATTTAAGTTTGAAGATTTTCTTGAGAGCTGTATACTAAGCTTAAATCAAGTCAAGTCAAGTAAAGTTAAATCATTTTAACTTAACTTATGTAATATAAGATTGTATTCTGTTATGTTATTTTATGTTGTTATTTTACCTTATTTTATATATCAAAGCAAAACAAAACCAAAAAAAACCAAACGAAATAAAAAAAAATAAATCAAAACCGAAAGTTAAGCTGAAAACCGACACAGAAGCCGAAAACGAAACAAAAATAAACAAAACAAAATTCTTAGCACGTCAACTACCTTCAGCTAACCTCACTTTAAGTAATCATACATACAAACATACAAATGTTTGTAGTTGCTATTTAGCAAATATTTTTTTAATGAACACATTTTTGTCTTGAACTTTAAAACTTTACCAACTATAGCGACCTCTTTTTCGAAAAGAAAAAAATTAAACGACAATTGCTCACAGTGGACAATATTGAAAGAATCACGAGTAGTATTTGTTAATTTGGGTATAATATTTGAAAACAGTGTGTATTTTTTTTTATTTACAATCATACATTTAAACAGAAGGTCGGAGTAAACTTGACGAATATCAATATCAAAAACCATAAAGAAATCGATGATCACACATTCCATCTACAATGTAACAAATGCCTTGCAGAAAATCTACAACAATAACAGACATGAGAATTGAACTACTTGAGTGTTCAAAATATACAAGGTTTCTAACATACGACCGTAAGGTTGACACTGATTGGAAGGCAATAAAAACTGGAAAGAACGTGTTAACATTGAAAGGATAATGGAGGTCTATGTATAAACTTGTGAGTATGTATGTATTTATTGAATGGGTTAGAAGCTATTCTTGTTAATATAACTAAAGCTTTCGCTATTATTTTCCATGTGTGCTTGCTCATTTTGATAAGCTTTTCAAATCTCTTATTGTAGCCACATTCAAAATTACTTTGGCTGACGCGTTGAGGGTGGTTGCATGTGTATAATGCCAATATTTAAATACCTATGAAGGGGACCCTCAATTATGCAAAATGATTTCGGGTTAAATAGCACTACATAGATAAATACACTCATACATTGAACAAATTTCCTCTTTGAGTGGTGTGAACTGTGAGAAATCTTATAGTTATCAAGTTTTTAAGCGACTTGAAGGAAATTTTCTTTTAAAAAATTAGTTTATATATCAAAAATATGCAAACATTTGATGTGCAGAGTAAAACCTAATCCTTACTAGCTGTTTTTAAGATCGTTCGCCTATACTCGCATAATTAAATTTATCCCAAACTATATGAAAGCGACTTATCCCTCAGTTGTCACTCTTTTTTTAACCTTTGCATTACTGCACTCGAACGCCCACACAATGTACACTTTTTAAACGCATTGAAGTGTTATTAATTAATTTAGTCATAACCCTGATTTCATCTTACAACAAGAAAAGAGAGCCAGCAAATTTTTTTTCATACAAGCTAACGGCACTTTCATGTATGAGTATGTATGTAGTTATTTATCGAAATCCTTACATAAATTTGTACATATTTACATATTTATATGCAAACGTTGACATTGTATGACAAGGCGTCTGATTATCTACTTGAGCTACTTCCGCAAGCACAAAGACGATGTGGCGCTTAGGTATTTCATTCGAAAATACTTAAGCGTAATTCTTGTGAATCAACACTTTAAAGTAGTAATTAAAATGCAAATTGAGTTATAAAGGCGGTATTAATATGACAAATGTCAAAAAACAGTGTAGCACGGTTGGTGGACGCGTGGCGCGCACGTGGCAGATATGAGTGGGATTTAGGGGTGTGTCCATAGTTTTTTTTTTTTACTATTTCAAATTGAAATGAATTGGAGAAAAAATAACAACCAGTCTTGTTTACAAAACTTGACAGTTACATATAAACACTTTAAACTTGCCAAGTACAATTATTTGTTTTCATTTTTTGTTTGATTTTTTTTGTATGCACTTTAACGCCCAGCACTCATATCATTTTAGAGTAAATTAATTTATTTCTTCACTGATATTCGCAAGTCATAATAACGTAAATCAATTAAAATTATTTTTTTTCAAATTTCCATGCAGCAAGCACTTAAAATGCACACAAAAAATTCACACAAAATATGAAAATGATAAATTGTTAATAAAAAGGTTTACACAACATTTTCCATTCAAAGGTCGATTGCTTGCCGCCACAAAATTACAATTGCATACACAGAGATATGTATCAACCAAAGCGGCATAACGGACGATTAAAATCAACACAGTTTCGAAATCTACAACAACCACAACAGCAGTACGAGTAAAATAGCAACACAATTATATGACAGCTAACCAACCAAATGCGGCAGCAAACACCAAAGAAACGATTCAAATACAAAAATGCAAAGGATGTGCGACAGAATGGACGGCAAGCTGCATTGGTTCCAACAACAGCAGCAGCTCCAACAAACGCAAAGGGCAGCAGCATCGGCAAACCAAGCGAGTAAATCATCGCTGCGCTGCTACCTTCCATAACCAAAAAACAAAAAAACAGCTCGCAATCAGAGGAGCAGACAGCAAGTGACAAAGAAGGGCGAAAGGCCAAATGAAATGGGTGAAAGGAGATGTGAACGTTGCTCAAACAATTTGGTGAATATGCTAGTGCATACATGTGTATGTATATGTATGTATGTATATGTATGTGTGTACTTAAAAGTGAGTATGCGATACTGCCCGTAATATGACCAAAAGCCGCTGTAACAAATCGAATTGTCCTTGCTGATGTTGCTTGTGTTTGTTGTTGCTTTTGCCCATATTCGAACGCAGAACGCATAAATTGTGGTTTGATAAAATGCGGTTAGCATGCCGGTAGACAAACAAACTCGCATACATATATGAACACTTGTTTACATGTGCAGACACACTTACGTACGTACATACATATGTACGTTCATATTTTCCTCCAACCACAAACAGGATTGCCTGCCTTTTGCCTTACACATATAATAACAGTTTCCTGTTTACATTTCTTCTCTGCTCAATTTAAAATTTTCATTTGCACTTATATATGTACATACATACATACACACATACATACAAATGTTAAAATTTCTAATAAAATCAAATTATGCTCTAAGTATGTAATTTGAGAATCGTAATTTGTCTAGGATTGGTTAAAACCCATATAAATAATTAAGGATTTTGTGCTATAGCAAATAAAATAAAAATAACTACAGTTTTGGCCAATTGATTTGCAGTCAAATTCAAAACGACATACATAGTTTGCCCTTAATATTATTTTTTTTATTTTTAAGAATTTTCAATTAAAATTCAGTGCATTCGCCGACATAAACTATATAAAATCGATGTTGAAACTGCTTAGAAACCTAAAAAAAAAACAATTCAACAATTTTTTTTATGTATTTTGAACTTTTTTCCCCAGAAATTTAAGAAATTTAAGAATTTTTTTAAGTATGCAGTTTTATAGCCCATTCAATTTTAGTATAAGAATATGAAATTATCAAGTGGCTAGGCATTAAGGTACTGTTGATTTTTTTAAATCGTTTTTGTCAAGGTTATTAGAAATAAGTGCTGCTTATTCGTAATATGGAACCAAAACGGCAAAAAAACACTTCTGAGAAAAAGTTCCAAATCTACATCAAAATTTGTTTAATATTTTTAGATTTCTCAAAAGTTTTAAACTTAGATTTATATAGTTTATATAGAGAATGACTGAAGTGTTATTGAAAATTCTTAAAAATAAATAAATAAATAGAGGTGGCAAAATTGTTATTTTGAATTTGGTTGAAAATCAATTGGTCACAGTAAATGTCCAACTTGAATTTGTATGATACTATTTAATAGAGCAACATTAGCTTGAGCTTCTGATTTACCAAAAAGTTGTGTATGTGGCAATTAAAGGTTAAATTGGTGACAATATAAAAATTCAACCTATTCTTACACATGTATGCATATCGAAAATGAAGAAAGGGAATCTTGTTGCTCTGAAATTGTGATTAATAGACAGCCTAGTTCTTTTGATATTTCAGACTCACTTTTTTACATAAAGAAAACTAGACTCAATGCTCTCAATAACTAATACATACATACATATATATATATTACTATTCGATCAGCTGATGAGCATTTGTTCTGTAGCTGAACCAGCGTTGCCACTTTCGGTCTTTTCGGACCAAAATTGGTCTGTTTTTTGGTCTGTTTTGCGATATGAGTATCTTTTCATCAGTATAAAAAATTAATAATGAAAAAATTAAATAAAATTATGTGTATTACCTACACATGTGTGTATTTGCTTGCGATTACTTGCGTAAATACAATATAATGTGTAGAACTAACTAAACATAGCTAATAGTGATTCATGTGTCACGATAATCTCTATATAAAAGTGGAAGTTTACAGATCACTATGAGAAAACGTTTACTCATCACCACCATCTCCTTGGCGTACATCGTGCAACCAAACTGCTGCAATGGACAAGTAAGTTATTTTACACAATTAAATAATCAATTTAACGTTTTATTTATAGGTTTGTAGTAAAAAAAGCAAAGCCAGCAGAAGCCGACCAGGAAGGAAGTATTTAGATATAGTATTGTATATATATAGACTGTAAAAGACTTGACATAAATATGTCAATATGTATACTATAAATATTACACATATGTAAGTGCATTATTTTTTATGAAACATAAAGCAGTGAATATTTAAGAAATGTTAAGTTTGAAAATAAATAAATAATTTAAAAATGAATTTAAAGATAAAGCCAATTTTCCATTTGGTCGGTTGTGATCAAATTTGGTCGGAAGTTTGGTCGGAAACTTTTTTTTCAAGTGGCAACACTGAGCTGAACAGTTTTAGATCTCGACCCGTTAACAAACCTCTGCCTTTCATGACTCGGCGCAACATATATGAAAAAACAAAAAAAAAAAATTTTTATATATCCGTGCGTCATGCGGATGCGCCCCTCGCGTCGGTCGGGGGGGTATGGAGGGATAAAACCTTTGGGACTATTATTATTATTATTATTATTCATGCTATCGTTTAATTTACCACTAAAAGTTTCTTGTCTTCAGTATAAACTACATTTTCTAAATATTTTCGAATATTTGCTGCATTTTCTGCAGAATTCGACGACTTTTAATATCTCTTAACTTAACCTTCTATTGTTAATACTCTTTTTGAATTTTATATTTCACATTTTCCTGGAAGAATGTGCTGTAGAAAATAAAAGATTAGAGTCCAACGACGGTTTCCCTTGAACTGTTCGGGAGTGTGTACACAATTTTAATTTCAACAATCGTTTTGGGTCAGCGCCCCTGAATAATTTTTACCACATGTCAGCGTTTGAGTCATTTTGAGGTTATGCCTGATTTGCTGTCAGTGTTTCAAACTTAATAGCGGATGTTTTAACCAAGCAGTATTTTCGGAATAAACCGTTTCGCTACAGCGTGCATTTTGCAACAAGAGATAGAGGGAAATTACATGTTCACAATTTACATACCCTACGGGTACAGCATGTCATAAAAAACGAAAAGTTTTCATTTAATTTTTTTTGTTTTTGTGACGCCCTGTGGTGGGTTTGTATATTAAATAGCGTTCAGACAAAGTCTAACCGCAGAACTGATTTTGGTGTTTAACTTCCGGAAGGAAGACATGTTTTAACATTTACATGTGTGTGAAAAAAATGTGCCTTACGAGTTAGTGGGTTCGTTTCCTGAATGAGTGTTAAGAAAATAAAAACTGACCGCCTACAGAAATACTTATTCCTTTAATATTGATTAAGTGCCATTTTAACAGCGGGTTAACTCATAACCGAGTGTTTCGTTCTAGAATTTCAGTACATGAATTGAGAGTTAGAGAAAGTAAGTATTTTTAAATACGGTCCCGACCAAAATCAACTCAAATAAATACAACAATTTTTTTTTATTTTTTTAATATTGTATGCTTTATTCACTGTTTGTTTAATATAATATAATAATTCGTGTATCTTCAAGTTAGTAGCTTTTTTGTTGTGTTTTTTTTTTTCTGACTTCAACAGCAAACAACGATTATACTTTGGTTGGCTTTTGAGCTGGTAAATCAATTTTCGTGACTTGCATACTTGAAAAAAGGTGTTAAAGTGCAAAAACACAATAAGAGTTTAAAAATAATAATAGTGTTATAATAGTAAGTGTATTTAAAATTTAATTAAAAATATGTTGCCAAAAGAATACACATTGTACACCCAGCACAACCGAGTTCATGAGCTTTCAAACACGCTTGCATTAGTTAGTTAAACTGAGTACACAAAAGAAGGAAAAAAGGTAAGAACCTATTTTTAATAATTCTTGTTTTTCCAAACAAAACAAGAAGCAAAAAAATTACAATAAAACAGTTTTGACAACAATTACAAACTTATTAGAAGAGCTTCTTTCAAGTTCTACACTTTCTTAGAAAGCTTTCGATCTGGGAAAAAGCATAGTCGCCAATGAGATATATCAAGATGGAATTATAAGTAGAGATTTGCAGATAAAGAAATAATCTTTGAAAATAAGCTTGACTTTACTACGCTGGTTGTTAAACATACACAAACAAAAGTTTGATCAATTAATTGGGGAGAAAGTTTTTTTGAATTAAGTAACAACTTTTTAAAATAAAAAAATATATAACAAAGACCATTCTTCATCTCTGAAATTATTTGATAAACATCTAAAGGCTGATTATTTTTTCATATTAAAAACTCTAAAATTAAATAAAAAAATTTTAAATAATAAATCCCGCGATACCACCGATCAATAGTAGAAATCTATTAATATCACCATAAAATAAAACATAAAGAAAATTATCAAGATTTTCCACGAACTTTACTTTGTGCCACACTTGGATTACATTTTGTATGCTCGTTTAAGAATTTATACTTTGGCTTTTTTTGAGTTCTTCTGCCTACACCAACCATTTCTTGCGTTTTCTTCAGCTTTCTTGATTTCGTTTTGTGTTTGCTTTAGCAAATATTATTTTGTTGTTAATTTCGTTAGCTCTTGACGTCTCAGCCAATAATATTTTTTAATAATTTGTTTTTCAATATTTATAAACTATAAACTACACACACACATAAAAGAGAGAAAATTTTGTTGAAATTTTACTTGTTTGTTTCTTTTTTCTACTCTATGAGTTTGCATGAATTTTATATTCTATTCATTTGTTTTCTTTTTGTATTTTTTTTCTTAGTTATTCTATTTGTTAAATATTTTCTTACTTGCTTCTTACTCACACGCACCCTGCTAAAAATTTTTTTTGTTTTTTGTTTTTATAAACTACATAGTTTTATATTTCATTTTTTTATTAATTTGTTCATTGTCTTTGCCACTTTATCTGTGCACTTGCTATTTATTCATGTTCTTTTATCAAGAATTGTTATTTTTTTATTAACTTAATTTACACGCTGACTCTTTTAAACTTTATTTGCTTTCATCCATACTGTAGAAAATTTTATATATATAAATTTTTTTTTATGATATGCAAATAAGACGAAACCTCTGAATAAGACTTTCGCTTAACCAAAAGAAAAAAATGTAATTTAAAATAAATAATTTATATAGTTGTTGTTTTTTAATAATTTAGTTTTTGTAAGGCGTTTCTAAAATATTTGTCAGTTCAAATAGTTTTGATCGCGTAATAAAATAGTTGATATTTAACTTTAATGAAAATGAGTTACAGCAAAGAAAAATCTAATATATTTTAACTTTTAGCTTATTTATGGTTGAATTTAAATTTCTTATTTATATGCATCTTACTCATCACATATATTTATTACTAAATGTTATTATTTTTGCGTTTTTTTTATATTCTTTATTATTATTTTGCTATAACAATTTCAACAATACAAATTTCGAATTTCAGTTTCTCAATTTCGTTTCAGTCTTTCCAAAATGTATAGCCAAAATTCTCATCGCAATTCTACCTTCGAAATATATTAGCACAGATACGAGTTTTATATATATTTATTTATTTTCTTACTTAAAGAAAAAATTGTAACACATTTTTATTCTTCTTTTAAAGAATTTGAGGAGCCTTTGAAATATTACTTTTTTATTTCACTTCATCGCAATCACTTGTCTGTTTGGTATTTTTTTTTTAGAATACTTTTTTTCTATAAATTTTTGTTCGACTTTTTGTGATTGTGCTGAAATCACTTTTGTAATATAGTCTTTTAAATTTAATTTTTTGCACAAGTTATGTGCAAATTTCTATATTTGGGAGTGTAATTATTGGTTTGGAATATTTTTGCATGTGTTTTATAGATTTAATTTTATATATTTAAACTGGGTTATTGTATTCGTTAACATATTTTGATTTGTGGTTTATTGGTGGTTAATGTGTGAGTTTATTGAATTGTATTTGTGGACTGTTGAAAAATCTTTACTTCCTTTTATTGAAGTGACTTTGCTTACATAAGTATGTACATACATACAATTTGCATGCATATTTTTATGAAAAACGCCATTTTTAGTATAAATTAGTTTTTGACAATAATGAAATTTTACTGCCAATGATAATATGGACAGTGATAGTTGAAAATATAATTCTATTTGTTTTGCTAGAACTTTCAAACTTCAAAATTTTGGGACTGCTTTGTATAAACTGATGCAGAAAATCAACATTTAAATTAAAAAAAAAATTTTGTTTGAATTTTTCAATTGCTTGAGGAAGTTTCTAACATTTTTTTTTATGCCATTTTTGGTGTTTTTCTATTTTTAGACTACAAATCAGCGCACTTCCCTTTCATATTAATATAAGTAGATTTAATTTTTGTGACTTATGTGGTACAAATTGCTTGATAGCTGTGAACAAAACAAACAAACAAAAAAATACATTCATGAATGCCATTAAAGGTAATTTTCCAATGCATTCTTTTGAATTGTTCTTTTACTTTCGTAAATGCATTTTAAAATTTTGTTTCGCGCCTATTTTAAATGCAAACAGCGTAGCTGTGCTCGAGACTTCACACAAACTGTCGCATATTTGTCTTCTGGGTTGGGGTTGCTCTTCAAATTTGGGGTCCTTTTGAAACATATCACCTGACGACCGCAAACACTTACATTTCTATTTGCTCTTATAACATACACAATTTTACACAAATTGTTTTTAATGTTAATTAAATTTTTTGTTACCTAGCTGTGATATTTTTTACGACTTTCTACTACATGTAAATATTTATGGCATAATTAGATTTTATTTAATAATTTGTGCTTGCATTTCCCTTGGAGAAGTTATTTTGTTAGGCTAGTACTACTCGTACATTACCATAGATGTATGCATGTATGGATGTGCTCGTATGCAAGTTCATACAAATATTTGTTCATATGGATGCTAATTAACAACATATAATGCATGTTAAACTTAGACATTGAAAAGGTGAAACTATTTTTCCTTTAATTAAGTTTTATTTAGATATTTTTGAATTATATTTCGATATTAGTTTAATACATTTAAAATTTTTTTTTTAAATTTTCTCATGAAACAATACATTTTTCTTGAATTTCCAAAAGAAAATTTCCTTCTCTTTAAATTTTTTCTCTCCACGAATCATAAACAGAGCTAAGTTTATGAAATATTTACTCTTTTGTCTATAAATATTCAGCTTCGATTTTTCTGAGCTTCTCCTTTCATTACCAAAATTAAATGCCCACCACTTTGGCAAAGTCAAAGCTTGTCTCTTGACTATTGCCACTAAAATTGCACCACAAAACTTGATGTGCAGCGTGTTTTCTTTAGAAATACACAAGGAATTGAAAAATGTTCTTTCATATATTTTTATGGCAAAAAAGTTGCTCTGGCATAGTTTTAGGCGCAGTAGTAATGACAATAGTCAAGCGTTACTTTTTAGCCAAGGGAAAACATTTCCTTAAACATATCTATATGTAGCTAGTGAATCTCGACATTTTTTGTCTTTTTTTCTTTGCTTAAGCATATTTTTTTCATTTGAATTATTTAGTTCTTTGTCATTTTTAACTCATGTTTTGATCTTACGTTATAAGTTTTAATTTGTGTACCCATTGTTTAAGTACATTTAAGTTAAATATTTTTTTAAACCTATTATTTTTAATTTAGTTTAGTTTTTTTTTCAAGATCATAAAGTTTTATCACACCACTTGAATATATGCTGGCGGGGAGGTTTGCATTGTCTGTTTTGTATTTACTTACTTTCTTTATACTGCTTTAATATTTTTTTTTTATTCAAAAACTATTTTTTATTGTTGTCTTGACAAAATATGCCTTTAAAAGTTAGTATTAATAATGTGACGAAAGCAGGAAATTAATCACATAACAATTTAAAGAATTTAATTATTTTTGCTTTTACAAATTGGATTTTCTGCTCGAGTTAGAGTTTCACATAATCGCGATTTTTTATTGCCTAAATAATTGCATTTTTTTATTTTTTAATTTCCATGTCTTTTGCCATTTTTACTTTCCCCCTTTTTAACTTATTGCTTGCTACATCTACGCGTATATAACTAAAACATCTAAAAGAAAATGTGTTGCTATCCAGCCTTTGTATGAATTATTCCTTACTAATCCTCAAACTATTTGCTCATATTGCTTAATGGCATACATTCACTTCGCTTACCTTCACTTTCCCATCTCTGTGCATCGCTCTCTGTTTTATACTTTTTACCTATAATTTTTTCTTGAAATTTAAATTGTAACTTGATAAAATCTGCTTCTTAAGTTGCATCGTTTTATTCTGATTATTTATTAATTTTGTGGCTCACACACATGTACGAGTATGTACATAGTATTTATATAATATTTTAATTAAACTATCTGCTTCTTATCACCTATCATTGAGTTGTGCTTTCTCTCTAATTAGTTATACTATTTGTCTTTCCTATTTAACTTATGTGTATATATTTTTGAATTAAATACCCAACTAAGTAAATAGCTAATCTAATTTCAGAACTCTTCTCTTAAGCAATCAGTCCATGAAAATGGAAATTTGTTCATCTAATTAATATTTTATATACACACACTAGAATCTGTTAGGGTTATAGTAGTAATTAAAAATATGGAATTTTTATAAATAAATATATCGATTGTTTCACAATTATCACAAATTTCTAGTTTAAAAATTCTACAATACTTTGCCAATTCAGTAAACTATTAAAATCCATGAATACTATATACATATGTATGTACGTAGATACAAAAACAATTTTTATTAATTTTGTCTTTCAAATTTTTTAAGTTAAGTGGCGTCAGTTTTTACAGTTTAAGGAAAGCCAGGTTTAGAACATAATTTGCTGTACGGAATTTAGGGTACCGTACCGACGCTGACTCAAAATTGTATTGTTGCAATATGAGAGCGATCGAAATCTTTATTTGTGTTCCTTGTGTACAGCAGCGCACCGTGTCTTAAGTTCACAGTAGGCGCTCTTTGTCAAACTTCACTCACTCTTTTGAAACACGCAATCCTCAATTCAAATGAGTATGCTTAAAAATCTTCGTTTAATTGTTTCACTTTTTTTTGACAAATTTTTTTCTTTATACCTTTTCACCTGAATTATTCCTTTAATACGATTTATTTAAATATGTTTTCATATGCTGCGAATTTCTACACAAACAAACTTTTAGACACTGATACATTTAATGTATGTATGTACATATGCGCAGCTAACATTGAATTCTATTGTGTTTTCTTAGACTTGTAGTTTCCAATGAGGCAATACTTTTTTCGAAGTTGGTCTTTTTGACAGCTGTTACTTGATTTATACTCAGTATGGTTTGCCATTTCAAGACGCCTTGGAATTGAATATTCGGCACGTTATTGCTGACATACGGCCCCAATTGTTGGAAAAAGTGTTCGAAAATTGGCCCTCTCGGCTGGAATTTAATTTTAAAACATTATGGCAAACCCTTATCTTCATAATAAAGCTAAATTCTTGGCCATATCATTAAATTCCTAAAAACTACATGTGTAAAAAAAAAAAACCTTTTACAAGAGCGCGTACACAATTGTTCGCTTGCGTGTTGAAAGATCAAAATCTCTTCATTTGTCATTAGTTTGCGAGTTCAAAAATTCGTTTCAGCAACTCGTGTTTTGTGCTTTCAAACTCGCGAGTAAATTTTTAAATGCTGATAACACAAATTGAGTGATACTTGCAGTTTATTGCTGATCTTTTTAGTTTTTATTTGACGTACGCATGGAATTAAATTGCTGTTTCTTCATTTCAAATACTATTTGTCTCAAAAGATTTTATTTCTGTCATGATAATCTTCAATTTATTTAGGCTCTCTAATATAAAATGAAACTTCATATTATATTCTATTGAATAGAAAAAAGAGTTGTTCAACTTTAATTTCATTATGAATTAAGTAAGAAAATCTCTTTGCATTTATAGCATACTTGTTTGTTATTACTTAGTATTATTTGTTATTTCTTTTTTGTTGCAAAAATAGATTTCACTACTATCACATTTAGTATTAGAAGAGGTTAGACGGCAAATGCTGACATTGAAAGCGTGTTGCAAACGCAATAGCTATTGCGCTTACACTTGAAAACAAAAATTGTTTATTAGTTGTCAATATAGTATTTATATGTACGAATATGAATGTATGTACATATGTATGTATGTATTGATGAGTGTTTTTGATTACTAAATATTATTATTTTCTTCACTAATTTTAACTTTTGGAGTTTCCCTTAACATTTCTTATCGCAGTTGAATATTTGCCATTAAATGCAAATAATAATGTATTTATGTACATCTACATATGTACATGCACATATATGTAAATACAATAATTTAAGTTTTACACACTGCACACTCATACAAATGTATGTATGTAGAATATATTGGTTTATCTTTGTATTTGTATTCTTTCATATTAATACTAATATCATAGCTATTTTGTGAGTATCGTTTGTATTTTTACAAGGATTCCTTTTTTCAGCGCAGACGCTGCCTACCAGCTAGTTTACGTACATACATAAATACAAGTATTTAATTTTTTATAAACACTTTTTTTTTTGTTTTTGGAATGGAAATGTCACTTTTCTGGTCATACCTGTGTAAGTAAAAATAGATTCTAACAAAAATGCAACTTTAGAGAGCGTTTGCTGAGAAAGCTAAAACCGAGACCATGAAATTGCGACTTGTATGAGTAAATAGAGAGAGGTATTGGGACATAAACCGTTACTCTGCTTGACGCCTTTATAACTGGTCGTAAGGTAATCGTTTAAGCGATTATCGCGCCAATTAAGTAAGTAAGTAAAGTAAGAGTTGGATGTCGCTCGCAAAATTGTGCGCTTCGCACTTGAGGTTTTCATATGTGAGTAAGCCCTGGCATATGCTATTGAGTGGAGAGAGCATGACTTTCAAGAAGCTGTTTTTTTTTTAAATAATTTTCTCACAAATGTGTTAAGAGTTATTGGGAAACCTGCGAGAAAAGCATTTTCTGTTGATGAATGCCTCAAAAGCTGGGAAAAATGTACCAAATGATTTGAACTTAACTTGCTTGGAGTTATATAAAATTTTAAATGTGTTGACTTAAACATTTTTATCTGTTTGAAATTCTGTAATGAATGTTGGCTAGATTGCCATTATGGTTCCCTGTCACATCTGATGAATTTCAAACCTATGCAATCGAGTTAGGTTGACAATTCTGAAAATTTCAGAATTAAATTATCGCTTTAACGATATGAAACTTGATTATTAACACACAATTGTTTAATGCATATTTTTTTTTTACTTAATATAATTTTCTATGCCAAAAGCAAAAATTGTGTTTTATAAATGCGCGTATTTACATTTTTTCAGACAATCAATAAAATTCTGCAAAATTATTTAAGTTTTTCCAAACAAAATTGCATACATTTTCTGAAGTTGATTATTTCAATATTTACAATAATCTTCTATATAAATACATACATATATCCATTTTTTCATACGCATTTATAAGAATGTATGTTATTCTAAATATGTTTGTAGTATGTATATTTGATATTAATAGTGAATTTATTTGTTCATAATTGCTTTTATAATACTCTCATTGTTTCTTCGTCTACTTATGTATTTGTATTTAATATTTTACAACTGGTTGCGCACAATCTAAAATAGCTGCCATGAATCGCATATTTTCGTTTTTTTTTTTTGCGCGCGTTGCTTTTACATTGCTAAAATTGTATGTAACACATGTGTGAATTGTATGCTTGTATGTTTGTTGGTGTGCCTTAATTAAAAATTCTTTTATGCCATTTTAAGAATCTTCATAATTTCAATAATATTTACTACAGTTGTATGTACTTATTGTTGCATGCCCTTTGCATTTTTTGTTGTTATCCTTGGTGCTTTTGATATGACATTAGTGCACACTATTATATAAATGTACACGCGTATGTATGCATGTATGACTTAGCAATGCATTCGAGCCGTTGCAGGATTTGTCGTGACCTGAACATAATTGTATGAGTAAAATTTGCATTACTTAAATACTAGCTGTGAAATCTCAAAAAAAAAAAAAAACGGATGGCCATTAAGTTTCTTTTCGTCTTTTTTTTTAGAGATTTCGTAATCTATTTTTTATATTAAATTCAAATGTAGCGGAATTTAACTCACCACTGCTTTTGAGTAACTTTTAGTTGAGCACTCGATCCTTTCGCCTTTCGTTCAGCCATATTTAAATCATTGGCTTCTTGTGATTTTTATTCTTATATGTTTGTAGGGTATGTTTGATTCTGGTATTTCACATAGACATTTATATTTTACTTAGAAACTACATATTTTATAAGCTACATATTTGATAAATGTGCGCTTGTTTACATTTTTTTACTTGAAATGTTTAACGCTTTTTAAATGTTAAAGAATATGAATAAAACTGAAATATAAATTTGTTTTGGGCGTAAAGAAATTAATAACACAAATTAAAAAAACGAAAGCTATAATAACTTATCATAGAAATAAGAGATTTTATTAAAGAAGCGAAATTCATTCATTCATCAAAGGAAAAAGATAAATAAATAAAGAAATCCAGCTTTTATTCAACAAAAGCACATTAAAACGTAACTGTAAATTGGGGAACAAATTTTGTGTACCTAAAAATATTTTGATCAAATAAACGATTTTTTGCGATTGGAGGAAGTGTTGAGTAGCGTATAATTTGCATAAAAAATATTCAATAAAACAAAAATAAATCGTATTTTTTTTCAACCATCTTTGTATATTTATAAGTTTTACTTTTTTTGCCTTTTGTGTGTTATAAATTAATGTAAATAACTAAAACTAATGTACTTAAGTGAAAAAAAAAAAATAATACATAATTAATAATACAGAGAAATTAAATAGAACCAAATTCGATTGTGTGTGACTTGAAAAAAGTACAAAGCAATTTTGCTAATTATTGCTCACTATTTACTTACATACCTACACCTATGTTTGTACATAAATACATATGTATATGGTTTTCAGTTATTTTATGAATAAAATTAATTTATATGTATATATGTATGTATATTGCCTACGTGAGGCTTGCAAATGAAATAATTTTCAATTTAAAATTTGTGTTAAATAAACAAGAGTTAAGAACGAAAGACATGTTACATGAATAAATAGTGGCATATTTCACATGTTACACACTATTCAATCACAATTTAGTTTTTTTTTTTAATTTAAATTAGAAATTTGGAGCTTTTATTATATGTACCACATATTTACTTCATTACAAACTAAAATGACTTTTTCGTGATTTCACTTATGAATTTAAAAAAATTTTAAATACAGCAAATATTCGCTTTCTATAAGGTATTAAAAAAATGTATGCTGCTTTGCGTTTTAATATTAATTTTTTTTTACAGAAAATTTACCTTAAAATTATTTTTTCTTTATATGCTACAGCAAAATAATTAATTTAAATTTTCTTTTAGGGCTCTTTTTGTTATTTAATTTTTATTGTAATTTTAAGTATTGTTTAAATATTACATTTGAGTTGTCATTTCTACTATTCTTCGTCCTCGATTGACGTAATTTACAAAATTATATGTTAGAAAAGTAAAATCGCCTTTATGTAAATTTAAAAAGGTGCTGGCTTGGATACACATACATACACACGTATTTTTTAATAAAATTAATTTTTTTTTTCAATAAACTTCATTTTTATACTTCTTTTTTTTTAAGGGTTAACATTGCTTTTGCATTTACTGCTGCGCACAAAAAATCTTGCTGCTGCTGCTGCTGCTAATAATTTCAAATACTCAAATTTTTTAATCGCTTGCTTAAATATGTACTTATTTACAGTTAATATTAGAAATTAATTTTCATATCAATTTAATACTTTATTTTAATCATCGAGCTGAGTTATTATTGGATAAAATCTTAATTTTTCCCGCAAACTATACAATTTTTAATGCGACATTGTTGCACTTGCCAGCAAATTTATTTAATAAACTTTGAAAATTTTCCTTCTTTCTTTTTCTCCTGTGAAAATTTGTTTGGACTAATTTTATTAATTTCTGCACCTTTGCCGATTGCTTTTGCTCCTCGGTGACTATATACAAAAAAATCGCCAATTTTTAAGTTTTATTCGATTCGGCAATCCATGATGTCTACTCTGATATTGCTTGTATGTGTGTGTGAGTGTGAATGATGATAATTATAGGTATGTAATGTATGTAGTTGTAATACTTTTGAAATATTTGAATTTCTTCAAGTCTATAATAATTCGCTGTCCTCGATTTGTGTACATTAGTGATGCTATTCTTCCCGCAGCTTTGCAAATTACGAAAACTTTGGATTTTATTCTAAGCGCAAAATGGCTATATTAATTGCTGATGATAAATAATTAGTTAAAAGCTCACTTTGTTTTTTTCATCACCATCGTTATTTGATATTTTGAACTAAAATCGCTTCATGCAAACTCTCTTTCACTTCAAAGTTGAATCACGAGTACTTTGCAAATATTAAGATTTTGGATATAAAAGTCGGTAAAGGTTCGATATAAATTTTAAGCTTTTAAAGTTCAACAAGCTTCAACGTTACTTAAACAAATGCGTTAGTGGCTCTTAAAAAGCATAAAACTTGCTAAGGTTAGAAACGCATACATATAAATTTTGTGAAAGCTTAAACAAGCTTTATATTATTACAAACTTTAAAGCTTATTGAGAGCTTTGTAATTGTATAAAAAGTCAAACAAGTTTTGACAAAAATAAGGTTAAATGAGACTGCTTTGCGTTAAGCTACACATCGGAAGGGATAAATATAATAAAAATTAATAGCATTTATCACCTTAAAGGGCCTACTTTTGGCCTTCCAAACCATTTCAACCTACCTAACCTAACCGGTTTTAGGCTGTGTCCACTTTATTAGATCGATATATATGTATATATATGATATGGAATACAATTTAATGTGAAAAATGCAAACATAATACAACAATTCAAAAGTTTTAAATTTTTGAACTTTTTTAAAGTTCGATAGAGCTTTCAAGCACAAAGTCTTTGAAAAGCTGAGTAAAAACGATACCAAGTAGATAAGCTAATTTGCTGAGTAAGCAAGCAGTTTAATCCCAAAAAATTAAATAGCCATATGCAAGCTATTCTAAAGCTTTTCTTAAGTCTTCACAAAAGCTCTGAGCTTTTTACAATAATATAATTTCCGAATACGATAAAATTTTGTATAGACAAAAGAAAAGTTTCACTTTTTCATAGCTATGTAACTAATTTTGATTTTTTTGTGGATGTATTTCGAGGGCAATGATATATTTTTGTAGGACAGCAAGGTTTTTGTTTTAAATAAAATTTGGAATAATTTTTAAAACTATGCACAAACTTACACACATATGCCGAGCTTTTGTTCTGTATTTATATTGAGTGATGTATTGTTGATTTTATGACTTATGTTACTATATTTTTGCACTGCTACAAGTTAGTATTTGTTTTTATATTTACAATGGCTGTATGCATGTGAAGTTGACTGTTGTATCTGCTTTAATTATACTAATCCATGTTAGCCTATAAATTTAGACAATGCAGATGAGTTTGAATGGTGTTGCGATTTTTTGATGACTGTATAAGAGCGTAAACGCAACGTTTTAATCGATTAAGCAATTAAATAAAATTTTTTGAGATGATTTTATTTTGAGAAACTTTAACTTAATTAATCATAATAGAAAAATTTATAACAAATGAGTTTTAATTCGATTAATCGATTAAATGCTTGGTGAGTTGGGTGCGTGTACATTTATTTTTATTTATGCTTTCCTTGTATGATTGCTTATATGTTTAATTCCTAATATTTTCAAATGCTTTAGTGGCGCTTATGTATATTGCATTACGCTTAATACTATTTTAATTAATTGTTCATTGAAATTTCATTTAATACTAATTTGCGCGATACATTTTGATTTTCGTAATATTAATTAGCTATGGTTTGCTTGAGAATTGTTTTTGTAAAACTAGTTTGTTAAGCCTTAAGAATAATATTAAATAAAATACTGTTTGAAAGAAAAATTTTCTGAATGTTGAAAATAACTAAGAAACATAGCTAGGAAATCTTTACTGGAACCAAAAAATTAATTTTATAATGATTTTAACTTAAAAAAAAAATAAGAAAACAAGCAGGAAGAGATGAAATGCTTAGAGCTTTTAAGTAGCACAAGAGCACAAAGAGTTCAAATTTTTATTTGCCCTTTAAGAATATTTATTTACTCATGAAATATATAGCAACGTGCGACAAAAACAAAAAAAAATAGTTTAGTGAAAATGTGTTTTAAGTTTTTTCCAGTGAAGTCAGGATATTTTTTCAAAGGACATCATATTCTCATCATTAAGTAATTGTCGCAAAGCAGAATGTCCGAATAATTTAAATAACTGCTTTTTTCTAATATCTTTGCAAAAAAGTGTACGAATTGTGTTTTGAAAGTTTTTTACAACGATACAAGTTTTTTATTTAAAACAAATTCTGATTTAAGAGATTAAAACTAAAAACTCAGTTTTACTGTATTTGCCCCAAGTTTCGCGAGTGCATCAAAGGCGTATCGTCTCACAAATGCTTCGTTCAAAAACTATTGACAGCAAAACTTTGTGTTTGTTTGGTTCAGCAAGATTTCCGATTGGCTTTTGCAATATTTAAAAAAAAAAAAATAATAATCTTTCCTATAATTTAAAATTCGTTCAAAAGATACATATGTACATATACCATATATGTATGTAAATAATATACATATGTATGTATAAAGTTAAGAAATACAATATCTTCAACACACTTCAAACTATGCCAAAACTAAAGTAAACCCATGTTATTATATCATATAATATATGTCTAAAAAAAAACCTTAAAACGCAACTTTCTTGTCATTTAGAAAATCCTAAAAATCACATTGCTGTTCCATCTTTCGAGCAGTTCGAATTATAGTTAATCATATTCAATTTAATTTATTCACTAGTACTCGCACATTCTCATATAAAAGCACTTTTGCTGTACGAATTTTTACAACGACTGCGCAGTTTCAGTAGAAACCCTTGCCGCTGCTCATCATACTCAGCACAGATGCACCCAATTTCCAACTAAATCACATTAGTCATCATTTCAACGTATTATAGATATTGTCGGCTACTTCCTCCAGCTCGTTTGCAATGCTCGCTGCCGTAGCACCAATACTGCCGCCACCGCCGCCACCGCCGCCATTGTGCGTATCATAAACGGTGGCATTCCCTTCCAACGCCACTGTGGTCACATGCGCGCGACTTTTACTGCCACCCACTTTGTTGCGCCGCGCGCCACGCTCACGCTGCTTTTCGCCATTGAGTGGTTCATCACCCAGGTATACGGTGTGATAGCTTACCGGACTGATGGAGTTGCAATTGACTTGCACGCGACTGATCGCCAAAGCGGTGGGCACTGATGCGAAAGTTTGTCCACTCGCTGATTTACTTAGCCCACTGGCGCTTGTGTTGCCGCTGATAGTCGGCTGCGCAGGCCGCTCGATTACCGGATATGTCAGCGAGGCGTAGTCGCCGTAATCGTCCGAGATCTGTGTGGAATGTGTGTTACCGGAAAAGGTGTCGCGTGTGGCCGAAGCGCAAATGCCACCCATAGCTGAGACGGTGGTACCCGCCGCTGCTGTTGCCACTGAGGCAGAAGTCGTCGTGGTTGCATTGTGGCTCACGTTGTCGTGACATATTTCTGCGTAGATGTTCTCTTTATTGTAATCGATCATATGAAGCGCCTGACAGATGTTACCCGCGGGATTGTCCGATGCCGATTCGTCACTTGAGAGCACCAGCGAATCGCGCACGCTTGAGTAGGGCAGATCATCAATTAGACTGGTGGGTGTGAGCGGTGAAGTAAGTGCAGAGTGATTGCCCGAAATGCCAAGACTATTCGGAATGCCAGCGTTACCTGCAAGCAGTGATAGTCCACCAGCAGCGCGTCTGCCTGTTACCGGTTCGCCAATATTGAAATCGAGTCGTTTGTCGGCGCCTGTCGACTTTAACGCGATGCTGCCATTGTGCTTCAACTGCGCCATTGAGCGTTTATTATCGTGAAGTTGCATTTTTTGTGGCAACGAAAAGTTCAAAAGTTGGTGCAGACTTGAGGAGGATTTACTGTACTGCCGTGTTTTAACATGGAATTCATTGTACAATTTTTGTGTGATGAAGGATTGTGGTATGGCATCCTGATCCTCAAGATCCTCTAGATCGGTGCCCGCTTCTGAGATGGCGTCGTTTGGTAGCAAGTCGGGCTTGCGCGCCGTAGCACCACCACTAATGAGCTCGATATCTTGCAGTGACATTGATTTTTTCATCAGCTTGTGACCATTCATCTCCACCTTTTTCAATTTCTCATCGATTGTCGTCAAGGTTGTAGTTTCCGTATCCGAACAGCCGATATCGGATGCGCCGCCACTTGGCTCCGATACTGACTCGTGTGCATCATTTGTCTGCGTATTTGGCTTATCACCGAAGCGTTCCTGCAGTAGCTTGGACATGTCGGAATAGCGTTCCATGCTCATACGCTTCGCCTGCACGTCCAGCTCGTAGGAGGTCATTGAGTGTGCGGCGTGCTTGTCTTGCTTGCGAAACCATTTCTTTTTTGTCGATTGAAAAACTTTCATTTTCTCCGTAATACGATTCGCACTGCCTGTCCCATTCTCGAAATTCGCTTGTGCTGCTGTCTCTTTCGCCTCCAGATTGGCCAGATCGGATTTGCTGAGAAATATAATAGAGTCCTCCTTCTCGTGCGCGGGTATCGTAGTCTTCTCGCGACGCAACAGCTTTGGTAGGTGCAGCGGTTTTAGGATTTTCAAGCCTTCTCCACGACTTTTGGAACCCGAACGCTCTGGACGGTGCAGTATTTCCACCTCGACCATCTTCAAGAATTGATCACAATTGAATTGACAAAATTTTAATATATTTTGCACATTGGGATTAGCGAGCATGCGTTGTTCGCTTTCGAAACCCAGAGAATTCTTCAACAAATTCATCTCTTTCGATAGATGCAGTTTACGTAAATGCAGTGGACTTTGCACCTCTACGTCCTCAATTGGACAGGCGATCACCACATTCTCGGTGGTTATGTGCGTAATGCACACGTTTTCGGGTATCGTGCTGTTACAGCCATGCGGACCGGAAATGTAGCGCAGCGTTAATGGCAATTCCCGTTGTGGCGAAATCAGCGCAGTAATGCGATGCACACAATCCGGATTGGCCTTCTTGTTCGCCTCGTTACCAATACCGCCAAGCTTCTGCAGTATTTGCGGTATGCCTGGTTCGATTTCGTAGAACTTGCCCTTCGTGGAGAGTGACACATAGAGTACCTGTCGGTTTTCGTTTAATAGCTGTGCATAGCGGCCCTTCTCCTTTTCGCGACCATGATTGTTATTCGCTTTTGCAGTCACTCCACCGGCACAACCGATGGTGGCGTGATCTTGCTTGCCATCTTCAAAAACAGCAAGCAATCGAAATACTTGACCACCCCGCGCCGTTGTCTTCACGTACTGTGGTCGATTGTTGGTCGGTGGAGGCGGTGGTTGGGTGTACATTGGTAGGCAACCTTCCGCCGGTGGGTTATTGACGTTGGGTTGGGATTCCGTAAAGGCGGGCATATTGTCGACTGAGACGAATTTGTACACACGTTCGCGCACCAACTGAATGAGCGAGGTGTAGAGGGTTGCGGTTGGCACACCCTTGTCGTTAAGCAGCGAAAAGTAGCCTAAAAATAAATGGGCAAAAGAGAAAATAATAAAGATTAAAAATTCTGCTAATTTTTTTATTTTTTCTAATTTACTACATATTTTTTGTTTAACCACGAAATTTCGCTTCTTATATACCTAGACCTACGAAGGCTAAAATAATTCCATTTTTGCTATAACTCAACGGCTGGAATATCAATACAAATTTCTTATGAATATTTTTTTAGTTATGAAAAAGATTATAAGGTTAAAAGTAGTAGATTACTTACAGTAGCAGAAGAGAAAATCCCAAGGATCTAACTTTAGTATGAATACTCAAAAGCTCATAAATCTGAGCAAAGTTTGCAAATTTTCTGAAATTGATTGAATTTATACTCATACACCAAGTTTGAGTAGACCCAATGCGCCAAAAACAACAAAACAATCAATCACATACCCAAATATACAAACAAGTCATGCAAATGTGAGCGCCTCGTTGTTGCTGCAACATTAAGTAATTCGCAATTAGCACGTGAAATGAAAATGTTTAATGGAGCGGATGTATGAAAGGATCGACTGAGCGCATTGGAAGGGTAAGAGAAGCTGTATAACACTTGCCTGGAGGCAATAACTACAGCAACTACAAATGTCATGTTTGCAAAGTTTGATAGAGCGAACGAGAGCAACAAGAGGAGCATGAAACACAAAATGTTAATGGTTAAAGTTTAAGAATGTTTATGTAAAGGCATGGCGGCCATGTGTAATGTAATGAAGCAATATGTTTTGAAAGCGTACAGAGGGGTGAAAAGCTTAATGAACATACATACATACATACAGTTATATATGATAACATACGAGTATGTGCACACACCCTATGACATATAAAGTTAACACGCACTATTTCTATTCAACTAAATAATTGCAATTATATTCTTCAATATTATATATAAAAAATTAAAAAAATTTTAATAAGACACTAAATTGCTTGCTTGGCCAGAGGCAACATGCATCGAAACCGTTTTGATGTCAATGACTTGGCGAAATTGTTTACAATCATTAAGAGTTGGCAAATGTTTATTATGGGTTGGTGTCGAAATACTGTATGTACAAAATTCTAAAAACATAATTCCGCTTTTTAAAATTCTGCTTTTTTAAAATTCTGCTTTCTAAAATTCTGCTTTCAAAATTCTGCATTACAAAATTCTGTATTAAAATATAATGTTAACAATGATAAAGAGGTTATGTAATTATTTTGAAAAAGTGCGCAGAATTTTTTTGCAATTTACAGAATTTTGTCACCCAGAATTTTGTAATACAGAATAATGACACGCTCCCGTTTATTATATCATATGTTTATGAGTAGTTTCTTAAGAAAACGCAATAACTATATTTTTAAATTTTTTTTTGTTATTTAATTGAATATCGATTTTAGTTTTCTAATCACTACAGTAAATTGTAAACAATTGCTTTGACCCGTTTGTTGCCTGTTCATTTGAATAATCATATTGAATATGCAACTTTTTCAAATTGAAGTTATGTTTTCTCATTTTTCTTAAAAATTGCGCCAGTGGAATTATTGTTATAGAGATTTTAATTTGTAGACTTTGATCTGTGTTTAAAGTCAATTGAACTAGACAAAAGTCAGTTATTAAATTCCAAATTTTGTTTACGTTATACACGCTTATATACATACATACATATGTATGAATGTACGTATCATCTTGCCCTTTAAACCTGACTTCCCTGGGGTCTACATTATTGGCAGTTATTTGTTAAGCGGATGCCCAATATGAGCCATGGGATTTTTATTTACACAAAATCTGCACTTATAAATTTATAAATTTATGAGTGTTTGCTAATGCGAAAGGCTTGAACTTTGTATTTAAATTTGAAAGTAAAGCTTAACAAATGAAAATTGTTGCGCTATCCTCTACTATCGCGGTTTAAAAAAAATCGTTTTTTTTTAGTTTAATTTTAATCTATACATATGTATCCAAGAACACGCCACAGAGAAGATTTCGTAGAAACCACATTCCTTTGCATGCTTCTGGGCTCCTTAATGTATCCGTCTCCATCAAGTTATGCATCGTTAAACGCGTTTTTCCCAAAGTAGTGCTTTTTAGCAGCCGAGTAAGACTTTTCATAAAAGTATTGGTCCGATTTTAAATTTTTTTTTATTGAATTATTCAGTGAACATACCGCTATGTTTTCCCGAGTACGATTTGCAAAATTTTATTTTGTCCTATTTTTAGAGTCTCTAATATGTCAAAAAAATTTCACAAATCGTTGCATAAATTTTACAATTTGCCAAATAAAAAAATTCTGTCTCGGGAAAACATAGCCAACGTAACTGTGATTTTAAGCAATATTTAATTTATGAATACAGATTATCTAACTGGCCAACATTTTACTTAAGCGGGACCCATGCAGTTTTAAAATCGATTTAGTCAATGGCGTTTCAAGGTCGACAATGTTTTTTTTTTTGGTATACAATACAAAAAATTTTAAATCTAAACATGTACCTTTAAAATAAAATAAAATTTTTTAAATCCAATTATTAGATTCTTCGCAATTTATTTCCAAAAAACCGATCGATTTCAGGACCCTCTTAAAGAAAAAAGTATGCTTTAGAATAAGAAGCAGTTGGTGTTTCTGATCTTATGAGTATATTCTTCGGATAGCTTTGCTTAAACATTCATAAGTGTAACAGTCCACTGTTTAGCCGAAAAAAATGGTTAGCTCAAAACTTTAAACAAAAAAAAAACGTTCAGCTTGAGATCACACAAAATATTCGTTAAAAATCGAATGAAACTCGTAATCAATTAAGGCAATTGATTTGTCAAAATAAGGGGAGAATGCAGTTCAGTAATTGCAAATTAATAAACCTTATTAAATTGATCGTAATATGATAACAAAAGCGGCTATTGCGTTAATGAAATATTACATCATTCCAAAAAGATGCATCTCTTTTTGTGTGGCCTGTAAGAGCGGTAGGAGTAGCATAACAGTAATTAAAAAATGCTATCATTTAGTAGAACATCTCTTAAGGGCGCTTAATTAAGTTCCAGACCACAACACACATTTTATGGCATTCAAATGTACATTTTCGTATTACGCACCTAAATAAAAACATTGAAATATTTAAGAAAGTATGCAGAAGCATCAAAGAGAATTTGTAAAACCTCCCTTCTCACCCACATCTCGCGCTCGAAGCACTTACTTACATACATAAAGTAAGCGCATATATAATAGTATTTTTAATGCGTTTGATTGCAGTAAAAAGGCAAAAGCAAAATACAAAAGGCAACAGCAGCTAGTACGCACAACTTTTTTTTTCAGCAAGTCACTTTCATACAATTTTTTAATTTCTTCATTTTCGCGTAAATTAAGTTTGTGAAGTCCCTCGTTTGTTGAATACCCAAATAAATATGCGTTTGCTTACAAAAAATATGCAACAGAAATACAGTAAAGCGCACAAAGCTCAGCAAACACAAAAAAAAATTGCGTAGCAATGGTGACGATTGTGAGTAGTAAAGCGCATGACAAAAGGAGAAAGCTGAAAATTGGTAAGGAAAATTAAAGCGAGTGAGTTAAGAATGAAATGAGTAATGGTAGAAAAATGGTAAAGAGATTCTCGCAAAATTGCATTTTTTGTATGATTTCTGTTTGTCAACAAAGCGGGGCTGCGAGCAAAAGCGTACGCACCAATGAAACAGTTTGATTGAGCGATCCTTTGTACTTTGTGTGGTTTATACCAGTATTTTTAATGAAAGTTAACCGAATTTTTTAAAATGAGAATTTGATAAGGCTGGTAAGCATTCCAGTGATGATAAGAGGTTTCGAAAGGCTATAATTCCGTATACAAGTTTTGTTCACCGCTTCCTTGCAATGATTAATAAATCGAGTTCTGAAGGAAGCAAGATTTACAGTGTGTAGAGATTATTTGATAATATTTTAAATATTTAAAAAAATTGCAACCAACTAAAAATCTATAGAATTTTTCAACAAAAAAAATTTCAAGTTATCGGCAAGAACAAAAAAATAATAAGATTCAAAACGATTGCAATCCTTCATGATACATAAATCATTATTTTTTTCGACATACCTAACCAAAAAAGTCAAAGCCCTAATGTACCAATCCCTTGTTCGGCCTATTCTTGCTTAGGGTTGTCCCATCTGGTTCAACATATCTCTTTCAATAATGGAAAAACTAAGAGTCTTCGAAAGGAAATGTTTAAGAACATGTACCAAACTACATAGATCTGCTGAAAGCGATTATTTAAAATATATTTCAAATAAAAGACTGTATAATGAAAGCGAAATAATCAGAATAGATAATTTCATTATACAATTGATAAGATCGCATATTCGAGAATGCACTATAAACTTTGATAATTCCCTTATCTATAGCCCATTCTACAGTGATGAAAGGTATATAAAGAAATCATTTGAAACTGGTTTTGTCCCACCTGAAGCATTTTTGACGCTCGATAAACTTGGTTTTATCCAAAATGAGGATGGAACACCAATATTTTACCATAACTTTAGAAAGGCAAGGGATAAAAGTATTAAGTACATTGAAACTGGAGCGACAGATCTTAGATTTTCAACTTCAAACTCTGATGGTGATATCGACAGCGTACAATCATTAAGCAGAACTAATTATTGGTGGTTGTGATCAAATAGAATAGTTCAGCGTATTCTATATATTATTAGATCTCAATATTATATTATTATAATCCTCTTATGTGTAAAATTATTTCCTTCCTTTACCTTTTTGTTTTTCTTTCCGATTTTATCTTTCATAAAACGCACGAATTGTAATGTTTTTTAATAACTATTTTTCATTACATACAAATAATAAATGAATTTCAATGTAAGAAACTTCTCCTCTAATTAGTCTTTAAAAGAGAATTCTATAATTATAATACATTTAACTTGAGAGCTCGATCAAGAGACTATAGTTAAGCATTAAATTTAAGTATTCTATTGTTTATTGTAGAAGTAACCATTGTAAAAAAAAAAATGTTTCCTTAATAAACTCAATTAAAACAAAAAAAAAACGATTGCAACTAAATAAAACAAAAATTGGAATTTTAATTAAATTGGTTGTATTTGTTTGTGATAAATAAGCATAATGCTAGTTGCTCCCAACACAAAGTTAAATAATAAAATTATATTTCGTTGAAACACGAAAAAAAACAAAGACTGGTCTTGGAACCGTCAAAAATAATACTTTTTTTTTATCAAGGTGGTATTATTTATTTTCCATGCTTTTTAGAGATCTTTCAATAACAAAAAACATTAAGATGTCTTTTGCTTTAATAGATTTTATTGATCAAATGTAGCTACCATCGGAGATAACTTTTTATGGTATTCGCTGAGCCAAAGCATGGACTACTAATTTAACATATGTATGTACATATATGAGTAGCTGATAGCTCAAACTGTTTTTTTTTATTTAGCTTTTGACACATCCACACACACACATACAAAGCTTACATCTGTTCGAGCTGTAATAAATCAAATTAGCTGCTACAGCAAACTAACCACAAAAACATACTTAATGCCGCATGCTGTTGCAAAGCTATAGCAAACAAACACAAAATTTCGTTGCACGTATGCTGTTTTTTTTTAAAAATAATTTTGTTAAATTTCATGGAATTCTAATTGTTGAACGGCAGCATGTTGTCGCTATGTTGGCAATGTTTTCAAAAACTACTCCCAAGTGACAGCTTTTCAAAAATATTTACATAATTTATGCACATACGTACTCGTACGTTGGTCGCATATGCGCAGGGCTTATTAATTTTGAAAATCTCATTTGAATTTACATATCGATAGATACTCGTATATGTATGTATGTATATACAAACGAGTATTTATGAGCATTTGTGTGCGTTTATTGAAGTACTTTCATACACACATATACATACAAGTACAAACATAATTACTATATTTAAGTATGAGCTGATTTGAAGAGCTTAAATACAAAATGCTTAATAAATCATACTCATGACATTTGCTATTTTCGTTTTCAAAAATTATTTCGCCAGAAAAAATATTTGCATAAAAATATTTGTATTGAAACGACTGCAAACATTTTATAAGTGAACAATGAATTTTGATAAAATCTTATTTCCAAAAAGTATATTTTTCTAAATATTTCGTTGGTAGTATTTATCAGATTTTTAAATATTAATTTGTTTTATCTTAATCATAGAAAAAGTTTTTTCTAATAGCGTTCACCCCTCGGCAGGCAATGGCAAACCTCCGAGGGTATTTTTGCCATGAAAAAGCTTCTCATTAAATACATCTGCCGTTCGGAGTCGGCACAAAACTGTAGGTCCCTCCATTTGTGATTTAATATAAAGACGCACACCACAAATGGTAGGAGAAGCTCGGCCAAACACTGAGCTATATAGTGTACGCGCCAAAATTACATTATATTATTATAATTTGTTTTATAGTTTTTATCATAAAAATAATTCATTGAGCCTGAGCGTAATGGAAAATGTAGTTGGCTGAAGGGTAATTGAGTTTTACCGACTGGGAAAAGACACTCGGTTAGAATTTGACTTTGTTCTGTGTTTAACGAGCTTTCAAACATATTTTTGTGAAATCAAATTTTAAAAAGATATTTAAGTTTGCTTTACAAAAAGTGGATTGAGGATGGTAAAATAATAAACAAAAAAATAAGAACTATGAAGCAAGAATACCAAAAATGGCAGACTCAAACCTATAATAATAATAAATTAACTTATTCCAATAACTTCAAATCGCAAAAGTTCATACGGGGCAACTAAGATGCGCTACTTATTTGCATGGTGAATATAATTAATTCACAAGATTTTGTTAATTTTTGGAGTGACTCTGAATTTTCTCTTACATTTTTTAACCATTACAAGCATTCGAACTCGTTTCATCCAAAAGGGCCATGCTCGTTTGCCCTTTTTTCTTTTTAAGAAGTACATATTTTTTTAAAGAGGAAATTTAATTCAACATTGTTTCAGTTCATATTTCATTTGTGCATATATTCAGGTGTTCAGGTAGGATCACACAAAATCACAAGCGCAATTGCACTGCGGTATACGTCTCCTTTGAGTTTAGTAATTTACCAGCGAGATCTCTCGTGTGTGTGTGTGTCTGTGTGGGCGCCAGACTACTTCAAATTGTCGGCGAAAAGAAGTGGCAACAACTAAAAACAACCATTGCCGCAATGTCGGAGCCTTAAAAGCATCATAAACATAAGCATAATTTGTCATAACAATTTGTTTATAACTCTGTATGTTGGTTAATAGCCACAGCGTGTGGTCAGCGATGGCGAAAGGGATTGGATGGGACTAGCATGCAGGCATTTCCAGCTCTGAATTGAGCGTCTGTGGGTTTGTGGGTGTACAATTTCTTGACGTCTCAAGAAGAGTAGCGCCAGGTTTTGGTTTCCCTGTTGCCAAACACTTGGCGCCAAATGAATATTGCAATTTGCAAACAACTGCTACACTCTAACACCCACACCTCTCGTGCACCAAATATATAAATATAAGCGGATATGCGAGCAAAAAGCGCAAATACATACAATAAACGTTTATTAGACGCTCTGCGGCCTCTGTTAAATGGCCAGCTGCACTTGCCAAGTTGCAGCAAGTTGCACAAATTAAGTAACCACCGTTGCACTTACATACAGTAAGAGTACATACATACATACATACATACATATGTACATACAAATATATTTAAGTGTTTGTGTACGAGTGCGCACATTTGTGGCCGCTCGTAGTTGCCTCATTGGAAGCGCCCACTGTGACAATTGCTGCAATTTGGCGCACATCAGTGGTGAAATAAATATTTGGAAAATGCTTTTAGCCAAATGTCAACAACAGCCATAAATGGTTGCTGCTTATGCTTTGCGATATTTAGAATCGCTTTTAATTATTCGCGTGCTTATGAGTTTACACTGAACTTATGGCACTCATGCAAGAAGCAAACAAATTGGTGCGGTGCTGAATGGAAATGTGTAAATGTGTAACCTTTCTATAATGTACAACAAACTACTTTTTTACGGCTTAACATTTTAATGAAAACTGAAGAATTTCTAAAAAAATTTTTGTACAGTTGAAAATAATTTGATTTGTTTGCTCTTTTTATGTGCCGAGCTCGATTAAAAAGGATATAATTAAATATTGAACAAAAAAAAAAAACACAAGGAAAATAGAAAAAATTAAAAAAATAATAAATATAATATTTTATATAAAATTCATATTGCGTATGGAATATATTTTTTACACAGCGATTTTTACAGCACTTATTGTTTCCAGTCCCTGTACAATTCATTGCAAATTTAGCTCGTAAGATTTTAGTGGCAAAGCTTACTTTAAATGCAAATAACATTTATTTTTAAAACGAAACTCCATTCATTCCCATTGCACTTATCCCAGGTATTATTGCATCATCACGAACTGGCAACCACAAAGAAAAAGTAGCAACAAATGCATACTCGTACAATACAAGTACCCCTATAAACTCCTATGCATACCCAGCAGTAAATTATAGTGAAGACATATCGATGAATTTCACATCAGATGAGTCCAGTCAAAGGTAGTAAATTATACTTCCCAAATAGTAAACGTATGCGACATTGTATTTAATCATAATAAATAGCCATTAATAAAAAAAATTATTTCAATTTGAAATACAATTTTAAAATAGAAAACTTGGTGATAAGGCAACAGCGATTTTAGAACTCAGTCCTTAAACTAACTTTTTTCAAAAGAGTTTACTTTAGAGCTCCGCTAACTGTCTTCTATATTGTTTTGCGTGAAAAAAAAATGTTTTTTTTACATACCAATGTCCTATGGAAATCAATTATCTATGTCTATTTATGAGCATACGACTAGTTGATACACTAGTCAACTTCATACCACTCGATAAACTAGTTAGAAATTCAAACTTACATACAAGTATATCTAAATAAACTAAAACAATTATTTAGTTTGGAGAATCAACATTGTGGCAGCCTTTCCAAGGTATCAGTATCATTATAATAGGTATGCGAGAAGGTTCTTTTTGTGTGTTCCTTGTGGATTTTAAATTTTGACAGCAGCTATCGCTACGTAAAAATCACCACCAAATTATTGGGACAACTATAAATATGATGACTATGTCCATTCTTCACTGCTGGGTGGTATTGTATGGATGTATGTGAAAATATAGGCATACCCAATAAACATTAGGCTTGTTTAACAATACGAAAAGGATTAGAAAACGAGTATTTTTTATATTCTAACCTCAAGAATGATAGTGCAGATGATTGCGTCTTCCGGGATACCGTAACTCAAAACTTTTTTGATTTGACAGTTGAGTGACGTCAATATAGTGACAACGTTGCTACAAAGATTTTAATTTAATACCAAAACTCTAAACAAAATACGCAGCCCAGAAAAATATAACCAAAAGTCGTTTAGCTTGTCAAAACCTTAAATTTTTTTTTCAATATTTATCGCCATTATGGTGCAACGACATATGTATGTATGTACATGTCGCTTATTCAGTTATTCTGTTTGTCGTTTAAGCTGATTGTGAGCTTAGTATGCAGTTATTCAGTCAACCTTAAACGGCCGATATTGAAAGGTTGAATTTAATCTGACTCACAGCTGTTTGTTGACTACTTTGTTTTGTTTGCAACAAATTTTATTGAACTGAGTATAACTAAACTTATTTAAAACTGCTAAAATTCAATAATCGATTTGAGTATGCAGAAATGCTCAATACAATAAAAAACATTTAATTTTACTAAGGGAGTAATATGCAAATTCAAAACTTCCCTGCATTTTTTCTCGGTTGTTGGTTATTGAGGTTATGACAGTCTCTTAGTTAATGAGCCATATGTTAATAAGCAAATTTCTTGGGTATTAAATTTTTTAGTTTTGGTAAAAAATTACCAAAGTGGCAATCCTGTTCTACGTTCGCTCTTCAATTTTTACTCTCTTTCGCACATTCCCTATGATGACGTCACGCCTTTTGGGAAGGCGCAATCTTCTTCCCTATCATTCTTGGTCTCACCTCCGCTTGTGAATGTGAAAAAAAGTTATTCTCCATTCGAAAATTCGAAACCCAACCCATTCTCGGAGGCGAATTTGCTTGAGAGAAAGAGGGTATTTGTTTTTTCTCTTGTTACTATGATTTCAATCTTTCTTTTCGAAATCATTTCAAATGTATTTCTAATATATGTACATATGTTTGAATGTATTTACGTTGAAAAACTTAGGTTCGCTCATGTTTGGATATTAATATTGGATTACGAAGATGATTTTCGTACATTCGCCACAATGTTTATTGGGTATACATATGTTTATGTATGTACGTATTTTACAGATAAGCAAACAAGAAGAATATGTAAGTTCCATAATGTCAAAGAGCGATTGTGTAAACAATAATGTAATAATATAGCAACAATAGCTGTCAACAGCAGCAACAATAACACAGCGCCATCGGCTCGGCAGCATTTAAACAAACTGTTTGGCATTATAGTATTATCATATGGCTAACAATGCGACATACATTACTACATACATATAATACTTTTTTATACAAATGCGACTACGCTCACTAATGGCAGCAGTAAAATCGCACAACAACAGTGCGATAGTATGACTGTATGTATGTATGTATGTATTTATGTGCAGTAAGCAGTGGCACACACAACAACCATCATCAACAATATTACTCTAGTGTATATAAGTATGTATGTATGTATGTAACATATGTATGTATGTACATATGTAGTATACTTGAGCGTTGTATCAACGAAACGTTAAGTTGACATCGTCGTCGTTGTCGGAGTCGTTGACAGCAAATGATGACAACTGTTGTCAGAAGGACATTTGGCATTGCCAACCGACCGACCGTCATAATCATTTCATTTATTATTTGCCTTTTATTCAATGTACATACATTTGTAGTATGTGTGTATGTATGTATGTATATGTGTGGTATAACCCATCTCAAAATTGTAACCGCACCACATATGATAACAATTTCTGACAATTGTTGATTTTTTTTTTATTCATTTTTCAATTCAGTCACTGAAAAAAATCATAAAAACCATGGTTTCAAGCTTTGTAGAAAATTAAAAAATTCAGTCATCAAAACATTTAACTTATTTAGAATAGTTTTTGAGTATGCCATTTTGTAGCCCATCAAATTTAAGTAGCATAAAGTGCAAGTTTTAAGTAGTTAAAAATTAGTTGTAATTTTCTAAAAAATTTTTTTTTACGGTGTTGTGCAGTTTTTTCATATAAAATAGAGCGCCAGTAGTACAAATATCAAAAATCAACAGCAATTCGTAGCCATTTGGAATACAGAACGTAAATAAACAAGAAAAAACAACACGCGAGTCAATCTGCAGGAGCGTGCCTTCTCTCAGAATATCGATTTGAGACAAAAAGAAAGACAGCAAATTACATATGTACATATAACGTGTTGTCATAACTTTTTGTCATTGTAGAGGAATTTAATGGTATAAGTACATTAATTTTTTAAATTAAAATTTTTGCGAAAATTTATTGATTTTTATTTTCGAATTGTGTATAAATTATAAAACTAAGGTTTCAATTAAAAAATAATATAAGAATATGTACATACATATATATTAGAAGCTAAATTCACTACATAACATATTTTTTATAGCGTTGCATAAAAACTAATAATTTAAAAAGCTAAAAAGAAAAAAATCAAAATTAGCATTCTTCTCTGTGTGGGCATTGAGCTTCGACATTGGCATATGAAGTATAAAGAACGAAAAATAACACTGAAGATGGCACAACGCCGAAACCGGTTTGTTTCAAAACCAAATTTGACAAGGATCGACGGAAAATCGTTCCAAAATACATCAAGTATAAATGAAATCGGAATATCAAACTGGTACGCAACTATCAAAATCTCTGTGCAGCGAAAGTCTCGAACCTCCATGCATTAAATTCAGCAGTTGCTAGTCAATGTCTTAAGTCACCAGAACAGTACCAGTTTGGAACTAGTTGGTTTCTCTTCAGAGTAAAAAATAAAACGTTACGCACATACCTTCATGACTAGGTTTTTTCAAACCGGTTTTATTCGGTTTTTTCATAAATTATTGTACGGTTTTATTGATTTTTAAAATATCGAGTTAGCAGTTGTAAATTTAAAGCCTTTGATAAATAATAGAAATACGGCAGCACAACGACAAATTTTACTTCCATTATATACAAAGTGCTTATCAATTAGATGAGACTTTTATATATTTTCGAAATCCAAATAATTTTTTAGAAAAAACACAGCAAATATATTTTAGAAGATTTAATATATTAAGACAAATGTCATAAGAGGACAGTAAAACCTTAAAAAATTTTATAACGGTAAGTCCTTTTACCTCGCTCAATTTGCTCATTGTGATAATTTTGTATATTCTCAAGTTTTAAAACTTGACACCATGTATGAGTTGAAGATTATTGCTGATATTTTGTTGTTGTTGCTTCCGACAGGGTGTGAAGTGATTGGTTTTGGAACGAATTTTCGTCATCCGTTGTCAACTTTGGTTTTAAGACAAGCCGGTTTCGGCGTTGTGCCATCTTCAGTGTCATTTTTCGTTCTGCTTAATTTCATTTTTTCGTCCGTATTTATAGTTACGTTCCGGTGGAATTCATTGTCTATGTTCGTGTAGGTCAGGTCAGTTGTAGGTCGGTGTGTTACTTTGTTTATTTCAGGTACCACTCAGGTACTTGAATTGTGCTTATTTATTCATGTTATGTTGTCTTAAGGTTCCCGTTTGTTAAGCCGTTATGTTGTGGTTTTATTGCCTTCCCTCGCTTTTACTTTCTTATTTTTTGTATTTGTCTCAATTTTTGTGACCTGCTTATCACCTGTACACAATTGAGAGACTTGTTTTGAGAGTAGAGGACTTGACACGAATTAATGCCAATTGCTCTGAAATTGCGACTTTTGCCTATTAGAGACTGATACTGCTTACTGAATTCGGAGATTAATAAACTACATTTTATTTTCAAGAGATTTCATTTATAGAAATAATTGCATTTAGTTACATTTACATTGATTTACTATTTTCTTACTTAGAACAAGAACCGGTTTTTTCTCGATTTTAAAATTAGGTACCGGTATTTTTCAAATTGCCATTTTTCGAATAATTCGAAATCCGGGTTTTCAAAAAAGTCGAATAATCGAAAACTCTAATACACTCTAATACTCTAATACATACATATATATAGACCTATTTAAATAGGAGTGTACTTTCTCCCATCGCATTCAGTGCTAAGCTTGCTGCCTTCTTCTTTGACTGGCTTGTTGTTGTTTTAGTTTTTTTTTCTTTTGATACTACGTTTTTATGAGCCATTTTTACACCACATTTGCATTTTTCATATGATTATTGCCAGTCAGTAGGAAAATCTAGCGACGAGTGTATGTACATACATACTTATGCGCAAAGTAAATATGTTAATACATACAGTCATACATATACGAGTATTTACTCGTATGTTCTGTATTTTGATTATTTGTTGTTGTTAATGTAATGACCGTTATGTCATTGTTTGCTGGTACTTTTGCCGGCCAAAAGTACTTAATATTAATGGCAGCCAATTGTATTCAAAAGCTAATGCCATTTCAACTCGACATAAACCATGGTTCTTTTCAAATTTGTAGCAAAAGAAAAAAAAAAAAAAAAACAGAACATTTGTATTATATTTTTATAATTTGGCTTAATCCCACATGCTTTTATTGTTCCCATATGCGATTTACGAAGGTTTTATACTTCCGAATTTTTTTGCTTTTAATTTCAGATATATGTACGTAAGTAGCAGAACACACCCGAGGAGAAAAACGAAGAGTGGCGAAGGAGAACATTGCTCACAATGAAGACGTTGGATTAATTTATTGATTTGATATGTATTATTAATATTATTTGGGCATAGTTGCGCTGCCATCGATCAAGATCTATTGTGCTAACCCTTTAAGTTGGTATTCCATCCTTAGGCTGTTTATGCAATTAAGCCCTTTGGATGGTGTCGCTGTCCATATACTGCATATATATAATAGTCGCTCTTCAAGGTGTATAAGCCTAAGTCCACTAAAAGGCGGGCATTCACACAAGAGTATATGTTCAGATGTTTCCTTATCCAGGCCACAAACCCTGCAGTCCGCAACCTTCGAGAGTTTAATTTTGTGAAGATGGTACCTCAGCCAGCAGAGACCTACCAAGTAGCTGGGAGAGTTTTTCGACCCTCTCTAAATAGATTGATAATTCTTTCAGAGGCTTCACGGTATGGACATTCGAACCTCTTGGCTTATCTATTATCCTTTGACAATCGCTATTGGGCTTCGATTCTTGAGTTCTTCCACTTTCTTAGAAATTTAGCCGAGCATAAAACTCCGTTGTTCCCTTCTTGCCATCAAAGCTCTCGTGACTCGGAACCCACCGCATAATAATCCCTGTTGTCGAATCCTAATAATTCTAGTACCGTTTTGCAAGTTCTGACTCCGTCTTGAAGGAGTCTAGTGCCCTTAGGGCTACCTGGCTGTCTGAAATGATGTTAATTGTGGCCATGTTAGTCCTTCTGCGAAGAAATTCGTGAGCGCACAACTTGATTGCATAAACATCCACCTGGAAGATGTTTGGGTCCACAACCATCGGGACAATTTTTTGATATCTAGGTACGAATACCCAGGCCCCAGTGCTCCCGTTGACAAGTTTGAATCCGTCAGTGTACCATACTTGAGATTATTTCATGATTGTTTTCACTATCGCTTTACATGTGTCCCTTTCAGGTACAATAACCTTGTAGGACTTGGTAGAATATAGTTTGGGAAGAATAGAGTCTGACTTTGACAACTGTATCAGCATTGAGTGCTTTTAAGACACTCAAATGCTATCTAAATCTCTATTTTTCAGGTTACTAATATTCGGCAGTCTGATGATTTCATGCCCATCATGGCCACACAAACCAGGCGATGGAGCTTACCGATAGCAGCGCCGAAGCTCGCCATTTTGGGCTCGGGACACCATAACAGTGCTAAATATGTATTAATTGATTTTATCACAGTGTAAAATGACCAGTATGTGAGTTTCGGGGAGATTCGCCCGAGAGATCCAGTTGAGCTTATTATCTACTATGATACCCAGCTATTTCACCTCTTTTAGGAACTCGATCTCAGTACCTCCCAACATTGGTTTGGCCGGGTTCACCTTGCTCCTTTTGGTGAATGGGACAATGGTGGACTTCGTTTAGTTAGTGTAAAAAATCTACGATAGACTCCTCAAAAAGTCATAAAGCATTTATTATTATTTAAATTGGTAAACGAATGTGGTTGCCGCTGCTAAATGCAAAAGGTATTACAAAATAGTTTACAAGTTGCGAATGGCATACCAAAACGTTCTTTTCTTTGAAGAAACTACTTTGTAGTACAATCCCTTTCAAGTTTCTCTCCCTTACAATTGTGCTGGACAACAAATGAAGTCAACACTGCTCTGCTTAGGAATATCCTGCAACGTCCGGAGGAAAATTTTCGGTTTAATCGTAGCGGATCTATCAATTCCGATCGCAGCTGAGACATTACCCTGGAAGACGCTGCACCCTAGTAAGTGTGCTTAAACTTAAGTTGCCCTTAAAAATGTGCTTTAAGTTGTGACTCAAATATAATCAGAACTTTTCGCTATGACTCACTTGCGCGATACTAATGCAAATACTAATTACAAAATTAAAACTGTGACAGTCGTAAAGTTTCATATTGTATGTGACTAATGTGTAGGCATATTTAATATTTGACTCACCTGGAAACTCTTGAGGTATCAGCACGCCTTTCTTGCGACTCGCTGCCGCAGTTTTAGCATTGTACCCATGGAAAATGTGACGTTGACGTATCAGCCGATAGAGCAAAAATAATTCACCGTGATCTTCGCGATTTTCCGTATCCGCATTGCTATTACCGTTGATTGTTGTACTTGACTGAGTTGGTGTTGCTGCGGTGGATGGCGACGTTCTATTGTGTGGTGTTGAGTGCTTCGAGCTTACTCTTTCTGCTCCACCACCGCCGCTGCTGCTCGTATTCGTAGCACCCGAGCTATGTGCATTCACATTACCGCTTGAGGAGGCCGTCGATGAAGAGGTACCGGTGTTAATAGCAACCGTTAGACCGCAGGCGCTCACCGACGAATTTGAGGCGCTGGTGCCTGTAGTATTCGTTGTGGCGGTGGACGAGCCATTCGAGGAGGACGATTGCAATGTTTCGTCGGAGAATTTCGTTTTGTACGAAATGCGTACAACGCGTGGCAAAGAGTAGCGATCGAGGAAGATATCCGCAGACAATGGCTCATGTTGTGACTGCAAGCATTGCGAAAATGTTGTTAATTAATTACAAAATAATTTCGAAAAATTATGTGAGCTAGCTACCCACAACTTACCTCATTGCTATGTTTGGACGTCTTGCTGTCGCCGGTGGAATAGTCACCACCACCACCACACATACTGCTGCCGCACGTACCTACACCCAAGCCACTACCACTTGCACCCTGCCCACAGGCACTGCTGATGCCATTGGCATTTGACAAGCTCGCGTTCATGCCGCTAGCCGCACAGCCGAAGCCGCCGTTGGCACTCATGCGCATGCGCCGTGCCAAACGCTGCTTCATTTCGATTTCATTGCGTCGCGCCAGCCGTGCATTCTCGAAATCTGCTACCGAGAACATATTGGCGCTGGTGTCGTGCGAGTTGAAGCGTCTCAACTTGGGTTTGCGTCCCTCGACGGGTGCGAAGTGGCCTAACGGACCGCCGGAGACAGCTGTAAAGTGCAAAGTGTAATTAGTCATCTGCATTATGGGCGCAAAGAAAAAACGGCGTGCACAAAAACGGCGAAGAAAATTTGCTTACTAATTACTTACCACTTATCGCATTGGGTGGCGTAGCAACACCTGTAGCAGTTGGTGACGCATTGCTGCTGTGCTTGCCATTGACAATATTGCCATTTGAGTGGCCATTGCTGGGTACTAAGAAAAAGACGGGCGTTGGGTTAACGCTGCCGCCACCACCGCCACAACTGTTGTGATGCTGCTTGGCACTCAGTTGCTGCTGCTGTAGCTGGTGATGTGAGTTGGCTGACGATGACGACATGCCATTCGTAGTATGGTTACCACCTGGAAGTCGAGAGTAGTGGGGATGTTACGTTAATCAATTACAGCATTTAGCATGAGTAATGCACTTCACAGTTAATTAGATAAAATAAAAGAAAAACAACTATGTAGAAAGGCTTGAAGATTTTTTTGTTCGCATGGGAGTATGTTTTAGTCAAATAATTTTCTACGCAAACTTTTTTGAAGAATATATGTCGAGTTAAAATTGATTTGATATGCAAGAAAGAAAAGTTGTGCTAGCAGTATTTTCGAAGGTAATCTATTAGATAGATAAACATATCATAATAGCATGGCAGTCACATATGTATAAAACAAGTGAAACAAGGCTATCTTCGGCTATACCAAAGGCTTCATACCTTTCATGAATAGAACAATTGTATGGGATCCATATGATATATTTAATCGATATTTAATAGTACCAATAATAAATAATTAATACGTGTACGAAGTTTCAAGTGTCTAGCTGATTTAATGAAGGAGTTATAGTCCAAAATGCAATATCTGAACTATCGGTTGTATGGCACCTATATGTTATATTTATCAGATCTTAATGATTTTCACTGCTAAAATAGTTCTCATGATAGCTTTTATTCGTTTTAAGACTTTAGCTGCTTTAATGGAGGTGTTTTCGTGCTAAATGAAATATCTGAACAATCGATTGTATGGGAGCTATATGTTATATATGATTTTCACTATTTCTATAGAGCTTAGAATAGCGGACCTTGTTGCAAAAATTTCAAACCTCTGGCTGTTTAAATGAAGGAGTTATGAAGCAAAATATGTTATCAAAACAATCGGCTATTATATTATTTATAGTCGTCCGATCTGCCGTTTCCGACAAATGTCTAATAAATTATAAAAAGGCACCTGACTGCAAAGTTTCATTCAAATAGCTCAAAAACTGAGGGACTAGTTTGCGTTCAAACAGACGGACAGACGGACATACAGACTGACAGACGAACATGGGCAAATCGACTCAGCTCGTCACCCTGATCATATCGGTATACTTTTTAATGGATCTAACTCTTATCGTTCGGATACTTACAAACGTCCAAAGTTAATATACCACTTCCATGAAAGGTATAAAAAAGGCTTGGCTCGGGTGTGCTTGATTCAAAAATTTTACTTTTTACTTAAGAACAATTATAATTTTTCTTTTGAAATATAAAAAAAAAATGAAAATTTGTACATCTTTCCACGCAAATAACTCAGGAACTTACGAACCGATTTTCAATCTGTTAATTTTGTCCACATGTATGGTATACATCAAAACCTATCATTTGATAAACAATTTATTTCTGTAGCTATTGTAGTTGAGTCAAGCTAAGCGCCGATTTCAGAATAAATATACTGAATTTTATAACAAAAGCCATGTAAACCTTGTTCAAAGTTCAAGCAAGAATTTTTCGAAGTATGCAGTTTAATAGCTCATTTATTTAAGTGTTATGAAGTGCAAATTTCAAACCTGTTCTAAGTACCGCTAATTTTAGAATTTTTTTTAATTCTATCAGGATGCTTTATTTTGCTGAAATTGAAGGCGCCATAAAGGTGTATATTTACTACAATTCTAAGAAAATAGTTTTTGTTATAAAATGAGCTACATATGTATTCGAGCGTATAATTTCAAAAAAAAATTTTTTAATTTAATGATACAAAAAAACGTTTCAAAACTTATCAAAATGTGGATGTCATATAGTAAATTTATGCAAAAAGCTACAACAGGCAAGGTCTTAGAACAGCCAGATATTCAGAATTAAAATTTTATATTAATTCTCTAAAATACTACTTTATATTTGTAAGATATTTGACTATTTCAAAAAGTAACTTGTGAGCTAAAAAATCATAATATTATTTCCATGAGCCATTTTTAATTTACTTAATGAATAATTTTTGAGTATTTTAAGGAATTATGGACTTAGGTAATGGCTGCTTAATATTCTTTTATACATACATATGTATGTATGTAATTTCAAACAAATAGTGCTTAAAGATTTTTGCTGAAAGATGATCACTTTATGAAAAGTTTACTCCCTGTTTTATAATAATTGCAATACAAAAATGAATTGGACTGAGAGTTAAAAAGTAATACTAAATTATTTATGAATATGCAATTAGATTAAATTATATTGAATTATGTTGATAATTTAATACAAAATCCTGAATAATTTTATGATTTCGTTAACTCGAAGCGCAGATTAAATGGTTTTCCATCAGCGATGAAACATCAAAACGTCGTGTCAAGTGAAAGTCAATTCATCTCGAACAAGTTTGCCCAGTTCTGCAGGTCCAATTATTCTATCAACTCGCCAACAAACAAAGATTATCCATATAAACTCTGTCCGATGACCACCGCTATCATTCCTGCTATATCTCCCGCAGAAGTGTTTCATTATATTAGTACCCCAAAGGAATCTTATAAGTCCGGCCCCGATTTGATCCCGACTTGCTTCCTATAAAAATGTGCTGAATATCTATTAGAACCATTAACGAATTTATTTAACTTATCTCTTAAATTTTGAGTCTTTCCATTGGCTTGGAAGGAATCGTTCATTATACTCCTACACAAAATGGGAAGAAGGTCCTCTATAGAAAATTAACGGGGCGTAGCATAGCTTTCTGCTATTCCAAAATTATTTGAATCAATTGTTGTTGACCGTTTAACATATTCCATATCTTTTGCTATTTCTAGCACGCATCATGGGTTCTCTAAAGGAAAATCGACTATTACAAACTTACTTGAGTTTACTACTCATGTATCAAACGGATTTAGATAAACTATGCATACCGATGTTATATACACCGATTTTAGTAAAGCATTCGATAAAGTTAGTCACTCCTTACTTGTCCATAAACTCGATCTCCTTGGTTTTCAACCTAATCTTCTTCGTTGGATATATTCTTATCTGCACGACAGAACACAACGAGTCCTTTTTAAAAATACTTCTTCGAACGTTATTCATGTATCATCAGGGGTTCCACAAGGAAGTCAGCTTGGTCCGATTCTGTTCTTACTTTTTATAAACGATATTTCTTCTGTTGTGAAATATTCAAAAATTGTGTTGTATGCGGATGATGTAAAGCTTTTTAAATCATTTAACACTGTTGATGAAAGGTATTTAACTTTGTTGACGTAGGTATCACAATGGACCCAAAACTTAACTTCAATATTCATATCAATGCTACAATCCACAAAGCTAAGGGTGTTTTTGCGTTTGTAAAACGATGGTCAAAAGAATTCAGTGATCCCTATATTACGAAAGCTCTTTTCACAACATTAGTGAGGCCAATACTAGACTATGGTTCCATCGGATAGAGTCAACTCAAAAACAATTTCTGCTTTTTGCTTTAAGAAATTTTCGCTGGGATTCCCAGTATAACCTGCCACCCTATATTAATCGTTTAAAACTTATTAATCTTCCTACGCTTGCTAGTCGCAGAGAAATGTTAGGCATAATATTTTTGGTCAAGTTACTGACAGGTTTGACGTCTAGCCCACCTCTTCTGGCCGAAGTGAAGTGGAACGTTCCCTCCCGAATTTCCAGGCATTTCCGGCCTCTTTTTCTGAAACCTTGCAAAAATAATTTCGAATTAAATGAGCCACTCCGTGGCTTATGCCAGGACTTTAACTTTCATTCCGGTTCCTTTGATATTTCCGACTCCCTTTTTTACATAAAGAATACTATACTTTGTACTCTCAATAGATGATGGATTACATACACAATTACGCTTTAAAACAATTTTTCCTATCTAAAATAATTTCAATTTAAAATCAGCTGATGAACTTTTATTCTGTAGATGAACATTTTTAGATCTCGACCCGTTAACAAACCTCTGCCATTCATGACTCGGCGCAACATATATGAAAAAACAAAAAAAACAAAATTTAAGTCCGTGCGTCATGCGGATGCGCCCCTCGCGTCGGTCGGGCGGGAATGGAGGGTAAAACCCGTTGGGATTATTATTATTATTATTAGCACTGAAAGAAACCTAAATAAATTCTTTACTAATATCTTGAAAGCCATACTTTGGAAAAAGTTTTGAAACTTTAACTTTTTAACTTGTTAGTGTGATCCTGCTTAGACTTAGGAAATGTGTAGTAATATGGTTGAGTGATTGTTATCATATGCAAACATCCACTAGCTCAGTTCTACTTCTCTGACTAACAATAATGATTAAATTATGAAGGTCGCGATAAGCCATAAAAATATTATTTAAAAAAAGTGTACTGTGTTTAACTTTTTTGCTACACCCAGTTAAGGTTGAGTTGCAAATTTATTTAACAGCCTCATCGGATTTAGAATTTTTGAACTGGAGATCACCGAAATTACCGCGAGGATCTAGCAACTATCTCAACTGAGTTAACTTCGGCAATTGGGGTTTTCAATATTTTGAACATTTTCGGATTTTTTGCAGCTATTTTAAAACGCATACGTTTTTTTATGAGTCGCTAAATAATGATATACATATGTTTGTATGTATGTATATCCGGCAACTTAATGAAAAATAAATTTATCTTATAATGGAAATATCATTAAACGAAAACTAAGTTCTTATTGGTGACAGTGGAAAACGTTTCAAAATATTTCACTTCAAAACTAAATTTTTTAACACACATACATACATATGTACGAGTTAAAGCTCTTCAGCAGCGCATTATCCACTTAGAACATTCTCATTTTATTCACAGTGAGCGCATGTCATGCGAAACAGCTCAACAATTTCATTGTCAGAGTCATTAAAATGATTAATTGGTTGCATTGAGCATTTAATTATTATTGGAAATGTTCTCAAAATCCTAAAAATTTTGCTACTCGTCTCATATTCAACGTTCTGCCTAGCAACAGTCGTTTACAATCAACACATCTTCTCCCCTTTCATTAATTCAATTTTAATTTTTTATTTTATTTTTTTTTTCGTTTTAATGTCAACACAAATTTTCGACGATATCTGCTTGATACTCACCAACTAGATTTGCAGTTGACGCTGTTGTATGTTTTGTTGTTGCGCACGCTATATTGCCAGTAGTGGTGTGCTCAGTTGTTGCACCAGCTGCTGTTGCTGCTGTAGCTGTTGTTGTTGTCGTTGTTGCAGCGGTTGCGATCGTCGCCGGTGTTGCCATGTGCGGGCTGCTCTTGATGAACCAGTTGGCCAAATGGCGTTGACGTTCGAATTCGATACTACTGCGTTGCATTTCGGATAATTTTATGGAATCAGTCATTTCGCTGAGCAACAATTAAAGCGAAACAATGCGAATAAAACACATAAAAGATGGGCCTCTTTTTGTTCTTGTATGAACAGCTGTCGCGTGCACGCCTGCGCACAACGCACTGTGGCAAAAAAATCACGAAAAACTCACACACGCACACACACACACACTCTTGTCCACAGTTTCTCTGTGCTACTGGAATGTTGTTCGCACCACACACTTTGGCGTTGTATTGTTGCTATTAGTGCACTATAAATTTTTTGTTTGCTTTTTATTGTTTGTAAATAATTTTTTTACTTGCTAATTGGAAATCTTTTCGATAATCACTTTTCTTTGTTGATTATTTGATGTATTTCCATTCACTCTTTTCTTGCACTGAATATTTACACATTCGTTTCACATGCCAGCCAAAGCGTTCTCACTTGAATCTTTTCAAAATCGCACTGTGCTAGCCTGTCAACTGACGGCTCGTATTTAGCAAGATCTAAATACAACCCAAAACACTGTTCACTACACACTGGTTGTGGGGCGATGATGACAGCGTTGCTGACGGCAAACGAGCTACGAATAGCGCGGCAGAAGTCGCTTAGCGGAAAATATACGCTGACGACGACGACCTTAGCGATACGACGCAAACCAGAGCTCTAATAACGCGCCACACTCACCGACTCACGCTGCGGCACTTCGTACAACCCGCTCCGATGGCGCGTCAAATGCAACTGCCGGCCAACGTGGACGCCAGCGACCTGTGAAGCTCCAATGTGCACGGTTGGGGAACGTCGTTCGTGCTCTCCAATAACAACAATAACAACAGCGAACAGCTCGACAAATGAGCGCGTCAGCTGAGTACCACAATGAAATGTGCCAACTGCCGCCCGCCGTCGCTGTGACTCAGTCAATCCAAACGCTCGGTCATCATCGTCATCGACACATTGTATTGTATGGCGGTTCTGGCTCGTTGTAAATTTCGCTGTTTTCGTAGTCGTCGACAGAGGCGTCCCAAAAACAACAAACAAGGTGACTGTCAGCCGGTCAGACAGTCAGTCAGTGAATGGTTTTAGTTGCTTGCTTGTTGCGCGAGTAACTTCGCGTGAGCAGCACCGAAACAATGAGTTGTGGAGCAGCAATGCAGGGAGGCATAGGCAGCTGCTGCTGGTTACCTGTAGATATAGCAAGAACAACAATAATGGTTATGAGCGCACATTAATATGTACATACATATGTATGAAAGTACACGTATATTCTATTATAGCAATAAGTGTAATATAACAATAGTTTGCTGCGGCGCTGGCAGGAATTGGTGAGGGCAATGAATGCCTAGTGGTTGTTAGAAATGTTATTGTTTTTTTTTTTTGTTGTGTGACATGGGACATTGTAATAGGGGAATTTGCGTGGATCAAGTCGGTACATAAAGTGTACTACATACATATACATGTATTTATCTATATACATACATATGTATGTATAGAGTACATAGACATATGGCCAAAATAATAAGTACATTCCGTAAGCATTCATTCATGGTCCAGTTTTGGGAGTATGAAGCAGCAAATAAATGCAACAAGTAAGTAAATTGGTACTTCTCCAATTAATGCAAACGAATAATTTGAGTGTTAAAGTTCGCTATTTACGTGGTCAAAATACATTGTGTATTATTCAAATATTCTCAGTATGTTCGTCAATATTTGTGAAAGGTTTGACATTTTATCAATGTACGAGTATTTGCCTATTTTAAATGAAATAAAAATTAAATAACTTTCCCGGAGGAAAAGAAAGTCGTCTTAAACTTAAGGAAAAACGTCAAAAGTCTTCGTTCGATTGCGAAACATCTAGCTCGTTTATTGGTCGTACTTATGGATTTAAAAATTAAAAAAAAAAACACCTAAAACTCGCGGAAAACCAAAAAAAAAAACATCGACAACAACTGATTCGTCACTCTCGCGAAAAAGGATCCATTCATATCTAATGGAGAGACCTACAGTTTTGTACCGACTCCGAACGGCAGATGTATTTATGAGAAGCTTTTTCATGGCAGAAATACTCTCGAAGGTTTGCCATTGCCTGCCAAGGCGTGACCGTAAATACTTTTCTATTATTAATTTATTTTGTTTGACAATGATGCTCGCCGTTTGCTGTTCAGATTGGCGGCGGTAACATTATGGTCGGGGCTGCTTTTCGGGGTTTGGGGTTGGTAAAATCTATAGAATTGGGGACAATATGAATAGGTTCCAATATAGAGATATCTTCGGAAAACACGATATTAACATATACTGCGGAAAATATGCCACTATTATGGAAATTTCAACAGGATAACTATCATAAACATACCACAAAGTTGGTAAAGAATTAGTGTCAGGATAATAAAGTGGTGTTTGCCTTAGCTGGCCTAGCCAATCCCCCGATCGAAACTTGTTCGGAAACCTTTGGGGAGAGTTAAAGCAAAGAATTTGGAATCAATATTTTCAAAGCAAAGACCAATTATAGGATTTTGTTCAATAAATCTGGTACAAAATTCCATAAGTACTCCAAAATAAGGGCGGATATACCGGATATTGACGAAATATATTAAAAAGATACTAAACTGTTAGCGTAAATTGAAATTATAACCTTTTTATATTAACACATATGTGATGTACTTATTATTTTGTCCAGTTATTTCAGTAGTTTTTAAGCTAATATCTAAAAATTGAAATTAAGGTAATGGTTTCATTTGCTACATGTTTTATTTATGTTATAATAGTTGACGTAACATTTGCAATTTAATATTTTTTTACCCTACCTTAAATAAAAATGAATTTATCATTCATTAAAACAAAAGTTTAAAAATGTACTTATGGCTAAATCGTCTGATCATATCGGTATACTTTTTGATAGGTCTAACTCTTATACTTCTGGTACTTACAAATATCGGACCAAAGTTAATATATGTACATACCATTTCCATGAAAGGTATACAAAAAAAAGTATTTCATAAGTCGGCTGAGAACTACTTGCTTTGAGCTAAGCGAATGAAATTAATAGTTGACCTGCTAAACCTGACCGATGATAAGATTTATTGGTAAAACATATTTTTTTGGAGATATGTAGATCCGTAGATAATCGTATGTCGTATAAATATGTACACGTGAATGTCTTAAGTAACGAATAAATGGCTGAAAAATGTTGGAAAATTTACAGAACTTTAAATTGCTCTAGTAACTGTTGCGGGGCTTCCTAAACTTTAATTCACTGGCAATATATTAAGGGCAAAAATACATCTTAAAGTCTCATAACATCCATTCTTGACCTACTTTCACATAGCCCGCCTGACTCCCTCTCTACTCTAGAGTCAGTTTTAATAAGAAAATCACGATAATTAATTTCTGATTGATGATTTAGTAAGCACTACAAGTTGCTAATCAATCAAATATGATAAGTTAGAAATGGTTGCTACGTAGGACAATATATTGATAAGCATTTCAATTAATCAGCCTAATTAATCGATGAAATGGGAATATATGTACATACATGTGTTACATATGATTTTTATGTGCAATAGAAAGAAATCCAACGCTTCGCTGGCTGATTCAAATCACATCTACCTACAAAACTTAACATTATAAACGAATAAAAAAAATCTTTAGGGTAAGATCTGCTAAATACACGAGTATGTATGTAGTTGGGTTTTCTCATATTCTTAAGAAATGAAAACGTAATTTTTTTCTATAAAAATTGCTTAAATCAGTCTGAAGTACTCAAGGAAAAAATGCTCGTATATTTATTTCTTCAAAAATATTTACAGCAACGGCAAAATACTTTTTCAAGCATTAGAAATAATGAAAAATATTTCGTTTGAGTTTTATTGAAAGCTGTATTCAAGCCCTAAGGTCTGACGCCTGTCAATCATCAACCTGAAAATGTGTAAAAACTGTTTTTAAAAACTCATTTAGCTCTCGACCTAGTAACCAGGTGGAAGTGGTATTACAGAGACCTCACTTATTTGTTACCTTATTTGACAGGCGTTTTCAGAAATATTTACAAATTACTGAAATGCTTGTGAGCTTCAGAGAATAAGGTGAACATTTTTTGTATGCCAAAATTCTTGTGAACTGTTCTCTAACATAAACTATGGTATATAAATCCAAGCGAACTAAAATAAAAAACTCAACAAATTTGTATATAGATTTTGAACTTTTTTTTCATAAGTTTTCGATATTTTTTTTGAGTATGCAGCCCATTTAAATTTAGTCTAACAATGTGAAAGTTTTATGTGGCTAGGAGTTAGCGTTGATTTATGAGGATTTTTTTTTGGTCGCATTTGCTTTCATATTACGAATAAGCATAATTTATTTTTATATGGACGAAAGTCGCAACACCCTTGAGAAAAAAAATTCTAAACAATAAAGAGTAATTCTTAGTCAAATTAAACCTTCAAATTTGTATGCCAAAATGGAATGCGCTATAAAACTGCATACTGAAAGAAATTCTTACACTTCTGAGAAATGAGTTCAAATTTTAATGAAAATTTGCTGAATTGTTATTTAGTTTTCTACAAAGTTCTTAACTTTGATTTATACATTTTATGTTGAACTGAATTTTAATTGAAAACACTTAATGCATTAATATACATAAGTGACAAAGTATGAAATTTTCAATCTGATTGCAAATCAATTGGCCACCACTGTACATCCAATAAGTTTCTATTTACATACATAGGCATTTTCAATTAAATGCAGCAATCAATTGATATTAAATACAATTTTTCTGGAATTAACTGAACTGTAATCTTTTCAGGCTTATGACAGTCAGAAATTATATATACATAATTATTAGCTGCATTGGGTGTTCGTGAAACGTGTAAAGCAGGAAGCAGAATTAGTGAATGAGATAAGCAAAACAGTAAAATAAGAAAAAAAAAAAAATAATAATAATTTATAAATGCAAAGGTATCGCGAAAACGGGCACGTTTAATCCGCACCTCCGCCTACACTACCATATACACACATACATATATGTCTATCTTCATAGAGACAATTGTATACACAAATATAAATGTACGAGTACATATAAGCATACAATGTACGATTATAAGTACATAAATACGAGTATGTATATATGTATGCATGCACATAGGTTCCTTGATGATTTGCGATAAGCTAGCTGGCAATGCTTTGCCTCGCGGCAGCTGTTAAAGTGTGATAATCAAAAGCGTTCGTCGTCACTGTCGCACGGGCCGTCACTGTCGTCGCCACTTGGGCTGCGGCTGCTAGTGGCTGTGGTGCCGCTGATGGCGGTGGTGGTTAGCCGGGGTGTACCATTTCAAAATTGCTCGCTCGGCAAGCAACAGCTTGCGCCGTGGAGATGCCAACAAATGTATGCAGGAATAGAGGCACAGTGTCGGTACGTTTTGCTATATAAAGAGTTAGCAAATAGCAAGCGAATATCTAGGTACATACGAGTAAATACCCTGTCGGAAAATAGCAGACAGCCTGAAAAATTAAAAAATTTTAAAGTAGTTGGAAATCAACTGCTTTCAAATAAATGCAAAGTGCGAATCTTTAATTTTCATACATTTAACTCACCGTAAAAAAGAAATAGTTAAAAAAAGTTGCTGTAAAAAATAGCAGGAAATAAACACATTTTAATGCAGTTGAAGAAAGGGAATTGTGATGTTCTTTCAGTCAAATATATTTGAAATTGTTCGTAATCAAATGCAGATTCCTATAATTGACTTGCTCCTAGGACATCGCCATGTTAATAAATTTATTTAAATACAAGAAAATAGAAATAATTGAAGCCACGTGTAGTTGGAAAAAAGGTACTTTTTAAATTGCTTTTAAAGTACTTTGATTTCCGACAGGGTATGTATATGTATATATGCGCATATTTGTATGTACATGCTTTGTACATGTGTACATACTATATTGTATTTCTAGTTTTTAACTCAACAATTATTCTTTTCGTTGCTACTTGTATATTTTGTTTATTTTTGCACTAATTTATTTTTCCCGCGCCAACACTTTCGCATCATGCCAACACATTGTTTTTTTTTTTTTTTTTGTTGAAATTTTATAAAATTTTACGGGTGTTTGCTTAGGATATACTAAGTATATGTGGGTACATACATATGTGCGTTTGTGTGTACGAAAAAGTTGACGTGATTTTTATGGTTTGTTTGGAAATTTTCACTTAATGTTATTTAATTTTTTTTTAATAAATATACATACATACATACACGTGCTGCTTGCAAATTGTGAAGTAGGTGTATGAAAGTATATTTAGTAAGTTGAAGTACTTTTAAGTGTAGGTATTTGGCAATGCTTGTTTTTACTAAATAATCTTATCTATATATGTACGAGTAAGTAGAAAAAGTAAAATTAAATAAAAAAAATGTTCGCCTTTTTGTGGATATATTCGCCACTATCTAATGCTGAGCATTATTTATAGTAAGACTGATGAGTAGTTCGATAGTGTGAAAATTATAACTCGATATGGAAATTTGTTAAACTTCATGAACCTCAAGGCCTTGTGAATTGTAATTAAATCTATTTTCTTTTCTTAACGTGGCCTTTACTCATAAGGCAAATTTAAATTTAAGCGTACTTGTTCTTTATGATGGACAGATGTGTTGATTAGTTGATAATATCAAGCGTTTTCTTTAAGCGAGTACTTAAAAACTTTTCGTGTTCTCCACATGAACTAACGAGAAGTGTATTAGATAGTTTGTTCGCCTAAGATTTTAAGATTTAAAATTGGCGCATTTCGCAGCTACGATTTTTCTAAATATTGCAGCTATATTCATTTAGTATGTAGTCTTATTCTTCTTTTATGCCACTACAACCGTTTGTCAGCTTGTACCGAGACCAAGAAACTTCGCCATCTTTCTCTCTCTCTCTCTCTCCTTGGCTAGGTTACGCCAATTACTCACACCAAGTGAAGACATGAACACTTGCCCCGTATAGCCTGTTCCTGGTTGCCCTTGCCTTCGTTGACCAACCATGGGTACCGATTTTTCACTGGAGCATCATAATCCATGTGAACGACATAGCTGAGCCATCACAGTCGCTGAATTTGTATGCGCTTGACTATTTCCATCTCATTATATAGCTCATACAGTTCATCATTCCATCATCTTCAATACCCGTCGTTTACGCGAACAGAACCATACATCTTGCGTAGAACATTTCTCCCGGAAGCCCCCAAAGCCGCCTCAGCTCCGTTTAGCATCGTCCATGTTTCTGCGCCATATAAAAGGGTGTGCATGATGAGGGATCTGTAGAGCGAGATTTTTGTTCGTCGAGAAAGGGCTCTGCTTTACAATTGCAAACCGAGCCCAAAGTAGCACCTGTTGGCAAGAGTTATTCTTCGCTTGGTTTCAAAGTAGACATTATTGGTGGTGCTAATGCTGTATCGAAAGTATACAAAACCCTTGGCTCCATCAAAGTTGAACTGCCAAAAGTGACGTGGCTCCCAATACGAGAGGATTTTTTGTTTGGTACCACAGGGTACTTTGACCAACCTCTATTGCTTCCTTTTCTATATTGGGAAATGCTGCACAGACGTCACGGTTGTTAAGGCCAACAATGTCAATATCATTCGCGTATGTTATAAACTCTTTGTATTTTGCTCTTTCTGTATTAACAAAATATAGCATTACTTTATATATTCAATCCGGAATAGCGTATGTTTCGGTGAGGGCGGTTGTTTTCATTTCTAGGCAGTTTCAGACCCGACAGCCTTTCATTGATATAAGTCTATCTACATACATTGTGATGTACGCTCTTTAGGGTCCATGACAAATGGAGTTGAAGAAGATGGAACATTTAGAGTTGAAAACACAAATTTATACAGCTTTTAAAAAGACGAGGCAGGTGCAAGATTACTAAAAAATTTATAGAAATATTTGCCAAAAAAGTTATAAATTCAGTTATCCTCGTCGCCTATCCAATATTGTATACCTATGAGTAAGTATATCGGTTGCTTTTTGATCCAAACATACAACAACCGTATGTACGTGTTGGCAAATGTACACATAACTTTAAAAATTCGTATTTGCTACTGACGTTTAATGTTCTCATTAACTGTGGTCGGTGAGTAAAAAAAGCATGAATCACAATTCGACACACAAAAGTTACTTGTGTGAGTAGAAAGAGTAAAAGCAACGAGGGAGGTCAATAACGTGCGCGCATTCAGAACGAGTTGGCAATAGTCGGAGTTTAAATGTAGGAGCGTTGGCCGAGGGGAGGTGCTAGACGCTTTAAAAAAATATTTAAATGATCTGGGTGTCAGGTCATAAAATGACGATGAACAATTAAAAAAGGTAGAGAGAGAGAGAGAGGTATAGAAAAGAAACAGAGTGAAAGAAGGGAGCGGCACAAACAGTTTAGACACGCCAGGTATGTAGATAGGTTAGTACGAATGAGTGTAAACAATGGAGCAGTGATTTAACGGTTCAATGGAATAAAAAAAATAAGAGTGCGCAATTAAACGAATATAAAACTTGGCTACAAATAACATATAGGCATTTGTTTTAAATGTGAGCGTCTAGCAGGGAATTTGAATAAAAATTTGTAGTAGTAGCAGAAATATTTTGTGGTGGCATTAATTTTCAAAATTTTGCATTTTTTTGCAATAAACTTTACTTAAACCGCAAAATTATTAAAACCCCCAAAACCTCAGCATTCCAATGTTATGATTCGCACGAAATGAAAGTCGATTGAAAGAAGAAAAAAAAAATGTATACATTTGAAATTCAAAGCTGCGTCGTCATTATGGCTGCATTTCGTGGAATGACGTTTTTATTCTATTTTTTCTTTCATTGTTTATTTTTCCGCACATTTGATACACCGCATTCGCTGTCTTCTGTCTTGTCTTACTATAGATTTGCTTTGCTGTGCTGTGCTATGTTGTGCTTTGCTTTGCTTTGCATTTAGTTGCCAACCGGGGAAGACCTTGAAATTGACTTTGAACTATTGTGTATACGCTTCGAAATGAACGTAAATTGAATTGATATCGAGTGCACTGGGTGAAGTCCGATGATAAGTATATATGTATGTAGGCATAGTTGTTGGGGGTGCTGTTAAGTGTAATCTTATCAGGTGAGGCCTACAATGCAGATTGACTAATATTTATTTTCAGTGCATACATATTTCGCAAAGGATTAATTACGCCATCCGAGGCAATTTAATGAGTATACACGTACACACGGAAGTGAGCGCGTAGGTAAAGCAAAAGCGACAGCGCAAAGTATGAACTTGTCAAGGTATGTATGTAAATAAGTTCAGAACTAATGCTTTATATGATGGAGCTCAACATACTTTTACATAAATTTGAATATAGACACAACATAACATGACGCAAAATAGCTAAACAAAATACAACATAACTTAACATATTCGTAGGCATAAGGAAAACGTGAAGATGAAGTTGAAAAAGTTTGCTATTAACTAAGGAAGAAGCTCGAAAATACTGACATGGATGTTATCAGTGGCCTTTCTATCATTCAAAATCGAAATGAGTCAAGCCATAAATGAGTTCTATTTTTGCGCAATTTTATTGGCATTAAAGGAGCGGTAGTGCTTACTTCTTAAAGGCGTTATGTAGTGACGATGGGCGTGACCTTCGTAAATCAAATCATTCAGACAAATCTAGAAAATATGTTATGATAGCCTTTGAACATATTGAAATCGTTGGCTGAAGTTACTTATTCTCAATTTGTTATGCCCCAAATTCCACTCTGCTGATGCCAATTGACGTTTCCCATACCTACATATACTAGTAATCAGTATCAGCAAAACTATATGAAACTCAATAATCAAATTTATTTACTTTATTGGAGAAGTCAAATAAATGATAAAAGTCTAAGTCAACTTCAGCTCAAGGCGAATTGATGTAAGGTGGTAGCGATTCTAAAAATGCAACCCTTTGGTGGGTTATTGTCAAACTGTATCTCCTTTGTATTTAACTTTCGCAAAATAATTTTTAAACTATTAGAGTCACCGCAAAAAGTTATAGCGAACCATAACTTGAAATTTCGTGTAGTTAAAGGAAACAATTTATTATTTGCAACTAAACAATTAATCTTGACAACCAACCACCAATCAGCTGGTTGATTAACACCACCTTTTATAAATTAGCCATGCTACAGCTAAAGAAATATCAATCAGTGATTATAAACTCAGTGCTACAAATACACATTTATTTCGTCAGTTAAAAAACTAGAAAGAGTACACTTTCGGCGGCTGATCGCTGTTGAATTTACAAATTATTCAAATTGCAATCATATCTTAATTATATTATTATACTATCTACCAAAGGTATTGCAGGGATACATTGTAAATTATGAAAATTTTCCATTTTATAATCCGACTGCACGTAAAAATGCAACAATGTATAAATTACGAGTATAGGTAAATAAAAAAAAATTAAAATCAACAAAAACTACAATGAAATCTACAGACGTATGTTTATAATTTCAATTTTATCACGAAACCGCACAGCTGTATAAATACATTATATACAATAAGCACATACAACATTTACATACATTTTGTTACACATACGCGTATAACAAAGACTCATTAACTGTAGAGTGATAAAATGTATTGCGTCTTTAACTATAGATAGTCTCCTATTAACTGCGTACAAAGTAATCTCATTAAGCAATTCGCTTCAAAACTTACACTTTTGTTAAGTAAATATTGATTGAAGTATGGATATATGTATGTATGTATGTATGTACATATATTGTAGCTAAATATAATAGTGTGATTCACAATTTTTGACGTACGATCTGTCATTTTTTTTTAAATTATGCATGTATGTATAGGTAGTTATTATATATATGCATATACATGAACATTAGTGCAGGTGAGTTTTCTTAAAAAAAAAGAAAAATTGTAGCAGCACTTCTATTTCGAAAGTTTATTTTGAATTAAATTTTTTCGGCAGGTACGCTTTAAGAAGTTAACTAATGCAGGACACTTTAAATGTGATCTAAGCTACTTTAAAAGCGAGTACTGATTAAACACCGACAACTTGGGTCCTCTGTAAAATATTTCCATATAGAGAATAATGGAAGGTAGATCAACTAAACTGAAACGCTGAAATAATAGTGACAAAGTGGAGGAACGAAACTGGCCACCAATTTATGATGCATTTGTTATACCACATTCTTTTCGAGCGAACACTGACACACTTTTTGAATGACGTAAATTTGTAGTAAGAGTTATAAACAGCAGGAAACTCTCCCAATACGTGGTGGCAATTACACGATAGCGTACACTAATGGGATCTCATTGCATAAAGAGAGTCAGTCAATGTCCTGACCGGGCAGAAATATCTGAGACAGTGTTTTTTTTAGACCTGTGGTTTTCATTGAGGCAATACTTTTTTTGGAATTGGTCTTTTTGACAGCTGTTACTTGATTTATACTCAGTCTGGTTTGCTATTTTACGACGATTTGGAAGAGAATATTTGCAAAAAGTGTTCGAAAACTGGGCCTCTCGGCTGGAATTTATTCGAGCTGTGGCGGTCACTTGCCCGAAATCATTTTTAAAACATAATGGCAAACCATTATTTTTATAATAAAGTTAAATTAATGGCCATAGCATTAAATTATATGCGTTTTATTTATTCTTAAAAACCACATGTCTAAAAAAAAAAACGAAGAATATTGATATTCGATAATCACGGTGAGTGGTTTTTGCCTGCTATCGGGAATCACAGATGGAAATTACAAAGGGTAAATTTACCTCTGAATAGAAGCAAAATCGTACAAGTTTAAGCATACTCGATCAAGTTTTTACAGTGGAGACATCTCTTTCTATGTAACTATAAAAAGTTGGTTTATAATTAATTTGAATTTTTTTCGCCTATTTTTTTTCGGAAAGAATTTTTGTTATAGTTAATACTAGATGGTATATAATCCCTAATAATCTGGCGTGCTTGACGCAACAAATTCATTTTTTTTTCTAAAGCACAATTACATTTCTTTTGATATATAAAAAATAGCCGAAAGCTTTTGCTGCTAGCGCTGCGTTTGCTTTGGTTTATATAATAATTAATTATTTTGTAAGCTTTGTATAAAATAAATAAATAAAAACGAATATGAAAATTTGTTAATCTTTCACATCGAGACATTCATTTAATACATATTTCATCTCTGTAGCTATTGTAGTTTATAGAAGAAAATAAATTAGTAGTAACATATATACAGATTTTCAAGTACCGTTAGTTATGATTCCAAAACCTCAAACAAATAATTCATTAAATGCCTATTACAACGTTTACCTGCATGTTCAAAAAAGCAACACCCACTTATAACGCGATATTTTCATACATATGTGTCTAAATACACAACAACCCCTTCTTTATTCAGCTGGAGAGAAAACGTGTTTACTATTTTCTTATTTTAAATAATTTTAAGTTTATCAGCCCTTTGAAGAGCAAACTCCCGTGATTAGGTTTTCTTTTGTTTTTATTTTCTAAAAAGATGCGGAAAAAATGTACATAACAAAATTCTGATAACTTGCTATAGGCAATGTTTGAAAGATTTAAAATCTCCATTGCAATCCCATCAAAATGTATGTGAAAACTGCTTGGAAAGGGTTAATATACAGATTGGTATTGGAACGAATTTTCGTCATCCCTTGTCAAGTTTGGTTTTAAGGCAAACCGGTTTCACGTTGTGCCATCTTCAGTGTCATTTTTCATTAATATACAGTTTGCACGTAATGGTCTAGGTCTATTATAATTTCTTGAAGAATTGACGGAATGTTTAGTACAGGGAGTTACTAAAAGTGTTCTTACACGATATGTATTTGCATGTATACACTTCATTTCTTACATCTGTATGTAAAAGCAAAAATATCGTGTAAACACAAATTAGATTTGCTTCTGCATTTAGCAGATACATCTACATACAAAATAGAACGGTTTCTATTTTCGTCTGACACACAGCCATAATCAACTGTCAATTTCCAATTTTGTTTTAAAAAAAAATAAAATAATGTGAATTTGACAGATACACAGAATTTCATATGTATCGAAAAAGTGGCAGCTACAGACACAAATACATATCGTGTAAGCACAATTTATGCAATATGATTCGGTAAACCTTTTCGAATCCAAATCTTTTGTATAGAGTTGTTTACAAAATCAACAAATACGAATTCAAGCAAACGCTTTTTTTTTTTTTTTCAAACGAGTTACATAATAGCTATTATTGTTATTGTTGTTGGGGAGATAGCACTGCGACCTTAAGATCTATTGTGCCCCTACTTGGATTAAAGAATTTCCTTTAGTCCAACCAATATTCGCCCAGACATTTTTGGCGTTTGTGCATCAATGCAGGGCACTTCTCCAGGACGTGTTTAGAAATTTATTTCTCTTCTCTGCATATTCTGAAACGTTCTTGGGGATATATTAAAAGTTTATTTAGGTGTTAATTCAGCCTACAGTGTCCTGTAAGAATTCCTGTGATCATTCTCAAGTTGTTCTTTGATAAGCCCATGCATTCCCTAAATCTTGTTTAGTTGTAGCTACACAAAAGGAATTTGGAGTGTTCCACACCTGGTAGATTGTCCCAGTGTGATTTACTGAGGGCTTCCTCTTCTTTTCTCGAAGAGGCTGTTAATGCCCCTTTCCCCAACCCTGAGAAAGGTTCAGGACCTGTAAACGAGGTTGATGCCCCCTTTTTTGAGAGCATATCCGCGATTTCATTTCCAAAGATTTCAGCGTGACCAGACCCGGCTCGTTAGGCCAAGTGTGTCCCGCTTTTAAGACACTCCATCACCAGTTTTGTAGTTACCTGGTAGGATTTGAGAGCCTTGATGGCTGCCTGGCTGTCCGATAGAATAGCAATACTCCGTCCACGGTAGTTGCGCTGGAGGTTGAACACCGCATTGTATATCATAAAATTCTCCTTGAAAAATTGACATCTGTGTCCCCATTGATTCCGAGTACTTTGTCCTCGGTCCATACATACCGACTCCGGTACCGTGTTCGGTAAGCGAGCCGTCCGTGTACCAGGTAATCATTTGTTTGTTTATTTTGTAGGTTTCTGAGAAACTAACCCAACTTCTTTTGTTGCTTAATTCAGTTTCGCCAACCAGCCACCCTGCTATCACGCCTTTACATATTTTTCTTGCTCAAACGTATGTATAATCCTGAAACGTCCCACTGTGCATTTGCGGCAACAAGTGACTGTGTTTGATGCCTGCAAATGATGACGGCAAACATGTCATTGGCATTTCAAGTGTTGCGCACGTTTCACAAACTTAATAATTGCTTAAAAAAATATAAGTAAGTACGTACAATCCTAAAAAAATTACAAAGTGGGAGTCGAAGATAGAGTTAAGTACGCACATATGGTAAATATAAACTGGTTTCTGTGATTTTACACAATAGCCTACTATGCACTTGTGCATATGTGTGGTACATATAGTCGTACTGCTTCACATAAAATAAACTTACATACCATACCTGTCGACGTATTTGCAACACAATGCATCATCCGCCAAATGACGACTGACGTGTGATGATGATATACCAAAACGATCAGAATGAAAAGAGGAATCGATTTCGCCTTGACGGTCTGTCCTGTCCGTCCGTGCAGACGATAACTTGAGTAAAAATTGAGTTATCTTAATAAAACTTGGTATGTAGATTGCCCTTTGGCCAAGGTAGGTTGCTATTTAAAATGATAGAAATCGAACGATAACCACGCCTAACTCCCATATAACGGTATTTTTGAAAAAAGCCAAAAACTTCGTTCGGGCGGTGCCACTCCTTCTTATGTTGAAATGCTTGTATCTCAATTACAGTGCTAGGTATCATCACTAAATAAGGTCCACATATTGTCCTTGACATCACTAAACTAAGCTTTGAACATTTTTAAAATCGGAGCAAAACCACGCCCACCTCCCATATAACGGAGTTCTTATGCTCAAAAAATATTCACGATCACGTGTTTTATGTCGGTAATATTTGAAAATACAAAAAATTTTGCATACCTAAGGAAGTACCTATAAAATATATTGCGAGGGTATAAAAAATTCCGTTTCGCCCGAATTTAGCCTTTCTTACTTGTTTTACTTACGATCTTCCACATTTTCTTTCAAAAACAAATAGTTGTTTGTCATGTGTTATGCGCAACACCCTTGACAAAACAAAATTCTCAAAAATCAACAACTCTTTGCTTAAAAAAAATACAGTTTTTAAATTCTGTGAAAAAATTTGGAATTTTTTTTATTTTATATTTAGTTTTTAACAAAGTATATATGAAACCCAATTACCTATATGGAATTTAATTGTAAATTATTGAAAATAAATGAAATTGTCCATATTTGAAGTGTTTATAAATCTATTTTAATTGAAAGTATTTAAATTTGATATATCGCACTGCTTTTGCATATGTTTATGTATGTAGAGTATGCGCAGCAGTGCGCAAATTATAGGAAAATTATATACCGAGAGATTTGTGCACTTTATTTTTCTTCTAATAATTTAAAATTATTTTTCAAGTAAAATATGGTTATTTCTCTTAGAAAAACCATAAACGATCATTTTTTTAATTATTTACAAAATGCACAATTATTTAATAAAATTTCATCAAAATTTCGAACTTTTTAAAAAAGTTTGTGATATAAATTGTGAACAGAGTGTATACATATTACAAATGTATAAGAGCTAAAAACATAGTCTGCGGAAATTTAATCGCATTGTCAAATTTACCGCCATATAAATTTTTCTAACCAGCGATATGTACGAGTATGTATCCCTGCTTGTATGTATAATTAAAGCAACAGGAACTAGCTGAATTAAGTTGAACGTATTTATTCACCGATAATTATTTAGCTCTATAATTATAGTAATAATTGAAAGGGTGGATCCCTTACTGTTTAAAATAGCTGAAATATTAATTGGGGTGTAGTCAAAGTAAAATTCTAACTAACGTAAGTATTCGTAAATTAACATCGGCAGTGGAATTTAAACAACTCCGAGTGTTGTCTTAGCCGCTGTTCAATTGCTTATTGTACAACTTGCTGGTTGCTGCATTATAAATTTAGAAACGTGCATTTGAAGTGCTTTATAATTGAGACTTCATTTAAGGCTTTAATTTTTTATGAAAAAAAAGTAAAATTATTTACATAAACTGCACCTTAAGATACAAAGAAAAGTAAATACTCGTACACAGAGAAAAAGAAATATAAAAAATATGATGACTTCATTAATAAATTATCATTTTCTTTCAGCAAAAAAGAGAGTATATTCATTTAAATTGCGTTGAATAAAATTGCTTTAAATCAAAGTAAGTAAGAAACGAATCGTACTCGAGTCGAAAGAAATTTATTTAAAGTTGATTAAAAATATTGCAGGAATATATGTTCGTACTATTAAAAGACTGGTTTAGCAATTACAAAAAAAATCCACCAATTCGGGAAGAAAAAGTGGAAGAGTAAATAAAGAAGTTAAAGAGAAAGTAGGGAAAGTGTTTAAGAGGAATCGGTCCGTACGTAACGTAACCGTACATAACCGTAGGAACTTCGTCTTCTACAGTACAAATAATTAAATAACATTAAGTTTGCGAACTTACAAAGTGTAAAAAGTGCCAAATAAAGATGCGAAAAGAGTTTTGCTATACAAAACAAGAGCGAGAAAATTATACACTGATTTCCTTACACCGTTTAAATGCTGCATCATTGGACGATGAAACTTTTTGTGAAGCTGACTTTAAGTAAATACCAGGACAGGAGTTTTATGTTACCACAAATAAAGACAAAATTATTGCAAAACTTAAGTGTCAAAATATCCAAAAAACAAAAAAAAACAATATGCACATGTGGTAAAAGGAGTAAAGCATTCGTATCCGTGGGCACGAACGAAGACTTCTTCCTTTTATACAAAACCTCGAAATTTTTGGGCTCAAATGAAAAGAGAGCAAGACAAAATCAGAAGTCCACTCAGTGGCAAAATTTCGAAATTAATGGGGCGACACTGTGAAGTCTGATTTTTGATTTTTGGTCTGCGGGGGCAGGAGCGCGGCAAAATTCAATTTTCATATTGCACCACCAATGACATATATGTACATATTTTTATTTTTTTTGCTTTTTTTTATTTTATTTTAGTTTTTTTTGAAAGCCGTTGTCATGTTTTTTAAAACGAGATATCAAACTCTTAAATCGGTTATGGACAATAAGTTAAAAATGTTTATGTTTGTCCTTTATAGGCGTCAAAAGTACCTAACCGACTTTAATAAAATTGTTAATAGTTTACCATTTTATTGAGCTCAAGGCCAGTTTATGGAAGATTTGTTTGTGAAAAAACAACAACAGTTTTTAATGGTTAAAGTTATAGTACTATTTCGGAAATCACCACATTTCCTCATCAGACTTTTTTTTCATTATTAAATTAAATTAATTTTTAATTAAATTTTTCATAACCACTTCTCTCAGGCTTTGAACCCGGGAGCTCGGAGTTGCAGAGCCGATACGCTACATATTGTGCTACGCTAGCCGAGTTGGCTGTTGTGTTTATTTCATCTTCCAAGTAAGAGCATACTGGGCGTGTCATAGAGCAAAAATAATGTCGATAGGTGGCGCTGGAGGCGAGATATTTCTAAAATCCGTATTTAGAGACCGATTTGTTTGAAATTCACAACATTTATTAGGCTCCTAAACATAAATACTTTGTGAGAAAATAGACTCGATATGTGGCGCTGGAGCCGAAAGTTTTTCTAAAATCCGTATTTACAGACCGATTTGGTTGAAATTTAAAAAATTTATTAGGCACCTTAACATTAATACTTTGTGTGAAAATAATGTCGATAGGTGGCACTGGAGTCGAGATATTTCTAAAATCCGTATTTAGTGACCGATTTGAATAAAATTCTAAATATTTATTAGACTCCTTAACATAAATAAACAACCACTTTTGGTTGAGGAACAGCAATTAGCTTATGCAAAAATTACATATGTAATTATAAATTGTGAAGCCGAACTATTTTTCTAAGGTTCCCGGTGGAACAGCTTACTACTTGCTTATTATATGTATGTATGCTCTTACTGTAAAATATTTATTAAAATCGGTTAGGTACTTTTGGCTCCTATAAAGGACATACATTAACATTTTTTCTATTTTATATATATATATTTACATAGATAGATTTAATTTTAGACCGCATTGGTTTTTTTTAGCGTAGTAGCACACGCCGGGTATCCGCTAGTTATTTATGAAATGGAAACTTTGTGGTATAAAAACATTTACTTCAATATTTTAAAATTATATAGCTGTCAGAAGCACAGACTGCATCGCGTTTGGATGATGACCATAAACTGATTATAAATTCTAATACATTATTTTTTGCTCTACTCGCTTTGAAATATATAAAATTCTAATTTTTTAATTAATAAAAAGCATGAATTCTCTAAAAAAAGGACAGTTTTATATTCCTGAACCTGCCATTATACGTAATATGTAGATTTTTATTTTCCATTATAATTAAACTTTTGCAATGAGATTGATAAATGAGACTGTTAGTTAATTCATTTATTTACTGAGTTTAGTTTAGCGAATTATAACACGTTTCCATTGAAATTTATTTGTACATAATTCTTACATCCATTTCTTCAGGAACAATTTGAACCAACTTTTTTCCGGCAAGTTTATAGATATAGCTTTGTTTGCCCACGTGCAAATTAGAAATCACTAAGAATGCCGACACGCTTCTACACTTCGTTTGGCTTGTGCTAAGCCTTTGTGTCATTTAGATACAACCACAATTTGACTAAATCATGCCACAAAATAAACAAATTGCACACACACAAAGCGCGAGCGTATATGTGTGTGTGTGTTGATTTTGATGTGTTCAATTGCATGCAAGCAATGCATTAACATTATTTGCAGAATAAACAATGATGAATCTACTTTGAAAACCACAAACAATAATTGTTTAGGCGTTAAACTATTTCAATATTTATTTTATCGATAGTCTACTCGAAAGGTAACCGAAATCTGTCAATAGAATGCGCAAGTTTACATTTTTCATTAACGTTTCAATTACTCGCTTCAAATTGATGGTAATAAAAAAATACGTTTTCCTTTTTGCAATCGCTGAAATAATACTTCAGTTTCTTTAATAAGTAATCCTTTAAGGCCTAAGCTGGTTTAAATGCTCTTCTTTAGCGGTGATTCAAGTTGCGAGAACAAGAGTAAGATGTAACAAATAAACTCGTAGTTTATAAGTATAGGAGTATAATAAAATAATAACAGAATAGGGATATTGATTTTCAAAACACTCTTTCCGAATTCGAGACGTGTATGTATATTGCCAGCTGCGTCTGAGGATATTCAGCTATTAAATAAAAAAAAAAAGTACATAAACAAATGCAAAAAGCAGCAGCAACAAATTAAATCAATGAAAAACGTTCGTTCAGATATTTTGCCACCTGACAACTGAAAACAGCTGACAACGTGACGTCAATACAAATTGCCGCTGAAAAAGTTCAAGCAAATAAAGAAACGATATATGCAGATACGTAAGTATGCAGATTTGTATATATACATATATACAACAACAACAACAACAACAACAACAAGCAAGCAAGCCAACAAGTAATTGATTGACTGACTGACTTGACTCTATTTTGTTGTACGTACATTCTGCTTACGCTCGCTGCATATTAATGAGTTCAAATGCGCGTAATAAATAGCAGAATGTGATTGAACGAGCGCACAACTGCAAGACGAGGGGGGGCGGGCGCACTGAGTACTCATACTCGCATGCAAATAAGAAGTGGGCAGTTGGGGGAGGTGGGTGGTCGTTTGCTGCAAGCAAAGCCAAAAAAAGAGAAAACTTATTTGGCAGGTGGCACAATTTGAATAGTAAAATTATTGTAAGGCAAGCAAGCAAACAGCAAGGCAATTTTAGTAGCAGCCAGTGTTGACGCTCAGGAAATGAAATGCATTTACGAGTGAAATTATAAAAACAAAAAAAAATCTAGAATTGCATGTACGCTTATGAACTGACATACTAAGTACAAACTTAAATGCTTACGTAAGTACTCACACGTTGACATACATAGATTAGGGTGTTTAAAAAAAAATAGCAAAGTGAGTATTACAAGGCTCTCAAATTCTCTAAGATTGTTATTTATCAGAAAAAATTAAATTTAGAAGACGCTCTATTGTACGGAATTTGGAATATTTCAAAATCACTTACTAAATTTTATAGATCACCTACCCATAAAGTAGATAGTACTTATTAATAAAGCTGTTTATCTAAATGGATTGAAATATATTGATTTTCGAAGACTCTCCACGGTTCTTACAAAAAAAAATTTATTTTATATTCTAATAAAATAGGAATTATTTTAATTAAAAAAGTAATGTTAGCGCCTTCATAGAACAATCCGAGTGGGAGAGAGCATTAAAAATTGCCATGCAGTTTTGGATCACCCTTATGTATTTATTAAGTATTTTTTAAAGATTGCAAACTCAAAGTTTTACTTGTTTACTTTTTCGCATGCTACTTAAATGATTTCAAATTTATTAAATAGTAATTGAAGACAGATTTTGATAAAATTTAGACGTTTTCAATAAGGCAATACCTTTTTTCGGATTTGGTCTTTTTGACAGCTGTTAATTGATTTATACTAAGTTTGGTTTACCATTTCATAATAATAATAATAATAATCCCAACGGTTTTATCCCTCCATACCCGCCTGACCGACGCGAGGGGCGCATCCGCATGACGCACGGATATATAAAAAAAAAAAAATTGTTTTTTTCATATATGTTGCGCCGAGTCGTGAAAGGCAGAGGTTTGTTAAGTGTCGAGATCTAAAACTGTTCAGCTACAGAACAAATGCTCATCAGCTGATCGAATAGTAATATATGTATATGTATGTATGTATTAATTATTGAGAGGATTGAGTATAGTTTTCTTTATGTAAAAAAGTGAGTCTGAAATATCAAAAGAACCGGAGTGAGTGTTAAAATCCTGACACAAACTACGGAGTGGCTCATTTAACTCAAAATTACTTTTACATGGCTTCAGAAAGAGAGGCCGGGAATTTCTTGAAATTCTGGAGGGAACGTTTAGTTTTATTTCGCTAAGAAGAGATGGGCTAGAGATCAAGCCTGTCAGTAACTTGACCAAAAATACAATGCCTAGCATTTCTCTGCGACTAGCAAGTGTAGGAAGATTAATGAGTTTTAAACGACTTATATATGGCGGCAGGTTGTACTGAGAATCCCAACGAAAATTCCTTAAAGCAAAAAGTAGAAATTGTTTTTGAATTGACTCTATTCTGTCGGAATGAACTTGATAGCGCGGGTTCTGAATGAATGAACAGACTTACTCCGGAACAACGTTCAGTGAATGGACCCAAAACGATGTGGCCACCGATTCCGATTTTTACCAGAACATTTTGTTCAGCGATGAAGCTCACTTTTGATTTAATGGGTACATTCATAAACAAAATTGTCGCATTTGGAGTGATGATAATCCTGAATTTATTCGAGTCAGCCGCGGCGGACACTTGGCCGAAATAATTTCTAGAACATAATGGCAAACTCTTATCTATATAATAAAGCTAAATTCTGGGCTATAGCATTAAATTATATGCGTTTTATTTTTTCTTAAAAACCACATGTTTAAAAAAACACTCTTTACTTAGTCTAATACTACCAAGCCATTACCAGTTTTTTATCAGAGAATCATTTGTTAGTAGGACCAATAGCATATTTTTTCTTGACACATTTAATCATTACATTTATTTTTCTACTTATTAACTTAACATAAGTTAACACGTTAAGCTAGAATGCCGAAAATCAAATTACGAATTTCGCTGAAATTTCAACAATTACTACTGCTTGCAATAGTTTTGATGGACGCCAAACTGTTAGATTGCAATAAAATTGCAAATTTCCATTAACCTGCTAGCGATCACAATACAGTGCACAAGTGCAGTGCGGTGGCGATGACAAGTGATGCCGTGGAAGTAGCCGGCGTCGGCGGCAATGCGCGTTAAACTGGCGAGCCTGGAAGGTACTCGGTACTCTGTTTATGGGCAATTAAATGTGTTTCCCCATTTCGCACTCATAGCAGATATAAAATAATAGCTGCATTACTGACAGCCAGCGCAGAAAGCGTGTTGTCGATTGGGTGCTACAACGATGGTTGGTTGACTGGGTGGAAGGGCGGTTGGCGGTTAGCCGGAAGTGATGTGTTTGTTGCAATAATAAAATTGCCGACAAATGCTGCACTAAATAGCTACTTTTGACGAGCGACTTTATAGAGATTTTTAATTGTGGGTAATTAAATGAAATGAACCAAAATTGATTGGTACACTGAAATGGAAATTGAAATCGAAATCCCAGCAAAGTAAACACACAAAATGCAAACAACGAACGAGCGTAGTAAATGAAATATTTACAGCAAAGCGAATGCAATTAAAGTCATTTTTCCTTTGTTTATTTACGATTTTGCAATGTAAGATTATGTATTTTAATTACGAACAGTAAAAGGGAAATGCAATGCAATTCATATTATGCATGGTATTAAAAATTCCGAAATTAATTTTTTGCCTTTTCAATAGCTTTACATAAATTCGATAAATGATTATATGACTCAAAATTCATATCAAATAAGTACGTCTTTTCATTACATTTTAATGTATCAACAAACAAAATACATATAGCTATAATATACAATTTTTAACTTTCATAGAAATGGTATAATAAGTTTGGTTCGATGTTTGTAAGTACCAGTAGGAGAACAGTTAGACCAATCAAATAGTATACCGCAATGATCAGGATGATGTGCTGAGTCGATTTAGCCATGTCCGTCTGTCTGTCTGTCTGTTTGTCCGTCTGTTTGTCCGTCAGTTTGAACGCAAACTAGTCCCTCAGTTTTTGAGCTATTTCAATTAAGGGTAGGTGCATATTTATAATTTATTAGACATTTGTCGGCATCAACCAGATCGGATAACTATAATGTATGAATAACTCCCCTATTTGCGCAACTAAAGACTTGAAATTTTACTAAAATGTCCACTATTATTTGCCGTGAAAATTATAAAGATCAGAGAAATAAAACATGTAGCTACTACACCCTACACCCTAAGCCTTTAAATACTTGAAATTGTCCACAAATGTTAATTACTATTGGGACTATAATAGCATTGAAAATCATAAATATCGAATAAATATAACATATAGCTCCCATACAACTGATTGTTCAGATACTGCATTCTATGTCTTAACTTTTTCATTTAATCAGCTTAGGGCTTGAAATTTTTGAACATACATCTTTAATTGTAAGCAATATATTAGTAGTGAAAATCATATACATAGATCAAAGAAATAAAACATGCATACATCTCCCCTACAATTTCTCCATTTATGAAAGGTATGAAGCCTTCGGCTTAGCCGAAAACAGCCTTTTAACTTGTTTTTAACTCTCTTTGTTTTTTTTTTATCAATTTATAATTTGTTCATTTATTTCTGAGTTTTCTGATTTATTAATTTTTCTTTTTTACTATTCTAAGCAACTTTTAATCTAATATACTCGTATAAAATTCTTGTGTCACTGTTTTAGTTACCATACTTCTCCGAAACGACTCGACCAATTTTGATGAAATTTTATAAATATATTCAGTGGGTCTGAGAATAGGTTGTTATCTATTCTTTATACTCCTAGGTGATAAAGTTTTTCACAAAATTTTGAATTTTTATGATTCGTCATTGAAAAGGACATACAACCACTATTTTTTAATAGCGATATTAGTAATTCAATCATTTTCAACCCCGGTCGATAACTGAACAGTTACCACTTGATGAGTTATCCACGCCAGGCATCAACCGGGCCCTTCTGAGCCAGTTAACAGCACGTAGTATGGATGCAATCTCTCTCACACTTAAACCGTTTCTCACTCCCTACCGTTTTTGGCCATTATTATTATTGTTTGTGCATCAATCGTAATGGTAATGTTTACTTACTTACTTAATTGGCGCATTAACCGCCTAAGCGATTTTGGCCGAGGTCAACAAAGCACGCCAGCTGTCCCTATCTCGTGCTAACTGGCGCCAATTGGAAGTCCCAAGTATAGCCAAGTCTTTTTCCACTTGGTCTTTCCAACGCAGAGGAGGTCTTCCTTTCCCTCTGCTACCACCCGCGGGTACCGCGTCAAAAACCTTCAGGGCTGGAGTTATTACATCCATTCGAACGACGTGACCTAGCCAGCGGAGCCGCTGATTCTTAATCCGCTGCACTATATCTACGTCATTGTACAGCTCGTACTGCTCATTGTTCCATCGAACGCGGTATTCGCCGTCGCAAAGACCGAAAGGTCCATAAATCTTTCGAAGAATCTTTCCAAGAGCCCTCTCATCTGATGTTGTCATCGTCCATGCTTCTGCAACATACAATAGGACGGGCATGATGAGAGACTTATAGAGTATGGTCGAGAGAGGACTTTACTGTGCAATTGCCTACTCAGTCCGAAGTAGCACTTGTTGGCAAGAGAGATTCTCCGTTGGATTTCAAGGCTGACGCTGTTATTGGTGTTAATGCTGGTTCCTAAGTTAACGAAGTTCTCAAATTTTTCAAAGTTATAACTGTCAACAGTGATTTGTGATCCCAGTCGTGAATGTGCCGACTGTCTATTTGATAACAGGAGATACTTCGTCTTGCCCTGGTTCACCTACAGACCCATTCGCTTCGCTTCTCTATCCAGTTTGGAGAAGGCCGATGATGTCAATGTCATCGGCGTACGCCAGCAGTTGCACACTCTTATAAAAGATGGTACCTGACCGATTTAGTTCTGCGGCTCGAATTATTTTCTCCAGCATCAGGTTAAAGAAATCGCACGACAGAGAGTCACCTTGTCTGAAACCTCGTTTGGTAGCAAACGGCTCGGAGAGGTCCTTCCCAATCCTGACGGAGCTGGTGCTGTTGCTCAACGTCATTTTACATAGGCGTATAAGTTTTGCGGGGATACCAAATTCAGACATTGCGGCATAAAGGCAACTTCTTTTCGTGCTGTCGAAGGCGGCTTTGAAGTCGACAAAAAGATGGTGTGTGTCGATTTTTTTTTCTCGGGTCTTTTCCAAGATCTGGCGTATTGTGAATATCTGGTTGGTGGTGGATTTACGAGGTCTAAAGCCGAACTGATAAGGTCCAATCAGTTCGTTGACGGAGGGCTTAAGTCTTTCGCACAATACACTTGACAGAACCTTATACGCGATGTTAAGAAGGCTAATCCCGCGATAATTGGCACAGACAGACTCGCATTTCGGTCTCTCTTTTTCTCACGAAAAATGCGTCTTGCTTCCTTCTTCAACTCACGATAACGCTCCCGCACAGCTCGCGTTGCGCCCGATCGCAGTGTGGCCCTGTAGGCAGCGTCTTTACGTTCCGTAGCGGCGCGACATTCCTCATCATACCATTTGTTCTTTCGGGCTTGCTGAAAGTCAATAGATTGTTCAGCGGCGGTTTGTAGACAACGAGAAATATGGTTCCACTGCTCGGAAATATCGTTCTGTTGATTATATGTCTCATAGAGCAGTAGTGCAAGTCGAGTGGCGAAGTGGGTGGCTGTCTGTTGCGATTGCAGCTTTCCGACGTCGAGCTTTCCTTGTGTCCATTTGCGTCGGGGCGTGGGCGCAAATCAGGGAGATATTCAAGAATCTTGCCTTGATGCGGATTGTGGCGAGACGCTCGTCCACCGGAGTGAACGACTGACACCGAATTTGCGCTCCTTTTCATGGCAGGTATAGTAGATGTCGCGAGGGCCTATCGAAAAAAGGGGATCTCATCCGAGGCTTTGTTTTGTTTTTCATTGGAAGTTGTTTGTTTACGTGGCGGGTTCCTAGCTCTGCGCACAGCCCATTGCTGGGGGTGAAAATTTTGAGTTCGTTTATATAGCGAGCCGCTTGCTCCAAGTGAGACGCCCGCTTGCAGCCGCACCTCCTGGTGAACAGACGTGTTACACGCATAAATTATTCTGATTGTCAGTGTCCGTAAAATTTTGTGAAATCATTTTGAAAGCGAAATATTTTGAAAGGTAATTAAAATAACAAAATAAATACTCGATATACAATGAATAACACTTAATATAACATAGGTGATGGAAGTAAAATTTCTATATGAAAAATCTTTAAAAAAAAATATGTAACAAGTTTTGAGTAAATAGTTGAAACTATCTCTTTAAAGTTGTACAATCATTAAATGACTGTTAATTTCGTAGACATGCATTGATTTTTATTTATTCTAAATGAATAAATAAATAGAATAAAAGCTAATAATTTTTAAATATGCACGTCTTCATATATTTTCCTTTTCTAAACGTGAATTAAAAATATAAATGTGTGGCATTGTGTTATTTTTATATTCCGTGATCGTTCACAACGCTCCATGAGTCTTCTACTCACATATGCCACATTCTCCCACACTGATAATAAGTGTATATATGTGGCAACTCTGTCGTCACTAACTCACCGTACTTAATTTCATCATTATTAATTCTCATTCTCAAAAAGAGAACGAATATAAGAATAAGATATAACTCAAAAAGAGACAATTAACGGCGAACATCAAAAAGTCATCATATTTGGATTTTACCAATTAAATACAACGTAGCTTTTACATTTTAGGATTTATAATTTTTAATAAAGAATATAAGCTAACCAGCAAACAAATTCATTAATTCCAACTACGGTGCTACATATATACTATAAGTGTATATATTATATATACTACTAAAATAATCCTAGAAATAATTTATATGGCAAAACAACGTTTGCCGGGTCAGCTAGTATTGAAAAAGAAAATCAAATTGAAAATCTGTTTGTTAGTTCCAGAGATATTTGCGTCGAAAGATATACAAATTTTCATATTTTTTATATTTTCAAAGAAAGATTATAGTTGTTATTAAGTAAATTTTATTAACGTAAAATCGTTAAATCAAGCGCACCCGATTTTCGGTATATGTCTAACATACAAATCTGTAAAGTCGGCGTCGGAAGCGCAGCAGAATTACCGTCAACGTAGGATGCCACAATTAGATCACGTGATAACTAGAGGAAAGCCGCGGTATGTACTTTTGGGTGAAAGAGTAACCGTTTGAACAGACAGCTGGCGATAACAGAGTCTATTTGAGTTTTTATTTTGTCAATTGCAACTAATAGTGGTTTGTTTATTAAAAAAAAAATGCGCTTGTCACTTAATGTCTTGCTTGTTTGCAACGTGCTTCATATATGACAACCATTACTTGAACATTTTTCAGCAACTCTTTTCAGTTTTCGCATACTATACACTTTCGCTCATTCCTTTTTTTTCGTGTCAGAGTGCCGAAAAGTTAGCTATTTTTGAAAACTAGCGCCGCATGGCACTACTCTGCTTATCTTACATTTTGTGTTTCAATTTTGGAGTAGCGTAGTAGTGCGAAAAATTGCGTTACTCACTAGTATTTTAGCAACTAACGGCAGCATGGATGAAAAAAAAAAAAGCATGTACGAGTATATATGTATGTCAGAAGCGAAGTGTCGGACAAGTGAGACGGTACATGTGTGCGTGTGTGTGTGTCTGTGTTTCTTGTTTGGAATGACTCGTTAGATCGATTGTTTGCTGTTCTTGCTGTTACTGTTTGTTTTCTTGTGTTATTTGGTTACTTTTGTTTTAACTACGTTCTTTTTTCCCATTAACTACATATTTACTGTGTTTGTTGCTCGTTAAAGTTAGTTCGCGGAAAGTGCGAAAAGTTCTGCTACTTGCCAAAAAAGTTGGTGAAAAGTAAATAAAAGTTTAATTTCTTTTCACTACTTTATTCCCCATTCGTAATGGGGGGTGCTTTTTTCCAACTACGAATATAATACTTTTTTTTTTTAATATTATTTTTGTGCTATGGTAGCTTTTCAATGGTTCTATTAAAACTGTCGGCGTGTCAACGCATTGCTTATGAAAGCTTGGGATGTATTGATTAGCTTCAAACGAAGTTGGACTTTTTTCTCGAAGTTTTTGTATTATAAAATAATATTTTTTCGAAACAGGAAGCTCTGGATCACATCAATGCCGTATCATTCAAAGCAGTTCACGCAAAACCATCGCAGGATTATCTAGTATCAATCGCTGCTGATCTCTTCTCTGATTTAAAATATGTCGCAATATTTGAAAAGCTATTTCAGGTCTCCTCACTAGAAATTTGTGTGCTTCGCTTTAAATACCAAAGTGCACTCTTTCTTGGGTCAAATAGTGAAATTCAATTAGGTACTTCTGGTGTGTAAAGAAATATTGGCTATATAAAGTAAGTAAAGAAAAAGTGGGATGAAAAGCTCGTTAAAAACAGAAAAAAAAATAAACAAAATAATATAAATTGAACCGCCACTAAAAGTTAGTACCACTAACAAAAAAGCAAACAAAATCAACACTCACACACCAGCTGACACTTACAGTCGAGACGGCCAGTGCAGGGCGTATGCGTAACTTTTGAATTTCTCTGCGCTGAAGGACACAAAGCAGCGAACAGAGCAGCGAAGAAAATGGTGTAAAGTAATTTGCTGCGGAGTTTAGCCAAAGAAATGTTTTTATGTATTTTGCTATTACTAAGCATATAATTCATATGGCGTATTAATTACAAATTTTCACACTTACTACAAGTGCTTAGTGTGCTTGATGTTAAAATTTTTACTCAAAATTATTACTTGCAACACTCAGTTTTATCGTTTTTTAATAGGAAAACTTTTATAATTTACAGCATGTATAAATTTAAAGTCTGAAATTGTATTTAAACCAAAATTGATAGCTATGAATTAAAGATTTATTTCCCAAATAATGCGAACATTTCGAAAACAAACAAAATTTATCATAATCACACACATTATGAAATGCACTTTTCGTTTGTACTTTTTATATGAAAACTTTAGCTGAATCGCTATGTACGCAAGGCAAGTGATTAACATAAATTGAATGTGGCCGATAATGATGATGAAATGCATGAAACGACAAACGAGCGTGACGCGAGAAGTGTGCGAGAATAAATATTTCTCTATAATTTAAGAAGTGGAAGAAATATGCTTATTGCTCAATGAGCTGAAAATATAAAAATAGAAATGCGTAAAGCATTCATTTTCATTACCTTCGATTAAGGGTATTGTACAGGTTCTCGCAAGCTAACTGTGACGGTTAGAATTCCTTGACAAGAACAGTAACTTTAGATAAAAGATCTGAAGCCACTCTTGTAGAGCAGTGTCGTGCCAACTGCAACCAGATGGGTTAGGCAAAAACTTTTAGTTTCAAAAATTGCGTAATGTTTAAAAAATCACAAACATTGAAACGTTAAGGTTAGCTTGGACTGCATGCTCAGCAGGGCATAAACACAATTATCAAGCACTAAAATATAAAAAAGAACCAAATCACTTTTCAATATAAAGGGGCAGGCTATTTCGTAGCTGTACACGCAACTAGTTTGTGGCGTTTTAGGACGACCACTGCAGAAGCTAATCAAACGTGGAAGAAATACACCTATACTGTAAATGACCTCCTCTGCCGTTTTCCGGCGATAGCTAGATTAAGAGTCACGCTGAGACGCTTAATAACTTCTTCTTTAAAAATTTGAAATCGATAGATAGATTTGTGTTTTAAAGAGTTTGCCGGCAAAAAAATTTTTTTTCGGCGAAGTTGGATAACTTATCCACCATAACAAAGCACAAAGAGTATATGTATGTAAACGTGTAGATACTATCAGCTACATGATTTTATAACTGAAAATGAAATTGCAAACATACATAAATCCCTCAACAGCCAAGTATCTGCAGGTATATGTACTATGTATGTATGTATTCACATCGCCTGGGTTGCTTGGCGTTTGCTTCCTTTTTAGGGGTGTTGATGGTTGCAGTCTCGTTAAAAATCACTTAAAATTCCATCATCATAAATTTGTCAAATTTTCGCTGAAGTCTTTGCAAAAGCCAAAGTCAAAAATTGTTAATATAAATATGGTAAAAATCAAAATATACTAAACTAACAATAATGACAAATATAAATATGCATGCATGCGTCAATTCATTTACATAAAATTTAAACGAAAAATGTACACAGAACAAACAACTTTTACGTCCAGAAATTATATAAGTTAATACTACTATTTACTAAGAAAATTGTTATTTACTCTAAAATTGTAAGTAGCAAGTTTTTTTTTTTTTTTTTACTTTAAAACTAATTTTCTTCAGTATATTAGAGATAACTTTTTATTTTTAATTTTGTATTCGACCTTGTTGCTTTAACTGCTATTTTTTCACTGCTTAAATTCTTCACCAAGTATGTACTTATTTACACAATAATTTTACAATTTCACATAGCTATAAAAATTAACCAGTTTTTGCAGCTAAGCGTTAATCTCGAAGTGTTAATTTTAATGCCGCCACACAGTAAAAAGACTTAATGACAGCCAGCGTGCAGTCTCGTCGCGCCATCGCCGTCGGACCGTCGGATAACGGCAAGCACTGCGCTGACAAAACTAACTACTTACTCGCGCTTGCGACAGATATTGCTTTGTAATTTGACCAGCTTCTCTGACTAAATACCCACCGTATGATGTCTCAAAGGCGCCTTAAAAATTTGTTGTTAGATTTCTGTCATTAAACTTCTATTTACATGAATTTCATATTTTTTTCTGCGCTTTGCCACAAAAAACAAATTTTGCTATAATTAAAAATGCCAATTTTCATTGTCCACTTGAGTGCGCATTTTTTTTCTAATTAAATTTTTTCCTCTCTTTTGAATTTGCTTTGATGTTAGCCAGCTACTGTGTAACACAAAACCAAAAAAAAAAAACGAATGAAACTCAGGCTTGCGGTAATCGTTTAAGTGATTGTCGGCGACATACTTGGGTTGCGAGTTCATTAGAAAAAAAAAAATTTAAAAAAACGAAAACAAAAAACAAAACAAAAAAGAATTTAAAAGCATGCCGCTGCTGGTGAAATATTGACAAATACGCCGTCAACTAATCACCGCTGGTTTGCACGTGACAGCTGCCAAATCGCTACACTCGAGGCTATGCTAGATTATGAAATTTTTTAGCGACGTTTCTAAGCGTTCTAATCGTATTAGTATTTTATTAAGATTTTAAGGCAAATGGAAGATTTTCAAAATGTTTTTTCAGTGGCTAAAAGAATAATAAATTATTCATATAAAATAAATGCAAACAATAGAAATATTAGTGAAGCGTTATTATTTATAAGTAAGCCCAAGGGCCAAGCTGGGCAGAGATTAATTGCTAAGCTCAACTTGTTCCCCGTTACTTCGATAACACTTTTGAATTTTTCGAGAATAAACTTAAACTGAATTACGCCTGAAAGTAGGCACTGAATTCAAAAAGAAATATAATTAAACGATATCAAGCAATCGTATTTGATAAAGTTTGTTGATACCACAAATATATTGCTAATGATATCGTCGTTATCGATAATTGATTGATTATTCTTAAGATACTAATATCGATAATACTCGTAATATTAGCTTCTATACTTAGGAAAAATGAAAAGAAAAAAGCTCTTCAAATTACATTGCCAATGAATATCTAAGAAAATTTCCTTCACCGGTCTGGTAGAAAAATCCAATAAATTTTTGTTCTGAGCAATATTTTTTTAAGCCAAAGCATTTTCTAAGTCGAACTTGCTACAATTTATGATGAAATATGTATGTTACAGAGGCATAATATTTATTTTAAATTTTGTTTTCCTTCAGATGGCTGAAGTTATTCGACGCTGCGGCTGCATATACTTTATTTAGCTAATGTAGTATGCAAACCGCTACCTCAGGCAAACCATAAAAAAAATTCAAAATATATATAAAATCACGTAAAATGAATTTAAGCTTTAAAAGCTGAAAACGAAATTCGTACGCAGTTAGTATTTGTAAATTCGCTACCTAAAATAATCCCTCAAGCTTATTAGCATTAGGAATTCTGTTTACAACGAAAACTCAGGAATAGGGAAAGTCATGTATGTATGCGTGTGTGTATGACTGCAAGCTTTAGTGCTGGTTAGGAAAGAGACTTGAAAAATAATACATAATACATACTTACACTTTTTTAAGTGCAACGAAAACCTAAAAGGAGATCATAAATATTAAATTCGTTTGACAATATGAAGAACAATTCTCCAACGGTTTGGAAAATAAATAACTAAAATGGTATTGAATTAAATTATAAACTAGTATGTAACCCCCAATAATCGGGATAAAGGGATTTTACTTTTTTCCTAAAAATAATTATAATATAAAAACAATATGCAAATTTTTATATTTTTCCACTAAAATATCTGAGAAACTAACAAACCGATTTTAAATTTGATAATTTTATGCAAATTTACACATCAATACCTCTCATTTGATCTCTGTTGCTTTTGCTTTTGCAATATATACATATATGTATGTATGTGTGTTAGATTGTTCGAGTAGGAAAAAAAGCTATAAAACATTCGTCTCTAGGCACATCAAATAGTTAGCCGCAGCAAAATTTTTTTTTGTACTTTTTTCATATTTTATTTTAATTTGAATTGTCACATTTTGAATTTCGTTGTGATAAGAATCAAGGCGAATTGATTAAAGGTGGTGGCAAAGCGAATTCATAAAAATTTGTGAAATTAAGAATATTATAATCGAAGAGAATTGAAGAATGGAAGTTATTGTTTGTTTTGTTGTCAGATGAAAGAAAATTTATTTTGGTAAGTTGAATTCTGTGTACATATTTACATTTATTGATTAAAACTTAAAGATTATTTGCAGTACGTGCATTCCTGTAGATCCCAGAAGCAATTTTTTAATACACATGGATTTCAAAACACATACTTAGGAAAACTTATATCCAACTCTTGATGTTGTTCCAGGCGAGGCTGCAAATCAACATTTTTGTTAGTATGCGAAGAAGAGGGACCTATTTCCGTGCTATATTAAAAATATACATACCTATAAACATTTAAAAAGATAATAATTTTGTAAATTACCCAAACTGCATAAATCTGATGTCATTTCCGGATTTGTAATCAGAAGCCGGCAAGCTGGTGCTAGCTACACACGGCAAAAGGCACCGCCTTTGCCAACAATTTGAACTTTCTTCCTCCACATACCATGTCCGCGCACTTTCCCATTTTTTAGTATTTTGAAATGTCTTTATTTTTGACAAAATTTCCCAAGCTTCAAAATCGCGAGCTTCAAAATATCAAAATATGTTAACAAAATTCTTCGTCATTACCTTTTACTGACATCCTTAATTCTATAAAATAATAACAACAAGCAAACAGCTGATTGATTACCACCACCTTATATGAATTCGCCTTTATAAGAATGTTTTCAGTACAATTCAAGGTAGTTGATAAAATACTTTTGAAATTTTAGCTTTTAAAAGCAAAAACAAAAAATACAAAGCTCAAATTTTTTTTTTCAATTTTTCTACTGCTGCTACCCAAGGTGAATTCATTCAAGGTGGTATATTCTACGTATAAGTAAAAAATTATGTGTTGTTTGCGGTGAAAATATCAGAGAAACATAGAAAAACAAAAATAAACTATTGGCAAGGCGAATCTATAAGGTGGTGTCAACAACACCAAAAACAACGTGTATTTTGTTGTTGCTTTTGGTACATATTTGCCAAAATCAAGGCGAATTTAATGAATTCGCTTTTGTTAAAATAAGCTCAGGCGAATTGTAATTGACATTTATTCAACATTGATGAAAACAAAAAACGAAAAATTGTTGTTGCGCCCTTTAATAAAAAAGGTCATTACTAAAGCCAAGGTGCATTCAGTAAGGTGGCGGTAATCACATGTAAGTAAAATACCAAAATGTATTTTGTTTTTGCTTTTTGGTGATCATTATGTCAAATACCATTAGACATTTATATGGCAGCCAATAGGATCGAAGCAGTTTGACATAATGCTCACCAAAGCGAAAAAACCAGCTGGCGCCTCAACGCCACCTTATTGAATCCGCCTTGACTAAAGCATTTAAAAGTGTTTCGTAAAATGGCAAACTGCCATCAAATGTAAGAACACCATCCAAACTGCCTCCAGCGCAGAAACTTGTGTGAATAACACAACATAAGTTTGGACCAGCGTCAGGCTGTATATCGGAAGGGTAAAAGTGATACGCACACTTCCTGTCCTTCAAGCTAAGTTCTATACTACGCGCTATGGGCCACTGCATCCTCTATTCCTCTTCTTTCGGTACTTGAAAAAAGAGACGTTTTCCCCCTTCCAATCTTCACGCACATAACACATTTGCCCAGCTTGTTTGAATCGTTTTTATTTTTTTCACTTCGGAATATCGAACAACAATATAATATTAATTATTTTCCCAGCTAACAATACACAATTAATTTTTATTAAAATTGTAAACAAATATAAAAATGTCATCAACACATTGTTTTGACAACAGTTTACCAAACAAATTCAACCAATCAGAAAACAGATCAATTTGCCATTTATGTACCGCGGCGACAAAGAGAACGAATCAGCTGTTCTAGAAATGTCGCCTGTATAATTCCGCCTTGACGAATGTGTGGAATTTCAAATTTGACACAAATAGCAAAAATACTGAGTCTTTAAAGTAAAAATATTCAAATGAGTTTCTTTATAATATTATGTGCTGCTTGTCTTACATGTAGAATTTTCCATCACGAACGTAAATAGAAATTTAAAATGTAAACAAAATAACCATTTTGACAATTTCACTGCATAAGGCGAAGATAGAACAAGCAATCAGCTGATGGGAATATACCACCTTCTATGAATTCGCCTTGCTGCTTGCTATTGAATGTGCCTTGATTCATCTTCAAAAATGTGTTTCATAGCTTGCTACTAGCATAGAGTAAATTAAATGTGCACGTCCATAAACTCAAATTCTGATGCTAAAAAAATTGCGTTGGGTATACAAAATAGAATTTTAATTGCAGGCATTGTACAGCAAAATATGACACAACAATAGCAGCGTTCACAGAGTGTAGCGAACTCGGAGGGCCAACTTCCTTCAAACGTACACACACGCGCAAACACACACACAATTACACAGGTACGTACTTAAAGACAGACTAACAAATACTCCACACAGCATCAAAATAAACTATTCGTAGAGCTTTTTACGAGCTCGTCCATGATTTATGAGTGACATCTTTTTGCCGGAGCATAAAAAATAAAACATACATATGCATTGCGTCAGTGGCGTAGATAGCATCGGGTAATTCGGGGGAATCAAATATGTGTATGTGGGATCGATGGACGGGAAAAGGGTATACTAAGACTCGACGAAACTTTTAAGCTACACTACTACCAAAATGTATCCCTGCACATGTAACGAACTCTATTACAGACAACCCTGACCGAACGAAGAGAGCATCGAACAATACTCAAAATGAACGGACGCGACACTTAAATAAAAGCACGGAACTGATCGGACGTTATCCACTTCCTATTAAACAATAAACTATTGTAAAATTTTATTAAACCGAGTTTCATTTCGCGCGACGGAAAATAAGATTCCCACATGTATATGATCGGAAAGAATATCTTCAAATAAGCAAGTGAAAAACCAGAGGAATTTCGTTGGTTAACGTGTTCAGACAATCATTTTGTTAATTTGTATTCATAAAAGCGATAAACACTAAACTATTGTATCTCCATTACAAAATGAAATCGAGCCTTCGCGGTTTCTTAGAAATTCATCAATTACATCGTCAGCTGTAATTCCAATATCACGATGCATTGCTTGAGCAGCTAAACCATGGAGACGTTCCTAAAATTCAAGAAGTATGAAACATGTAACATGAGAATTCAAAGGCCTAATACTGTCTTTAGAAACTAGATCTCTTTTCCACATTTTGAACTCAGATAATACAGTGGAAGGTTCAGATTGATGAAATTTTTAATAAAACTTGACAGTGTTGATAAACTGTTTAGTCAACTTGCCCTGAATCCTTAGAATACGTGCTCGTGATTAGATAATCTTTCTTCAATATTCATGATATAAAAGTCCAGAAATGGATTTAACACTGTCATGCGAAAGTACTCTTCTGTACTTTGAACTTCACCATTTTCTCGATGTTTCTGTCTACCGATGATTCTTTTGTGTTTCACCTCGATTTCAAGAGATTCCGCTGTTGCTGTAGAAGCTTCGTAAATATTTGAAAATTCAGTAGTATTTGCTCGCATTGCTTTCAGTTAAAATCTTTGGCCAGATCTATAGCTTGCACTAAGTAAATCTATATTGATCTTTTGAAATTCGCGTCTCAATTGCAAAGGAAACTGGTAGATAAGATTAATGGAATGTAAGCTTACGACAAATCCAAAATCCATTTCATTTTTCAACATTTTAGCATCTTTTGCGTCAGTTCTAAGTTCATCCAAAATATTGTACACGTACGGAAATAATTGGACAAAATCATTTACAGCTCCGTATTTCGCTACTCATCGAATACGATTTAATCTCTTCAAAGTTTGTTATTTACAATCGACTCTCATGGGGGTGTGTTTGATCAATCCCCTTGATCCCCCCTATATACGTCCCTGCATTGCTTATGTGGAAAGGTATATGCATATTGTCAAGTGCATGTCGTGCAAAATTTGCTAGTTATGTTAGCATCAGGCAACATGTTGCCAAATGATAGTTGATAAAAATTGCACAGAAGCGGATTTTATTTTTAGAAATTAAGTACCTAAGAATATATTAAAACTTTTAAGCACAAAACAAGTAAGCAATGGGTAGGAATTTAGCAGTCTTTAACCCTTTTTTTACACACACAAAATTTAAATATATTCTAGCGTTTAATTTGCAGTCGCATTGACTTAACCATATGACATTGTGCAATAAAAAAATATTATATTTTTTATTACACACTACACGAATCCTTATATAATTTAAATTCGCACACATACACATACAAACATTGACGTAGTACTGTAATAAGAAAAATGAAATCAAAGCAACCGCTACTCGTATCCAATCTATGGAAATGACATCTCCAAGCTGCAAAACGTTCTACAACGTCGGCTGGCTGTTGGGTTGTTGAACTCATAAAAAGTGTGGCATTGATGCAACGTATGCCACCAGCGGAGCCATTGCCGAGTCACTCTTACCTTTAGCATCCACGAGAAGGCGGCCAGTAGTCTGTTGTGACTCTGTGATGTGCAGCAATTGATGCAATGGCTCATAAATTTTGCTAAAATTTTATAATACTAAAAATGGATTTTTGTATTTTACAGCTCATCATAAAAGTCAAATTCACGCATGACACCATTGCACGAGTTGCTAATATAAATATGCGCAGTTAAATGTAGTCGTATGTGTGTGCAAGTATGAATATAAAAGGTGTTTCAACTAAGAGTTCAAGCTTGATGATCCACCAATTATTCAATATCACAGCCAAGGAATTTACTTGAAAATAGTAAAAACCTAATGAAAACCATCAAAAGCAGTAGGTTTTTTTTGAATTCTTGTGGTACACCTTGTATGCTCATATACTTATAAGCGCATATACAGATGCTACGTTTTTGTCGCTTGAGCCAAAAATTTTAATTCTACAATTCGTTCTTGTGCCCCATAAAATTAAATTCGTTGAACATAGTAAATATGTTCAAACCAAATGAAGTTAAATGTATGATAAAGCAGACATGTCAACAACAACAATTATTTAAGGTCACAAGAAGAGTAACTACGCTTAAAAAATTTAATCAATATTGATGCCATAGGAGAATTATATGTGAAAAATAAATTTTACTGCGGTGTTAGCGAAGGTCAGAGTCCCCTTTAGTACCCAGTGAGAGTTTTGAGAACATCTCTGCTTATAAGAGGAAGTTGCTGTAAGAGTACAGATAAGCCATTTGGCTTCCCACTGTCGTGGACATTCCTTCCAGTTGTTTTGTGCACCTTGAGATATTGTTCAGGTTCTTTGTTTTGCCTGCTCATCGTGTGTGTCTCTCATGTTCCCGTGGCTACGAATGCTATTATAACTACATTTTTGGCTCTATGAGCATTTAAGACGCTGAAGGCATTTGTCGAAACAAGAACACGACTTTTTGTAGGTTAAACTTAGGGATATAATTAATAAATTGACGTTTTACTTAGTCAAAAAGTTTAAGCAAATCATAATAGTGGCGCTTCAAAGTTGAGCCTGAAGAAATATATTGCTTCGATGTTGCCACGATTTTTCTCGTTTAAATCATCTGAAACAGAAAATGCAGCCTTCTTTGTATTCATTGTGATTAAATCTGGAATTAGAATATAGTCGATAAAGTTAAATTGTACACCACGTTAAATGACGATATACGATTTGAACATGTTTTCGAGTGTATATTGTTTACGAAAAAAATATTTAAACAAATGCGTTTTGCATAATTCTGTTTCCGGTTAGAAATATGAGATTGTTAAGGAAACTGTAAAAATTTCAACGCAATTGAACTAGTTAGTAATTTTCTAGTTATCGTGGCGACCGTTTTAAAAATAATGGTTCTGAGAAAAACGCGTTGAAAGATGACTAAAAACAACACCGTGCACCCTGCATAATTCAATTTAAGTCTTTGTGTCTCGAAAAGTTTTTAAGAACGAGTTATAATATTTTTCAGACATATTTTAAATACTTTATTTTATGTACGACGAAAATATACAATAAAAAAAATTAATTTTTGAACCGTATAAAGTAGAATACCCCCTCAAAGCTCAAAACTTAATCGCAATTACCAAATAATTCAACCAACTGTAAACGACTAATCAATGCCGTACACATCAGCCGACATGATGACCCAAAGTTAATTGAGCACTGCTCAACCAAAACCAACCAAATATCATTCAATTAAAAGACGATCGAAGCGTAAACTGTAGACGAGCTGCAAAATAAAAAAAAAACGTTAAATTTATTAACTTATAACAGTGTGTCCGAGATTAACAAAGAAGCTCAAGTCACAGAAGATATACGAGTATAAGTTACCCAGAACTTGACACCATTCCACACTGCTGGCCCAACAAATTGAGACAAAATTAAATTAGTATGCTATTTAATTGAAAATTTAACCACATTTGCATTTCTCAATGGATGAATAAATATGCTTGTGCATACATACATACAAACAATTATTTGAAAATAGAGCAAGGAAAGCAAGCAACTTTCATTATTTTACATATTTTATATAACTAAATGGAAGGATGAAGAAGAAGCAAACCATATTGGTAAAGTAGGTGTGTTTGGATTGAACTAGAAGAAGGACAGCGGCCCGCACGTATTTGCTTCCATACGAGTATCCACAACGTGTTTAGGGGTTGTTAAATTTTAAAACGGAACATTGTATTACTAAATTTCATGAAACTTCTTTAATTACATTACACGCAAATTGTTAAATTTTAAATTGAATACTCTATTAAATTTTATAAAACTTTTTTAATTACACTACACGCAAATTCGATTAAAAGTTGAACGGCGATAATAACGCGCAATTGGCGTTCAACGAAATCTGGTAAATGAGTGACTGAATAAATTGAAATATTTATAGAGATGACGTATGTAATCTCTATACAAATTATTTTATTTACAAAAAAACTTTCTTTTTTTATAATTCGAAAGCAAGCGCAGGGCGATTTGTGTGTAAGAATTACACTACTGCATTTAGTGTTGTTTATTGAGTTTACATCATCATTTTTTTAAAACGGAAACGAAAAAAAACACTAGTAAACTTTGCTTTTCAATCAAATAACATTGAAAGCCCCGACTAAATCGGCACAAAAGTAAATTGAATATGGTTTTATATAAAATAAAAACAAGTCCTAAAGCTCAGACCAACCGTTTTATACTATGTAGGAGTAAATGTTTGTTTATTTTTCTGTTGGCCTAGTAAATGTTAATAATTTACAATTTTTATTGAGCTCGAGGACAGTGTTTATGGAAGATTTTTATGAAAAAACAACAACAGTTTTTAATGGTAGAAGTAATAGTACTATTTCGAAATCACCACATTTCCTCATCAGAATTCTTTTTATTGAATTAATTAAATTTAATTTTTCATAACCACTTCCCCCAGGCTTTGAACCCGGGAGCACGGAGTTGCAGAGCCAATACGCTACATATTGTGCTACGCTAGCCGAGTTGGCTGTTATGTTTATTTCATCTTCCTTAAACAAACCAACTACAAACAAGAGCAACTGATCTGCCACTATTTAACTTGTTTGTGTGGTAATAGTAAATCAAAATTAAGCACTTCAATTTATCGGTTCTTAAAGATTTCATAAACAAAATATTTACCTTAGAACCTCTGTTCTGGAAGAGGAAGTATGCCGAACCTCTGAAAATAAAAAGGTAGACATTTTTTACTCAAATGAAATTTAAAATAAATTATTTTAAAATTGAAATACAGTTCGTTCTCTAACGAAAACCGGAAGTTCAATATTTATAGAAAATTCAGAGCATAAAAAAATACATACAAATATAAATTTTGTTCATGGGCTTTATGGTAGAAAATGCGTCGAAAACATTTAATCAACCTTATCGTGAGTTTCGTTTCTCAAAAATCGTTTACTTTTTACTGCGAGCTTAGTTATAATTTCGGGTGAATCTTTTTTTCGGGCAAAACTCACGATGAGTGTGAATAATTATTTTTGCACATCAAAAGTTGCGACTTTAAATATATTTGTACACAGAAAATTTATTCCTAAGCAGGAAATCATTAAAAATTGTGGCTATCAGTTATTAATTAAATGGAATTCCCGCTGATTGCTGCGTTTATTGGTATGAAACAAAAAAAAAAAAACAACAAATAAGAATTTCTATTTTTATTATATGTACATACATACATATTTATAGAGCACATACATATGCCCATATAAAATGATTGCCTCTTCTAATATCGGATATTTGAGCCTTTGGTTTTGAATGCTTCCACCCGCAGAGTCCGATGCAGCGGCCGACAGCAACCGACAGCAGGTGTACGCCAAAGAGAACTAATATTCAATTTATGTACATACATATATACTCACGCAGCGACAACCCAGCAAAAAACATGATTACCGCAGAAATAAAAGTGGAATCGAAATAAACCGTAGCAATCGCTTACCCTTTCGCTTCTAGAATTCATTACTTTAACATGGGCATGTCATTGGCCGTAAGCCCTTGCAACCTACATTACCTTCAAACAATCAGAGAACAAATTGTTTAAACGATTGGAGAGAAACGACTGCCTTACAGATAAGCGAATGAAGAATGCCTTGATACACTAACACCGTAGAAGCGAAGTAAGAATACCTTGCTATAAAGATTGAAAATAAACGAATTACCAATGCCTTACAGAGAAGCGAACGTAGAATGCATGAACATGTTCGGTTTAAAGAATCAGAAAACAGGGTGTTTTAAGATGTTAAATTTTTTTTCTTCAATTCAGATTTCACAACTTTATTAACATTTATAATAAAAGTTAAAATTTTCACGAATTCAATCTTAAGTTCTTGCTTATACATACATATTAAAATAGTTAATTATTTAGACAAAAATAATAATTATATACATAGAATATAATTCAATTTAATTATTTCTGCATATACATATCTATATATATATACATACATATAAATTTATAAAAAAATTTTATTTTTATTTTTTACTAAGTTTTTATTCAATATTATTTATTTCTTCTGCGCTATATTCGAGTATAGCTTCAGGGCGCTTTCGCTTCAGACAAGAGGCCTTGTGGTACCGATTTTTCACTGATTTCATTGCATAACGCAACTGGTGTATGCACTCTTTTTTTTCTGAAACTCGTAAGTTTCTGAGTAGCTTCTGAAAAGAAAGTATTAAAATTACATGCTATATTCGTGCAGAAAGTGTATGCATGTATGTATGTACACTTGTAATAATAAAAATATGTACATAGTTCAATTTATTTTTCTTTATTGGTTTTTACTAATTTGCTATAAAATTCTATATTTTATTCTATATATGGGGACTCTTAGTCAGTACAGTGTTGGTAAATAACCTTTTATTGCATTAATTTCCGATTTTAAACTTTCTGTCGCAGCAATATTTTCTACCAAAATACATTTTAGCTCTTCTACATATACATATTTCCTTTCAGTTCCAATATAGTCCCTGACATTTTTAAATTAATACGTATGAATGTATTAGTTATTTAAAATTTTCTTAATTTTTCTATTTTAAATTTCTATTTTTACTAGTACTTTTTAAATAGTTAAATTAATAGAAAATAGGTAAATATATGAAAACTGATTATCTACAGTGAAGTTAGAAAATATTTAATTAGTTTGAATAAGTCTGAAAGATACATACCTCTTAAGTCACGAATTTCACGGCCATTTCCTGATTTTTAAATACACACTAGTTTTAATATTATTTTCACTACTTTATTTATTTTCGGTTTATTATTTATATTTATTTTTTAGATTATTGCTTCTGAATAGCAATTCACTCACTGAATTCAACTTTACACTAAATCAAACAATGCAAAACATAATTATTCAATGGAAATTTCCACAGAAAGTAACGGGATTTAGTTATTCCATTTTGCATTACCCGTAATCTGTCACGGAAGGGGAAAAAATTGAGGTAATGTAAACCAACGCGTTTATCGGATTCTTATTCTACTATGCATTACCGGTAATGCGGAAAAGAAGGGAAAGCAAAAATAAGGCATTCTAAGGCAATGCCTTCTGGAACACATTACTTTAAAAAGCGATTACCGGTTTTTTGCTGGGAACTATCGGCCAAACACAAGCTCATCTTGTCTGACATTGCACACACAAGTGCAAATACTCGTATACTAAATCCATACAAATGTCCCCACCATGTTGGTTGTGCTTTGAGCATTGTCTGTCCTCTCTGTTCGGTTTTATTGGTCTACCGGCCGAGCATCGGACCAACAATTGACCGTTTGGGACATGTATGCTGTGTGTCGCCGATAAGGACACTTCCATGTAATCATGGATGAATAATTGGATTTTGAACCTCAGCTGGTGACTGGAATAGACATATGCTGGCACTTGCCTTTCTCTTGTATACTGCGTAAGTATCTGTTCATACATATTTGCCCGTGAATGTATGTGACTTGGGAAGCAAGAAAACTTTCATTGAAAACAAATAAAAAATCATATAATTTGAGCGACTTTAATTAATAAGAAGACAAATGGTCCCTGCATGTGGAGACAGTGCCAATCACTCTGTAGTGGCCAGCTCGCGACTTCCGGATGCCTTCACTCAATTGTCTTCTGGACAGCTTTCGATTTGGGAGTTTTTTTTATAAGTGGGCGTGGTAAGGCCCATTTTTTTAAATTTCATAATAATCAAGTTTCTTAATTAACTATCTATCTAACTATCAAATTTTAATTAATATGTTCCAATAGATAAAGAAAAAACGAAATTTTTGCATTTTTCAAAATTTCCGTTATATGGGAGGTGGGCGAGGTTATGGCCCGATTTCAAAAAATTTTAACGGTGATAACAGTGATATTGAGGAAAATTTATTCACCAAAGTTTGTGACGATACCTTACATCTTTATTGATATACAGAAACTTTTTCTTAAGTGGGCGTGGCAAATCGCTCCAAATACCAAATTTCAATCAATTTGCTGTAATAGATAACGAAAAAACTGAGTTTTTGAATTTTTCAAAAACTTCCGTTATATGGGAGGTGGGCGTGGTTATTGACCGATCTTAACAATTTTCAATACCAACCTACCCTGTTTAAAGAGCAATCTATGTACCAAATTTCATTGAGATATCTCAATTTTTACTTAAGTTATTGTAACCATAGACAGACGAATGGACGGACGGACAGACAGTCAGGGCTAAATCGATTCCTCTTTTCATTCTGATCATTTTAGTATATATATATATGTCTATATCTATCCCGATTATTTATTGCTGTTACAAACAACCGTTATACGAACAAAGTTATAATACCCTTGTGTACAAGTACGCTCGGGTATAAAAAGCGATTTTATGCCGCAATCTCAAAGCTTGCTAACAAATGTTATCTCAACAGCTTTAAGCAAACGCGTGGCTTTTCATATTTTTTCTGTAATCGGCTTCTCATGATAACGAGTGCATAGATCAATGGCTGTGTAGCTATTGTCAGTCAAAAAATTGTGTTGCAAGATGGCTAAAGTGTTTTGTGGTTTATTCAGTTTTCTCTGCATTATTTCATTCGGTGTCGCTCTTGATGATATTCCCTTTACAATTTACCTGGATGGCGGTAGTGAAATGAATGCCTTGGGAGAAAGCCTTAATAAACTCAGAATTGATGAAAAGGACGCCGCTGTAGAGTAATGCATACAATGCATATGAATTATTTTAAACTCTAATACAATTTTTATATTTCATATACTCGTATTGTGTACTGACGACATGTGCGCTAAATTTACAGTATGCAAAAAAGGTTAATACAAATATGCATATGTAAACAAATGTTTGAAATATTTAAATGTCATTTTTAATTTCTTTTAAATTTAAGAATATCTGGTATTGAAACTAAAGTGGACACATTAACAAGCCTCATGGATGGATTGGCAAAAGGGTTAAGTTTTGTTTATTATAAAAAAATTTCGAAGAAATAATTATAATTTTTTTTTGCAGTGTGGAAGAAATAAGAAACAAAATGTTCCCAACAGTATGCATCGTCTCGAAACCCAGCCCATAAAGGAGAGCAAGCAGCAGCTTTACCGTCTTTAATAACAGAAATCAATAAAAGTTTTGCATGTTAACTGGTTCGCATAAAAACTAATTTCAGTGTAATTTCTCAATGTGCTGTAATAGATACCGAAAAAACGGAGTTTTTGAATTTTTCAAAAACTTCCGTTATATAGGAGGTGGGCGTGGGTATTGACCGATCTTGACCATTTTCAATACCAACCTACCCTGTCCAAAGAGCAATCTATGTACCAAATTTCATTGAGATATCTTAATTTTTACTCAAGTTATTGTAACCACAGACAGACGAACGGACGGACGGACAGACAGTCAGCAAGCTAAATCGATTCCTCTTTTCATTCTGATCATTTTAATATATACATATATGTCTATATCAGTGGTCGGCACGCCATAGAACGATTGTTCAAGCTCTCATCACACACATATGTTACGCTCTTTCGCTTAGTCGTCGCTGAGCAAGCAACGAGACATTATCGCGGTTGGCTGTGTAAGTTTATGTATGAAATGCGTAATAATGCCGTAAAAAATTTAATATTTTATGTTTATTTGGTTACGTTATTGAAATAATTTAGAATTTTTTTTTTATTTTGCAAATTGAATTTAGAAGAATGCATTTTTTAATTTGTTGTTTTTTCATTGCAATAATTTAGAGTTTATTTTAGTTATTCTTTGTTTTGCATTTTAAATGCCGCACAAAAACAATCTCATTTATAAAACTAAAATTTACATATACTTATATTCATAATACATATGTATATTTACTTATTTTCATAAAAATATATTATATATTATTATTTATAAATCATAAGTAATTAAAGAAAAATAAGTGGTGAAACCTTGCTTATCAACATATAAACGAATTTTCATAACCATTTCGTTTGTCTATGCTCTAATCGCGCTCTCACCACCACAGTCGCAGCTGAAATTTTGCCGACCACTGGTCTATATCTATCTCGATTATTTGTTGCTGTTACAAAAAACCGTTATACGAACACAGTTAAAATACCCTTGTGTACAAGTACGCTCGGGTATAAAAAGCGACTTTATGCCGCAATCTCAAAGCTTGCTAACAAATGTTATCTCAATTTTTGTTACCCCGCAGCTTTAAGCAAACGCGTGGCTTTTCATATTTTTACTGTAATCGGCTTCTCATGATAACGAGTGTATAGATCAATCGCTGTGTAGCTATTGTCAGTCAAAAAATTGTGCTGCAAGATGGCTAAAGTGTTTTGTGGTTTATTCAGTTTTCTCTGCATTATTTCATTCGGTGTCGCTCTTGATGACATTCCCTTTACAATTTACGTGGATGGCGGTAGTGACATGAATGCCTTGGGAGAAAGCCTTAATAAACTCAGAATTGATGAAAAGGACGCCGCTGTAGAGTAATGCATACAATGCATATGAATTATTTTAAACTCTAATACAATTTTTATATTTCATATATGTACTCGTATTGTGTACTGACGACATGTGCGCTAAATTCACAGTATGCAAACAAGGTTAATACAATGTGTGAAATATTTAAATGTCATTTTTAATATCTATCTTTTCAATTTAAGAATCTCTGGTATTGAAACTAAAGTGGACACATTAACAAGCCTCATGGATGAAATGGCAAAAATGTTAACTTTTGTTTATTATAAAAAATTTCGAAGAAATAATACATTTTTTTTTTTTCAGTGTGGAAGAAATAAGAAACAAACTGTCTACACCAACATGCGTCTCCTCGAGTATCATCAACTAAAGGAGAGCAAGCAGAAGCTTTAGCGTCTAAAATAATAGAAATCAATAAAAGTTTTACATGTTAACTTGTTCGCATAAAAACTACGATCTACTCTCTGCCGGATACTATAAGTATACATCGGCCTAAAAAAAAATTGTTTTTGGTTGTCTGCCGAAGGTATATTTTTTCACTGGTTGCTGTGCTGACTGACTCTCAATCGTAAGTATTTCAAATGCTTAAAACAAAATATATTCGAAGTCTGGGGTGAAATTCTTCCAGTTTAATTTCTAGGCTGTTTAGGGATGATTAAAGGACCAACTACATATAAACACAATAAGCAGCGTAACATAACCAATAAGTTATTTTTTTTTGTGCCAGAAAATATAGATACTATTAATTTTTCGATATTGTTTTTTTTTTTTAAGATAATGCGGTTTGAGGCGAGATATGTTGAACAAAAGCGAGAAGTATTGCCTTAATGTTCCCGACCTATTTAACTTTTATAATCCCTTATTTTTTTAAATATTTCAGTTCAACATGACACTTTTTTTCTTTAACTTTATACTACATAAATATACTTATATTTTCCTTGTACTTTCCTGTGTAAAGTGACTCTTTTGCATAGGCAAGATAGAATTGCAATAATTGAAATGAGCAAATACCTGAACAGAAAACAGAAAAATAAAATGCATATCGTTATCACGTAAAATTAACTACGCTGTATATATGAATGAACTCTTCATACAATTTAGCAAGAAATGCAGCAACGACTTCATTTAAACGTGCCAACGTAGACAAAATGGGCAAAAGAGGAAATTAAAATGCACTTTGGTCACTCATACGCCCTGTCATAGTTACGTTTATTGCACAAATGCACGAATATGCATAGATCGCCTGCGTGTGTGTGTGTGTGTGTGTGGCAGGAATACAGCATTGCATGCGTTGAGCAAACGTCAGCTCATATTTGCATTTTAATTAAAAATATCAGCGCGCATGCAAATAAACTTACATACTCAACTACATCTATCCAAATATATGTATGTATGTATGTATATGAGCGCACTGTATCGGTAAATGCCAGTCCAACCAGCCAGCCAATGGACAATGGCGTATGGAGCCTAAATTGCGTGTGTACAATCAATAAATTCCATATGTGTTCCTCCAACTCTCTGCTTTATGTAAAAATAGATTGAGCAAACGTTTTATATATGTATATATGTATATGTAAGAGTACATAAGCATATGTATGTATGTGTATGCGCGTAGCTGCATGTATTTTATCGTAAGCGCTTGCTTGTGTTTCTGTTCTATTTAATATTTGCAAAGTGAAGCCAATTCTTGTTCGTGGGCGATGGACATCAGACACGATACAATAGGTAATATGTGGACATGGTCACATCCAAATTGACTTTAGTTAACTTTACGGCATCCACAGCAAATTGGAGGTGCAATCCCGATATTTCATTATACACACATAAACACTGATGTACCCAGTTAGCAAAAAAGAATAGAGTTTTTAGAACGCTGATTAGAAGGTAGTCGAAGAATAAGGTTCATTGAGAGCTAGCTTTATTACTAAAAAAATAAAAAATAAAACAAAAGTAGAATGACACTGAGCTCGTTTACTTAATATGAATCATTTTAAACATTCCTGGGTAGATTGAAATAATTTCGATCAAAATCTGAAGTACTATATATATTAAAATTCTGTAGGTGGAGCATTACGAATGCAATGAAAAGTTTAAGCGAAAAAATATCTGAACCATGGCACGGCGAAACAATGCAGCTGTGAAGAAGGTATAAAGAAGGTCAGTCAAATAGAACAAAGGTCTTAAAAGGTGTTAAATAGCTCGGCTAAAATCTTCTACGCGGCAAGTAAGTAAAATAGTATGTAGTTTAAAAGATAATGCATTTCTTTTTTATTAAAATTTTAAAGCAAAAGTGCAGTTAAAATGTTTCAAACAGAGCTGAAATTTTTGTGCTCCCGAAGTTCAGCTACCAAATAAATGTAAATAGTAGGGTGTTCGATTATTCGATTTTTATATGGCAATTTGAAAAAAACTGGTTCGTAATTTTTAAATCAAGAGAAAACCGAGTAAACCGGTTCTTATTCCCAGTAAAAAAAAGCTACCAAAATGTGGAAAATTTATTGTAGGCACAATTTTAGACCAGTTTGCATTAATTGGTCTCAAAATAAAGTCTTTAGTCTTATAATAAAGTCTCTCAATTATTACCAGATGTAAAGCAGGTCTCAAAAATTATGACAAAACATGAAAAATAAAAACGTAAAAGCGAGGAGAGGCAATAATATGCAACTCTTACACAGTCTAAAATTTTAAAACTTAAGATTATACCAAATTGCTTAATTTCACATTGACCAAATTGAGCGAACTAGAAGGGTTTGTTGTCAAAAAGGCTTTGTACAATTTTTTAAGGGTTTCCCGTCCTCTTATGAGATTTGACTAAATATATAAAATCTTCTAAAATATATTTGCTGCGTTCTTTCTACAAATTATTTGAATTTGAAATAAGTCTTATCTAATTGATATGCACTTTGTGGTTGTTGTTTTAATAAAACATGTATCGGATATAAAATTAGCCGATGTGTTGCCATATTTCTAGCAAAGGCTATATCTTCACAACTACAAAAAAGACCTGTTTTGGAGATTAAAAAAACCGATTTATTCGATATTCGAAAAATCCAAATTTCAAAAAAATAACCGTACAATAATTTATGAAAAAACTAGAGGAAACTGGTTTGCAAAAACTGAGTCAAACACCCTGGTAAATAGTATTCGAGAGCCTTTAGACAGCTGGTTGGATTGTTGGCTGGGTGAGTACACATCGACTTCTCGCTCGCAATTGTTGCAGGCTCTTGAAGCGCAGATTTCGAAAAACGCATGTAGAATTTTACCCGCAAATTAGTTGAAGCTAAGACATTAAAGTCAATGATGTAATTTTTTTTCAGGTTATTGATGTGCAATTAAATGCAATATAATTGCGTTAATGACTAATACAAAAAACTGCAGTTAGTTTGATAAAAAAAACCTATGCCTATGCATAAAAATGTAATACTATTTTTATAGAAATTTTCAGTTTTACAAGTTGAGCCAATGAGTTTAAGTTTATAGTGAATATTCTTTCAAGTAGCTGTTAAACATCGCATCAACTTATTATCAATCACATAGAAATACTACCGGACCATTGCAGACAGAATGGCATTTTAGAAAAATTTTTGGTAAGCTTTTACTTTAAAATACTTTGAAAAAAAAAATACGGGTATTTGTTTGTTTATTTGTAATAATCAGTGATCGGAAGAAACCCTCTCCTCTTATTTTCATTGTATTTTTCACTGACACAAACACAAAAGTATCAAGCAAAACGAGTTTCTCACCGTACAAAGTCTATCTGTAGGATCATTTTGTGTTTTTTACTGTGAGTTATTTTACATCAACTGAAATTTCAATTAGAAAACTACACTTTGGCATAAACTTTTATTTTTAACTAGCTGACCCGACTATGAATATTGCATTCGAATTGGTATAATTAATATAAAAAAAAAACGATTTAAAAAAAAGTGTTTATTATTCCAATACAATATTCTTGATTATTTTTTCTTGCGCGTATATAAATAGTTTTGTTGATATTCCGACACGGGTACAGGCGACATATAACTGACCATGTGAAAAACATGCATTTTCAAGATTGATGCCACCAACACTTAGCGACTGCCCTTGAGATCTATTTATCGACATTGCAAATGCTAGCCACACTGGGAATATCAACCGTTTGAAGTCGAATGGCATGTCGTTCGGAATCGAAGGAATCCGTGGAATCAAAACGTCTTCGCCTTTGTACTTCCCCTTCAAAATTGTGGCTTTGATGACGTTTTTCATTAATTTCTTCACTGCGAGTCGGGTGCCATTACAAAGACGTGGCTGGTTTATATTCCGCAACATAATGATTACTGATCCGATTTTTAATTCTAGATTATGAGGTGGTAATCCAGGCAATTGCACCAAATGTAAAAACTCCATAAGATAGTTGACGACATCATCTAGGTTAGTAACGGAATCAATCGATTTGTATGTCATTAACTCGCCAGCTATCTTATTTTGAATCTGAAAATTCATTTCGTTGACATCAACGTTTCTTGCAGCCAATATAACTCTTTCACTCAACCATACATGATCTTTGTAATTTTGAGCAAATTTTCGGAAAACCATCTCGATGAGTTCGGTCTTAGTTTCAGTAAATTGCCATTTATTTGCCAATACCAATATCGATCAATTGTTTGGAAAAAACTTCTGCATATTGGTCGTTTTGCAGTTCGACTCGCATATTCGTATATTTAATTTAAGCGTTTTAACGTGGTTCCATAAAATGGATAACTTTAAACATGCGTTAAGTTCGTCGACTGGCGTTGATCGTGGTATTACTGGTACTATTTGGCGAAAATCACCTGCCAATAAAATCATTGCACCACCAAACCGGTTTTGGTTCTTTCGTAAATCCTGCAACGTACGGTCTAATAGTTCCAAAGATTTTTTGTGTGACATCGTGCACTCATCCCAAACTATTAGTTTGCTCTGGTGCATCACTTTAATAATCGCAGAATTTCTCGAAAGGTTGCAAGTTGTGTTTCAACGGTAGCTTGAGTGCGGAATGAGCTGTTCGATCGCCTTCCAACACCATATCTGAAATACCTGACGAAGCGAGTGCAAGTGCGATACCATTTTGCGATCGAATTGTTGCCAAAATCAATGATATTAAAAACGTTTTCCAAGTCCTGCTGGGAGCATCTAAGAAAAAAATCCGCTAGTTCCATCGTTCACTACTTTCATTAGCGTATCGTAGGCATATTTTTGTTGCTCATTAAAAAGGGAGACATTTATAATACCAACGGTTTTTACCCTCCAGGCAGGACTTTCTTGGGTGTCGAGACTCTAAAACTATTCAGCTACAGAATTAAAGTTCAACAGCTGATTTTAAATTTAAATTTATTTGGATAGTAAAAGTGGTTTTGAAGCGAAATTGCGTATGTAATCCATCATGTATTGAGAGTACAAAGTATAGTATTCTCTATGTAAAAAAGGGAGTCGGAAATATCAAAGGAACCGGAGGGAAAGTTAAAGTCCTGGCATAAACTACGGAGTGGCTCGTTTAATTCGAAATTATTTTTGCAAGGTTTCAGAAAAAGAGGCCGGAAATGCCTGGAAATTCGGGAGGGAACATTCCACTTCACTTCGGCCAGAAAAGGTGGGCTAGACGTCAAACCTGTCAGTAACTTGACCAAACATGTTATGCCTAACATTTCTCTGCGACTAGCAAGCGTAGGAAGATTAATAAGTTTTAAACGATTAATATAGGGTGGCAGGTTATACTGGGAATCCCAGCGAAAATTTCTTAAAGCAAAAAACAGAAATTTTTTTTGAGTTGACTCTATCCGGTCAGAATGAACTTGATAGTGCGGGTTCCAAACGATGGAACCATAGTCTAGTATTGGCCTCACTTATGTTGTGAATAGAGTTTTCGTAATATAGGGATCACAGAATTCTTTTGACCATCGTTCCATCGTTTTACAAACGCAAAAACACTCTTAGCTTTGTTGATTGTAGCATTGATATGAAGACTGAAGTTAAGTTTTAGATCCATTGTGATACCTAGGTCAACAAAGTTAAATGCTTGTTCAAGGTTGTAGTTACTTATGTCATAAGAAGCTGGTTGAACTGCCCTGCGAGAAAAGCACATTAATTTACATTTTTTAAGATTTAGCGGCATATTATTTACTTCACACCAATTAGGCATGCAATTTAAGTCCGCATGTAGTAAATACCTTTCATCAACAGTGTTAAATGATCTAAAAAGCTTTACATCATCCGCATACAACACAATTTTTGAATATTTCACAACAGAAGAAATATCGTTTATAAAAAGTAAGAACAGATTCGGACCAAGCTGACTTCCTTGTGGAACCCCTGACGATACATGAATAACGTTCGAAGAAGTATTTTTAAAAAGGACCCGTTGTGTTATGTCATGCAGATAAGAATATATCCAACGAAGAATATTAGGTTGAAAACCAAGGAGATCGAGTTTATGGACAAGTAAGGAGTGACTAACTTTATCGAATGCTTTACTAAAATCGGTGTATATAACATCGGTATGCATAATTTCTCTAAATCCGTTTGATACATGAGTAGTAAACTCAAGCAAGTTTGTTATAGTCGATTTTACTTTAGAGAACACATGTTGCGTGCTAGAAATAGCAAAAGATATGGAATATGTTAAACGGTCAACAACAATAGCTTTCTTAGAACAGTTTCTCTCCAAGGCATTAGGAAACATGGGATGGGATTCGCGTCTGAACTCTTGATTAAATGCGTCGTGCATTGGGCGATTGGGCGGTGTCATTCCTAATTGTATTAATCCTTTGTTTGTAAGCATCAAGCACATGTCTTCAATTAAAATTAATCCTTCATTGTACTTTTCTCCGTTAATTTGCAAATTTGCATTTGATGTTCTAAGACGCTTCTGTATCTGTATCTGACGCTAATATATCTTCGGCCATGTGATCATTATATTTGTTCCATAAGTAAATCGGTGTTGAAGGGAAGCATGTAGACACAAAATTATGGAAAACAATGTTCGTATTTGTTTAGCATTTGACGAAATCACAGCATCTTCATGAGTGTGGTCCCAATGAGTGTCATTCTCTAGCAATCTCAAACGTTGACAGGCTTCTCTGTATGTACCGCATAAAACATGATCAACAGTTCGCAGATGTTGGAATGCTGTTGGGTCACGAACATGGACTAACAGTAAACGCAAGTAAAAACACTCGTCTTGGCTGGGATGGACTGTGTAAAGACGTCCTAGTGCATCGGTGGAAAATACTTGAGGGTAACTTGCAACTGGCTGTCCTTGTTCACGTCGTTGAAATTTCTTTAACGATTGATTCCAGGTATAATATCATGGCATTTCGGAATAAAGCAATGTTTTAGCAACGTCATCATTCTGGCACATTTCAAAGAAGCTGGTCAATGTCGTGGATGGTGGCCTCTCGACTGGTTGTAATACGTTTTCCGTTGTAAAGTACACCCTTTGAGCATTTTTCAAATGTTGGAAACGAAAAAATACGCCACATCGCCTCGTTGCTACTGACATAGACATGAATTTTCAGCAGCAACTCCGAACACAGCCATGTCACTACCTTTGTGCACGTACTTGCAGATATATTTTATCGATTTTACGGAATGGCAATATTCAACATTTATATGTGCTTTAAATGTTTTGGACAGTAATTATCAACTTCAATTTCCAGCTGATTCACTTTGACTATTGTTGACCTTCCGTTGTAATCAGTGGATCGCCGGCGATAAAGTGAATAACCTTCATTTCCACTAATAATTTCTACTACAAATTGTCTCGGAAAGTGTTTCTAACACTTTCAATCAACCATACACGGAGAATTTAGATGTAATATTCCACAGGGACCATGAATCATATTTTTTGCAACAATTTCATGTAACAATAGATCTTCATCATTATCGGGAATTTCCGCAGATATATGTAGATCGTCGATTTCATTCGGTCTTATCTTCTCTACCAACCAAATGAGAATGTGTGCCACTCGACTGAATACATCCAACCGCGTGTCTCGCCGAATACGCAAAGCTTAACAATGACGTCCATGAGTGATTTTAACTTTCTTTTGAACACCCTTGCGGCAATGTCGTGGCGATCTATGGGTGATTGTCCAAGAAATAATTGTTGTCGAATTTCCGTCCACTGTGGATTGCATGTGAACGTTATAAACAAATCTGGTGTGCCATAATGACGTACATACGACGTAGCATCCTGAGCGTATTCATGCATATGTCGCGGACATCCGACGTATGTTGCTGGGGTTCTACCTACGTTCTGTGCATTTCCATCAGTATTGATGGCATCCCAACTTTCAACTTTCTCGTACATTTCCACAGCATATTGGTGGAAAAGACTTTTTTGTTAGTTTCGGAACCTTCAGTGAAAAATGATATTCATCTTCACCTTGACAAAATAAGAAAGGGTATTGTAACGCATCATATGACCGATGTGTTTCGGACACACGCTGCAATTGATTGCTACGCCGATGTAAAATAATATCTAGGTTTTCTCAATTTTCACCCACGACTACAATAGCGACTTCGGCGCATTAAAACGTATCGCGTGTTGTCCTGCAAAATTTTTGTAATTTTTGTTTCTGAAATTGTGCAGAAAAAGCGACCGCGTGTACAATTTCCCGTAATTTCGTTATCATTTTAAATAACTTCCGCAAGCAGTATGATAACCCTATGGTAAAGAAGTCGTTTGCTGTGCCTTGGTCCCACGATGATGTCTGTCCCCAGGTGAATATTCAGAGACTTCACGGCCATTTGCTGCTTAACAAACCCCTTTAGTCTTGTGATCGGCCAGCGTCAAGTGCATTGATTTCAGCCAAATTTTTATCTTTATTGCGGCTTCGGGATTTTCTAAAACCGTTCTGATACATATAATCCTTTCAAGAATTTTGCCAATAATACATGAACATTTATAACTGGTTAAAGGTAGTTTCGTGCAAATATAGAGTAAGTTCGGCATATATGGACCACCCTTAACGTTTTTGTTAATAAAACTGCGGTTTCTACGATTTTTCATTTATTTGTTTTTTTAAAAAGCTTTAAAAATCATATCAATTCAGTCTGTAATTAACAATAGTAAAAAAAATAACACAAATAAAAAATATAATTGAAAAATGAAAGGAACCTCAATTTAGCACTTTAAAAAATGTGCGTTTAATATGGACCATGATGTGTTTAATATGGACTAGAGTGGTCCATATTTAACATCATTTAAGAGCTGCAAAAATCACAGATGAAGTATGTTTTTTCGTTTCCAGAACATAGTTCATGTGCCCACATTGTACATATAACACATTGCATCCATGGTTCTCCTCCTTTATCATCAGAAAATAGACCGGCACAATAGATGCATTTTGCGTCTTCCTGATTAGATCTATCTGGACTAAGATCCGGCGAGTCATTTACCACGAAGTTGTCGTCACTTTCTGATGAAGTGTTTTCCTCTAGACTTTGAAGTTTCTTCTGAAAAACATGTTTGGAGTTAATATTTTAAAAATTATTTTGTAGTTTCTATCTAAGTACTCGTACCTTCTTTTTTAAAATGTTTTCTTTTCGGGTGCGCTTTGCCACTTTTGGCTTAAGTTTCTTGACATGCGTCTCAGTCTTTGTTTTCTTCAGAGATTCTTCTAGAGCCTGCTTGTATGGTGACGATGAAATTAGTTCTGCTTTTCCCGATTTTCGTCCGCGGTTTGAAGTTTTTTTGGTACGGACCGGTATCGGAGAAATGTCTTGAGGCTTTATGTAAGACCTTGATTGCATACCTGAGGACGTAGAAGGTTCGAAAGAAATCGGTTCTTCGAAATTAGAACGGTGTTCCGATTGCCAAATTTCAGAAGTTTGTACAGTTGGTATTGAGGACGGAACTGTATTCACCATGCTTTCTACCGGTGCGTCAATTTCTTCTGCAGCTAAAAAGTCGTGATCGCTAAAAATATTCCTATTGAAGGGGTATATTCCGGTTGAAGAAAACCCTTTGGCAGCAATTTCTCCAGTTTGCGTTTTCATGTATGATCGACCAAATAATTCAATAATGTCAAAATGTGTCAATGCTTTTGCATTATTTATCACCCAGCACCTTATTTCCTCGGTCAAATATTTTTTCAACGGCCCCATAAAAGTTTTGTCAAGAGGTTGAATTTTATGGCTTGAATGCGGAGGAATTGAAAGAATGCGAACGTGGTTGTTTCTAGCTAGCTCTATGATATCAATATTTCTTGTATGACTGGCATGTCCGTCTAAAATGAGCAACACAGGTGATGATTCAGAAGGTTTTACTGTAGCAAGGAAGTGCTTGAACCATTTAGTAAACAAGTTGGTTTGAACCCATCCAGAGGGATGATTAGCATGTATCGATCCCGGAGGTGCTCCTTTCATAAGAAGAATATTTTCCCTCTTTCTAGGGAAAATTAACATTGGTGGTACGAATGATCCACCTGCACTCATACACAAAATAGCTGTGATTAAGGATCCTCTTTCAGCTGAAGCAAGAGCTCCTATCTGTCTCCGGCCTTTCATAGCCAAAACCTTCGGCATTTTGTTTGGCACAACGGATATTCCAGTTTCGTCTACGTTGTATATGTTATTTGGGGTAAATTTGTATGTTACCATCTTCTTTTCGAGCAAATCAAAGAAAACTGCTACGTTTTCCTTCGAAAATCCTCTAGCACGGGCTATAGAGGTGCTGGTTGGTTGACGGAACGACAGAGATGGGTGACGTCTAAGGAATAAACGCAACCAATCCCTTCCTGCTGTTTCTTTTATCATTGGAAATGGGTTTGGTAAATTATTTTTGACAGCCAATTGAAATGCTAAAGATCTTATATCATTCCGTGTTAGTCCAAACAGTTTCGCTTCCATAAGCAGTATATACTCCACAAGGGAATCTTCGAGTTCAGGAGGGAAAACCGGTTTCTTCCCAAGTTTAGCCGCCACTACTACCTCTACAGGTCTTCCCTCATCTGCCACTAAACGTCTCAACGTGGTTTTTGGTACATTATACTGCTTAGATGCCTTAAAAAACCCCATTTTTTTAGACTTAACTGCAGAAATTGCTTCCATCATATTTTCTTTGCGCCACGTCTGTCGTTGTTTTGGAGCTGGGCTTGATTTTGAAGCCATTATTATCCTTCAAAATAAAAGAATTTAGTATTATAGACTTTGAATGAAACACGTGTCAAATTTGGCCCATTGGTCCATATTATCAACATCTAAATGGGCCATATTGCCCACACCACACACTTTTCACTTTTTTCTTTATTTATGCATACTTCACTAGTTATTTATTAAAGTTAGATTCCACTTCAAGAAAACAGGTTCAATCACTGTATATTTAACACTCCCAAACATATTTTTCAATTAAAATTTAACAAAAAAACACCTTAAGAAAACGTACCAAAATAGTATAAAATTACCACCAAAAATATGTTTCGGGCTATACTGCGCACGTCTGGCTCACCACAGTCGTCAAACAACACTGAATCGTGCTTTGGTAAAATATGATCGAAATGAAGTGTGTGATGTCTTTGCTTTGTGGTTCAGAATATATTGAGGTGGGCCATATTACCCACATGAGCCATATATCCATAACTTACTCTACATATAAAAATAATACTAATATTACATATCATATATGTACATATGTACGTATATGTGTGAACAAGTATGTACGATTGTCCAAGAAATACTGGACAGGTGCAGCTGCAAGCAAGCTTCCTGCCTTAGAATACTTTCCGTTGTATTTAATCAAATAAACAATCATAAACATACATACATATGTATGTATATACACTTAAAGTAAAAAAAAACGCCGACGGCAACACTTTTCCTGTTACGGAGCTTTTCTCCTCATTTGGAATGCGTAACGGAACTTTTTCGTTTCCTTTATTAGTGTTGCTTTAATTAGATTTTTTTTGTAATATTTCGTACCGGTGAATATATTAAGTGCCTAGCAATCGGTGTGAAAACAACGAAAGCCAACAAAAAATGGTATTATCCGAGAAAGAAAAAGTTGATATAATTGCGTATAAGCGTCGAAATTTCGGGTATGGTTCACTGCAATGAATCTTCCGTAAGACGATTCTGGAAGAAATATTTGGAAACGGAGAGCTTATCACGCCGTCCTGGAAGTGGGCGTCCACGAAAAACAACTGAGCGAGACGATAGAGATATCGTCAAAATAGCTCTTCGTGACCGATTTAAAACTGCTCCAGAAATTGCTGCGGAATTAAAGAATGGTCATAACATGGAGATTAGCACCTCAACTGTGCAGGGCCGCTTGAGAGAAGATTTATTGGCTCACAGACCCGCTAAAAAGCCACTTCTCACAGCGAAAATGCGTTCCACCCGTTTAAACTGGTGTCTGGAAAGGAGAAATTGGACCACCAACGATTGGGCACGAGTCATCTTTTCAGACGAGTGCAAAATAAATCTTTTTAGCTCAGATGCAGGATGCGTAGTGCGCCGCAGAAAAAATGAAAGATTTAGCCACAACTGCGTGCAGAGTACGGTGAAACATACCCCATACATAATGGTCTGGGGAGCGATAACCAGTTATGGAGTTGGAAAAATTTTTTTTATCGAAGGCTACGTTAACTCTTCTGTCTATATTGAAATCATTAAACAAGGTGTTATGCCAACGATTGAGCAGCTGTCAGAGCACGAAATAAAAATTATATTTCAGGACGATTCTGCACCTTGTCACCGGTCGAAGTTGGTAGGTTTACCATCGAATCAAGAAATTTTAACTAATTTCTTTTAACAAAATTATAATAATACAACAATAATCTTTTTATAGGTAAAGGCATATAAGACTGTTTTGGGAATTGACTCACTGGTATGGCCGGGAAATAGTCCGGACCTGAATCCCATTGAAAATATGTGGTCAATTTTAAAAAGAAAAATACGCCAGCAGAAGCCGACTAACATCAGTACTTTGAAGAAAGTAATCGAAACTACTTGGTATGATGATGTTTCAACAGAAATTGTTAAAAAACTGTGTGAGAGCATGACATCTCGAGTGGAATGTGTCATAAAAGCAAGAGGAGGTCATACCCGCTATTAGATTCGCTTAAAACATTTTTATCTTAATGAATATTTTTGAAAACTTAATAATTCGCTAATAAAATAATAAATCAAGCATAAAAATGTCTCTGTTTTTAATACAAATATCGATATTTGCCACATAAGTGGGGGAATTCGTATTGACCAAAATGGGCATTTGCATGTGTTACACATAAACTCCGTATTATTTTTGTTGTTGTTGGATGAATAGCCTTAAAACTGATAACAGCTTATGTAAGGCGAACATATATAATCATTTAGTAGCAGCTTAATGTAAACGGACCTTGTTTTTATACTACAAATACTATTTCCATTGGGAATAAATAAACAATCATAAACATACATACATATGTATGTATATATGTACATGCTGTAAAAAAACAATATGCAATGTACATATGTTCATATACAAATTGCTTTATAACATATGTATGTACAGTATGCAAAATTCGTATTAGTACACCGTCTCATAAGAACAAGCATCATTAATTTTTTTCAAATGTATTTTAAATAAATCCGTTAAAATCAATTTATTTCGCAGGAAAATCAATAATAGTAAGGTTGAATAACAAAAACATACAAAACAATGCATTGTATTTAACAAAATAACATAAGAGGCAAATTATCTTAATTTATTAGAGGCAAAATTCGTATTATTACACATACATATATTTGTAGATTATTTGTGAAGAATAAGCAAAAGTTTTCAACTGTTTTTATTTTATGACATATCCTGGTTTCAAATTGCAGATAATCTTTGCGGTTAAATTTTATTCCATTCTAGTTCTAATATTCAACGCTGTGTATTGTGGATCATTATCCTTGCTTTTGAATTAGAAAATTATTTTTCTATTAAAGTCACACCGCTAACAGTTATTTATTTATTTTAAACAAGCAATTAAATGTATGTTTACAAATACAAATTTTTCCTCTAGTAAATGGAGTTAATTTGTTTATTTTGTTAAGTACAATGCATTATTTTCTACATTTTAGTTATTGAACCTTACTATTATTGATTTTCCTGCGAAATAAATTTATTTCACGAATTGTTTTAAGATACATTTGAAAAAGTTATTGATGCTTGTTCTTATGAGAAGATGTACTAATACCAGTTTTGCATAATGTAGATAAAAGTTCAAAAATAATTTTCACGAAAAACGTCAAAATTGTTTTTGAATAAACTAACCGAGAGATTTCAAAGCAGGGTTGGAATGACAATACATGTAGGTTTGCATAGAAATTCATGTAGGGAATCAGACTTTTAGTAGGCAATGATCAATTTACGTTCTTAATATTTTGATGATTTTCACTCCAAAAACATAAAATGCATGTTTTGCTTGATAGTTGAATATTGCTTAACACGTTTTTAGTAATAACTAGTCAATAAAATACATTTTATCCGCAAGATAAATATCTAAATTTAAAAAAATGTATGAATGAACATGAGATAACACGGCAACACCGCACAGGAAATGCCTTCGGAATTTCTTCACATAACCCTGGTTATTTCTTTCATTCTAATGTCGTCCGTGCAGGTCAGCCATTAAAATTACACTGTCAAACCGCTGGAATCCATTAAAATTACAGTGTCAAAACAGAAAGAGAAAGAGAGAAATTAGAGAGGGATGGGACGAGATATCTTACTTGTAGAGTTGTACAATGCTTATGTACTTTTGATTCTTCTGCGTTTAAAATGGGTACATAAATTTAAGAATGAAAGAAAATACAAAAAAGACTACTAATAATTTGTGTCTGCAAACTATTGCATATGTAAAAGATGCCTGAAAAAAATGTGTGCAAGCCGCTTGTTGGGATTTGAAGTGACGCTTTAGCATGCAAAACACTTAAAACATAAATGCACAAGCGGACAAAAAAAAAAAAAACTAAACAAATATACTTATATAAAGATGCCGACGAAAATGCAGGCAGGAACACCAAAAGTGAGTAAAAAAGTGAACGGAAAAAGTGCAAACACACACACACGCAAACTCATACTCATAAAATGTTCAATATGCTTGTTCGTCAAACGCTTTTCCGCAACTAACAAAATGTGTGCACAATTCAGCTGGCGCATAGTTAGTCGTATGTACGCCATGTACATTTATAGCATACACTTAAGCGCTCTGGCAGCTGCTGTTGTTTTTTGCAACGCCATCAAGTGCTACATGCTTTCAGGTGCTTCTACACAGTTTCCTATATAACGCATACTGCATGCCCACTTCTGTGCATCTAAAACTCTCTTCCAAGTTGTACTCGTACAGATATTGTAAATGAAAATATTTTTAAGCAAGCGGGTCAATGGGCATTAATATGTGAGCACTAGTAAACATGTTAAATATTTATGATTGGAAACAATTTTTTTAAACTAAATTAGTACTTCATTAAGCAGATTTTGGAAACAAAACTTTCTGAGAGCAAAGTTGCAGAACTCAAACGGCTTGTTAACAATATATTTATATAAAAAAAAATTGGCTTTTGAAGCACATTTAAACTTTATCGTTGTAGCCGCTTACTGACTATGAAAGTCCAATAAAAAATGCAACTTGTTAAAGTTTTGAAGAATTGTCTTTATGAAACGGGCTTATAGTGTCCAGTAAACATCATTTGAAGTGTTAAAGGAATTAAATTGAAGAGAAAGTTCTACAGATTGATGGAGCTTGTCTCGTCAAGTTGGTAAGTCTATTTCCATTTATCTAAAGAAGAAAACAACATTTTAACTTATTTCAACCTTCTTCCACTGTATACTTCTAGCACATTGCAACTAATATAGATGCTCAGCAAAAGAAGTGAGAATGAAACCGCTTAAACTCTCTTCCATAAATTTGAATTTTTTTTCTTATTTCCACACATTTAATCTACTGAATCTAAACGCAAAGGTGGCAGATTTCGTAAATTGTAATTAAAATAAATCACTCTCAAAAGTGGGAAGATCTCGTTGTTTCGTTTATCTGATAAAGCGATAAATTTCACAGATCGCACGTATTATTAATGCAAACATTTGGTTTTTGCTTTTATTGGCATTGTTATGGCATTTCAGATACTTTGCACACAGTTTATGTGGTAATTGATTTCTTGTTTTTTTTTTTTTTTGTATTATGGATAACATTAGCTGCAACATTGGCCAAGTCGCTTAATAAATCTTCGCCACGCAACATTGCCACAGTTACGCTCGCCCGTCGACGCTACTCCCACAGCGCAGTGCGCACAGTCTGCAGTCTGCAGTCCGTAGTCCGCAGTTTCGCGTTTTTGGCATATTTTTTTTCCACTTGCACTGCGGTCACATCGTTAAAACAACCAACAGCGTATATGCGGCATTATTGTAAGGTTTATTGCTATTGCTCGATGTTGTTTTTTGGTTGTCACCACAATCTTTCGATTAAACGGCAGTTGGGCACTTGGCACAGCTACTCTCTTATGTAAATGTACATGTTAGTCTCTTTGTGTGTTTGTTCGAAAAGTGTGCGTCAATTTTAAGCTGTTTTGTTTTTGTTACTGTTGTTGGTATTGGCTCAGCAGCAGCAGGCACCACAACCGCCACTGCAGCTGTCAAAGCAGCCATGACAGATGGCACCGAATGTAATAATTTTCAATTTACCGCTAGAGCTGTGATCTACAACATTTGCGGCAGCTGCGACAAAAACAGCCATTTTTAGTGAATCTATGTATGAATGTACGTCTAAGCATACACAAACACATATGTATGTGTATGTATGTCTATGCATGCTGTAGAGCACGCGCTAAAATACTCTGCGACATCTCTGCACAACTTATCCGCACTTAGTGCATCATTTGCTGCAGTTCATTTTCTTTGCCGCAAACACATTTCGCTGCTCGCTTTGCTGAAAAGCGCGAAATTTCGTACATGCCATACATGAATGGCATTCGTTCGTTTTATGTTTCTTGTTGTTGTTGTTGTTTCTGTTGCATGTGTACAACTGCAAAATTTCGCTTTCATGCCGGGCGTATATGCATAATTAGCGTTGATTAATGCGATTATGTTACATAGTTGTGGGCGCGTATAGTGAATCGTAATGAAGCGACCTAAGCGCGGATCGCCGACGAAAAAACATCTGCGAGTATGTAAGCACTGTAGTCAAATGTACTAGTTGTAAACCACTTCACAACTAGTATGCCACGCAAGCCACGATTTGTTAGCCAACTGTGTTTTTCTGGTATTTTTAACATGAGGCAATACGAGATGGCAATTGTCGGATTTGGATCAGAAATATACTAGTCTCATACTAGTACAAAATAGACAAAAAAAATACTAGTCGATTTATGGACCAAACATACCAGTCTCATACCAGTTCAAAGCAGATAAAGAAATACTATTCGTGGGCCGAAACCACTAGTTGGGATTGAAAGGCGGAGTTAAATTAAATAAATTAATGTTTTAAGTGTAATTAAAAATTGTAAAGGTTTGTATTTAAGTAGTAGGTTTAGATTTGCTAATAGTACGTGTTACATTGTCTAACTATTGCTATGAAGGAAATATATGTAAAGACTTCAGAGTTGGTATTGTTCCAAGGAATAAATAAAAGCATTTTTCATTAAATGTTATTAAAAGTAAAATAACTTTATTTCATTGGTTATTCCATTCAGTTTGTTATTTTTTATGTATATTTCCATAAGTAGGCTGGTCTTATGGTATAGGTACAAGTAAAAACAATTTACTTTACCTTACGGCCCAACGTTTCGCTAAATCTTCTTAGCTTCATCAGGGGCATCCTGTTTTTATTTTCCAACATTTGCATTACATGAAATAAAAACATATGTACACACATAAATAGTACACCAAACATTTAACAAAAATTGAAAAAACGAAAACCAGAAAATTTGTTTAACTTACATCTTAAATTATAATTTTTATAAATAACACATTAAAAATATAAGTTAATAACTACCAACAAGATTGGTAAACATCGTCAAACTAAACTTTAGTTGATTATTGCCCAAACTAAAATTAAAATACACGTATTAACTAAAATAGCTTTGCTTGGTGTTAAACCACTTTTCAGACTTTTTCGGACTAGTTCTATTTCAATCAGGAAATTCTAGTTCTAAACTAGTATTTTTTTCTGATTAGTTTAATGTTTCACTGTAGGGTATGTTTGAACGTATGTGTGTTTATATGAGGTAGTGATCAATTATAGCGCTACAATAAACATCAGCACTAATAATGAGCGAAGTAGCCGTTGAGTGCGCAAGTAATTTCAAAACGATTGCGTCTGTGACTTGTTAAATGCACAAATCCGATTTAATTTCTTTGAATTGCAAACTTTTGATATATTTAGCTTATTGTTGTTTGGATGATTCAAATGCATTTTGAATCCCGTAGACATAGTTTTTTTTTTAATCCTTTGAACTGCAAGTTAGCTCCAATAAATATTTCTTTGATCCTTTCCTCTGTTTTTTTTTTTTTTTTGTTGAGACAATAGCGCTAACCTCTTCGCGATGCTACAAAAGAATTGAGCTGATGCTCTTTCTTTTCAACTTGACATAGCTTTCCTTCTCCTGAATTTCAACACGTTTAAACAAAATTTTGTTTAATCGCTTTTTAAATTAAACAAAAAATATGCGAGCACATTACAATTTGGCGAATTTATTAAAATAACACATTTTCTGACAATATTTCCCTTTCTTGTGCTGCGAAAGTTTGTATGCCGCTAGCGATTTATTTTGCTTTACACCTACGTTTTACAAATTATGATACTTTGTTTGTTTGTTCGTAATAATTGTGTGGTTGGCCCGTTTCTTTGTTGCATACTTTATGGCGCGTACCCAAAAATCCATTGAATAATGTATGCGGGTAATGAATTTTGATAAATGAATAAAGTTTCATTTGCCAAATTGGGTGCGAGTGCTGGTTGCGCTTATACGCGCACAGTACAGCAAGTTGGATTGTGATAAATGTATGTGTTAGAGGTTTCTTGAATGAGCGCCGTATGAGAGTAGAAAGCTAAAGTGGGTGTTAAGAACACACGCAATTTCTTTAAAGCTGAAACTAATGGTCATAGCTTTGTTTAGAATACTTTTATTTAGTCGGTTGGCTAAAATTTTCTGTGTTACTAAAAGGTTTTTATAACTGAAGTGCAAGCTTGTGATATTCTATTATTATTTTTAATTACTGGCATGATATTAGAAAAAATCGAAAAATACAGAAATCCTACAGAATTCGGCAGAATATACAAATATTTTCTTTTTTTAATGTACGTACAATTACATTAATTACAAACTGGCTGAAGCAACTGGACAACTAAAAAAAGGGGAAACCTTCTCAGAATATTCTTTGAGAACTTGCACGAACAATTTTTTCGTAGCTTATGTAAACTTTCGGCAGAAATTTCCATAAAATTCAGATGTAGAGTAAGTATTTCTTTACCCCTCAACTTCAATACATGGCAGTTATAAATTTGTCAGAATATATATATGTACTCGTATGATTTTTCATACATTTGAATGCCGTGTAGTGATTCCAAGCTTCTGAATTCTAAATCATTTACTTATCATATCAGTGAATTTTTAAATCTAGCATTTTCGAAAGTACTTAGCAAATCGTACCGAATTTAAGTCGTACGATTTTCAGAACATGCCCGATAATGATAATCGCTCGTGGATACAGACAAACGAAATGATTTCTGTTGACTGAAAAGCGCTAAACCGAATGCCAGCTTATATGCAAAAAAAAACGTGTAAATATTATTAGCCTTACGTTTATCTACATACATTTAAATATATTGCGCCACACAAGCGTGTTCTAACAATGAAACACTCATCAAGCACATCCACTCACACTAACTCAACCTATTTTACGACGCCTAGTTGAACGCTAATACTTTCTACGCAATCTGCAGCTGCTCCTCCCATCGCAATCATATACTTGTTTAACAAAAAAAATAGAAATTTATATTATTGTGGCTGTAGCAGCAGCGCTACAATTTTACACAATCCATTTAAATTTTACTAATTTAAGAATATTTAAAAATTTTACTTCTAAGCCTTTCAGAATATGCGAGAGGAAATGTAAAGAAAGCAATAAAAATAATTGTAGAAAATGAAACGAGGGTTAGAACATTGGATTCACTTGATATTTGTTATAATTCTGACTTCCACACACCGCTCGTTTTATGGTAGTAAACTGCGTTCGTATTGAGTAGTCTGTTCAAAAATAAAATAATGACTAAGATATATTCAAAAACTGTTCATTTTAATTTTGTTTTCAGTAGGTTTAAGCTTACTTTATTTCAGCATATGTCTCATTTCTCAATGTCTCAAATATGCATTTAGCTTGGTCTATTATTTATGAAATTAATTCGAAAAAAAAGTTAAATGTAGCCTATTAATTTAATAATACTTTATTGCACCTAAATGAGAATATTTAATATATTCTACCAATAAATAAGTCATTTAATATTGAATTTCTAATGCGAAAGTGAAAATGTGCGTTTGTTATTAATTTAATCTCTGTTCGTAGGCTATGGTGCCAGATGCTATAATTGTTTTTCTTATGTCAATGTAAGCTGTGATGACTTTTAAAAACTGTCAGCAAATAGCACTTTTTTCAAACACAACTTTTTTTAATAAACACTCAAGAGATTACCATATATTTTGATCTGAACCATTCTGTATGATCTCCAAAAATGTAGCTCGTGTTAAGGCACTTTTTCTCACAAAGATATATATAAGAATTTTAGATGCATAACCGTTCTATATATTGGAAATAATTTTAAAATTTACATATATTTCCGCCATTCAAATTTCTATATTTTTCAATTAAAATACAGATTCATATTTATGAATACAAGTTTCAGGCTTTGTAGAAAATAAAAAAAATGCATCAACATTTTATCAGAACTTGTCTTTAGAGCTTTAAGTTTTTGCAGAAAGGTTTAAATGGCTACAAATTATTGTTGTATATTTGAAAAAGTTTTTATAGAGGCTAAGCCGCAATTGCTTGATATAAAGTATGCTGGATTTGTTTTTATATAAAACCAGATCAGTAAAAGACTTGCCAAAATCAAAGAGAATTTCTAGCCAGACTAAATATTTCACTTTATTATATTTAAATTTAATGAGCTACAAAACTGCATACTCAAAAAATTTAAAAAAGTCTATATTTAAAAATTTATGAATATGTTTTGAATTTTTTTAAATGTAATCCAGTTTTGAGTTTAATAAAAATATAAATAAATTTTCGAATATGGTGCGGCTAAAATTTTGAAATGGCCTATTAAGTTTCATTTCTCAGTAAACCAATACGTGTGCAAAATATCATTGAAAGCCACATCGAAATTATCGCATAAATATTTGATATGGTTTGTGCGAAATTACTCAAGCCATCTGTAGAATTTCAAATGTGCGGCGAGCATTTTGTGTAAAACTCGAACCACATACACGTCTAACAAATGACACATTACTGCTATGCCTATTACACACACAATTACTATGTATGTATGCATGTCCGCAGCGCCTGAATGTATGCTTGCTTGTAATTGTAAAGTGTAATTTGTTTTTGCATATTTTCCAGTTAGTTTTCATAAAGTGAGGCGTTTGAGCAAAACGTACGAAAAAGTATTTAATAACGAAAGAGGCAAAAGCAATTGTTGGTAATTTACATTTATTAGTAGCGTAGTGGATGTGCGATTTGATATTTGTAGGAAATAGAACACAATTATAATTTATTTCTTTGTATATTGGAATTGAAAATATTAACCAGAAATTATTTTTCAGTATTTGCATACTTATCTACATATTCAATTTATGAACTATGAACCTTTTTGAGGTAAATCGGAGAGTCGGACTTTTGCGACTTTGGACTTCTGGGATGTATTTAAAAGAGCGATGGGTTTATACCCAACCATCTTTCAGGCGGAAGTCTATGCAAAAGAGTTGTGTGCTCAAAAATGTCTTCGCAGAAGGACCAAAGGAGTCACAATCAACAGACAGTCAGGCAGCCCTTAGGGCACTATACTTCTTCAAGACGGAGTCAAAGCTACATCGGCACTGGACTCACCTAGGCAACAGAGTAAGAGGAACTCTGTGGTGGGTTTCGAATCATGAGGGTATGGATGGCAATGAAAGGGCGGACTTTCTCGCCAAAAAATGGGCCCAACATAGCTTTTATGGCCCTTAACCGTTCTGCGGTCCTTCCAAGGGATACATAGCAGAGCTTCTAAGAAGGTAGAAGTACTCAAGAATCACAGCGCAATGGCGATCTTCAAAGCTTAGTAGACAATCTAAGAGGTTGATAAGTCCATCCCGTGACCGGTCACTGTAGGCTGAGGTACCATCTTCACAAAATAGGACTCTCGGAGGTTGCAAACTGTATGTTTTGTGGCTTAGATGCGTAGACCTCTGTGCATACACTGTGTGAATCTCCGAGTATGTATAAGCGAACTCAGGCTTATACATCTTGGAGATCGACTATTATCTCCATCCAAAATATGGACAATCACATCCTCCAAAGTGCTTAATTTCATTAATATTAATAGTAATATAATTAATAATGGGATATAAACACAAATTTTTGTACGTACACATATTATTAAAGTATATACAAAACATAACAATCAATCGTTTCGTGCAGCTTGGGAGTGTGTGGGAGCACTAGCCTCGATCTTCTGGTTAAATTTTTTCTTCAGAGACGTTCAAAAACCCTTCAGAATACTATAATTGGCTTGCATTAGGAAAGAAGTTTTTAGTGTATTTTGTTCTTCAGTCAACACTATATCATCCTCCATTAGTGTGCAGCTTCAGCGTCTATGCGCCATAAATTGTTTGAAGTTTCATATTTCCAAATAAAAAAATGTATTTACACTTTATATTGCAAAAAAAATGACTATTTACTCTTTGTCAAAAAACACTGAATTCTTTCCTGTTTAAATGATAAAAAAAAATAGTAGTCCGACACAGAAGTTACATATTAAAATTTAATAATTTTTTATTTCTTGATTAATTTTAAGCATTTTTTTCGTCAAAGATTTTTGTAGAGAAAATTTCAGTTTGCAAATTCAAAAGTTTAGGCGCGCAACTTACTTTGCTCTAAAAGTATTATTTCTATTTTGATTGAGTGCATAAACTGGTATGTGATTAATTATTTTCCTGATTAAATTACAGTGCTAATACTCTTCTTCTGTGCTACCTAACCAAACAATTATAAGTTTTTATGTGCACAGTACAATAAGAACAAACTTCTACTCGTACGCTCTAAATTAAGTGGAGCAAAATTTATTTATTATATTGTACATATTTAAAACTAATTATATTTACTAGCAAATTTAAATGAAAATCACTTTGCAGGCTATTTTTATATAATTAATTTTCATTATTATACAAGTGAAAACAAACATGAAATAGTGCAAACATTTGCGTTAATATTTAATTTGTACCAAATATTTTCGTTGTTTTTTTTTCAACCTCTATTTGCCATGCATGGATTGGCATTTGTATAAATATATATACTCGTATGTATATGTTTTTACACTCAACATATGCTTTATTCATTGCATTTGGTGTTTGCACTAGTGTTGCGGCGCAAATATTTATTTATTTTCTTTTTATGCTACAATGAAATTCCTAGTGTTTATATGAATACGCATTCGTTTTATTTATTATTTTTCTTTGGCAATCCGTTTGCCTGCCTGTATTTGGTATATAAATTAAAGGCTATATTTCCGACAGGTAACATAAAAAATGCTTACCCATTCAATGCTGCCATTTTACTCGACAAAGTACGAATATGTATGTATGAAAGTGTAAACATAAAGGAAGGAGTACTCATATGATTGTATTGAATTCAGCCTTGCATGCATTCACCAGATTTATTTTATTGTTGTACGTTCGATTTTTGGCGCGCCGACATCGCAGGTCGCGCACAACCGGAAGTTGTTCATCATAATGCGTCCAGTGTGTAGTTTTATGAGAGAAGGAAGAAGGTGGCGTGGTAATCTTGTGTGTGAGTGTGTTGTGGTAGAGACACAAGAAGAAATTAGAATTTGTGTTGGAATTCTTTATTTCTTAGATAGGTGAATGCGTAAATTTATATTATTCAGGGAATATATAAATTTAAAAGAAATCGTATCTGGGTTCACTTTCGAAGACACATCAACATACAACATATCATTATAATTTAAGTGCCAAGTAAAGCCAATGCTTGTAAAAGCGTAATGCGGTGTTCAGACAGCGCTTAATTGATGCAATTAGTAAATTTTGTTCACTCAAAATAACGCAGACAATTTGCTAATTGACTCAATTTAGGCTCTCTCTGTAAACCGCTTAAAACTCTTGGTATCAACTACATAGTTGGCTTTTAAATTGTTTCACTTTTTGAACTTTTAAACCAGCAATATTTTTTCGGTGTAGCGCTCTTAGTACAGCGGCTCCTTTTTGTAGGCATGTTTTTTTTTATTCATAGCGGCTTATATATTTTTCTCGATATTCCTTGCTAGCGTGTGCACATGATATAAATTGAAAACCGCGAAACAAAAATATATAAAAAAAATATAAAATTTGTGTGTGTGTGCGGAGGGAAAATGCCAGAAAATCGGAAATCGAAAAATATCAAAAGGACCACCCGTCATGCCAAACGTTCTGCGAAATTTTCGCTCAGTCAAATAGGCGGTGCTAAATTTACCAAAGGCATGTGAATGTATGTGTTTGGCTATAACACTCAGTTGGCGTTGTTATTGAATAATATTTATTCGGCATTTTTACATAATTTTTTTTTTGGATTTCATCGTCAACGCTAATACTTTCAATCGATTTTACGTTTTAAAATGGCAGCGTTGAATAAAAGTGCATGTCGAAAGAGTTTATACTTAAATGCACTTGTGAGTGGACATATATACATGCATATGTGTATGCAAACACGCAATAAAGTATTGAATATTACTTAAAAATAGCAAATAAGTAAGCTGCTTTGAGCAGAGGTTCATATTTGAAAAAAAGATCTTCTGTAAGTAGCTTATGGTCTGAAATGGAAAGAGCGAAAAATATGATTTAATAAAAAAAATAAAAAAAATTTCGCATTTCATAGTAATAAAAAAAATTTTTGTTTAAATTCATTAAAAAAAAATTTTAGAGAAATTTTAATAATCGTGCGACTTGAGAAATATCGGCAAATCTAGCAAAAATTAGAAAAAGCGGTAAGTAAAATGTTGTTGTTCTCCATTTCATTATCTTATTTTAAAATTGGCATAAATCCATAAACATTGTATTCAATAAATTGGCCTCCGTTGGCGTTTAAACAATTTTTCTCTATTTTTCTCTTTTATATGCTAATGCTATACATATAAGTATTTTTTTAATTCCCTTTCCACAAACATAGTTATGCGATAAAAGTAAAATAAATCTAAATATTTTAGTTTCAAATTTCTGTCATAGAGTTTTGCGCTATTATTTCGATAAATATTTTTACTTTACTTATACAACTTTGTCATTTCCGCAACTCGCATATTTTCAACGCTTGCATGCCGACATTGCAAAAAAAAGAACAAAAAAAAAAGAAAACACTGTGTCGTCCCGCTATTCATCAACAATGCATAAAGTCATGCAGCGCTTGGAACTGCATACACCCACATTACACACACACACACACACACACATACACAAAAACATACATATGTACATATCTACTCGTACATGCATAAATGTAGCACCATCATTTTTCTATTTCAAATTTTTCAGCCATGCAGCGAATTTTTATTAGAATTGTTTCGCTTTACTTTCATTTATTTTTCCTTTTTCAAATTTCATTTACAACTTTTCAGCGAAACTTTTTTCGAATTGATGTTGTTAGTAGTTTGTTGCTTTTATGTGTGCTTTTATTTGTTTTTTCGTTTTTTTTTTTTTTTTTGTTTTTTTTTTGGATTGCCTGATTGGTTGCATGCAACGTCTGTCATGGGTGCTGTTATGCAGGTGATAAATTCATAATGAAAATGCGCATATGACAGAGCAACAACAACAAAAACAACAGCTGGCGAGTGCAGCATAGAAACTGATTTGCCGCAATACGTTAAGAAAAAAAAAAGCTAACGAGCAGGCGCGCTCAGAACACAGTGGGGATGTCGTCACTGTGGCAGGGTGTGGGTGTATATCTTTTTTATCATTACTTAGTTTTTATGTTGCGCATAAGCAATCACTTCATTGCAATCGCTAAAACCGTTTGGCTCTAAATGAAATATTACTTATTCATTCACAGAAATAAAAGTAAGCAAGATGGCTCGTTAAAATAAGAAACTAAACATACTTTTTGGCGTTAATATACTTTCAAATTCATTTAAAATAAAGGATATTAATGAATTTTAAATTAATAATATTTGGCGGAATATGATTTATAGGTTTAGTTTAGAATAGAATTAGGCGTACTTATAAGCAAGTAAGCTGGCTACTTAAATAACACTAATCTCACGCCTTTCAAAACTTGGGCAGCCTGAAACTATACCACAATCACTTGAAAAATGCCATCAAATTTAAAATGCGTTTAAATATACCGTCAGATATAGCATTGAAACGCACGCGGCACTGTTATAGGTACTTTGATACTGAATAGTATTAAGAGTAGGGGTTGAGAAATTTCATAGCCACATATTTTTAGGCACTAGATTTCAACTAGGAACACTCCTTTATGTATGCAAAATATGAATAATTTTACATTTAATAAATGTATCGTCTATTAAATTTTTCTATGCTCAACTTTCTGCTGAACTAAATACAATATTTTCGCTATCATCTTTTGCCAACACTCAATTCTCAATTCACTATGCCTCATTCGTTTTGGCGCAAATAAGTATGCTATGAATTATGTAAATTCTTGCCGCTTAGTTTTTGGTGTCATAAAAGTTAAATTGCGTTAAATGTTTTCATTTAATTGTGCATGGCGTGACAATTCTATCGTTTTCGCAATAATTTTGCGCGTAACTAGCACTTATGCGTATGCCTGAATGTGTCATTATAAAAGTTTTGTGTGTAATTTATATTATTTTTATGACAAGTGAATGATAAAATTTTCACTGATTCACGCACTCGCTAATAATTCTTGAATATTTCCAGCTAAAGTGTGCCTGGTGGTATGTGTCATTGAGCATTGTGATCTCTCTGTGCATGGAATTTAGATATTAACCAGTATTTCACATACAATTAGTCGATTTAAGAGTTTCCTCTTGAGGGTTTTCACTAAGGGGGAATAGACACCCTTTTTTTTTTAATATAGTCCTTAGAAATATTCTTTTATTCTTGGATGAAGTATACAAAAGATTGCATTACTAGTTTTCACGAAACTTGATTAAATGATACAAAATTTCACCTTTTCGAATTTAATTCGAAATGTTGGAATGATGACGGGATATTCGGATAAAATGGCCCATGGCGCAAGTTATTTTCTAAATGAAATCAGCATGATTGACAGGAAAATATATTTTCTGCTTTTGGTAAATTTAATATTAAAATAAAACAACCGTCAAATACTGACTAAAAGAGTGAATGTAATATCCTAAAACGTTTAAACATATTAATTAAACTTATCTGCAACTTGATCCTGCATTCGTTAATAAAGCCACATTGAGTTTTTACAATCCATACCAGTATATAAAGGGTGTATTTTTAGACATGTAGCCTTTTTGCAGCAATTGGGGCCGTATGTCTGCAATAACGCGCCGAATATTATCTTCCAAGACGTTAATCGTCTCGGGCTTATCTGCGTAAACAAGCAACTTCACATAACCCCACAAAAAATAGTACAGCGGTGTTTAATCGCACTCACCAAAAGTTTCCTTCATAAATTAATTGTTTCGGTGGTTGTATGACATGTAACGCCGTCTTGTTGGAACCAAAGGACGTCTGCATAAACATCCTCCAATTTAGGCACGAAAAAGTCATTAATCATGGCACTATAGCTTTCCCCATTAAATGTTACATTATGGCCGGCTTCATTTTTGAAGTAATATGGACCAATGATTTCCTCTGCCCAAAAAGCACTACAAAGAGTGGCTTTTTGAGGATGTAACGGCGTCTCAACAATGGCTTGTGGATTATCATCGTACCCATTCAACCAAAAGTGAATTTCTTGTGAAAATCGGGATCGGCCATCCTTTTCATACATATCAATAAATAAGGAATCTAAAATAAGCATTGTTTCCAGACTCAAGCACTAAGCCGCCGCCTAAGGGTTGCATTTTGCGAGCGATTTAAACAAGCAATTAGCAAGTATTATTTTTTTATTCGACTTTCTCATACTCGTATAACGCAAAATTCATTTTTTATTTATAATAACTATTGTACTAAAAATCTCTGTATTCAGCGTCGTTAAGTCTACCGCAATCGTGTATAATAATAAAACCAAAATCACTTATAACGAAAAGAAGCAAGTGTGAAACCTTTGCCTAGCTCATGGATTGCCAGCATGTATTTCACTTTCGGCGAAGGCCAATAAAACGTGTAATTGCTTGTATAATGAGATTGTTGTTGCTGTTGTTTTATTTTACTTATTTTTGTAGTAAGTTTTGTTGGCGGTAGCAAATAGCTTACATAGTCGGTTGTTGTTAACAACCAGCAAACAGCTCGAGTGGGAACTTCAAACCATTCTCCTGCTTACGGCACGAGCAAGTCCTTGTGCTAACCGAGATTGAAGAAGCCTTTTATTATTTTCAATGCATTGTTTAGTCTAGTTTGTTGTTGTTTCGGCTACCAACATTATTTGCCACTTGCCTTAGCTGGTACTTATGCAAGAAGCAGCTTACGAGTCCAACAGGCAAACTCAAAATCGAAGTAAGCAAAGCTAGACCAAAAGAAATGAAATCAAGAATCGCATAGCATGCCAAAGCCTACAAGCATTGCCGATGAGTTGGTGCTGCGAGCAGAAAACAAAAACTATAGCAGAGATATTACATTCCAGGAAGGTTTGTGCAACGCAAAAATACTCGCAGTTTGTACATGCAATGAACTCAGCTGGTGTATAACTGTACGTACCATGTTCTGATTTGAGTAGTTCTTCTACATAATAGCTCTGTAGGAATCAAAGATTGCATAATCGTGCACACCCTAATAAACTCCTTTACGTAATTTGAAATTGGAAAGTTGCAGTTGAGTGGCTTCGTTATCAAGTTGTTTTTGTTTGAATGTACAAACACACATATATACATACATATTATACATTTATATACCCTGCGAAACTGTACTGATTTACTATCGACTTTGTCACCAGCACTATTGTCCAATTGTACCCCAGGTAATGCTCTCTGCTGTAGACATTTAACATGCGCTTGTCATAGAAAAGCAACTAGTGTCCATAGAATTATCGATTAGATCATTGTTTTTCAATCTGTGGGGCTGAAAGAAAAGGTCAAGATTCTTACACAACAAAAACACAATTTCAGTGGGATAAGTGTGCTTGTTTATTTTTCAAAAGTTTATCAAATTGTTGTGCTATTTTTGAAACGTTAATAATCAAATCGTTTTCTAATTGCAGTATATTTCTCTTTTTAGTTTTATACCCGACTTTAGTAACTCAGTCTCATCTAAAGTCTCAAAATGAGTTAGAGATTATTGCTTATCCTCGCTTTCATGTTTTTTTCTTTTGCTTGTATTTTAATTTTTTGTGACCTGCTCATCACCAGGTCACAATTTTGAGACTTTATTTTGAGATTAGACGCTTTATTTTGAGTCTAATGGATGCCAACTGGTCTAAAATTGTGACTTTTGTCTCTATTTGAGACTGAGAACGCTTACTGAAATTGGGGGTTAGTGTCCACCATTGAAGAAAATTGAAGTTAACACAAGTATGAAATGGCGAATGGCATTAATAATTTAAGAGATTTCCTTGCTAGCTCTGGATATTCGTGATTTCTTTTTATCCAAAATACGTCGACACTTTTTGAATAAAATTCTATTTTTTTTATTTTTGTGGTGACATCAGCCAGATCTATTGATTTGTCCAAAATAGGGTTTAAAATCCATCTACGCCCATTGTCAGCTCCAGAGTGTAAGTCTGAAAAGTATGACAAAAGTAAGCGGAGTAAGCGAAAATACAAAAGAATGACGTCCGTTTTGCTAGTCGCCTACAAAAGATGACGACTGTAGTTATTTTGGAATCATATGGAGACATTGGAACCAGAGATTCAGTAGTACATTTTAAAAATTATTGGCACCCCTTAAATTTTGTTAAAATCAGATGGTTTATTAAAGAAAAAAATTTATTATTTTAATAAAAGTCGAAAAATGTTTGCAAGCGTTACAGTCATTTCGGTTGGCTTTTTCTTTTAGATTCAGAGCTTCTGTATGTGTTACACGTTCCTTGTTATCAACACAACTACGTAAATTAAAACTAAAAAAAATTTCAGTTGTTATGTAATACAAATGAAATCATGAAAGAAAGTTATTGCGAACCCTACTTTAATTTTTTCCAGGCTGGCTAAACCTTTCAGCATATTGATTTGATAAAAAATTATTAGTCTTTGTGAGAAGAATCGGCCTCGTTTTCATGTTGTTCCTTATTTTTGCATTTTTTCTAGTATTTTATTTTCTGTCGTTGAAAAGCTGCTCTCAATGTTTTATGAAAAGATTCGCTGAAAGTTAATATAACATCTGGTATTAAAGAGAAAATGTTGCAATATTAAAAGAAAAACTACCAAATCCCGGCCAACAGATTTTAACTTATCATAGCCGTAAACACGTTGCCGTAATCCTGTAATCACTTTTTGCCGAAATTCAAAATTATACCGTTTATTTATTTTTTTAACTCTTTTTCCTTTACATTTAAATATGTAAAAGCTTTTATTTTTCGAAAATCCATATATTTTTTCAAACACTAAAACTGAATTAATAAAAAAATTAAAGAAGGAGGCTGTGTCAGAGACACGGCCATTAAGTTTAACGTAGGATACGCCATCCGATAAGACAGAAAACATATGTATAATGATAATTTATAATGATAAATAATACAAGCAAATGAATTTCTTTATTTGATAGTTACTTTTGATGATATACATAAGTTTATGATAGGAAAATAGGATAAAAATGTTTTTAAATTATCAATTAAATTTCTCGCAAAAACGAAGTCAATGGTAGTTATCAATAGTAAAGATAAATGATAAATAACAGACCCAAATCTATTTGATTATTTAAAGTTACTTTTGATGGTATACATAAGCTTATGATAGAAAAAATAGGATAAATATGTTTTTAAATTAACCTTTAAATTTCTCGCAAAAACTAAGTCAATGGTTGTGTTATCAATAGTTGTGGGAGCATCATTTCGAATATAATCCAAATTAAACGTATCGCTCATAAATTTCGCCAATCTAGTATTTGAAGTGATTTCTGTGTTAAAATCACCACCATTAAGCAGTAGTTGGCAGCGCTTTCTCTGCCTTTACTCTACTTTAACTTGCCCGCCTAAATTTATGCAATAAAATGAACGTCTATTTACGCTACAACAGTGCTGCACTGTGTTACCCACCACTACTACACACTCAGGGCCAGTTTTTCAGTGCAAGTTAAACTCTGTTCGTCGTTTAAACTAAGTTTAAACTCAGTATGCAGTTTTTCAGTCAACTTTAAACGGAGTTTAAACTAAGTTTAAACGGCCGATTGCGCACAGTTAAACTTAGTTTAACTTATCAGCTGCGTGCTGACTATTTCGTTTTGGTTGCAACAAATTTAATTGAGCGCAAGAAAACAAAGTTTAAATTTAAACTAAGTTTAACTAAACTTAGTTTAAACTGAGTTTAAACCAGCACTGAAAAACTGGGCCTCAACCACACACATATTTGTTTGGATGTGTTTATAAAATTTTCATTTGAGAAATTTAAATATTAGGAAGATATCAACCAATATGAAATGTATGTCAAACGAAAGCTAACATCTTCATTTGACAACAAAAAAATTTTTTTAAAAATTTATCTCGCCGTTTCCTTATAATTAAAGAAATAGAGATTACAACAATAACAATCTGACATGGTTGCCCATACCGTAAGGTAAGACGTATTCTACGCCAAAATTAGCTTTGCCACTGTCAAATATATATCTTCTCATCAAATGCGAAGTAAAAAGTGTATACGCTTGTTGACAATGTCACCACAAATAGTCGACAAAAATGGTTACTCAGGGACACTTAACCCAAGTTTCCTTCAGGGTAATTACTATAGATCGCTGTACGCCATTTCTTTACTTTCTTCTTGCTACTTTTTCTAGCTACGTTTTTTGTGTTATTTTTTGCTATTATTCGAAGTGGTGGTTTGGTGGCGAGCTTTGTTAGTGTTTTTTTCTTTTATCCAGCTGATGGGCTTCACATGCTCCGGTCATAGGTGTGTTGCATGTATTGCACTTACTAAAAGTAAAACACAAAAAAAGTTTGTGTGTTACATGCAACATCGCTGAAGGTGCTAAAGTGGCAGTAAACGCATTATAGAATTAATAACAATGACTTATAAAAAAATATAAATTCTATGCGTCTCTTCGCTAGCTCTGTGAGTTTATAAAAAGAAAAGTGCAAAAAATTATATAAGTGAGCAATCTATTTATTTATAAACAATTAAAGAAGAAATAGACGTAGCTAAGGATGATTGAAACGTTGCAAAGTGTCTAGGTATTTTTAAAACTTTTATATCGAAGGAAAATGTCAGTGATTGTTTAAAATATTATTGATTGGATAATCTAGAATAACCTTTTCACACATACATCCTCACTTCGTAGCTCGTGAGGTAAAAAGCGAAGCAGAAAATAGCACAATGCCTGTAAATGACTTTTTTCCCTATCGGGAAAATAAATAATTCCATAAACACATACATAAATACCTTTTGCAAAATAATTCAAAAATTATTTCTGATATAAAAAATGTATGTTGAATCCCTAGAAGTGCCAGGAGATGTGGTGATCTTCGAAATAGCGGCTATAACTTCTACCACTAAAACTGTTGTTGATTTTTCCAAATAAAAATATTTCATAAACTGGGCTCCAACAAATTAACAAAAAAAGCCAATAAAAATCATTTGTCAATCATTAATTCAAAAGTCTGATGGCCGTGTGGGCTGCTCTACGGGGGTTTTAATTAAGATTGAATGAATCTTGAATATGAAGTAATCAAAAGAATTTGAAAGAGAGCACTAGACACGAATTCGACGCAGCAACAAATTATCTAAAGCACTGATTGCTGTCAATTTGGTAGCTTAAAAATTGCGTGTCCAGGTTACATCAAATAAAAGGGGAAGAAATTAACTTTTAGGAAGGCCGCAGCACAAATAATAAAATTTCCTCTGATCAGTGTAAACTTTTTTTGAATTGGTTAATAGATTTTTATTTTGAAAATTTTCAATCAAACGGAATTTCGCCTAATTTAGTACTTTGAAATTGTAATGAATTTAAAGTCGAGACACATTGTTGACTTAAACTCTCGTCATAGTTTTAACAAACGAAAATGCAAAGCATTTATTAGTGTTGTATATGTACGAATACATATATAAAATGTGGTAGCAGATGAAACCAATTTTAATATCGATTCGCTCCTCCTGCTACTACGAGTATTAGTCTGGCAGGATAATGTGACGTATAAGTTAACAAACGATTGTTCGCATTTAGTATCTACATTTTATTGACAAAGAAACTGTTACTGTAAATGTTTTATTTTAATGTTTCTCTACAAGTACATACTACCCAGCGAGAATTTGCAATGTTTCTCTACTTGGATTTAGAAGAGTGAATTATTAAATAATTTGTATATTTCACAGAAGCGACGGTTTCAACATATTCCCAAGTGCATTTAAGCGATTATATACATTTATTCTCTGAAAAAAATCGGTTTTTTGAAGAATATTTTTTGCAAAGACGGGATTTTTTTTAATAATCAAACACTGCGTGTACGTTTATATATGTCTGAAGATGTTTAATTTAATTTTAGAATTAAAAATGTGCCCAATTGTTGGCACTACAGCTGTTGCGCTGATACACTTTTTATCTTGCACGCTTTGCGGTGAGCATGCTAAGTAGGCAATAGATCAGCTGCAATAAAAGAAAAGACAGTTTTCTTTAGTTTATATCAAAACGCCGTACTTGAACGAAGGATTTAGCGAAATTAAGAAATGCTGATGATTTTACTAAAAAATTATATTTTGAAGGCCTAAAAATTCATTTTTTTGTTCTCGAAAAAAAAAGCTTTTTCAAATAAATATTTCTTCGTTCAAGTATGAGATATTGCAGTTTTTAAGAAGCCTGCAAAAATCATTTTGACATCGTCGCGTTTAAAATTTTGCACGTACTTGGAGCATTCGGGAGGAGCGCTCTGTTGACAGCTGTCCTTTTGGCTCTAGTGCTCAGATCTGTATCAAATTTAAAGGAAATAAACTCAAAAGGATTTACTTTAAGAAAATGCAGTAAAAATTTTTTTCGACCAACACAAGTTATATAATTCCTTAAGTACTCATTTTGCATATCTTTTGTAATTTTTTAGAAATATGGATTATGAATATTTGAAAAGGCTGGCCAAAGCAACGCATTTTATTATTTTTCGCGATATAATTTTAGGCGCTGCGATACTGAGAATACTTGCGAGCTTTGTTTGGACTTTAAGCTAAGTCATATGCCAAAAAATGTGTACCTCTTAACTTAACAATCGATACATATTTTTTATATTTATGTTGGCACACATTTTTGTTTCTATTTTTTTTTTTGCAAACTATCCCGCATTTGACAAAATCACATAAGCAAGTAGAGTTCTACTTTAAAAATTTCCTGCAGGACCACATCGCTTACTACATATGTTCGCTTTCTAGTGCAATTGCAATCATAAATTACGGAAAATTGCAATTTTCTGCACTTGCGGACACACACACACCTCTAAATACTTAAGCGTATGTGTTGATATGCAATTATTTTCTGTCATCTTCCTGTGGCATTCAGGTAGCAGCGGAAATTTGCATTTTAGTTTATGTTAGGCTTTCGCCACAAATCTGTTTGAATTTCCATTAAATTGTTGTACTTCATGGCACGCACAGCAGACTGTTGCATAATTCAAGGCGCAGTAGGCATTTAATTGCAAAGCGTGTTTTAAGATTTTACTTAATTTTCAATGACGCGGTTTTAATCCGTAAAAACCACTTTTGACTGTTTTTCGTTTTGTTCAAATTCAAACTAAAATTCCTTCATTTACAAAAAATAAAAAATTCAAAATTTCGCTACAGACAATTTCCTTGATGTGAAGTCAACTATAATTCCATTTACTTTAATGAAGTTGCATTTTAAATGCGCTTGAGCATGTGCTTTTTGATTAAGTCTATAAATCGCTACAAATAAGTAAGCATGGGAACAATGTGTACACACGAGCATACAATTTTATGTTTGTACGAATGAATATAGTCAAGCAGTTGCACTGTTTTATGTAATTTTCTGCGACAAGTCAATGTCCTGCAACACTGATTGCTATAAACTTATATATATTACATGCAGATATGCATACGCCAACCAGTCATTGGCAGGAACACGCAAAGCTTTTCAAGTTGCTTTTGAAAGACTTCTAAATATTTAATATTTTAACGAGTTAAATAACAAGCACTTTGTAATTAGCGTATTCATTTAATATTTTGCATGCAATGCGCGTTTGCTTGAACGGAATATTGCAAATGTTTAACTCGGCAACAGATTTTATGTACATATATTTCATCACGCAAATGTTGGCGATACAATATTGTTCTGAAAAGTGGTAAATAATTTTTTAAATACGGTTCTACAGCAAAGGAGCGTGACTAGCGATTAAAGGCGTAAAACCCAAGTTTTGAAAAACTCGCGCGCAAGAAGTAATGCATGACAAGACGTAATCGAGAATCACTTGTAATAACTGAAAAGTAATGCAATACATAATTAGTTCTATACGTAAATAAAGAAAAATTCCTTGCAAGCAAAGTGGAATGGAGATTGAAGAAGATGATACGCTTGGTTAGCGACTCTAAAATCCTTTTTATAAGAAATCAAAAATATCAAATCATTCGCAATTGTTAAACGAGACTTCATTCTAAATTTCAGAACAATCGGTTAAAATATAGACTTCAAAACGCAATGTAACTATCTGATGATAGATCAGGCGAATTTCAACACCAACGCAAACAAATATTCGCTTGCGTTTTCGTTTTAAGCTAAAGCCACTAAAAATATTCAATCAATGCCAAAGTGTACATAAAACAATTGCACCGACTATACAGACTATTTCCAAGTGGTTCCAAAGATTTCAGACGGAACATTTTTCTGTAGAGCATTAGTCCCGACAAAGTCGACCAAAATCTTTGACTGAGGACGGCTCTGGTGAAGTCCAAAGTTTACAATTGTCCACGATTGACACAAGAAATGGATTCTGATGAATTGGACTTGAAAGCCATGACGGCATCTCGAAGATATCTGCTCGATGGGTTTCACGAACTTTAAATGAGTCAAAAAGCAACTGAACTTAACTTAAATTGTTACTGGTGACGAATTTTGGTTATACAAACCGCCTGCCAAAGTGGCCACTGTGGTCGAGTGGGTAATTTAAAGCGCTTCCATGTAGGCTCTGGGCGTATCTTGTCCACCATTGCGCTCTTTTCGAGATTAATTGAATACATTACTTTGTGTGATTTGTAAATTATGCTAGAATTTTCATTGAATTCTCAAATTCTTTAAGGCATTTTGCTTCCATTTACAACGTCGTTGTTCAGCACACTTTCCCAACTTCCACACCCCAAACCAGAAGACAAATTTAATTAAATTGCTACAAAATGAATTGATTTGCATTGTAAATTATGTATTAAACCACGAAATTTGTGCTACGCTTGTTTGCTTTTGACTACTTCGTTTATTCTCCTTCTCTTTGCGAATTGCTTCTTCTATCAACATTTTGTGACTATAAATTTGGCAAAAGTTCATTGTTAGCATATTTGAAGGGACTAAAAGCCAGTTAGTTGCTATTTTTATTTGCAACTGTGTACACATTTTCTTATCATCGCACGACTTGTAAAAACACTACGCACAAGACAAATAAAGTTGGATAGATTAAAAAGGAAAACACAGAAAGTTTGTCACGTTGGCACTTAATTCATGCCTTTCAATGGCTGTCTTCTTGACCTTTTCTCTATACTGTGCAAGTGTGGAGCTGCCAGTTTAACTAAGTTGTACTCGGGATGAGTGAGTGCGAGAAAATTGCAGAAGATATAAGTACAGAAAGCAATGGAGGATACAAACTTTAGAAATAATTTATGACGTAAGAATTTATCAGGCATGTTTTGGGGCAAAACTAAAAAATTAAATCTCTCTCAAAGTCTGCTTTGATAAGCTGGTTTAAAAGAGTTTTATTTTAGTTCAATCGTTTTTGATAAAAAAAAAAATGTTTTCCCTTAACAACATAAATTTTTCTCATAGCTGTACGTAGGAGGGAAATTAGAAGTGAGAACCGACACAGCCGGTTCAGTTGAGCAGTCCTCAATCAGTGTACTCCATAGAGAATTCTTAGTCGCAATTACGAAATATTGACGTTAACTAGCTTCTAGCACAGCAGTTAGCAATTTTATACAATCAAAAAACCCCTCATCTCTTTACTGTTGTCATACAAATAGAGTGTGAAATTGTGCATACTTTAAAGCGCGCTGCTACTGACAAATAGTACTGCGATGGAATTTATGATGCCTATTATAATAATTAAATTAACTCAAGAAACTTGTCATCGTTGACGCAACTACATTTGCTTAAAAGTTTAGCAAACTTTTATTTTTTGTATTAAATTGCAAATCATTTAGTAGTTATTGAATTCGACATGCGCACTAAGCTTTGAATCAATAATGTATTTTCAACAGCGTAGCATACTTTTAGGATCTTCAAGGTGCAAACGAAAATACTTGCCTAATTAACGGCGCATTCATTTGATCTCGTACCATACAAATATTTAGAAGATTAATTCGTTGAAAAAACTGAGTCAGAACGGCAAGGGTCAAGCACTTAATATAACGACACTAAAAAAAGGAATTTACGCTAAGAGAATTAATGAAATGTACCGAAAAAGTATGACATGATGAAAGTGTACGTGCACTTTATATTCTAGTTTATACACACGAGTTCATGTCGTAGGTTCCCAGTAGGATGAGACGAAGTCGAATGTGCGATTTGACTTACTTTGAAAATGAAGAACTAATCCCACCACCTGTGACAATATATTTTTCTAATATTAACATTGTATTATTTTTTCCAAAAAAACGCAGTCTGATGAATAACAACTTAGAACACAATTAAAAAAATTCTTCAAATTTTCAAAGATATTTAATATTTTCCGAAATTTTTTAAGATTTTGACTAATTGGATACAGTTAAAAATTACTATTAATTTTGAAATTTTTAATGACGCGCATTTTTTTTCAAATACATATATTCGAGCATGCTTTACATAAACAAATTGTAGAACAGCATAAAAAAAATTCAAAAAATTTCCGGAAATGTGTTACCAATTGAAGAGTTACAAAACGAAATACTATAAAAACTTTAGAAATTATCAAACTTTTTAAAATATGTTTATAATTTTCGTTGATAAAATTAATTGTGAAAACATGAAAAAATCGCAACTTTCTGTGTAATTTTTCGTTCAATCGCATTTCATTTTCTTTCCGTACCATTTTTATTTGTGTGAAAAGTTTATATTCCTACAGGCCATCTACTTTTACGAACTACATTGCATACAGACAACGCCGAGTTAAAATAAGTATGTGTGTACATACATATAACTCAATCCTTGAACGCACATGTTTTTGACCAAATATATTTTCCCATTTAGCTGCATACACATCTTTTTTTTTGTGTAGCAAAAGTTTAGCGCTTTAGGATAAATACACACATTTTTTGCCAATTAAAATTACATACATATACTAGCCCTCGAACTTTTTGAATAGCAAATAGTAAAAGCTACAAATGCGCTATTAAAGAGACCAACAAACAGATTCGTTTAAAAGCAGCTAAGTTTATTTTACAAAATAGTAAGGATAAAGTGAGGAATCTCAACGTTCTAGCCGTAAGAGCACTACTCGAGAATTTAGAGATTAGCTAGAAAGGATTTCGATCTCGAAAGTTTCAAGTATTTCCCAAATTTTTTAAATTTTAAAAGCCATCAAAGCCTTAAACTAACAATCAATGGTTTGCCTTCTTTACATACATTTCTCAAAATTATTTGCTTGGTTCTTTACCAGTTTCTTATTTGTAAATGTTCGGCGTAAGTACTTTACTCATTGTTGACATTGCACGAACCTTCAGTTTAACATTTTTTTTTTTACAAATTTCGGTTTTAAATATTGCCTAAACAAATTTGCGCTCCTTTACCTCACACAGATATTTATAGCGTATTTTCAGAATTCGCTGCCAATCCCACCCAATGGTAATAAATCCATAGTACAAAGCATCAACTGGGACCGATTGCTTTATCATGAACCGCTCTTCCGTTGACCACAAACACACAAACGACCATCATCAACTTGAGAAAGTTTTAACGTTTACCATGTTTGTTGAGTATATTTATTTTACATGTAGCTTGTTTTGAGGTCTCTTACATAAGTTGTACAACTTCTAAATAACTGAATATGTTTTATGTTAACAAAACCGTCATTCATATGTATGTATGTATGCTATGTATGTATGTGTATTCATTATTTGTAAGTAAAAGTGCGAAATTTGCAAGTAGTTAAACATCAAAAAGAAACTTTCACAGAATACTAAAAACGCCAGTTATATTTCTATTTGTTTACTATTAGAAGATCTAAAAGTATAGCATACTTTACGGCTCTCAACTGACATCTTTTACACGAGTGAAGTGTACACACTGATCAACCACGAAAGAAGAAAAGTTTGTCGGTAAAATTTATGTGAATTTGTTTTCAAATAGTTAAACTTGATTGTGCTGCGTTTTACTGGTAATTTATTTTATATGACATACTTTTATGAAGTAGTGTAAGTAGAGAAAATGTAAGGAATACGTAAGAATACTTAAAGATACTGCGATAATAAATTATAGGAAATAAAATTCTTAAGAACAGCGGAATTTATTGCATATGGCTGTGGATATGAATATGGAAATTGACATCTACGAGTATATCGATATGGATAGAAAAGACGTTGCAGATAGGGATAAATTTATATACGGACTTGGAAATCAATATAGATAAAATTGAAAATAAATATATAAATACTTATGAACTAGACTGTAACCCCAGATAGTAGGGAGTGCTTGATTCAACAATTTTACGTTTTTCTTAACAACAACTTTAAACTTTCAATTAAAATAATAAATACACAAGTTCGTATGTATTAACGAATGTGTGCGTTTATACTTGTTTATTGTTTTGAATTGAAAATAGGTTCAAAGAGATAATAAGAGAAAAAATTGTCTTGGGCGTTTTCCGTTAAACTATTTGAATGTGTATGTAGGGGAGAGTGGTCTATTACCGACCGATTGTACCATACCATAATTTTTAATTTCTTCATCTTTGAGGAACATGGGGGGGATGTTCCTCAAAGATGAAGAAATTAAAAATTATTTCTCACGGTTGTCGCACATGTTTATTTAGAAATGGGACGGACATTTAAGCGGAAAACTTCGAAAAGGGATCCGGAGATTCTGCGTCGGGCAGCAATGAAATTGGGGCTGCCGCTTCGCGTGAATTCGCAATTCCTCGATCAACATTACTGCTGCATCGCAGAAATAATATAAATACAACACCGGATGGAATTGAAAGAGCTGAACGGCTGGGAAAAGTAAATGTTAACATAATAAAAATTGTGGCCAAGGTCTTCAAAACGGCTAGTTTCAAATTAAAATTTAATCGTCGAGCTTATAAGTATCAGTTTGCAATTGTTATTGGATTTTCTATGTGTTCATTGTTTATCTTGTTTATTCTTATCTTTAAAATCGATTTTATAAGTGTTTGAAGCCAAACAGGAAATGTCTCTTGAATTTTCTGGAAAGAGCCTGCAAAATGTTTCTTAATATATGCCAAAATCATTCAATTTTATTCTATGTTATTGAAACATACTTTTGCTTCCGATTTTCTTCTAAGGAATAGGGTGTCGGGCTTTTGGGTACATCCAAAACGACGACTTTTATATTTGCCTGAATTTCTAACACTTCAAAACACCTACGAACCTTACTAATGGATAAAAAATGTAGTCAACTGATTCCTCTACAAAGTAAATTTTTGAAATGAACAGACAAATTAATTTATCTCAGCTTTATTGCCTTTGCCATTTATAGGGTAGGTATGGGACCACTACATATATTTATGCGATACTTTTTATCTCCTTTAGCTTCTAACTAAATCCGATTCCTCTATCTACATTAGTAATTCTCTTTCCTCTATTTCTTGTTAAAATCAAAATCATTTTGCTAAATTTACAACTATTCTCAAATGCCAACGCGAATCAAGTTTCTGTTGAGTGTGGCATGCAGCATGTGGCAAGTGGCATATGCAAAGCACCATTTCTGCAAATCTTATGTCTGTGTGCGTGTGTGTGGAATGCTTGTTGCTAGCATGTGGCAAAGATAATGGTTTAAACAATACAAAAAAAATGCGAAACATTAACAAAAGAAGCAACAGCAACAACGCCACCACCACCACCACCATCATCATTGGCAGCGATATGTTGGTTAGGGGAAGCGGCGCAAACAAGAAAAAAAAAGTTATGCAAAACTTCGCACAACTTTGAAATAATTTTACAGTTGCACGCCTGCAAATATGCAATGCAACACAGTTTGCGGCGCGAAGGTAATTTAGTGGAAGCACTCAACTGTTGTTGGACGCTTTAGATTGCTTTATGCGATGTGCTGCGCCTAAAAGTTGATTACATGCAATTGCAAATTATTTGCATGTACTTTCACAACTGTCATTAGGCGTTTAAGCGGCACAAGGCTTGACTAACTATCCTGAAGATATTACTGGGCATATTTGCCAGAAAATAATGCTTTACTGTAACTGCGCGCATTAAGAAGTTAACACATTTCAATTAATACTCGTACCTTTTGTATGCAAGCCATTTCTCGAAGCGAAGCACACTAATGCTTGGCTGCTTGGTGTTCTCTTGCAACTCCTAAACAAAAACAAAACTACTAAATCAGATTACATATCGGAAGTACGAGTACAATATTTTTAAGTGTTCTCCATTATTTATTTCTGCTTTTATTTGCTGCAAAATGAAAATTAATCAATTTGATTTCCTGGTTCCTGCTACTATGGCTGCTGCTGCAACATAAATTTCAATTTCTTTGTTTTCGCTGCTTGTTCTCAGATTTTTGTTACTGCTCACTTGTTAGCGCAACTTTATTGTTTAGAAAATTTATGTACTATTTGCAAATTAAATAACAGCACAGAATTGTGAAGGTACCAACGTATGAACGCAAAATGTGATATGTATACACGTATGTTTATGAGACCGAATGCAACCTTTGGCTTCGCCGGCACTGCAACTCATAAAAAGTACTTTAGAAACTTAACACGAAAATAGCGCAACAATAGAAACTAATTAACTTCGTATAAAGGTTGTAAAATCTGAAAGTATTTCAAAACAATTCCTTGCAAAGTTGGAAAAAACAAGAAATTGCACAAATATTCAAGCATTTATGTACAAGGTATTATTTCAGGTGAAGTGGAAGCGCAAAAAATTAAAAGAATAATACAATTTTTGTAGCGTTGATTTTATGATAGAATCAGCAATGTTTAGCGTATTGCGACTTTGTTTTCGAAAAGCGAACGTACGTAAAAGCTTCACCACCGTTTGTAGTCATTAAGAAGATTAACGGAATATATTCCTGCAATTTCATTTGACTTTGAATTTTGATATTTTTTATTTATTCGGAACTTCATAGTTTTGTTAAACTAAATTGCTGAAATTTACACAAAATTTTTATAAATAATAACTAGAAAAAAGATGTGTGATCTTTTCTGAGCTTTCGTTTGAGTTATTCTTCTTTTTGTATACTAATAAGACAGTAATATTTTAAAGCCGCAGATTATGGTAACCAGAGTTGCCCTTTTTAGCTCTTTTTCTCAACAGTTTTGTAGTTTATTTTTTTTTTTTATCGGGCTAGACATTTTGGCAAAAATTGTATATTTTTATATTTTCATTTAATCATTCTCTCATTTAATCATTGTTTAGTTCAGGTATAGAAATTATTTTTTTTAATCAAGAAACATATATATTTAGCAAAACTTTTTTTATTCTTCTTAATTAATTTTTTCATTTCGTGATTGTTCAGTTTTTAATTAAGCTTGTATTTTCCATGTATGTTCGAATCTCCAACGGGGCATGTTAAATCCAAAGTAACAGAAAAAATTTCATCTATAAGCAGCCATATATGGCAGACAATTTTTTTATTTTTTTTATTTATTATAACTACAATACAACAACCATAGGCTATATTTCAGTATTGCATATAAAATTTAAATGATTACAAAATCAAACAATATTTATTTAAACCTTAAAGCTAAGAGATTTATAAATTAGATCACTAACGCTATAAAATCCTATTACATTGGATCTGAAAACTAATCTTAAAACTAAGAAGAGATTTGAAATTGGAAATGGGAAATAAGAGCTTTAAAGTTAGAGATTGAGAAGTAGGAAAGGGGATGACAATTGTAAAAGTTAATATCTTTTTTATTTACTCGCTGTATTGTTTGAATATTGCGCTCTTGAAGTGTGCTGTGACCCTGATGATCCTGAGTTTATCAGGTAGCTTGTTCCAAAGGCGAACCGAGAAAACAAAAAATTGACGTTTAGATGTCATAGAGTTGAAGTTTAAATGAAAGAGTGGATGTGTTCGCGACGACCGAGTCGGTTTAAGGCGGCTTTTGAGAAATGGGTGTTCGTCTGTGACCATGATTTTATGAAGCGTCAGGCGTCAGGCACCTAAGCTTTAGCAGATTATCAAACGATATAGAGGATATCTTCAGAGCCCATACAGAAATATGTATGGTCACGACGTCTTTTACCAAATATATATCTCGCTATGTTATTGTAAACTACGTTCAGTTTCTTAAGACATGCGCTATCGCAGTTTGCATACAGTTCACAACCGTACAGCAGTGTTAGCAGCAAGTAAGATTTTGCTTAAAGTAGCCTAGTTTTAACTTGAGGAAGTATTGCGTAGTCTATAGGGATCTAAGCATTCCATACACTTTTCCAATAGCACCGTATATGTGATTATTCCACGTCAGCGTTCTAGTGAAAATTACGCCCAGATTTCTCGCTAAGTCGACGAAGAGTATCACTGTTCCGTTTAAGATTACTTTATCGTAGCCACTAATGCCTCCGCGGGCATTTCTGATTTAAAAGTCTCCTAATAAAAATATCTGCCATTCGGTGTTGGGAAAAGGACGCACAAAAGTGATACGAGTAGCCCGGCTGCTACATACATATATGATGTAAACTTGCTAATTTTCATTATTTTACGATTTATCCTGAATTATACTACAATAAATATAATATTTTGAAAATCGATTCAATTTTAAATATTTTAAAGCTCAAATATAATATTAATTAACAATTTTTTTTAAGAGATGTTCTTTTGGAAATGAGATATTCTTTAAACATTCGTATCATAAATACGCTGAGAATTTCAAGTTATACAGCAATGGAACGAATATTAGGCTTCTTGTTAGAATTATATAAAAGTCTATGTGGCAGTTACTAACGAAATTGAGCACTTTGACTCGGAGAGCTTACACACAAAAGCGCGAATCATTTTATAATATTGCTGAGAATTACAGGTAAGCATGTCAGGACTGCCAATGAAATAATGAAAGCAGAGAGCTTCTTTTATATAGAGAGTTTAGTTGGGCATTTTCCAACGAACGTAAGAATTGAAGAACTTGTACGGGATCTGTGCACTCAGCAGTTTGTTAAAATCTCTTCGAAATGTTTGCTTGTCGTTAGATGTAACTATTTATTTAAATGTCCTTACGAGCACAACTGCATGCAAATATAACAGCAGAACTGATGCTATCTGAGCACAAATTTATACTAGATACAATACAAACATATATTTATGATACGAGCACTTTTGGGGCTTGTGTCCCTTTAGAAACCATAAAAAAAAAATAAACAACTACAATACCATTTGTTTGTAACTTACCATTGTTTTTTGTGTTTTAGTTGTATGTGCTCGTATTATGTAGTATTTTCGGTTTCCCCTGTTGTTGATGTCGTTACAATTGCTGTTGGCTTTGTTTTGCGCATTTGTTTTAAAATTGTTTAGAACATTACAAAATTGCACGCACGTGACTGCAAATAAAGAACAGAGAAGTACAAAGGGGAACTATTAGTTTATTTTTTGATAGTTACACAAGCAAATATGTTTGTTTGCCTGTATCTATGTATGTATGTATATTCGCAATGTGCTTCTGGTAGCTTTATCTCACTGCGGTTACTTGATATGTATACCATAAGCTCGAAAGTTAAACAAGAGAAGTAATAAATTTAATAGTAATAGTAGAAGGATACAGTTGCGAGGAGCATAATAGCATTCACAAATAGAGATTACAATATGACCCTATTAAATTTAAAAAAAATAGCTCAATGTCTTTTGTGTTTGCTGTTAAAGCTTAGAATACAGCTGTCAAGAAAAATCACATGAAATATTTGTCATTATTTCTGTTGCTTGAAAAAGTACTTTGCTTTTCTTGAAGAAATAATTATAGGAACATTTTTTTTGAGAGTTTTAGACTGATTTAAGAAATTTTTATAGAATAAAATTTATTTTTTTAAATAAAAAAAACAGAAAAGTTGAAAAAAAGTTTGTTGTTGCTCATTATTTGTTGTGCCATGGATTTTTTCATGATACAAAAATTTTTAGAGGTAGTTTCACTTTTAATTTTTTGACAAAAACAGTGTTCGACGGCAGACGCCCAATATTGCCACTACTTTGAAATTGTGGATTTTCATTTTAATTTTATTGTATTTCAAACACGAATCGTATAAATTTTATGTATGTATGTATGTACATTTGTTTCATTTATTCGATGCAAATTTTTTCACCTATCCTATTCCTTAAACTTAGATGATTTGTGATAAGATTTTTGTATGCCTTAAAGTTACACTTAAATGAGAAAATTTTTTGACAGGTGGTAATTGCCTTTTGGAAGATCGCAATTGAAGTTTGGAATCCAATTTCTCAAAAAGACGACTTTAGATTTGTTCCAAAGTCTCGAAGAATATTACTAGTTCAGGAAAATCTTAAATTATTTAATTTTTATTGTTTATTCTTAATTACTTTTAAATGTATGTATAAAGGATTTTCTTCAGTGAAATTTTGTAGCATGTTACATTTTGCAACGGTTTTGCTAGAGTGCAGTATGAGATACGAAAGAATGTGAAAAATAATGAATTATAAAAAAAAATTAATTTATAATTATTATTATAAATAACAGATTTTAAAGTTTTGGCCAAGGTGATTTGAGCATTTGAAAATATTTTTCCGAAGGTTCAAAGCACGGAATTTATATGAGGGATTGTCGCATGTAAGAAATGTTTGTAACATACGACAAAATTGAACGAATTCGTTTCGACCTTGCACATGCGACAAAATTTTACTCAATATCTCGGAAACTGAAAGAGAAATCCAAAAACGGTTAGCACCATTAAAAGGATCTTAATTAGTTTAGTATAACAGCGCTATTAACTAAATTTGGACCAATTTTCACATTCGACATTTATTTATCCGGACAACGATACATATGTATGTATGTATGTCCTTTGAGGCAACCGATTTTTGAATCGCCTTATTTATATGTATATGTACATAAATGCAGCTTTGCACATATTCAAATTTTGTTAATGTTTTCTTTATTTTTCTTAATGTCAAAAATAGATAATTTTTTTTAATAAGGAATTGGTAGCACGAAAATTCGGAAAACTATTTCTGTCAAATTGTTAATATGGCGTCTGAAATGAGAGTGTGAAACTACTTCTAAAAATTATTGTATCATAATTTTTGCCAAGGCGAATTCATTAAAGATGGTGTTAATCTATCAGCTGATTGGTGGTTGCTTGTCAAAATCACTAGTTTAGTTGCAAAATAATCAATTGTTCCGTTTAACTACCCGAAATTTAAAGATATGGTTAACTATAACTTTTTGCGGTGACTCTAATAGTGTCAAAATTATTCCACGAAAGTTAAATACAAACGAGATAAAGTTTGACAATAACCCACCAAAGCGTTGCATTTTTAGAATCGCTACCACCTTACATGAATTCGCCTTGATTTTTGCTTTAAAATTTCAAACAAAATTTTTAAATTTTTTTTCATATAATTTAAGACAAATTTACATGTATTTTAAAAATTATTCTGACTTTGTTTTTAGATCTGATAGCTTTGTGTTTAGTTAATATGCTTCATAGATAAAGAAGAATTTTTTATTTTTTGTTTTTTTTTCTGCAAACTCACCCTCCTTTCATATATGTTATGTGCAAAACTTTGCTGACTTCTTTTAAAGCCTGCCGCTTACAATTTCGCACTGATGGAAACCAATAAAATTTTACTGTATTCTACTGAATGAATGCACATCTCCAATGCAGCTACCCGCTTATAAATTTACTCATAATTCTCGAAGTATCCATCTGTTGCTATGCGACGCCCAGACGTGTGCAGCACAAAGGTAGCAAAAGTATTCAAAAGGGGATGTATTGTGTGTATGTTTGTATGTATGTACATTCATTATTCCAGATATACATATGTACATACACATGTACAGTGTCGGACAAAAAGATAGGGTCAAACTCATCACTTAATTAATAAGTAAAATTTCTAAGACCTTATGAAAGGGAAATCAGAAAAGCATAGCGCAATTTATTTTTCCATAGTCCAAGAACAAAAACAATATATTGATATGGATCACCTCGCAAGGTCCCATGGTTAACGCAAAACGCGCGAATAAAATTTGCTAATGTGCACTTGAATTGGGATGGTCCTATAAATGGAGAAAAATGGCGAATTGTGTTATGGTCTGACGAGTCGAAAGTAAATTTAGTCGGGAGTGATGGAAAAAGTTGGGTACGAAGCCTGATGAATGCAGAACTTAACCCCAATTACACCGTGAACACCTTTAAGCATGGCGGTGGAAGTGTAATGGTGGTACGGTATCGGGCCGCTTTTCAGAATTGAGCAAATAATAGATAACCACTATCACTTACGCGTCCTTAGTAAAGTTATGTTGCCTTACCCGCAATGGGAAATGTCACTAAAGTGGCAGTTCCAGCAAGATAATGATCCGAAACATACTTCGGCGCTTGTGAAAAATTGGTTATCGGACAATAGTCTGAATGTTATGACCTGGCCATCACAGTTCACCGACATAAATCCGATAAAGAATCTTTGGCGGATTGTAAAAGAAAAAATCGGAGCAAAAAATTTGGTATAAAAATAAAGATAAATTATGGAATAAAAATCAGGAGGCTTTCTAAGACATCTTACTCACATTATTTGACACTTTTTAAGTTTGATCCTATTTTAACGTCCATTTAAAAGACGACGTTTAAGAACGTTAATAATTTTTTTTTATTACTGCCAGTATTTTTCTTTCTTTTATCGTATATATGTATATACATAAAATGGAATGTTATGAGAATTAAATAAAATATTTAATAAAAAAGTATTGATTTTATTTAAAAAAATATTTAGCATTGAATTTTTATGATAAGCTTGACCCTATTTTTTTGGCCGACACTGTACATAGGTCTGTACATATGTACATATGCACATACAAAAGAATTTTGCAGCAAAGCGCTCTTCAGCTTAGCGCATTTGATGACACTTTATGCTGTTGCTAGGCAAACTTCTTCACCCTTCATTTCTACTGCGCTTGCCATTATTTCATCGCCTACTTTAATGTTTGCCACGCATTCTCTGTTTCATTCGGTTCCCTTTTGGCTATTTGCGCTACACATATGTACGTACACACACACACGCCCACACATACATATGTAGATGCGGCTTATCGCGATTGCGTGCATCGTGCGTTGATTTCCCAACCGCTATTTGTGTCTGTTTTTTTTTCGCCGCTCGGTCGCTTTTTGTTGTTGACAGCTATTGTGCAAGAGATGAAAGCAATGTTGCTGGAGCGGCTGTGACTGCGTCATCTGAGCTAAAGTCAAACTTTTTCAACCAAATGCGGCCAGGTCGCTTGATTGTGCTTGTAATATGATGGGTGACTGTAGAAATTTTTTTGTACTTTGTTGTTTTTATTGGATTGACTATGATGTTGACTGCTTGATTAGCCGCCTGCTTTCTGCTTTTATTTATTTTTTCCTTAGCACTTATGCGCTCAATCACGTCAAAAAGGATTTTTCTTAAATGTTTAGCCGATAGCTGTCAGCATGATTGTCGTTGCTAAGCAAGTATATGTAGTAAGTATGTACATTGGTTCCCTGTCGGAAAATAGTAGACAGTCTAAAAAATTAATACATTTTAAAGTAGTTGGAAATCAACTGCTTTGAAACAAATGCAGCGTGCGAGTCTTTAATTCTTCATTTTTTTAAATCAGCGAAATAAAAAATAATTTAAAAAATATTGAAGGCTTTTGCTAATTTTTATCCGCTTTTGAAAGGTATGAACGATGGCGAGCTCATAAAATGCGCGATACATAAAATATTTCAATTCTTCCTTTATCATTATCTATTAGATGCTTTTTCTATCGAAAACCAGGATCAAGAGGAAATTATTCGCAAGGCCATTCAGGCGGTAAAGAGGCAATATTTTTACGAAGTATGTACATATGCTAAAAATACTCAATTAGATTACATTAAAAACGTGTAAAGGTAGGTTAAGTTAATCTACAAAAAAATTAACTGAATTCTTAACTTAGTTAAAACAAAAAAATGTATATGTAAATATATTTTATAAAAAAAAAGAGGAGGTATAAATAAAAGAAGTTTAGAACTAATAGAGTTTAAAATAGTTGTAAATAAAGCAGTTTTAAAATAGCTGCAAATAAACACATTTTATTGCAGTACTGAAAAAAAGTCGTTTTAATATTTACTTTTTTTTAAATACATTTGAAAGTGGTTGAAAGGAAATGCAGAGCCGGCTAATTGACTTGCTCCTAGGGCATCGCCATGTTTATAAAGTTAGTTGATGAAGAGGAAACATTAAAATTTAAGCCACATGTAGTTAGAAAAAAGTACTTTCAAAAAATCCTTTTCAAGTACTTTGAATTCCGACAGGGTTTATGTTGAAAGTACACATACATACATATACATATACACACAAATTCCACATGAGACTATTTCGCGTAAAAGCGCCTCGATTTCAAAATAAGCGATAAGGAAGTTAATAAGAGAGATTATTGATATATGTATCTGCACGCGCGTGTATATTTTTTAATATTTCTTCTCTGTTATAATACTAACCAAGTTCCAATAAATACGAATCTCCACCTTACGGCTCTACTTACAGCTAAAAACGAGACGGCTTGTGAAGAAAAAAAAACAAAAAAAATTATAAGTTTTCGAGCTAATTTCTACATCTGTATAACCCTAAAGATATTTTATATAAATTAGTTGTTTCGCTACTTTTTCCTTTTTGCAACCCAAAAACTCTTTTTCTTGCTCATTTCAACATTGTTGCGATTATCCTTGGCTGTCAAATTTCCATATCCCTTGACTTGACAAATGTATCGCAAAAAGACATTTGTAATTGTCGTGACCCACAAAGTTACACAATGCCTTTCAATGATCCAACATTTCAAATGCGTCCGCTCAAGCATCGGCTCGACCAACACGATTCTGCTTTCATTGTGCGACCGCGTTCAGGTGCACGCGACCAGCTGACACTTTGGCCCATCGAATGTCATTATTCATATTATTGTCGTGCTTTTTTCGTTTTGTAAAACACAACACACAAATAAAAAGTATGTAAGATAAGTATAATGTTGTAAAAACAGTACTAAATTTTCCTAGCGCCTTGAGCAATTGTTAAATAGCGACTTTGAAATTTTGTAAAGAAAGTGCAGCAGCAGCGTCTCTCCTTCGTCTTTTGCTTCTTTGGTTTTTTTTTTTAGTTTTTTTGGCAATTTTCCCAACAATTGCGCCCAATGGCAGTCAATAGGGCGGCAGTAGTATTTACACAATAACAAAGTCTGAGTCGTTTGCTGTTTGCCCAGAAACTTTGCAGACATATTTCTGCGAACTTTTGTTATTTTATTACATGATTTTCTTGCCATTGTTGTTGTTGTTGTTACTGCTGTTGTGGCTTTCGCAAAAAAATAGGAGCTAGGACAGTAGCGAATCAGAAAGGCATTGTGGGCGCACAAAAATAAATAAATGTCACTTAAATTGGCTGTATGCGATAATTTTTCCAAATTGGAGCGCAATGTGAGTGAGCGAGAGAGTGAGAGAAGCAGAAGACGCACGCTGCCGCGAATATGAAATTGCACAAAAATTTATATTTGCGGCATTAATAATTAAATGGGTTTATTGAAAGGCATGTGTTTGGCTTAAGTCTTCCTTTGTGCAGATAAGTGGAGAAAAAATTAATTTTTTCAACTTTTTCAATTATACAGCTGAGTACACGGAAAAAAAATTTGTTATAATTTAATTAAAAAGGGAAATATTTGGGAGAAACATAAGTTGTTACAAAGTTTTGAAATTAGCATCAGTTTTACTCAATATATTGAAATATGGAAGCCAAAAAGAAATGCAAATAAAGTATCTAGACGAGCCATTTATTTTTTCAAAGAGGAATATTTGTTTTTTATTTTGCAACACTTCAACAATATTATGCAATACAAAGAGCGACGTAACAAACATATTTGCAGTAAACATTTTTTTTTTAATATTTAAACTAAATTTTTGTAAAAAAAAAACTAATATGTAGAAAAAAAAATAAGAAAATAGTCAACTTAATTTTTTGTAAAAAACAACTCTGCAGCAAAAAATTAAAAAATATTAAAATATGTTTAAACTAAATTTTTGTAAGAAACACTTTTGCAGTAAAAAAAAAATTCAATACTAAAAAATGTTTAAACGAAATTTTTGTCCTTAATGACCCGCCGATCACCAATCCCTTAAGCTATTTCGAAAACGAAAGTGCTATAATTTTGCTATATTTCATATGATATGTGTTTCTGTTCACCTATTGGTATTTCATTTCACAATCTTTTACTCTGTGTATACAACAACATTTCAAAGCTGCGTGACTTCATGTGCATATGAGGCCAAAATCTTCGCCAGCCGCCTTGCCGTCTGCTACGAAACAGTGCGTCTACCTCTCACACAAACGTAGAAAGATATTTCAATGAATCTACAATATTGCAGCCATCACCACAACTTACTCAGCTTGTTTTTGTGCGAAATTTTTTTTGGATCGCATGATATCTTCCCTACATTTATTCACTTTCGCATGCAAATAAGAATAAGCTTTGCTGAGACCCAGTAGGAAAAGACTTAAAGCTCTGAACATACAAAAGTTGCAAGAAAATTCTTTACAGTTTTTACTAGATTCAAAGGCGTCAGTATTTGAACTGAGTACATTAAATATACTTATCAGAATCTCTGCAAAATATTCTGTAAAATAATGCAGTCGCTTTTTAAAAAGGAAATTTATGCAACAGTGACGAAGTGACTTTAAATTTTCCTAGTGTAGTTGATCGGAGATGTTTTTTTTATAATTTGGACAGTGTTTGGGGTCTCGTGTATGGTGAAGGAATAAACAAGAAAAACGCAAGTACTACTCACAAGTAGGTTCTTCTTCCCAAGAACGATGCCAGTGTGGAGGCAATCACTTTTTTTTCCTGCAGAGGTGCATAATTGTAACATACTGAAGTACACATACACATAAATAGAGTCATATGTAATACTTAAGGCATGAAAGAAAAAACCGCAGTCGCATTATATTACACGTGCGCAAAACGCTGGTCAGGCGATTTACTTATGACTGTATGTATGTATACATATACCAGTAAATACGTGTGTTTATAGTACGTATGTATGTACATGAGCATTGTCTGGTTGTTGTTATTTTTTTTTTTTTTTTTTGTATTCTCATGTGCTTCTCATGAATTGCCGCACAGTTGGGTTAAATGCGGGTCACAGCAGCGTTTCCACATCAGACCTGACACTGAACACGCGCGATCAGATTACAGCGCTGGGACATGCTTTGTGAAATTTATACATACATATCTACTCGTATTTTGAGTATGGAGAAAAAAATAAATGAATAAAAAGCAAAATAAGTTAATACGATTACGTAATGACTTCAAAATTTCTAGAACACCTTCGTATATTATGAACTTTTAGTGAGTAAGAGAGAAGCAACGAATAAAGGACATTTTAGAGGGTCGTTTTTTTATTTACATAAATATGTATAATTTAAGGTTCTTTGTAAATATTTTTCAAATAAACTTTCCATGAAAACTTAACTCATTTTTTTTCTAACTAACTAACCAGCTGTTCACATTATAACAGTACTCTGGGGCGGATACCGTAAAGTATTTAGGTGGCGGGTTCATTTTTTTTAATGTATGTTTATTATATTGATAAGTCATGTTTTTATTTGACAAGTATTCAGCGTCTATACAGAACAAATGGACCTATCATAAATTTTGACGGATAATTCAGCTTACAAAAGAATATCCACTCTCCTTGGCATCTTCGACATAATATCAATTACATTCTCGTTTGTTACTTCCACGTCTCGATGCACGTTTATGAACGCTAACCCATTCAGTCGGTCTTCATTTGTTTTGTTTCGTAAATACGTTTTTAATCTACGCAGAGATGAAAAATAGCATTCGCTCGAAGCCACGGAAACCGGAAGAGTTGCGCAAATTAGTAAAAGCCGATGTATCGATTGGTACAGCTGCTTGCTGCAGTTGTTTATAGCGTCAAGAAATGATTTTGCTCGTTGGTCTATCGGAATCTTTGAACAACGTCTGAGGACAAACATAAAGGCTTACTTTCCTAATATCCTCACCTTTTCCACATGGCAAAGTCACTCGAAAATTCTCCCACAATATCATTGGGCCATTGGTCTTCAAAAATTTGCATTGTTGAAGGTATTTCTTCTGCATTAAGTTCTGTGCATTAACTTGGCAAAATATTCTGAGTCTTCGATAGCAAAACACGATACTCTAGAAACCTAGATTTCAGCTCAATCAAAATGATCCAGAAACGGGATGAATGTTGATCGACGAAAATACGATTCTGCATCGCCTTCGTAATTGTCGCGATTCCGCTGCTTTCCAATGCGTCTAGGAGTCTCCAGTTTCACGTTGACTGCGTCAGCTAATTCCGTGGCAGGGAGAAGGATTTCGTGAAATTTCGCCACAGAATTTACACGCATCTCATGTATTTCTTCATATAAATCGGTTGAATATGTTACGCAGGTGCTCAAATAACAATATTTTCTCTATAGAAACAGCCTTAGGGTTTTTGTCATGTTAAATCTTGGAGTCAAAACCGTCAATGAAACTATGAACTGTGGTTTGCAAATTGATGCAAGTTAAACGATAGATTGTACTCCAGTAGTTTTTGTATTGCTGATATCCAGTTATTCTAACGCTGTACAATTGAATGGGAAAACATTTTGGAACAGTTGAAGCGTATAGAGGTGATCCATTCAACGAGTTTCGCAAAGCTTCGAAAGACGTGTTTGCTTTGCTTGTGGACATGAGGCAGTATTACTTTCTTTTAATATCGAGCCAGACTTAGCGGAATTACGAAAGAAATTTACTGATTGTTGGACGGCTTCTATGACATTTCTGATATTTGGGACTTCACATTTCGGTTACGCATTTCAGTCACCAAACTGCCTTGCTCTGTGTGTAGCATAAGATAGAGTTGTATCGCCACGGTGTTGAACAACCATTCTGTTCTGATTTCCGAATCAATAACTGAATCCATATCCAATCGCTATTATAACGTCGACGAGACGCAACTTTCAAAGCCTGTATAACGACTAAACCATTTTTAGCGCCTTCAGCAAAAAAGTATCCAACTTGAAGCCCACCTGAACCAGTGAAAATGGGAAGAAGCAGAATTCCGTAACAAACCCGAATTTAGTATAGATTTTTTGATATCTTCATTTGTTCCTCATATCTGCGACTTTTACCAAACAAGTACGTGTGAAAATAAGTTAGCGAGCTGCAAGCAGAAGTTAAAGTTGAATGGCGGTGTTCTCTAACCGCGATGAAATTAAAAACACCATAACAACCCTTCTGATTTAAATGTCGTTGATCCTAAAAAGTTGACTAAGTCGATGATAGCGAGTATTGTGGTGCCGAAGAAAGCCACTTCAGTTCTTTTATGTTTTGTGCAACAATTTATGAGTTTTGCAAGCAACTAAAAACATTATAGTAACGCCTTTTCTTATTTATTTTACCGAAAACTGTCTTGGCTCACTTATCTCACCAGGCGTAAGACAAAAAAACGTGCCTCCAGGAACAATAGTTCGTCTCTCGGGAGAAAATTCAATTCTGCCTCGTGTGATCACATCTCTCTGACATCTCAACTTTCCTTCGAATCGGGATATAAACTTTACACGCGGCTGAATCGAATTATTTCCCTTGGAACGAAAAGTTATACAATAAGAAATTAGTGCGAAATTGTGTAGCTACGAGTATAAGTTAAAAAATTCAGGTTGTACAGCAGCTGAGTGTAGTTTACGTCATCTCTCATCTGAAAATTAATTTTAATTTCTCACTTCGCGCACTCCAAATTTGCCTTGTTGAAAACCACACGTCCAAAAAAAAACCCTTTATATCGTAACCACATAAATACAGCTTGAAATTTTTTCTACAAAAAAACAATTCCAATTATTTTAATTTTGAACTTTTATATCAGAAGTGTTAGAATTTTTTGAGTATGCAGTTTTGTATTCCATTAAATTTTAGTAACATAATGTGAAAGTTTCAGAAGGCTAAGTATTACCGTTGAGTTATTAAGATTTTTTGGCCGCATTGGCTTCCATATAAATTGAATCGGCTATAAAACTGCATGCTCAAAAAAGTTCAAAATCTATATAAAAATTTGTTGAATTTTTTTTTTGTTTTTCTACAAAATTTTGAACTTGGACTTATATAGTTTATGTCAGAGAATGAGTGAAATTTTAATTGAAAATTCGTAAAAATAATGAAATTAATATAACTATTTGATTTTCAATTTGGTTGCATTTATAGATAGATACAAATTTTTACTTCACCAAGTCCTGTCATCTCAGCAGCATTACAAAAACAACAATATACGGAATATTCGGAACCAAATCGAGCAATTTAAGTGAAAAAACAGTTTTCCATAACTGTCACTCCTTTATTTCTTATAGCCATAAGTCACATCAGCAGAATTTCAAAAATATGTTCATGAATGTATAGCGATTATTTAATATAGAAGAGTACTATCTCACTGTGTTCTCTCAAATGCTGTTTAAAATTTAGCAATCTTTAAAGTTTAACAAGTGCAAATTTCTTCGAATTTTTATTAAACGTAATATTCGAATTAAAGCTGTAACAATTTTATTCAAATTCAGTTCGATTTATTGTGACCTGTTTTACAGATTTCCTATAAATCTACATTGACTCGAAAAGAAAATGAGTTAATGATGTTCAACATATTATTTTTCATATTTCAACTATACGAGTATAAATATAAATCTTCCAACTGTCTACTAAAAGCAATGTGTTTATCAATTTTCTTTTTCATAGTTGTTCATTCTTATGAAGGTGCTTGTGAATACGGATTTTCATGCATATGTAGGTATGGGCTTGTAGCTTTTTATTTTGACATTCAATGCAGCCAAGCATAGCGATTGTTCTATAAAGAATTTCTATTGTGTAGAAAATTTACGCATGTTGGTTACAAGAAATGCGTGTTAGATGTTCAAATATATGCACATACATACATACATATCTAGAAAATTCTCTCATCGGAGTGAAATATTTACTGAAAAATATTAAGAAAAGCGCACGAAAAAAAGACTAAGGAACCTACGAGTTTAAATATAAGAAACTAATTGAGGTGCCACTTTAAACTACATTTATTACTCATAAATCAGTGTCTGACATTGCTGATATACAACTTTGGTACTTTATGAAGTTTTACATCTAAGCTTTAAAGTCATGTGCCATCTTTGTTTATTTAAAAAAAGGAAAAAAAAGATAAAAGGAAAGGCAAGACTCTATGTTTTTTAAACTTCATTCTAAATCTCTTTGACAAGAAAGGGACACCTATAGAGCGATAGCGAAAGCAATCAACAAAGAATCTCAAGTCTGGAATACTGACGGATCCAAACTTGTCAACAGGAGCACTGTGGCCGGGTTATTCGGATGTTCCGATGCCTGTATACCTAACCATCTTCCAGACAAACATTTTATGCAATCGAATGGGAACTAATGGGATCACAATGAACATCATGTCAGATAGCCAGGCAGGCCTAAGGGCACAAGACTCCCTAAAGGCGTAGTCAAAGCTGGTAGACAGTTGCAAAACAATAGTGGACTTAAAGGGATTCGACAACATAGTTACTCTTTACAGAGTTCCGGTTCACGAGGGCTTAGATAGCAACGAAAGGGCGGATTATTTTGCTGAAGGAGGGGCCCAACGGAGTTTTCATGACCCTCTGCCGTTCTGTGGTACTTCCAAGGGATGCCCGGCAAAGCTTCTAAAAAAATGGGAACCCTAAAAAATCTCAGCCCATGGCGATCGTCAAATTGTAATAGACAATCGAAGACTACTCAATCTCAGTAGAGTGGGTCTAAGGCTTAGACGCCATCTACACAAAATTGTACTTCCGGATGTAGCGGGCTGCAGGTTTTGTGGCCTCTAAGCATATACTGTATGCATGCCTGCGTAAAGGTGGACTCAGGCTTATACACTTTGGGAAGTGACTATCATCTCCATCCAAAATATGAACAACTATACTCTTCAAAGTGCTTAATTTCATGAACAGCCTACGGATCGAGTGACAACTTAAAAGGTAAGCACAATAGATTGCACCGCTACTATGCCCTATAAAATAATAGTAATTATAAATCTCTTTGAAGTAACGTGGCTTTATAGGTTTTTAATACAATATCAATGACAATAGGTTAATTAAAAATGCCAAGTACCATATATTACTAAGCTTATTTTTATGACTTTACTTCAACTGATGATTTAAATATACTTACATATTTAAATGATTTAAGTCGAAGTTCCAATGCGTTTAATAAAATGTAATCAAAAAGAGAAAATAAATAAGTGCGCACCCTTAATTTGCATCCGAATGATATGAAAATGTTATTAAGCCCAGTTATGCATGCGTGATGATAAAGTTTATGTACGAGTATGTGCACTTACTTTCTGCTTGTCATTTTCCGTAATTGTATTTGACGCAAGTCAACGCTACTGTCACAAAAATAGATGCGCACAACAAAAAATATTTTTTAAATACATAAGTAAATATGCAACATACGAGTATATACCTGAGCTGTATGAAAACTACAGCCAAAAAAAAGGCGAATGTAGGAAAATTTTTCGAAATTGTTAAGCGAAAGTTATGCAAGAAAATTGGCAAGGGCAATTGGATTGTAATTGGAGCGTATCGGGCGTTACGTTCAGCAGCAGGTACGTGTAGGTAACTTAAGTTCCAAGTGTACAAAAATGCGCTCTCAAGTGATTCGTATCTAGACAAATTATTTAAAAGTTGAAGAGATACTCTAATCTTACCCTCTTGTAGGTGTATGAAGCATACGAAAAGGAAAGTTTTGTAATTTATTTAAAACGACAGTGAATGGAAATGAACGATTATTAAATGAAACGAAAAGATAGTGAAATTCGTATGCAGTTTTTGTGAATCGTAACGTAATCGGAACAATATTTGGTAAACAACTTAGTTGCATATAATTATTTGGAACATCAGAATGTGAGAAAGTAGAAGCGCTCAAGCCACTAAGTTCACTTTGGTTTCTATACGCAGAAAAAAATAATCTTTAAAAAAGGCGTCGAAATTTCAAGCTATTTTTGGAGAATTTTTTATAAAATGTTCAAGTTCGCTATTTTGTAGCATTTTCAAATTTATTATAAATTATCAAATTTGAGCTGACCATTGATTATTGAGAATTTGTTTCCGAGGCAGTTGAACATTTTCTACTAGATATGTATTAATGGGGTGTATGTGAAAAAATGCGCAGCATCATGAGCAAACAATTTTCAAAAATCAACAAATTTTCTACAAATTCTAGAAGAAAAGTTCGAAATTGTGAAGTCTTTCTCTTATGGGCTTGAATACAGCTCTCAAGAAAAATCATAAGAAATATTTTTCTTTTTTTCTGTTGCTTGAAAAAATACTTTGCCGTTGCTGAACATTTTTTTGAAAAAAAATATATATACGAGCAAGTTTTTTCTTGAGAGCTTTGGACTGATATAAAAACTTAAAATTTTTGATTTTCTTGTAAGCTGTGTACCCTGTGTACCAAGGCAAATTTAATAATTGATTTGTTTTTTATATCGCCGTGGTACAGCAAATGTCAAAATCATTTCATTTGTTTGTTGGTCGGTTTTGACAGTCTTTGTACCGAAAGCAACAACAAAATACGTGTACTTTTTTTTCTTAAACATTTGCTGCCACCTTTATGAATTCGCCTTGGCACCTACTAAGCTTTAGAGTAGAAAAATGTTTGTGAGTACTCTGCATAGTTTTTTGACGCGTTTTTGACGAGCATTGAATATTTTGGATGACACTCAATGCAAATTTCAAAATAAATATCTCTTCAATAGACTCCTTAATATATATATTAAAAAAAATCAAATCAAGCTGTCTCTCTTCGTTTGAAAAAAAGGTAATTGCCAACTGTCAAACTACACAGTTTTATATGTACATATAGTGAGCACATATAAGTATGTTCATACACATATATTATATGTTTATATGTAGGTATACATTCATACTATTTATTTAGCTGTTTATTAAATTGCACACGTGAAAGGAGAACTAATTTTTATTTGCAGGCATTTTAGATGATGCTGTCATTGCTTCTGCGCGATAGTCAACATGTACACAATTGTAACTAAGTATAAGCCTACGCTGTACCGAATGCCAAGCCATACTAACTACATATTTGCTTGTACTTGTATACACATCAGTATGAATGCATATAGCAACGATGCATATCTGCCAAAGTTGTCAACAAAGAAAACTACAGCACTCGAGCGGTTAAAAAAAATTAGACAAGAAACAAAAATGATGCACGAAAAGATGTTATGACATCAAATAAAAAATAAAAAAACAGAAAAAAAGCTGTATGATGACAACTGCAAATGTCTATTGCACGATTTCTCTATATATGTATATATTTTTTTTTAATACAAAAACTCACATACTCGTACAGTTGTATTTTTTCAATTAGCTGAGCTGCATCATTCGCTGCCTACATTCCAAATTTGTTGCAGTGTGAACATTAAGATGCGATTAGGTGCATGCAAGTTAGTTGGAATGTGGAATTGCTGTTAATCGTACGCTGCAACGAAGTACATTACAATACATTAAGTAATAATTTTTAGAGTTGGTAATTGTGTCATCAGCAGTACAATTCGGTTAGTGGGTAATTGCACTGCTTGGATGCATTTCCATTGTATGATTGCATGATTTTATTGAGTGGTAGAGAGAGATGATTGCAAAATTAGAGTTAGGAGAAATATGAAACAGCAATAAAGTATGGAAATAGTTTATGATTTTGTTGAAGAAACAGTTATATAAATTTATTAGATAATGTTTTTTAAAGCTTAATTCCAGTTTATAGTTTTCTTTTATGTTAATTTTAAGATATCAAATACAGAAAACATATTTACATTCCATAACGACATTATAAAAAATGTAGTAACCAAAAGTCTCAATTTATTAAAAAAAAATGTTGCACTAACATTTTAGTAAATACAAGTTTGTTGAATTTTATTATAAGATATTTCATTGCAAAAGTGCTTTAGATTTCGGTCTCTCTGATATTGTAGCTGCAAAATATAGAACAAAAAATAGCTAAACTGTTTCAATTAGTCAGCCAAAGGCGAATATAAGTAACAAAGAAAATAAAAATATCCAACTTCAATTTAAACAGTAATTGCCAATTTTTTTTGTGTGGCTTATTAACTTTTATATAAATTCTAAAAAATAATCAAAATTGTAGTTATTAAAAAAAGATCTAATTTAAATTAAAGCATAGATAACCACCCACTCAGTATGAAAGTGTTGAGTCTTATTTTTATCAATACTAAATAAAACAATTTCAATTAAAGCTGGCTGTTTGATGTTTACCAAAAATAAATGTTTATTTGTTACAATTACTTTTTAAGCAGCTTAAAGAGAGCTGTTCACGAATTTCTAAAATTTGCATATTTATTATACCCTCCACATATGTACATTAAAATCATAAAACCAAAAATTTCACAAACATATTTGCTGCATATTTTAAAATTTTTTTTGCATTTTCTGTTGCTTAAAAAGATCATGTAGACTAATTTAAATATATTTTTTTTTATAGAAAGCAGAAGACTAAATTGCAGAGCTTTTGTAAATTGCATCACACGTTGCGGCTTGTTAGCGAGAGCTTTGGAAGCGCAGTACGACTTCAATGTAATTCAAAGTTAAACTGTATGGAAAAAAATAAAACCAAAATATTTTTATTAATTTGCACTTTAATAATTTACTTCTTTTTTTTTTAAATTTGCATATAGCAAAATATCTTTGAGCATTAGAACTAAAGGTGAACAACGTTGAAAAAAATATAAAAACATAACGAAAGTAATGGTAGTATATCTATATAGAGGGTAAGAAAGATAGAAAAAAGTGAAATTTTGAAAAAAAATTTTAAATGTTCAGCAATCTTTATGTATGTTTCGTGAGTGTGGTCAGCAGTGAGGAGAAGCTCTATAAAATTTCATAGAACAGCTTGCGCATGCTGCGAAAAGTTCGCCGTTTTCGTTGGACTTTAATGTCTTACAAAGGAAATTTCTTTTTGGGAACTGCAATTTTTTCTTTAATATCAGGCATATACTGCACATAAAAAATTTGTATTTTAACTGATTAAGTGACAAACAGAGGAACAGTTGCTTTTTCAACTTAACTGTCGCTTTTCCTTTCTTTTTCAATTTTTGTTTTGCTACTATTTTTACTTGATCATATCTTTAATATTGCTTCTTCTCTTTGTTCGCATGCACAGCATTCCTTCGTTCACTTAGAAAAATTAATATGAAATGACGCTTTTATTTTGGAACCACATCTGCTACATGCTGCCTGCCACCCTTTCTATCTTCGCTGTACTTTACCAAATAGCAATCAAAGTAAAATGTAATTCAATTCTATTCAATTGAATACAAAGTGAATGGAATGGAAAATAAAATTTATATTATCTACATATTTTACTTAGATTAAGTCAAATGCTTTTAAATGTAAGCAACAGTAAAAGGCAGCAGGGAGCTTTTTGAAAAAGGATTTAAAAACAGAAGGAAAATGTATTCGCTTATATGTATATAGAGTAGGATGTGTTTGTTTATGATATAAAGTTAGTGCGTTGAGTTAAAAATTCAAAATAAATTCCTTATGCGTATTCGACAAAAAATGCCTGATTTGAATTGCAAGATAAAAATGCAGGACAGGTAGAAATGTCCTTTAAGACCTCTATCAAAATATATTCCCCTAATAACAACGAGTTAGAATAATCTTATTGAAAACTAACTTCCACTTGCAATTTGGAAAAGCGGTATAATATTTTTTGTCACAAAGTTTCATTTTATTTACTAGTTTATTATTCTGATTTTACTAAATTTTTATCATTTTAAGCGGGCATACTTTTATGCTCCTTCACATACTACATCAAAATCTCAGCTTTGGTGCATGAGCAGCAGCATTTGTTATCGTACTCACACCACATCAATTTTCATTTTATCCCACGTTTTTAGCTCTTTATTTATTTACTTCGATTCGCTCATTTATCAACGTTGAATGCTTCACTTAACCCGCCTATAAGTATGCAACTATTTTCTGCGGATTTCTTCTTTTAGCTTAGGTGAAAAATTATAGCCTCTTTGCTTGTGATTAAAATAATAATTTATAGAATGTTGGTGTAGATAAAAATATAGCTTTCCTCCTATCTTGAATATATGGGCGAGTGTTGGCTCGTGCTGATTTTAATGGAAGCAGGGTTTAGAGTTCATTTCCTAGTTTAAAGTGAAAAATATAGTAGTAATGAGATCAACTAGGCGTGAGATAATATTTTGGAAATCGAGCACTTAAATCTACTAGATTGTGCATCTAGTTTTCGGTATTATATAAAAAACTGAGTTTTTTTGCACATTCAAAGAAAATTGCATTCCGACGGCTATGAGACTGTCAAAGTAAAAACACGTAAAGTACATTGATTAAGAAAAAAGTAACATGAAAAGCACAAAGTTTAAGCATATGAATTCAATTCTATTGGATACGCTACAAAAGATAAAAGCAAACAATTGAAAGCAATAATATTACCAAAGTAATGAGAGTATTTTTTCCTATGCGTCAATAAATATGTTTACATAATACAATTTCGAATGAAATAGAAGATGAAATAAAAATTTAGAATGCATTTAGAAGTGAATTAGAAAATTACCAAAAGGAAATGCAGTTATTTGCTCGCATGACAGAATTTCAATAAAAGCAAAATAAAATTAAAGCAAAAAGGTAAGTAAGCAAGAGCCGAGTAGAAATGGGTAAAGCAAAACGAAATAGCATCGAATGAAATGAAATCGAATTTAAAATGCAATTGTCACACACACATGCAAACATATAAACATAAGTAAGTAAATGCATGTAAATAAATACATACATATGTACACGTCGCTGATAACTATTACATTTAACATACATAGAGTAAGAAAGTTGGCGCAGTGCGCTGGGGCGTATGATGAACAAATAAGAATGCAAATGTCTTTCGAGTTCGGTAGCAGATATAATAAAGTGACAAATAGATAGATAACAGAAAGAAAGAAAACGGGCAATATTTCCAATAATAAAACTAGGAGGGTGAAATACACAATGCCTTTTAAAAGTTGGTGTTAGAACTTTTATGCAGCTGTGCGTGCTTCTTCAAAATTTTCAAAAAATATTTTTTTTAATTTCCGCCATTTTTTATTTTTTTTGAAGAATTTTTCACTACCGGTTGCAAATTTTAAATGCCGTACGAATGTTTTGTTTCAGAGATCCCCAGCCTGAGATTAACTGTCCACAATTAAAACAACTTTTTTCGAGGACTCGACTTTGGCGCCCTCTATAATGTGACTGTAAATGTATAAAAAAAAGTACTCTCTAAATCTGAGATATTAATGTGTAAAAGTTGAATGTTCATATTTAATAAAATGGCTGAGAAAAAACTTCTTGAAAATATGCCTATTTTTGTCCTTTTAAAGTGTACAAGTACCTTAAATAGTTATGAAAAAGTTTGCAAAAGTGAAATTAGTGCAGATGACACCTTTACAGAAATTTGCACAGGGACCTTAGCTATCAAATCATAACGAAAGCACATATGTATGAGCACTTTGCGCTTTTCGATAACATGTTGCCAAGTAACTTTCAGCCTAAGATATGAAAAAATCACTGGTGAGAGACGGTGGTTATTGGCCAGGAAATATCTCTTAACATTTCAACGGTTCAGCCAAATGTTGGTGCAAAATTTCAAACGCCATTATTCGCACAACAATTTTTAGTACAAAGTTATTAAGGTTGCCTTTTCTGATTATTGCCGATTGAACAGCTTGTTAGCCAGTTTTCAGTAACAAAACTGTATCTATAACCAGCGGCTGTTTAGTAACTTTCCAAAAAAGAAAACAACTGCTTTATATCCATTTGAATATTAAATCACACAGCCAGTTCTTATCTCCAACCAACATTGTGCAGTTTAGAAATTTTGCAACACCTCCCTTGTAGGCCTGCTGAAACGCCAGTGAAGTGCTTTGAAAAAATTGTTGTTGCAGGCAATTTACAGCAGCAGTTTGTAGCATCTCTCCACCTGTCTACTCAAGGTTTTAGATATGTACATACATATATGTATACATATATATGTACGTATGTATTTGCCGGTGTAGCCACTAGTACCTGAGTGTGCTGCAAAATGAACGTGCCACAGCTGAAAATGAAAAGTTCCCTGAGTGGCACGCTTGTTTTCTATGTATTGTGTTGTGCATGTGTACTCATAAGTTGGTGAAAAACTGAAAATTAGTCGCACTTGCAACTCTGTTACTAGCTCAGCTCTATCTACCAACTTGTATGTGTTCTGTTGTGTATTACCTTTTTGGCAATCTCAACTTCCATGAGCAGCGTAATGATGCAGCAGGATATAGTTCTTCAGTATAATTGGTTGTATTCATTGTCACTTCGTGAGAATTGTCCAGGAATTGTGTCTGAAGTGTGCTTTCAAGTGGGCAAAAAATAAAGGAAATTGTGAAAAATAAAAAAACCATTCGTTTGAATTGGGTGTGGTTCAGTTGAGATTACTTCTCCAATATGAAAATTTGATATATTTGCAGGTCTTGAATGAGAGTATATGTTTGTGAGTGCGCCTTGTATAAAGGCAAGCATTTTTGTAAGTTTTCCTCAATATAGTTGTAAGGTAAACAGAAGCTGTTAACTAAAATAACTTTGTCGGAAAGGATGAAAACATGGAACTTAAAAATTCTTCAATTTACTTAAATTATGCTTTATCTGATTTAATCATTTGTATCTCTAGCTTACAACATTGAACGAATAACTGCAATCCTCTTAATTTATTATTATTAAATTTAACTCAGCTGTATCAACTTAAACGAATGGATGTCAGCTATTCTTACCAACTTGGGAATTTCAACAAAATTTGAGTACAAAAATATCTTTTTGAATTCGAGTGCCTCTATTCGGCAATCAAAAATATTACATACGCGTTATGAAATTGAAATGTGGAAAGTCGAAAATCAGAATAAAAGAAAAATTATAGCAGTTTCGTTTACAGTAGATTTATTTTAAATATAACTTTCTTATCGTCATTCCATACACGAGTTATATTATATTGAAGTCGGAAGTTTTTTTTTTCTTATGTATGCATGTGAGCGGTTTAAACAAGACAAGCCAAGTAGCAACAAAAAAAATTGACATACAAGTATTTATACATATTACAAATTTTACATAGCGAATGTACAAAGGAGTTTACGATACATACGAGTTTATTAACAAATAAATACACGAACATTTATCCAAAAATATACACACGCATATATACAATTACAAAGCATATACACAGTTCAAAATCGATTACAAAAAAATCATCTAATCAAATCCACACCCAGCATTCAAAAAGCACAGCAGCAAGCTTTCACATCGTAAACACGTCGGAGAAGTGAAGCTTTCACGTGGCGAAAGCTTTCTGTCTCACTCTTTTCTCTCTTTACAGCTTCATTTTCGCTCACACACCGTACAATGAATTGGCGTCGCGATTTACTTGCACTGCGCTCACATGACTTGCGATGTGCGGTGGCGCTGCTGGCACTTGAAGTAGGTGTGGATTTATGCTCAAAGTACGATAGAAAAAAGCCGTTAGGAATGAAGCGCTCACAACAAATGCAATAAAGAAACCCAAACAAAAAAGACAATCCTTATTAACCTGTAGACAAAGGCAGACAGCGGCACACAAGTCAGTGATAACATTCCAGAGACGCGAGCACAGTGGCGGACGACGCAGGTCGCTCGATGCCGGCGATGGATGGGCTTCGATGTGTATAGTGTGGTACGTGCGTTCACAAGGCGCATCAGTGACATCTGCTGGTGCATCGGTGATAACTGAGGTGACGCGTGCCGCACTAGGCTCTTGCGCTAAATCAATAATGGGCGATGGTTCGCGTATCTTCAGCACTGTCGTCCGATCGGATGTGCCAAGAATTTTACTACTCGATTGTATGACAGTGATGTCGGTGGCATCCGTGAACGAAGTGGTGCCAGCGCCTGCAGTTGTCGTAGTAGCTGTGTCAGCTATCGAATCAATAACCAGCGCATTGACGATATCATCAGCCGAATGTGAATAATATTTCGCCGCAAAGGACGAACTGGTCGAAGGTGTTACTTGCGGTTCAAAGTAGTCGGAATAAGTCTGACAGCCAATAGTGGTGAGACTTTGTTCGCCACGTGCACTGAGCTTGTTGGATCGTTGATTTTTTGAAAACGACCCTTGAGGCTCTTCATTGTGCAGCTCCAAGCCACTAATTGTAGTAGCTATGTCACGACACTTTGGATCCAAAGCAGCTTCGAGCTTTTCCGGTTGCGCGCTGTTGCTCGGCACATTATAAAAATTGCGAACAAGCCGTGGCGTCGACCTTTCTGCAAATTTAAAGGAATTTATGGGTTCAATCACACAAGATTATCTGCTGTCGATAGCTTACCTGCCGTTGCAGCCAACGCAGCAGCATCCTTGTGATCTCCATGCAACTCCAAATAGAATTCATTGTACACACTACCGCTAGGTGCAGCACCGACATGCGCAGCCGTATTCACTTCGGCGCTACGTGCACCCTTGAAACTCAGACGTCTGTGCAGTTTAAGCGTCGACTTGTCTGAAACTTCTTCTACTGGCGTTATGCTAGGCATTTCCAAACTTTCTAGATTTTTAGTGAAACTATCGAACATTTCCATGATTTGCCTAAAACGTTCGGCGATTTCTCGATTTTCGCGCTCTACTTTATGGAAATCAGGTCGCTCGTCGCCAGTTCGCGACGCCGGAGTAGGCGCTAAATTCTCTGCCACAATTCGATCGACTTCATCATGTGCCATACGTTCGATTTCATCCAGTGCAGCGCTGTCATCGCTCAGTTTGCTAGTAAAGCTCAACTCCGATGCACCCATAATAGTTTCCAATGTTAACGTTTCTCTCGGTAAGTCGACAATTTGTGCGGCGCTTGGTTGTGGCGAGGTCACATAATGTGCTAACGTACCGGCAGTGCTCTCAGCGTCATCTAAACGACTTTCTATCTGCTTCACATATTCTCTTACGTTCTCTACCACTTTGCTCGTAGAGAGCGTGGGTATGACCAACTCTTCGATAGACTGCTGAAAGCTGACATGTTTGTCCATTTTTGCCACACTCGCCACACACTCAACCGACTCAGTGGCCGTGACTGTTGTATGTGTGCCTTTAAGACTTAGCAGAGTCAATGGCGGACGCAATTCTCTTACGCTAGACACAATATGCAAGCTGACATCGCCGTCTTCGTCTGTATCTTCTGCTTTTGCGGATTCTCTGTCACGGTTGGCCTTTTTGGCCCCAGCGCTAAGGGAAACGTCTAAACAATCTGTGGATGCGCAGCTCTCCCCTGGCTCTATATTAACTGATTGCGCATCCTTCTCATCCTCATCTTCGTCGGTATCTTCTCTTCTTTCTTGCGGTTTTGCTGCCTGCAGTTTTTCGTTATTAATATCCATCAAACATGCAGATTAAATTTTCTTTGAGAAACTTTAAATTTTCTTTTATATCAGTCCAATTTGATTTGTATGTTTTATTAAGTATATTTTGATGTTTTGTCGCCTTCGAAACTGTTTATCAATATTTGTATTAGACATTTTTCTGTGTCAGTTGACAAGTCGGTAGAAATTAAAAAAAAAAAAACTTTAATAAACAATTACAGGCCTACTTGTGCAAAGTCTCTCTTAGTATTAGGCTCGGAATATAAGTATTAAATAATATTTCAGATTATCTAAAAGTTTTGTCTGTGGTCATGATTATATTTTCACCAATTAGTGAGTCTGTTTTTGTTTAGTATTAATGTTAGTGCAGAGCACATCAGCTGTTTGAATTTCGTGTCAAGTTTGCGAATTCGTTTCAACTTTCTTGACTTCTTTTCAATCACAGGGATTGCCTTAAGATGATTTTCATTGCACATTTTTATAATAAAAAAGTTTAAAAATAATAATTCATAGAAATTATTATGTAAGCTTGTTCTGCTATTAAACCTGTACACAAAAAACTACACGAGTTATTTGTTATAGTAAATGTTTGCCTTAATTAGCAAAGTATCAGTGACAGAGGCGGATCAATAATAATATTTCGCGGGAGCATTTTTTTTTTTAAATGTATGTTTATTATGTTGATAAGTCCTATTTTTATTTGACGAGTATTCAGCGTATATACAGTACAAATGGACCTATTATAATTTTTGACGGATAATTCAGCTTATAAAAGAATATCCACACTCCTTGGCAACTTCGACATAATATCAATTACATTCTCATTTGTTACTGCCACGTGAAAAAACAACACAACCTGTATCGTTGAAACTTGCTGTCGTCAATTTGAAAAAATCAGAAATCCTTTTCGAAGTCATTTTTGTATAACATGTAGAGTCTCAATTTATTTGCGAACACATCTGTGAACTCGTCTGCCTCGTCATGCGAATTTTTTTCTTCACGTTTCGTATGATTATGTCTTCTAAATGTCAGTGGATCTCGATGAAAATGCACTTGCACTTATTTGCCTTGTGCAACTTTCCCAGTGTAGCGCCGTAGCGACCCACGGTGGCAGGCTGACAAATCAACTTTCAACCTCGCAGTGCAGAACACGTGAGGCGCAAATTTTAAAATTCGCTTTTCGGTTACGCATTTTGCCTTGCTCTGTGGGTTGAACAACCATTCAGTTCTGATTTCTGTCGACGAGACGCGACTTTCAAAGCCTGTGTGTGGAAGCCTTTTTTATAAGGACTTAAAGTTTTTAGCGTCCCCTGAGCAAAAAAGTATCCAACTTGAAACCCACCTGAACCAGTGAAAATTTAAATTGGGAAAATCGGTTGAACATTTTATTAGAAGCAGGATTCCGTAACAAACCCGAATTTAGTATAGATTTTTTGATATCTTCATTTGTTCCTCATATCCGCGACTTCTACAAAACAAGAACGTGTGAAAATAATTTAGCGAGCTGCACTCAAAAGTTAAAGTTGAATGGCGGTGTTCTCTAACCGCGATGAAATTAAAAACACCATAACAACCCTTCTGATTTATATGTCGTCGATCCTAAAAAGTTGACTAAGTCGATGATAGCGAGTATTGTGGTGCCGAAGAAAGACACTTCAGTTCTTTTATATTTTGTGAAACAATTTATGACTTTTCCAAGCAACTAAAAACATTATAGTAACCCGTTTTCTTATTTATTTTACAGAAAAATGTCTTGGTTCACTTATCTCACCAGGCGTAAGAGAATAGTTCGTCGCTCGGGAGAAAATTCAATTGTGTTCTCTCAACTTTCCATCGAATCGGGATTTAAACTTTACACTCGACTGCATCGAATTGTTTCCCTTGGAACGAAACGTTGTACAATAAGAAATGAGTGCGACTTACGTAAACATTTTTGGCAAACATTTTGTAGCTAAATATAAGTTAAAAAATTCAGGAATGGGTTTGGGTTCGAAAATATTTCAAAAAATTTACGTTCTACAGCATTGCCCCCTGGATCCGCCCCTGTTTAGTGGCATTAAAATCTATTGAATGATCAGCTTTTTGTGGCATCAAATAAAAATGTATTACATACGCATGTTAACCCAAAAATTATCACTTTGTATATTTGCCTAACGCTGCAATCAGGTCATTAGCATGTCAAGATACATATTTATATAAATCTAGTAACTCGCTGTTGCTTGAATTTTTGAGTTCGTCATGATTGCATAGTCAATTGTTAGGTAATCGTAATTAATGCTTACTAAGTTGCTAACTCTTCACACTTCAGCGTTACAGAGATGTACGTTTTTTTTTTTTTACATACATACGTACACATGTACTTAAATATGTATACGAACACACTCGCATGCTGGCAAAATCAACATGACATGCAATGCCGCAAATCATTCACAATGCAAGCATTTTATAAGTTGCGGCAATATGTTGCATGCAACAGCGTAACAGCAGCGTATAAAAAATGCAAACTCACATACTAACCAACACAAATACAAACAAAGTATGTACATATGTATGTATGTAAATATTTAGTTATGTTAGTAAAGCAGCCTGTGAACATAAGTTTATTGTTTCGGCATTTGTCTTATTACATTTTCGTGTGATTTTTCTCGTGTAAATCTGCTGCCACTTATGGTGTTCGAGCTTTTATGTAACCAAATAAAAATTAAAAAAATGGTAATGCGTGCGTTTGTATGCGCTATGTTGCAATAGTGATGTGAAATTTAGTACATGCGAGTAACATTTTTTTTAAATAACGCGTGTATGAATGTGCATGCGAGTGTATGATGAGAAAAAAGTATGCATACCGATGGGCGATATGTAAACCACAACAAAGTGAAACAAAATCTGAAAAGCATTTATAATATATGTACGAGTATTTTCCAAATCAAGTCGGTTTAAATAGAAAAACAAATCTTTTAATTTTTTTAGTTTCAAATTCTTCCCAAGAATTTGCGGTTTCAACTGTGAAAATTTCTTGGTCACCAATTCCGCTAATTCTCCGCTAATTATTATGTGATTAAAATAACAATAATTTTGACCACAACTAGGGAGGGTGAGGTCATAAAAGACAAACTAAACAACGTACATATTTTATCAATGCATTCAGAGTTCTCTTAGAAAGCACTGCAAATTTTCGCTCCACATAAGTGACCGGAAGATCTGTTCTCGTTTCGTGTTCCTGAATGAGTTTTGCACACAAGGAAGCCAAGCAGAAAGTTTTTCCAAACAATTTTATTTTTATAAGAAATAACATGAGAAGTTCATTTTTAAATTTTTTTTTTGTGCAGTAAATGCTCATACATTTATTGCAGTATAAAAAATATTTAAGAGAATAATTAAATCAAAACAAGATATGGGGCCTTAGGTTTTTGCATTCATTGAATAATTTGCAATTGAATTGAGTTACAAAAAAGTTTATATATAAAAGTTTATATATAAAAGTTTAAAAATTCTAGAAAAGTTAAAAAAAAATTCAGCACAATCTTAAAAAATGCAAACTTATTTTATGGCGTTTTTTTTTTCTCGAAATCTAATGTTGCCCCGTTTGTTGATTTCTCATTTTAATGAATTCAGACCAATCATAGTTAAAACAATTTCTATTAATATAGTAATTTTTAAGCAGACAGATAGCCTAATGTAGAAGTTACAATATAAAAAGGCAAAATTTTTTACGAGAAAAGAAAACGCCATTAAAATACAAAAATTTTGCCGCCAATTCAATTTCATTGCACTTCTTGTTTTAACTTAAGGCGTATTCCATATAAAATTGTGAATTTAAAAATGAATTGATATTAGTTTTATTTAAACATTTGAAAATGAATGCAAAATATTTATCATTTAATATTTTAGTATTTAATACATAGCAACTATACTACTTAATGAATGTTTACAAAAATAAAAATTCAAAAATGTTTGAATTCCGGAACATGCGAAAGTTTTGGATAAAAGTTTGAAAAAAGCCTTAAACATCAGCGATAATTTTTAGAATTTATAAATTTATGTAAACTTTAGTGTATGACCACATAGTACTTTTGCATGTGCAATTAAATTTTTCTATTACACGTTCTACAAACTTCTTTTCTTCATTTAGCAAAATTTAATTGCACACATACAGTTGTACTACCAAATTTAATTAGATCAGATGTTATTCATTCCTTCTAGTTTCCACTCTCTCACTACAAAAGCTTCTTCCATTCGTTGTTATGTTTGTAGTTTTTCTCTTATTTTTGCAAGGGCTACAAAAAGTATTCGAGTTTTATGCAGAGCGGAACAGGAATTTAATTAGGAAGCGGAAGTGTATGCTTTTAAGTGAATTCACAAAGATAATGAACTTCTGGCTTTTGTTGAAAGAAATAGAGAGAGTAGACCAGTTAACTGACGTTGAAAATAAAAGTGTCCAATAGAATTGTATACACAAATTATGAGTCTTACTAACTAAAATAATTGCAAAAGGTGCAAATATGAAATGGCTAAAAAATACCGCCGATTTGTTAGATATTATTTCGTTGCTGTTGCGATTTTCCTTCTAATAAATAAATTGACGCTAAACGACACTTAAAACTTGCATTTTGATATGGTGAAATGCAGGGTTTGGCATTTTTGCACCACCACTGTTGGTTTAGTGGTAGTTAAAAACAAAATCCATATAGTGAAAAAAAAATTTCACTATCATTAAACTTTTAGTGGAAAATGATCTTTAACTAAATAGATGTGAATTTATATTTTATGTCCGATATTAGTTATCAACTAATTTGTTGAAAAAATTTGTAAAAAAAAATAAAAAAATATGCATTAAAATATGCTCCTAAAATAAGGAAACATTTAAGTTTTTCCATACTAACAAAATTCAATTTATTTGGAATTTATTCTAAATATTAGTTATCAACTAATTTGTTGAAAAAATGTGTAAAAAAATAAAAAAATACGCATTAAAATATGCTCTTAAAATAAGGCAACATTTAAGTTTTTCCATACTAACAAAATTCAATTTATTTGGAATTTATTCTGAATATTTTATAAATGAAGAACGCACGCTTGTTTACAGCTTCGTTAATTTCTTTTAATGTTTGTAAGCCCTCGTTTTTATTTATAACGGCGTCAAATTTCCTAACAATGTCAAGTCTTTCGAGGCAATGTAAAGAGGAACTCTTTAACTCTAATTGCCCCGGTCAAAGAACAAGATTTTGTCCGAATGTATGATGATTTCGATTTGATTTTTGCACTAAAAAACAATACTTTTGATGTCTTCATGGCTTCTGCTTCTGTGCTATAAAAACTGTGAACAGCAGCCTTTACCACGTGAAATTTTCGGCGTAATATTTTACAGCTTCTGGTCATGTACCACATATGAGACTAGGTGGCAAAGATAAATCTGGGTCAAGTTGTCGAGAAGGTGCATACAAATCACTTAATTGCAATGAATGAAAGATTAATATTAACAAAAACCAATTTAGTTATTAGGTTACATGGATAATCCTCGGATACAATGTTTTTAAGTTTTTTATAGCAGACGGCTTAGTACCACCATTCTTTGAATAATATATTTAGTAAAATGAATAGCGTGAGGAAGTTATTAAGAAATGCAGCCATGTTGCTGAAGTTGAAAACGTCTATGTATGTGTTTGTTAGATAAATATCTTTTAGTTATTTCCTCAGCACTTAGAGAGTCCAAATACAAAATTTGCGAACACTATCATCTATTGCCACCAATATATAGGAATCTGTGGCTGGTTTTCTCATTTCATCCATGCATTGCTTATACAGCAGAGGTACCCATTTTTAGCGTAAAACGCTTTCACTTGAAAGTGTAAAATTCAGGTGTTATACAAAAACTTACTTCAGGCTTGGATGGGTTATCTTCTTATGGGGTCTCTTAGCCTCAAGAGGGCTTTTGTTAAGTCCATCGCTGCCATGTCTTTTACACTGTTAACCTTAATTTCCGGTATATGTTGCCATCGAAATAGGAAACTTAAAAGAAGAAGTCGTTCACCCCAAAGCAGTCATTTTTATACCGGCGCACTTGTGTACAAGTTCACATAACGGTTGCTTGTAACAGCATAACGGAATCAAGATAGATATAGACATATATATACCAAAATGTTCAGAATAAAAAGAGAAGCCGATTTAGCGATGTCTGTCTGTCCGTCCGTCCGTGCAGACGATAACTTGAGTAAAAATTTAGATATCTCAATAGGTAGATTGTCTATGACCCAGAGCAGGTTGGTATTGAAAATGGGCAAAATCGGACAGTAACCACGCCCACTTCACATATAACGGCAATTGTCGAAAATGCAAAAAGTGCTATATTTTAGTAGCTATGGAAGCTAATATGCTCAAATTTTGTATATGCTGTTGCATTCAAGCAGGAAATCCGACTGTATCAAAATTGTCTACAGGGGGCGTCTTATGAGTTTATATGTATGTATATCTCTGTAACCACCAACCCGATTTTGTTCAAAATTGGTACACGTATTAGACTATGCCTATTTAAGCGATATTTATCAAAATCTGACCATAACCACGCCCACATGTCATATAACGGTATTTTTCGAAAATACTAAAAATCGGACATTTCAATAAATGTTGAAAGGAAATATCTTGAGTTTAGTGTTGTATTGCAGCCAGAAATCCGACTATATGAGAACATATGTATATGTCTGGAACTACTTTATCGATTTCGTCTAAATTTGGCACACATGTTCGATTATATCTAGTTAATTTAAAAATTTAGCTGAAAGCGTGCGCCGGGTATATAAAGTTCGATCGAACTTAGCCACTTCTTTACTTGTTTGTATTAGCATTTTTTTCGTGCATTTTATATGTACACTGGCGAGCAAAAACGATTGCATGTTTGCTTTTTTAAAATATTAGCAATGCTTTCTCTAGACAAATTTTTTTCAACAGATGTTTATAAAAATATATTTCATTTTTAACACATTTCATATAAATTAAAGTTTTAAACACAATGCAAAATTTATAGCAATTTACCAAATTTTCGTCAAATTTTCGTCAAAATTTTAAAGATTTTATTATAAGCGTTCAGAAAATATTTTTGTAAGCAGTTTTATAGCCGAATAAATTCGAGTATAATAAAATGTATATTTAAAGTGGCTCACACTTCGCGTTGATTTTTGATACATTTTTTTTAAGTATTGAAGTTATTTTTTTTTACAACGCAAATATTTATTTATATGACATTTTTTAAAGAATGAACTTTTGTTATATAACCCTATCCAAAAAAATGTTGCCACAAAATATATTGCTAATATCGCAAAAAGGCAAACATTCATGAAAAACATTGATTATATCTCAAAAGGAGACTTCCATGGTGGAAATATAGCAACTGAAGTAATTTGGTACTTGAATGGCGATGATAGGAGCATTAATGCTTTGCACCGCTTTCCTATTATAAAAAAAAATATTTGTATTATTCCTTTGCTGGAATTGTCAATAAGTTATATATTCATATATCTCTCTACTCAAAAACATGGGTCAGTGCACTATGCCCAACCCTGGTAAAATCCACAATATGCAGTTTTGTATATTCGAAAAAGGTTTGACATTTTGATGGAGATGTCTTGATATTTTGAATTTTCTACGAAGCTTGAAATTTTGATCTTTAATATTTTTTTTAATGATATAAAAGTAATTTGATTGAATCTAAAAATTTAAGAAAATCATAGCTAAATAATCAACAATATCACATTGAATTTAGTTGCAAATCGTATGCTCCCGTGAACATCCACAACTCGAATTGTTGCACCTCCACCAATTGTACGTTCGTTCGCTTGCGTGTCACGAAATACTCGTACATACATAGTGTACGAGTACGAGTAGATACTTGTAATTGCAAATCCGCAATTGACAAATTAAACAGTGCGACTAATTTGCTGTTTGTTGAAAATATTTATTTACGCTCCATTTTCTCTCATTGCCGCAGCGCTGTTTGCCAAATTCGGTTAATTCAAGTGTGGCTACAACATTATTTGAAATCAGTTTATGTAGTTATGTGCGAAATAGCAGCGACTAATGGCTGAATCCGCAATGCAGAAATGAAACTGATTTTGTTGTATCGTAGATATACACCAGCGTATTGCGCCAAGTAGGGCAACAAATGCGAGTTGCTATTTTGTCATTTGTGGCTAATTGCTGGTATTTGTATTAACATTTTTCGCTATTGGTTGAGTTGGAAACTAATTCGGAAATATTGCCTTAGTTGGCTATACGTTTATTTGACTTTCAAATTTCGTAATGATTTAAATTGGAAAACGGATATACAAGACTATTGGATTTGAAACAAGTTACAGTGGGGCTTACAAATTACGTTTGAAAAAATTATTAAAATTTGTTTAAGGAGAAAAGATTAGGCTAAGCTACCAAATAGATTTAAACCAAGTTGTTGCGTGTGAAGTGTTCAATCATTTTGCAACAGCCATCCAAAGGTTGTAAATTTTCAAAATATCTCTCTACTCACACCACTTCCCTGAAACCTTTGCTCCAATTTTAATTTCATCATTTTCTGCACTTAAACTACTCTGAGGTGGTGCTCGGTTGAATTCAGCCAAGCAAATATTTTCTTTTTAATTAGAAACTCGCAAGCATACATACAAAAATATCTCCCAGCATAAAACAACTACCCGCAGCGTTTTTTACTATACCCGCTTTAATATTATTTTGAGCGACTTCACTTCAATTAAGCTCAATCGACGCCACAAAGCGAGGAGTTATGGCTTAAGTAGTTAGATGGCCACTCTGTGTTTGCGTGTTTTAATCAGTGGAGCGTATCACCACCTATCAACTTTTTGCGCGCACCACACAACAACACTTGCTATTATGAAAGCTTTTCTGCTCTGCTAGGCACCCCTCCTTATAATTCCCATTTGGTCGAGTGGCCTTTGAAACATTTCACCTTTGTGTGAGCTCATAAATTTGTTAGACTACTCATTACACACAGCGCGTCGTTGGCGGTTCATCAAAACTTTTGTCCTCGATAACAACAACAACACTAACAGCAACATCAAAAGTTCCAATGGCTTTTATCCTGTGCTGTGTTGCAACAACTTCTCCTCCATTATCCTGCTCGATTGTCTATATCAGCGCTTTTCTCACTCATTCTATTATTTTTATTTACCATTCCTCCAATTAACTGAAACTACATTGGCTATCATCAACGCCACTCAAAGACTTTCCTGTTTTGTTTCTACATTCAGTACACTTTCCTTTATTTTCTTTTAATTATTCATCGAAGCATTGGCTGTGAAAATTTTGTTTTTGTAATTAATTGAATCGCTTGAACGCGCCGTCAGGATGCTCAATAACTTTGCTCAATAACTTTGCCTGCATGAATTTGCATAGCTAAATATGTTCAGAGCTACTTGTGCGTAAAAATATTCGGCACTTCGACATTCTTTCTAGTAACTGTCCTTTCGATAACTTAATTGTGCAGCTTTAAGAATTTTGAAATTTAAACTTATGCGGGAAGAGAAATAAAGTTAAAGGCCTTTAAATGTATATTGAAAGAATGGCAGAGTCATTGAAAAATAGCAAGCGATGGGAAAAGTTAAAAAATTTAATAAAATGGTGAGGAATAATGTGAGAAGACATACAATGGAATGGCATGGAATGAAATGAAATGAGCTGAAATGGAAAGAAAGGAAATAAACGCAGCGGAAGTAACATTAAAAGAAAAATAATGAAATCAAACTAAATACAAAATGAATAAATTAGTCATATTTAAATGTAATAACTTCAGTGTTAATTAATGTACTTTTCAACTTCGAACTCTATGTTTTTATATTTAATTTGAAAGTATTGATACAAATATTTACTCAATGATTGTGCATTATCCAGCAAAGCTAAAGTTTACTCAATATTAAATATGGAATGTTATCTGGATCTTATACAAAAAAAGAATATATATATATTCCTAAAATTCAAAATGAACTAAGCTAGAATCACTATATCGCCTGTATGAAGTGTTATTCAAAGTCATACTGAGGTTTTAGAACATCTCACCCAGCTCGCTGAACAATCCGCCCTCGTATTTTTACCCCATATTTTATAAATATGTGTCATTTTTACTAATCGAATGTTAATTCAGTTTCATGAGCTAGAAATTGTGATTCTTGTGAAACGTCAGTATTGCAATCCTTATTTTACCTCCACGCACTGATTCAGTTAATATACAAAACCAAGTAATTTTAAACAAAAAAATTCAACTTCAAGAAAAAAACGTAAAATCGTTGAGCCCTCCACCACCTGATTTTCGGGGGTTACAATACTATTATAATGTAAAATATACACACCACACAAGCAGTTGCCGGTGCTTATGAAATGATTTACACACTCGTAACCAAACCTTAATTACACACACACACACACGCACACAAACATAAGCGGAAAGGGTTATGCTCTTCAGACGGCGCCATCGATGGATACCACCAATCTAGATACTTATGAATAGGACAACGTGTGGTTGTCGATCTATTCGAAATGTAATTTCATATATTGGAATGAAGATGATTGCATTAATAATAATAGTGCGACTAATGTGACTGCCAACGCAAAGGTATGACCAGCAGATGGGTAAACCCAGCAAACCAAATGTCAAATATTTGATAATTACATACATACGCATCTATTACTTTATTAGTTAATGTTGCTGTACTAAGGTTGCGATTTGACTTTATTTTTTAGCATGGCTTCACTTTAGTATTTTCCGCTTTTTAGATAACAATTTTGAAGTACTCACACACTCTCAAATCGAAATCGTAGTACTTTTTCATTCAAATTCAAAATGATAGAGGAAAAATAATCTGCAAGCTTTTGAATATATGCTTATTGGGTTTGCTTTATGTACACATTTACGTTTATATAACATATTAATAGAGATACATTTGTACATTCATATATGTATGTACATATGCCGTTCAATGTGTTTGAACGCTTTTATAGTTTGACAGTGTTAATGTTGCTGTTGTCACTCAAAGCGTAAGTGCCATTCAATGTCCAGCGGCTGCATGCCCCAAAGCAATTGTATAAATACTTACATATATGTATACTACTCGTACATATGTACATGCATATGTACGTATCTATGTATATAATTGCGTGTATGTACCTTGGCACGGATATATGTATGTATGTTTGATAGAAAACCACATGATGGAGTGACACATGAATACTTAAAAGGTGTGCCCTGCAGTAAAATTTGAAATACTGAGCAAATACTTTTGTATGAACTTATTTAAAATTGGTTTAAAAGATATTTGAGAGAGGTATCGGAGCCGCAAAAAAAGTTACGTATAATCGCATATTTTGAGTGGTTATAATATTTTATTTTCATTTTTAGTGTTAAATTGAAATCTAATAAATGAAAGGCAACTCTTTCACGCCACTGAAAATGACACCTCTGTGTGAAAATTGGACTGATTCTCTCTTTAAAATAATCTGAGTACTATTACAAGTATTTACTTTTAATTCGAACCGTTCTTACAGTCAAAAATGAGCTCACTGTCGATTTTTTAATATACATATGTATAAACAACAAATGTTGAAAAAAACTCCGTCGTAAAAAGCACCAGAAACACACTTAATCTAGCTTTAAATGAATGATTTTTACAGATAATTTTTCTGAAAAATATTTTGCAGACTAGGGTTCGTTTTCAGATCAAGATTCCTACACAGTCGATTGAGAAAACGTAACTTAATTTAAAAAGCTTATAATTTCCCATATAACTACTCCCGGCAATTTTGACATGTAAAAAATAGTGATCAAATAACAAAAATAACGACAGAGGCAAATTTTGGTAGAGACCTTGGGTTTACCATTAGAAATAAAGTGGCAAAAGTCCCATTGATCACATGTGTGCTAAGAAACTTATATGGGGTCAAAGGTCAAAATTTCACGGACAATAGAATAGCTAGATTTTATTCAAGGCCATGCGGGTAACGGTGATTCTGTTAGGGACTGAATGTCTATAAAGTGTATATTTTTTTAGAACATTATAGCTTATATATAAAAGAGACACAAGTAGTCATTTTTGTTTGCTTAATTACCTGAATATGTATTTACGTGGCACATAACGTGCATTATATGTAGAACTTGACTCTTACAAGCACGACATCTCAGGAATGATGGTTCTTAGAGAAAAAATCTTAAGACCCGTTTTTATAGAGAATTTCGAGATCTACAACTTTGGTCAGAAGTAATTTTTTTATAACACTAATATTTTTTGAGAAAAACCAAAAAAACCCAAACACATGGGATCGATGGGGACTTTTGACACACTACCAAAATTTAGCTCTGTCGGAATTTTTTTTATTTCAATTGTTCAACTTGACCGGACTAATAAGCAGTCGAGAAAATTGTACTCAGGTGGTCAATAGATCGAAGAAAATTTATATTTATTTATGTATATTAAATACTTGTATAAACTTACCTAAGAGTACATATTATAATGTTGATGCTCGTATCTGAAAGCGAAATAAGCAAAAATATTAAGCAATTTTCTAAATACGCCATTTATTTACTATAACTAATTACTGCTACGTACACTCTGCTCACAGATTACAGCACAAACACATGTTGACACATTTCATCAAAATTTCGAACTTTAAAAAAGAATTTTTGGGGGTATGCAAATGTATAGCTCGTTGAATTTTAGTTCAACAAAGTGTAAGTGTCTAGTGGCTACGGACTACCACTGATTTTTGAGAATTTTTTTACTGATGCTCATTCGCAATTCCTTCCATATAAAAAATACTCGCGGTTTTGCATTGTATGTAGGAAGGTGCCAGTAAAAATTGTCAAAAATCAGTGATAACCTGTAGAGACTTGAAACTTGCATTTTATCGACTAAAATTAAATAAGCTAAAAACCAGCACACCCAAAAAACTTTTCTAAATTTTTTTTTTTTAAGTTCGAAATTTTGATGAAATTTTGTTCAATTAATGTACATTTTGTAAACAGTTTAAAAAATGTTAAGTTGTAGTTGTGCTATAAATTGTGAATAGAGTATATAAATAGTTCTTATAGTAACTTGTATGTATTAAAGTTTAAAAACTCTTGGAAATAATAAATAATTAAAAAAAGCTTTTCAGGAGAGATCCTGTAAATGCATGACAGGCGTAAAAAAAAATATGGATTTTAATTAAATTTTTTTTTCTGACTTATAAAAAGTCGACAATTTCACACATCAAATGCAAAGTATTTATCTGCAAATAAGTCGCGCTCGCATGCGCCCAATCGCTCGTTGGCGGTCACAGCGGCGGCAGTCGCTTCCCACACCATTCGTATAAACATTTTTTCAGTCCACTGATTAATAAGAGAAGAAAAAAAAATTACACTAAACAAACTGGTAAATATTTAAATAAAATTGTAAATTAATAGATTCGCATAAATTAGCAAGAGCAAAACATGAACAAAACTTATAAAATAAGAAAGATAAAAACGAAAAAATTAAATGTAGCAACAACTGATGATTAGTAAATTAAGTTAAATTTCTTGTCAATTAGTTTTGCGGTGGTTGCTTTATTTGCTGCTACAGGCACCGCCACTATATACATTGACTGTTGGTGTTGTTGCTGGCTCTAGCATTATTGGCTTTGAGGCTTTGAAGCATGGCTGGCGCGGCTCGCCGACGCGCGCTCAAGTCCAATATCGAGTTTCACTTAAGCGACGAAGCGAAGCCAAACTAATCAGCAACACCCACGTACACATACACACACCAAAATACACATTCGAATATATGTAAGTATATATTTACATGCAAGTGTGTACGAGAATGCAACAATAGCGGCGCATGCCGCCAGCAAAGCAAGCAATGATGCAATAGCATTTACAATTAAAAGTAAAAATGTTGTAATTTTTATAGTTTTACGAGTTAACTTTTTTAGCACAGTTTTTTATGTGTTTCTCTGCATATTTCCATTGTGCACACTACATACTCGCAGATAAAAAGTTTCCGCACCTCAAAGCGCGCGCGACTTGGCGACTCCTCCATGCCGCAGCAACTTCAGCAGCAGCAGCAACAATAGAGTTGCGACAGCATCATTGTTGCTGCCTGCTGCTTTGTATTAATTTCTTATTCTTTTGTATTTTCATTTTTGATGTTATTTTTATTTTATTTATTTTTTTTTTGTTTTTTTTTGCATAAGAAACAGTGTTACTTGCTACGCTCAAGGCACAACATTAGCGCCCATGAGCCAAATTTATTGCTAAAATTTACAAATTTTCCTTCAAATTTATTTTTTTTTATTCGTTGTAGGATTTTTTTAGCAAGCGCCGCGCGAAGGCGTTAAACTTGCGCGCTTTGATGCCAAGGCAGAATTTTTGAATTCATTCAATTCATTTTACAAATGTATGAATTATGCGAGTAGTAAGTGTGTATTAGAAACTTGGAGGATAAAGCGGAGAAAAACGCGCTTGGAATAGGCGTCAGAAGTGCCTGAGCAGTTGGCGAAAAAAAAAAATTCTCTGCATGATTAATGGCGACAATCAACTGTTGACAGTTGAGTTTTTGTGCTATTGCTTAAATTCGAGCAAAAACAATAGTACTACCAATGAATGCTAATTGTTTTATTACTGAAAATATGTAAAATGGACACACTAGTTGGTTAAGACCAATATTTCTGATTTTAGAATATAATGATCGACAGCAACTTTGCTGACTGTAAGCCTCTAAGAAGCCCCAATAAACACTAAGAATTTTTGTAATGGAAATTTTAGACCTGTAAGACAATGCAATAAGTACGAATTAATCCGTTAGATGTCGCAAGGCGCAATAAAATTTTAAAAACCTATAATCAAAATTTATATTAACAATATTTAAAGAGAAAAACCGCAACAACAAATGACTTAGTAAACTGTTTTTTTATCTCTACGATGTCGCAGGCAAAGGACTTGAAGCGATTGTGAGTGAGTATTTGGTATTCGGAGGAATTGTGTTGTTTATTGAGCTCTTACAAAATAAAAGACTTATCAAAAGATCTTAAGACGACGATGTAAAGAAAGTCCAACTGAGATCTATTAAAAATTGCAGTTGTATTATATCAGAAGAATATAAAGATCGTAATTTGTGTAAAATGTAGTTCAGATTACAGCCGCTTTAATTTTTACTAGGCAGTGGTATTGATCAAAATCAGTTGCCCGATTCCAAAACTTTCCGCCATCATTAAGTATTTCCAGTCCACATACTTGAGGTACTAATTAAGCGACTTAATTTGAAAAATTGTCTAGCAGCAAACTAATTACCGGAAAACATTATAAGTCTGATTAATGAGCTCAAAACCAGTAGATCAAATTACAAGTCATCACAAGCGCCCCTGAAGATTATTTCAAATGGAGGTTAGTACATAGTATATCGACTTTAAAAATAAAAGAATATTATAAATATTGAAAAATAAATTCCTTTGCATATAGAGGCCGCATAACAGAATTAATTATTTGTGAATAATAATTTTCAAATTTCGTTCATTAGTAAACAACAGCCAGCTGAGCTTGACGAGGCTACTGCAGCTCGAAATTTAAATAAGGCAAGGAGATGAAATGCAAGATTAAAATTTAATACATTTATTTGTTCGTTCGTCGTTAAAGGTCGTTGCAGATTGTGTAAAGAAGGAAAGTGAAATATTCCAAACAAATAAAGATACTTCATGCCAATCAAATAAAAGTTGTGTTTTAAAAGTATTCAAAAAATACTATTGTTTTATTAAATATGTATATATTTATCATATTGTGGCCAGAAGTTCGAAAAAAATTAGTAATATGTTCACAATTGCTGCCTACAAATCGATAAATTTGATAAAGTGCCAAAAGTGTTGTTCTGCATAATGGCCAAATGCCACGCTTTCAGCACTCACCGCTCTCCACTGCAACCCCAGCTACCAGCACGCCTTCACCCGAAACAAGCGAGGGATACTCGTACATATATACATAAACGGTTTTCAAAAAATTTTCATCTTTCTAGCATTTGGTTCATCATTGTTGCTCATTAACTAAGTATGTATAATGCTGAGAAATAAATCAGAACACAAGCAATAAAGGAAAATAATGCTGACATATATGGTGCAAATATATAGCGAGGGTAGCGAAATAATATGCTAAAAATAATATTTGTGCAACATATATGTATAGACATCGAACCGAAGGCCTTGTTATTTCCAATTGTTACTCTTACAAATAAATAAATAAATATTTGTGCAGCGAAGAGAATATAAAAAAATAATTAAAAATGTGTTTTTTCCTATTTCAGGAATTAATATGTAGTCGCAAGGTTTTTTTTATTTAAAAAGGGGTTAATTTTAGCTTTTATTAATATCTAAAAATTTAGCTTTTAATAATGAAGAAAATGAATATTGCCGTCTTTGTTAATTGGCGAATGAAGTCAAAATTGAAAAATGTTATTTTATCCAGCAAAGCTTTTTCACAATGAGGAGATCAAGTGAAGAATATAAAAAAATTAAAACAAATATATATCGTATTCTCTAGTAATATTTCTTAATATCACTTAAATAAAACCGTCGTTTGAAATCACATTATTACACCGTTGATGAAAAGTACACAACCACAAATCTTAATGGATTTTTGGCTAGGCAAAGCAGAAAGTAGTAGCTGCCATTAAAATAGCGCATAGCTACATATTTGCCGGATAAACCTCGTACTCTATCACTCACTCGTCTTACTCATGCGAGCGAGTCAAAGGGCAACTGCTCGCCTCGTCAAGCAGAGTGTGGAAGTACACATCAGCCTCGCTCTTTTCGCTCGTGCTGATACTAACTTACCAAGCTCACTTGCCAGATGTGCAAAGTACTTAAATGAGTCGCCTTGCTCGCTCGCTCGAATTCCGAGGGTTTGCGCACCCTGATTACAACTGAATTTCCTAGAAACGACAAAACTCAAATGTTCAATGAATAAAATTCATAATGAACCATTTTATAACATCTTAATATGTCGAAAATAAATTAGGACAATATTGTGAATAACTCAAAAGTTACAATTTTCTTCACTTGATTTATTTAAAAAAAATTCAATAATTAAATATCTAAATTACTCGTATAATCTACAGGAAGAAGATGAACTAGAATTATTTGAATCCAAGAACTTTGAAATTCTGAAAAAATAACCAACAAAATTACTTTTTTTGACAATTCGTCACTATTATTGAGTAAATCATCGAAATAGTGTGATTGTAGTTCATCTTTTAGCAGATGCGATTCCGATTCGAAAAATATTTCATTTGTGTATTTCAGATACGTGAAACTCATACAATCTTGCCAAGAAGCACAGGAGACGTCGACTGTACAACGTCCTCTTTGAGAACATCATGGAGGCTTATTTTTTCATATTTGTTGATGAATACACAATTTTTGTAAACGTTAAATATTGAAGAAAAGATATCTTGGAACTAAAAATATGTAAGGTAAGTGCACCTAATTCGCTGGTACTAAGGATTTTTCTGACTTCTAAATTTTGTGACGTTGAAATAATCGGTTGCAAATTAAAAAACGAAAATATCCCCCTTAAATCAATCAATTAAGATTAGTTTCCAATAACTTATAAGTGAAAATAGATCGTATTATAATTTATATTAATATAATTAAGAACACATTCAATCGTCCCTAATTCCGTGGCAAAAACACTTTAATGTACCTAATCTCGTGGATTTACGATTTTACGCTATTAAAAGGGAATAACTTATATTTTATACTTAAAATTAATTATTTTTCAAGCACAAAACAAAAATTTCTATTTACAAAAATTTTTAATTCATACCCGTATTTTTAAAATTGGGTTCTTAAGGTTTGCTTACAAACAAAAGTCATTGCTCAGTTAAGTATCAAATTAAAATCTCTCACTGTTAATAACAATTGTTGGGCTAATACAATGCAATTTGTATAAACAATTTTAATATTTGAGATCATTAAAGGCATACACTCCGCGGCTTTATTAATGCCACGCAATTATGTACGTACTTCTATTTGCACTGCTTAAACGCAAAGGCGTGGATATTAACAATTCGCTTAAAAAAAAATTAGCACGGAATTACCTCAACAATTTCGTCAGCGTTTTATTTTATGATAAAATGTCTTTGTGGGACAAAGTTTTCAAGAAAATTCAATCAAATTAACAAAAATTTAAAGAGTTAAAAACCGTTATTCCGTGATAGGCACGGAATATTAGATACATATATTGTAAACGAAAAATGTTCATAATTCCATAATGAGAAATATCAATTTTTAAGTAATAAAATGTATTTTCATGTATTTAAATAGTACACAATTCAATAAACAGATGTTAATCGAAAGCCAAAATCAAATCTTAGTTCCAAAAAGTCCTATGATTTAAATTTCATAGCCTTAAGAATATATATGTACATGAGTCATTAACATTTTGCTTATACGCCTTCATATGGCATGCCTATCTTGGGTGCCATTTTCCACTGCTCAAAAATATATCCCATACGTACAATCAGAATTGAAATTATTACTCTTTAAAATTTCAAGTTTTCTCTACTATTTTTTATTTTATGCATCATACTCCCTATTTCATGATTAAATAAAAAAATCGGAATGCCACGGAATAACGTACTACCACGGGTTTAGGTACACTTACCGTACCTTGAGTATTGATATAAAAAAAATGTTGAAAAAACTATGGGTTTCAGCCACAAAAATCAGAATACCCCCTTTAACATACTTTAAATGCAAATGTAAGTTGTATTAAGCAAAAAAATTAGAAAAAAGTGATTCAACTTAATCAAATGCAGTTTCAAACAAATCAGTCTTACTAATGACTAGCAGATACCAAATATTAATTAATATATCTTTGTGTTTGTGTTTTTGTCTGCTTGAAAGCCAACCACCGCATGATTCAGTGGTTAAGTGTTTTTCAAAGCAACCACAAACTAGTCTGTATGTACATATGTATGTATGTAAATATATACTTGTTTATAGAGTTATGCTATTGGTGGCACACATAGGCTGTACACTCGTACGTGTATGTATGTATGTAGTTTATGTGAATTTCTTATTTTAAAAATGAAAAAAAAATCTCCATTCAATTTACATATGAATACCATTCATTAGTGTTCTACTAACATGTTATTTATTGTATTTTGCTGGAAATTACCACAATTAAATCGTAAATGATTGCACTGATTGGCAATGCGCGGATTTTTATGAAAATCATAAAAAATAGTTAGAAAAAAGTCAGCTAGTAGCAATTAGATCTAACTAAATGTGAGCAATAAATAAACCCACGCAAGGAAGTGCAAGTGGACATAAAAATGTTTAAATGCCCGTAGGTGTGGGATAATAAATGTACATACACACGTACATATCGTTTGTGTGGGTTGCTTGAAATGCATAATATTATAAATATATCAAATTCTTTATTTTATATATTTAGCTGAAATTCGATACAGAAAAACTATAAAATAGAAAAATGACAAGAAAACTTCAACTAAAGAGTTGTATTTTTGTACTTCAAGCGGTCAAAGTTCACGCGTTGTAGTTTAAATTTAAAATGCGCAACTCGTGCAAACTCAGTACACGCATCCATTGCTTGCCAATGGCTTAGTAAAATTGCGTGATGTTGTTATGTTTTTTAATATGCATTCATACTTACTCGTATATAAATAGGACATATTTTATGTTGCGTCATAAATTAATTCATGGCTTTTGAATGAGACCCAACCCTGTAGTCAAATGTACTAGTTCACAACTAGTATGCATCGTAAGCCCAACTAGTCAGCCGACTGTCCTTTTTTCCACACAAGCAACTGGTATTTTTAACGTGGATTTGGCAATTGTCAGATTTAGATCAAAAATGTACAAAATAGAAAAAAAATAGTAGTTCAATTACGGGTCAAAAATACCAGTTTCTTACTAATTCAAAACATACAAAGAAATACTAGTCCACAGTAGAATGTACAAGGCTTTTTGTATACAAGTTAGTTATGTAAACAAGTTGTTATTGTCAAATAAAGTGAGACATGAATAAATCGTTTTGTATTTGGTAAAAGTCTGTACTTTTCAGACTAGTTCGATTTCAATCAGGAAATTCTAGTTGTAAACTAGTTTTTTTTTCTGACTAGTTTGGTGTTTCACTGCAGGGAAGTTGCAATTATTCCAAATCTAGTTAATATACGTGTACATACTATACTCGTTAATGTTTGTATGTATGAATGTTGATGTTCTTTAAATGTCCAATGGGGCATTGTATCTGAGCATGTACCCTAACTTATGGCTATGAGAAATGCTTTAATTTATATTAGTTTTTGAATTATTATTCTGTGTTATAGTTAATAAATTTCAAAGCCATTTTGAACTCTTTATCAAAAAACCTGTATGGCGGCAAATTGCTCAAAAATGTTAAAGGACAGAGGAACTCATTTTTTTTTTGGTTTTCAACAAACAAGCGCATCTAGTACAGCGCAAAAATTCAATTAAATTTTAATTGAAATTAAAATGTATTTCTCTAGCACTTCGCTTTTCTTTTTCCGAAACAAACAAGAGCGTCTTTCCAAGGACAAAAGATTCTCCAAACTAACAGAAAAGCGTAGTTCAAAAATTAGTAATCAGCTCCAGAGGTCAATTTTTGAAAAGGATTCAGAAAATTATTATAATTCTAATAAAAAATTTTAGCATGCAAGAAAAAAAACGACTACTAAATATACTTGATTTTTGTCCAACAACTTTTATTAGCACAAAAAAAACTATTTCTGTTGGTTCGATTGTCAATATAGCATTATTAGATATTAATCAAACATTATATGGAAGAAAATTCTCCACACCCTTGACGAAAACAAAACATCTAATAAATTAACCCTTCTTTTTAGGCAACTGAAACTTGCACTTGCACTGAAATTCATCGGGCTACAAACCTGCATACCCAGAAATTTCCTAAAAGTCCTGAATAAAAGGTTTGAAATTTGACAATGTCAATTGTTAGAAATATGTTTAAATTTTGTCAATTTCGTATAAATTAAATTTTAAATGAAAATCATCAAAAATAAATAAATAAATCTAAGTTTAAAAAAAAAATTTATTTGGAATTTGCTGCTATTATTGTGAACGCAGTTGTTTATAAGTACACATGCATATATGTACATATACAGTGTTGTGCATAGCAAAAGCAACAGCAATTAAAACATCATAGTATATCTAATTATTTGTTTTAAAAATTAACGTATTAAAATTCAGTCCATTTCCTACCATAAACCCATGGTACAATAAACAGGTCGTATAATGTTATCAGCTGATTGGAGTTTTTTCATATATGTATGTGGTCCATAACAAGTCAAATCTTGTTTACAAAACAAACTTTTATTTTCAAAACAAACAAAAAGAACTTTGTTTACATTTTGTATATTTCTAATTTAAACAAATTTTGCGTTAACGTGATTTGGGAAAGCTACATACGAATGTACATATGTATACACATACCCAGAAAAGGGACATTGTTTTATAAAAGACGGGGAATGGTCGGATCTTATTTTAATATCCAATTGGAACAGAACTTCGGCATGCCGCTTGGATTATTGAAGGCATACCTCGTGAGTCTCTCCTAAATTTTGTGACCAGGGGCAATACTTCCTGAGGATCCGTTGTAGTATGATGCGTCTTGCACTGGATGCGTTGAAAACAAATTTTTTTATTTTTTTTTTTTTTTTTTTTTATTTTACAAAAGATTACATAATAATAAATTATTATATTAACTTACAAACTATCGCAGCGCTAGCATCGGAGGCTTTCGGCAAGCAAAATGTAGAAACGCGTACACTTTGTTTATATGTAGAATTATCAAACTCGTCAAATTTGATATCTCTATTTTGAAGGGTGATGGTCCACAATAAATCACAAAATATACCTGTTTAATGTGCGTTGCCATAAACCATAAAAATAAAAGTTTAAATTTTTGTAAAAAACTAAAACAAAGTTTAACAAATTTGTATATAGATTTTAAACTTTTTTCTCAGAAGTGCTAAAATTTTATTTGGGTATGCAGTTTTATAGTCCATTAAATTTTAGTGCTAAAATTTTATTTGAGTATGCAGTTTTATAGTCCATTAAATTTTAGTAACAATGTAAAAGTTTCAAGTGGCTAGATGTTAGCGTTGATTTATTAGAATTTGTTTCGTCAATGGTGTTGCGACTTTCTCCCATATAAAAATAAATGTTGCATTTGTTTAACTAAAACTGAATTTTCTAGAGTTTTCCTAAAAGTCCTGAATAAAAAGTTTAAACTTTTGGAGAAAATTTGTAGAAATTCCGTAATATTAGCGATTTTCGTAAAAGCTTTGAAACTTTTATTCATCTGGTTTTGGTTATAGATCCTATTGAGTTTTAAATGCAAGTTATTAAAAATTAATATCATTTTGAAATTTGCTCCTGTTTTTTGTGGACAACTGTGTGTATATGTATGTATGTAGATTGCAATTAAAATCATGTAAATAAATTGCGGTAAAAATATATATGTAAGTTTGTGGTGAATGCACAAATTGAACATGTGGTCGGAAATAATGTCAAGTGTATGTAGCAAAACGAAAAAAAAACCGACAATGAACAGAAACAACATATAAATAAACCATAAAATTATAAATGTGTGTAGATGTGTTTGTATATTCACACAGAAAGGATAAACATGATATGCTGTGTTATTTTAATGGAAAATTTAAAAACAAAAAAAAATTAATAAACAACGAATGTGCGAATATGTTTGCTTGAGAATGAGATATATATGTACATATGTAAGTAAATGATTACATATTTTTATACCAGATCAGGCAGGAATTGCGGTAGAAATTAATTCATTATATGAAACTACGCATACAATTACAAAATTACGACATTTGCTTAAAATATGCGTAATCATTAAATTTAACTTCTCTGGCATTTATGAACTACCCTGCAGAGAATTTTGTAGGGAGTGAGTCAATTAAACTTTTCAAGTCTACAATTGAAAATATAATGGATTTTCTATAGACAACAGCCAAGCAAAAATTCACTACTGGTCCTAAATCAACAAGTTACACATTAATTAGCACACAGTGAAATTTCCAATTGGGTATGAAAATTTGGTAAGCGCAGTCAACCGCAGCACGCACTTAAATAATGCAAAGTACCAGGCGGCAATCGATAATTTCATGATAAATGTAATAGAGCAGATGTGAAAAATGTTTTAATTCTTTGTGGAAAATAACTATTTGATTTAAGATAATATTTTATGAGAGAAATTTGCAAAAAAATATTTAATAAAGCAATTCTTTAATCGGATTTGCTACTTGGCAGTTGTTTCGAAAAATTATATTTTACTTGCTATTTAAAGAAATCAGAGGGATGTAAAGTAAAATTAATTTACACTGAAAAGTATACGAGGAAATATATAAATAAAAAAACGCATGCAAAAGAAATATTCGATTTATTATAGAGATAGATAGGAAAGGCTCTGCAAAGCCTCCTTTTTGCATATCTTTTTCCTCCTACCATAAACTCGATGACAAACAATAAAAGAGATATTTTTATTTTTTATAATTTCGATTGAAAATAAATATTTCTTTTAAGCCGATTGAATAGAAAGACGCTCAAGCGTAGACAGAAAAAATTAGCTATAGAAAGTTCATTTTATAAAATCAAGCGAAATACAATTTCCCTAGCCACTGTCCGTATTGGCTTCAAAAGTTTTGTAAACACGCTAAAATGAAATTATATTTTACGCGCACGAACGAAACCTAATAATAAAAAACAAAACCTTAATAAATGATCAGCATGTTATCGTCAATGCAATAAAACTGCCTTTGTTTGGCGATTTCCATTTAAATACATTTTTGTAATTATATTTTTTGCCATTTGCACTATCATTAAATGACTTTGAAAATTTGCTAGAAGTTAAGTTAAGCTATGAAAAGCAATTTATTGGCATTTATGTTTGTGCAAATAAGGCGCCGCATTAAATTGGCGTTTGATTAAAAGTCCATTAGCGTATGCCCACATAGTATTGACAAGCGAAAATCGCTGTACGAGTATGTAAATAAACGTGAACTTGAATTCAGTGAGAAAAACGATTTTAGTAAAATGATTTTGAATGAGTATGCAAAATGTATAAATGGAAGTGTCGCAGTATTATTTGTAAGTCGGTGTATGGTTAGAAATTAGACAAAAAAACAGAAAATAACTGCAATTATGGCAGGTTTTGGGCTAGGTGCTCTTTGTCTCAAGAGGGCCACTTCGATGAAAATTTTTTTGGAATTTTATTGTACAATACAATACTCTCAAAATAGGCGTTTGCTCTTACCACCCAGCTATTTCTTAAAGTTTGGAAATAGGAAATACCCGCATGGCGCTAAATCTAGAGCATTCTTTTGCCAATTCTTTGAAGTGGTCACACCATTGCTATTCTGGTCGAGTGTGAGAAGTCGTGGCACCCATCGCTAGGATAGCTTTTTCATATTAAAAAATATTCTTGTAAAATGTGATGTATCCGATCAGTTGAGATGCCTACCGTCTCAGCCACCTCACGCACTTTGATTCTCTGGTCATTCAACATCATTCCATGGATTTTATCGACGATTTCTGGTGTAAGGACCACATTGAAACTGTGTAAATCACTACTTAGCCGTTGAAGTTGTACGTTGCAGTGTCGTCATAGTATTTATCAAGCCTTTCCTTGGTTTCGGTGATAGTTTTTTTATGCAAAAAATAATACCTAATCAGCACAGGAAATTCAATTTTTTTCATTTATGTTAAAAGTCAAAAGGTAATCTGCTCTCGTTGGCTGTCAAGAATAAACTAAATTCAGCTTGCTAAAAATTTGACAGTAGTATATTTATAGCAGGCAGTTAAGGGCAGCAGTGATGTTTTTAAAATTTCTAAGCGAAAAATTCAAAAAGTCACTGAGTTATTAAGCCGCCCCTATATAAAGACTTCGTTGCAAAGCATCTAAAAAATAATCTAATAATAATAATAATTGAAAAATTTTGTAATTTTCGTTTAAAAACTTAAAATGCAAGCTGATGATGTGATGCGATATCAAGAAAGGCACGATTTACATCTTTAATCCCTATCAAATTTTCGACTATTTATCATAAACGTTTTTTTATTTACAATTTTCTCAAAATATGCAAAAATAAATTATTTGATTATTTGTGTTTCGCCTTATTTTGTTCAACAAGCAATTTACTAGCATTAAAGAAAGCAACAGTAGAGTAAATTGGGCAAGCGGGCCACTTAAGGACAGCCAACAAGTTGTTCACAACAAACGAGCGGAAACTACCAAATGCATCCTGGCGAAGCAGGCATTTGTTCGTGCGTTTTTTTTTTTTTTTCATATATGAACTAACTGATGTGCCTATTGAAGCTCATGTAGAACGCGAAGACGCAACGAGTAGTTAAAAAGCGCTAAAGCTTAATTGCCACTTTTAAAAAGCCACTTGAATAGGCAATTGGCCAATAATAACATAATAACAACAATTAGTTTACACAAAGCGCGTCTCGGCGCTAGTTTGATTTGGCCGGCATATGTACATATGTATGTTATGTATGTATTTATGTATATACGAGCGCGTGTGTGGCTGAGCGATGAGAACTTTTCGAGGAAGACATTACATGGCGGCCAAATTGCTTATGTAGTGGTAGTATTTAGCCTGCAGCGCTACTGGTTTCACCATTTGCAACTCGGCAGATACTAACTGCATGCGGCGGTAACTTCCGGTGTAGGCTAGTCGTTTAACGGCAACGGCGCCATACTGCGCGTTGGTTGTGAAGTTGAAAACAAATAAATAAATTTGCAAAAGGTAGCATATGTAAGTGGGGCGCGACTGCCACCAAATGAAGCTCCATATGAAAGTTAGGAAGTTTTTCAAAGGACTGCGTATTGTTGTTGGCTGATATGATATGCTTGAGCGACATTTCAAAATTACCGCACGGCTGTTCTATGCATTTAAATAACTTTTTTTTAGGTTTCGTGTAAATATAAAGACTGCAAGAAATTCACCAATTTCTTATATTTGAAAGTTTTTTTATAAATTTCGAACAAATACCCCAAAACAGTCCCACTGTGCGGGTGCGGCTCGTTTTTTGACTAGCCTAGTCTGCTCTGAGCTGCTGCACGTCACCTCGTTCATGCACATAAATTTGTGCTTCGCAGTTTCTAATGACTTAATTGGCCTTCAATATGTGTATGCATGTGTGCGTCGCATGACTCAAACAAGATTGCATATTCAATTACATAAATAAAAAAAAACACATGCACACCACATACACGTATCTGCCCATCTGTTGCAATAGCATTAGAATTAGAATATTTGCTAAAAGTGTGCTATTAAGCCCCCAAACCTCTCGGCGCGTTCCATCAGCCCCACAACTTGGGGCTGCATGAAATGCAATTTCTGCTCACTCTAAATGGTTTGCTTGATTGAATTAGTTGCTGAAGTGGCAGCCATCAGCAAAGCAGCGGCGGCAATTCGTTGCCTTGCTTTTTCACATTTTACTTTTACTAAGTAAGTAAATATTATAATTTTCTCTGGCAATTCTTTACGCAGCTTCAACAACGCTTACAAAGAGTGCGGCGTCTGCTGCGTAATTGATTTGTTTTCGTTGGGTTGGTTGCGCTAATTTAATTAGATTTTTGCATGCCACCAATTGTGCGGAAAACATTCAAAATAATATTATTACATTAAAAGGCAGCAGCAGCAATAAGTGCAATTTTCGATTATTTTTGCATTGTGACTATTCAAGCAAAACACATTCGAGATGCGGAAGCGATGATGATGGAAACAAATAAATGTACGAGTAGAAATCGATTAAGATTTTACGGCATTTAACTCGAGTGTATTTTCATGTACGATTTTGTCGTTTTACTTAGTTAATTTCGTCCGTGAAGGCAATCAACCAACAAAATGTGTTAAGAAATAAATTGTATTTAATAGCGAAACATCTGTCTGACAATTTAAGTAACACCAACAATACACAGCTACGTGACTCGTACGAAATAATTTCCTATATCAATGCATGCGACAAGTCGAACATTGATTGATTAGCAAAATATTCAATACATATCAGCGGTAATACTGCAATAGGTATCGTGTTTTAAATCTACTTCTACTTTTTTATGTGAAACTCCATGTTTGCTTGTTCCCAAGCCCACCTAGAAATGGCGAAAAATCAAAAAAAAAACTCCATTTCTGCCTCCCTAATTAATATTGAACGCAAAATTCTTAAAGCGAAATTTCTTGTACATTGAAAAACTTAAAACTGTTTAATATAAAATTTGACATGCCATCAAATATAAAACAATTCGTAAGACATAAAATATGGCTTGACAAACGAGGTTCTTCTACAATATGTCGAGTGAATTTTTTTACTTTACCACAATTGGAGGAAGTTATTGTACAATTTAATGCAGACAAAGGCTCGACTTAAAGATTTTTGAATGAAAATGCGTAACATCTTTATTGTTTGACAAAAAAAATTCGATAATGAAATGCACGAAAATAAATTGTCTAACCTAAAACTTTAGTTGAGCTCAAGGCCGAATTTAAATAAAACAATTCAATAATTTTTTACTTTATTTATTTTTTTATTTGTCAATATTTCGACTTCAGTCTTAATGCAGCATTGTGCTCAACGAAAATCAATATATAAAACAAATAAATTACAGCCAATAAAACGAAATTAACAAAAACCCAAATTTCGGACACAGAAAATTATTGGCATAAAAATTGTGCACAAATACGATTTCATGTATAACTTCGAATCAAACAAGTAAAAAAAAAATCCGAACATATAAAAAAATACGCTCAAATGTGAATATAATATTACAAAAATTACTAAATTCGAGGGAAGTGTGAAAAATAAAAAAATAAAATTTCAATCATTTAAAAATATACATTCTTTTTTTCTTTGTTATTGCTCGGCGATATACCTATTTAATTTTTTTTTTGTAATTATTTATGAGCTTAAAGGTTGATTCGTTTTTGGGAAAAATTATAAGGAAAAAGCAACAATACTCAAAGCGGTAGAAGTTGTAGTACTATTTCGGAAGTCACCACATCTCTTCATCAGACTTCTTTCTTCTTGGCTTCCGCGGGAGTCGAAAGATTACGAACGGAATTAATTCATGTGAAATTTGGATAAATCGATTGACAAGCATTCAAAGTGTTTGCATTGGCAAAGTAACAACTGCAATAACTAGAATAACAAGAATAAGCTCAATCTTTTCCGTCAAAATTTAAACCATCCTTAGCACTTTTTCTTATAGCAACAAAAATAAAACTCACATTTTTTTTCATCCTTTAAGTTGCTCTTACTGAACTCCGAAATATTAACCGAATCATCCATGGCCTGCAACCCATCCCAAGCACAACTAAACTGGCAATGCGCCAATCTCAATTGAAAACAGCGGTCGTCTTTGAATAGCCAAAAAAAATCATTTTCTTTTTGTATTCTGCTCTTTATTGCATCTTCGAATGCCTTCTTCCCTGCAACTAAACTCCAACCGCCAAAACCGCATAGTCGCGACAATCGTGGTGAGTGGTCAACATTGAATACTCACTTTGTGTCAAGCTGTTTTGTCCGTTGTTTGCATTGTTAAAGCGATTGTTGTATGTGTTTCATAGGCATCAATTTCACTCTGTGCGCCTAAATGTATACGACTACATAAGTTAATCGCGCACTTGGACTGCAACTCATGGATAATTGAAAATGTATACACAAAGCAAAAAAACAATAAAAATTATGGAGTAGGACTATTGTGTTTTGAAATAGCTGAAGTTGCAGAAAATTTTAGAGTGGAGGGGAAACTGTTGAAATCGCTTGTACGCCTAAATGCGGGCAATAAAAAATTAATTTGCTACTCTTTGTTCCCACAAATGCCGCTCAAAAAAAGATTGCGAAGCTGCAGAATATGCGGAAATTGTATTATATTTAGAAAGAAAATATTTTGAAAATGCGGGGTATATACTCTGTTCAGAAATTATAGCACACCCACATGTTATGGTACTCAATTTTTTTTTCTAATCTGTACAAATTATTTTTCAAGCGAAATATGATTTATTCTCTAAGAAAAACCATAAACACCCCTTTTTAAATTATTTAAAAAAATTAAAATGATTTAATAAAATATCATCAAAATTTCGAACTTTTTAAAAAAGCTTTTAGAATTTTTTTTGGGTATGCAGTTTTTTGGCTCATTCAATTTTAGTCTAAGAAAGTGAAAGTGTTAAGTGTCTATAAGTTATCACAGATTTTTGACAATTTTCTTACTGACAGCTTCTTCCAAAGAACGTAAAACTGCGATTAGAAAGAAATAACTTCAGTTAAAAAATTGTCAAAAATTGCTGGTAATTCGCAGCCACTAGAAACTTTAACTTTGTTGTAATAAAATTGTATGAGCTTCCTATGTGCATACATACATCAAAAGATTCTAAAAATAAATTTCTTAAAAGTTCGAAATTTGTATTAAACTTTGATTGATATTTTCTACATTTGGTATAAAATTGTAAAAACTGTTTTTAATGGTGTTTGTTAGAAAATTTACAATATTTTGAATAAAAAATAATTTAAATTTCTTGAATTTTGAACAAAGTTTATATGTAGACAGAAAGGCTAAGGGCAATTTACTTGACAGAGAAATGAGCAAATGCAGTCTGCGCTTAATTAGTGTTTAGAAATCAAATTAAAATTTAATTAATTTTTTTTTTCTTCTTCGCTTGATTTTCTGACTTTATAAAGCTGCTGTTAAATGCCACTTATAGTTAATATCTTACGTTTAGAAATTTCCACAGAAAACATGCTTAGTTTATTTAGATTTATTAGATTAAGTAGCTTTTGCCACGTTTTTTAGTGCAAAACCGAATTTGTTTTTATCCATTATTTTACTACCGCGAAATGCTTCTACAGCCATCTAGAGCCAAGTTTGCGTCTCATTCAATTAAATTTTCGAAAAAATAAATCAATCTTTGACCCCGCAATCTCATCAACATTTTCTTCACTCAACTTCCATTCACGCCCTCGCACAGATAAAGCATGCAAAGCAATTTCTTTTTATGCACACTTTTAGCATTTGCCACACATTCGAGAGCAAAATATGGAATACATAGCATGCAACGGTGCATGCAACAGCAGATTTCAGGCGCTAAACAGAGCGTCAACCCAACGGCAGTAGTGATCAAGTGGCGCTCAAGTATCGCTGACAGAAGTGCAAGTAACAAGTAAGCGGGTGTTAAGTATGTACGAACGTACGTACATACGTACATACGTACCTATTAAAGTATGTACATACATATGTATGTATGTATGTATGTATTTATGTGGGTAGTGGAAAAGTGTGCAACTCCTTATTTTAACTCCGATTCACATGCAACCAACTGAATTTACATATTGTTACTTGGTGTTGTCATAAATTTAAATTATGCAAAGTATGTTCTCAGGGAGAGATGCATAAATCTGCACGTGTGTATGTATGTGCTTGGTGCAGGGTGATGCTGTCACTGGCAATATAAGCCCTGTAGCATTACGTTTACCATTTTTTTTTTCAAGTAAAATGTAAACGCTTTGGAAACGCTGCCAGAATAATAAATTGTGTGTGTGTGTGTGTGTGTAATAACTGCTGATAAGCGATGGCAGCAAATAAAAATAAAACATTGTACATAGCGCAAAAAGAGTGCATGTCATTGTGCAAAATTTAATCAGCAGCTGCTGCAGTGAATGAGTAACAACAAAAGGCAGACCAAACCAAAAAAAAAAAAAAAACTAAAGTGATAATGATGCACAGCAATAGCAATGCCGGCAGCAGGGACAGCATGGCAGCGCCGGTGATATCTCAGCGCCGCATAGCCGCAACTGTGTGGCGACCAGCAAGGCGTATGAGTGATAAAAAGGGGAGATATGTCAACAAATCATTTGCAGTCGCCGCAGTGATGCATGCAGAAATCGCTCAACGCGTAATGCTTACAAACAGCGACGACACCAACGCCATCAACAACAATAACAAACGTAGAAATGGCAAACAACAATAGTGCAATAAAAGTAACCACAACAATGGTTAAAAGCAAAAAAACAAAAACTAAATAGTCAAAGAAACTTGCTGCTGCGAAACATTCAAAGTGATTGCTGCAATAAAAGCAAACCAAACCGACCAACCGACCGCATTTCTTGCATCAATTGCGACACCGCGACTTCGTTTCGCAATTTCTTTAAAATATTAGCGATGAGCTCAACTTTTTAGTTTGTTACCCGCACCTAACATTTTTTTAACATTTGAAATTTCATTACAGCACAGGGGAGCTACTCTAGATTATTTGGTTGTGTAATGTACAAAATGCTGAGATAATAAGTTCGAAGCACAAAGCGTGCATGCATTTGAAGGGAAGTCAACGAATGCTAGAATTGTATGAGTTTATTTTATGCAAAGAGAGCATTTTCAAAGATAGTGAAGTATTTTTAAATAAAAATGTTTAGATAATTTTTAGTTCAACTACCGGGTTTTCGTTACATGTCATTATTCTAAATATATCAAATCCGAGAGGTCTTCGATATCGCAGGCGCATCGTTATCGTCTATGCATCGGCACATGGCGGGGTTGAGAAGCTTCATTTGTATTTTTAGAGCGATAAGACCATGCAGCTTATTTTTTTGTGTAGCACAGCCAGCTCCACTAAATTAGAGCAATATACATATATGTATATGATAACAGAAATTTGTGCTCATTGCCTGAAAAATGTGGCTGATGGATAGAATTTATATTACCCCTTATTGTAAGTTTGGTTTTCGCCCGAAATCGTTTACTTTTCACTGTTAGCTTAGTGAGAATTTCGGGCGAAAATTATACACTTTTGAACATTGTTGCCCCTTATCGGCAACACTTATTTCGAGCCAAAATAGTTGAAGGATTCATTGAATTTGTTCGCTATTTTTTTGAGAGGCGAAACATAAGTATACACGGATTCCAAATAAAACCGCTCATTCAAGGAAACAAACAATTAACGAAGTTTCAAGTGAGATATTATTAAGTAAAATGCAGGAAAAGTTGGATATTGCAAGGGGATTTGTCAAAGAAGACACAAGGAAAATGTAGCAGAGTTCTGAAAACAGCTAAGGATGGAGCTGAATAGTTTGAAGACTGCAATAAAAAATTAGTTCGATTGTAAAAGGGTATAAAATGTGTAAGTTAAATGCGCGCAGAAATAAATGTTCTAATACAAAATAGGATTGGACGGACCAAAAGCGGTATGTTTGCCAGCGGTAATATTTCATAAATCTGTTAAATTGGTAAACATTGTCAAATTACTAAATAATTTGAATTATTTGATAATTTTACATTTCAAGCATGATGCAATAATGAAAGGTGTTGTACGTTGGCAACTTATCGCTCTAAATCAGCCATCTTGAACGCCCTTAGAAACCGTGTTGTTCCTTTGCAAAATTTGGTTACCAGTTTTGTACAAAAAATATGTTGAATTGTAGCAGAAAATTAATTTTTTCATGTGGAACTTATAATATGTATTATCGATTGTTTTGACATTTGGGATAATTTTTCTCATTTGTTGATAATTGGTTTTCTAAAAGCGAGAATTTGAATAAGTTTTTGTAAAAATTGTCAAGTATTTGTATAATGAAACATTATTTGTTAAATTATTAAGTGGAATAAAGGTCTGGGGTTCATTTCGGAAGACAGGATAAACAATTTTATTGGCATTTCCAAAACAATATTTTATTGGCAAGAAAACAAATGTCCGTTTTTTCATAAAGTATCAAAAATAGTGCTCCATAAAATCATCGTCATAGAAAAACTCCCATTTTTCTCCCGCCTTCCACCGACTCGATCGTCTCGTCAACGTCATTTTTTCGTTTTCTTCGTTTATCAAAGAAGTTATTTTTTAATTTTGGCATCCAAAAACACTAAAAATTCGTACTGTGCGCAGGTTTTACCAGCAATTTAAATACAAATTATGTTATTAATTTTTTTTTATTAGTTTTTATATAAAATTCGTAATATTCCAATCATTGTGGTTAAATTTTATGTAAATATCTTCACTCATTTGTACTTTTTACTAAGAACGGCCTTCTTTTATTCCCGTTTCTCTAATACTTCCAAAATACAACATTCAGCTAAGGGCGTTCAAACTGGCGCTGTCACAACGTGCAACAACTTTCATTATTCCATCATGATTTCAAGTATAAATATTTCAGAGTTGAAATTTCCATGTTCGAATTTTCGAAGCCAAATTTATTTCGATTGAAACTCGCAAAAGGCGTATTCAATACGAGCGAATGAAAAAATTTCGTGTGTCCATTTTTTCGGGCGAAACTTTTAAAAAGGGTGATTATCTTTATTCTCTTTTAGAAAGATCGCAAGTATGTAGCTTCCCACATAGTAGTATTTATGTTATCCGGATTGTTATCGATTTCGTTAACGTGATCTCAATGACTATCAATAATACTTTTTTTTTTGGATGGCTACTTTTGTCGGTTTAATTTCGTTTCCGTAGTTTTTTTTTAGATATTCTTTTGGTCAAATCTTTAATATCGTTATCTGTATTGTTATCAAGATCTTTAAATTTCTCTAATGAATTTATATATTCTATTATCACTTTCATATTATTACTAGTGCGACTTGATTTTGATGTGCTGTTAAATACTTAACGTCGGCTTGACTGTAAGTCAATCAAAAAAATTCCATTTATAAAATACAAATATATGTACTCGTATATCGAGAAAATGACTTATTCACATCTCGAGAGTATAAAAATTACCATACATTCTCCTTACGGTACACTTGATTTGTCTCGCAAGTTCTTCCGGTGCAACTTGCTCTACCAGTTGATAAATAACAAGAAAATGCATATTTAAATGTAATATTTCTCACTGCCAGCAAACCGCAATGTATAATTTCACTTCTAGTCGTAATTTTTCTGCATTCGACAAAAACAAAAACAAAAAAAACTGTATCAAACAGGAAAATTTCGCACGCTGCACCCAAGCAATGTGCCCGTAACTGTTGATATGCTTGATAAAGTTGCGTAAGAAAAGCGAGACGAGCGTTACCAATTTTTGAGTTCAATGCCTCATTTTGCACAAACACAAGCCGTAATAAGAGTGTAGCAAAATGTGGCACATTGCAAGGCATTACAAATATAGGAAAGTTGCTATAAATAAAAATAAAAAATTAAATAAAATTGTTTGCCTATCTATCTATTGGTCGGCGAGTTGTTGTTTGTAAGCGAGCTGGGAGAGGGCAAATAACTAATACTTACTTGTGGTAGCAGCGTTTAGTAACAGTTGCAGTGGCAACAAGCGCACATACAAATAGAAAAATTATACTTGTATCCACATATAAAATAGAAGCAAAATGATAGTAAGTAGTAGGCTAGCAGTCGTCGTATTTAGTACATATCAGTATAAAAATGCATTAGTTGTTATTTTTTATGTTTCCTAAGCGTAAAATTGGCAGCATAAACAGCACAGCTGGTAAGTAAAAAATTTTATTATTCCACGGGCACATACTATAGCGCTGCATAACGTTAGAACGGTACCAGAGCGCCAAGCAAGCAGCGGTGGCAGCTGAACGCACGACGCTCGCTTGTTAACTTGTTTGTTAGTAGCAGCAGACAAGCACAGCTTGAGCAAGTTTCTTTTGACACGTAAGTACCTCGCCTGCTTTTCTAAGACTAGTTGCAATGCTGTCTGCTTCTTTTCGCTTTAACTTTATTTAGCTCGCCGTTCATTTTTTTCTTTTTTTTTCATTTTTCATTTTATCTTTCTTTTATCCCTAAAACTTTTGCATAGCCGTACTATTTTCAATTTCTTTTCAATAAAGCGTAGCAAAAGTCAGAAGCAGTAACAGCAAGACAAGCTGGCTTTTTGACGCTAGTGCTGTTCTTTATGTGTGAGTTGCATTACAAAAAAAAAGGCAACAACAAAATTGCATAAGAGGCAGTTTAATTAGAATTACAAATGAGCAGTGCTGCTGACGTCGTCGTCGCCGCAGCCAGTTGCCTTGAATGCATGTCATCGCAATAGTGACCGGCCACAATGGCTTACATTAATTTGGTGGCAACGCGCATTTCGGAGAAAGACGACGGCAGCTTGTGACTATTTAAAACGGATGAGAAAATATATGGGAAAACAACTGAATGTTAGTATACGAAGTTTAAAGTTCCATTACCGAAAGAAGTAATTGGGAATTTGACACCTTTCAAAGTAGTGATTTGTCGATATAACCCCCGATAATTGGGTGCATTTGATTCAAAGATTTTACGTTTTTCGTATGAACTATTTTGTATTTTCTATTTGTTTGTATTTGTATTCTCATCTTTAATTTAATATAAAAAAAAGACATAAAAGCTCCTTTTAATAAGAAAACATTTAATTTTATAATATTTCATAACAAGAGTAAATTACAAAAGTACCGTTTCCCATGTACATATGTATAAATTTAGAATCCTGAAACCCCGGGATGCTGGACTTTTTTTATTCCTGAACATCCTGGGATTATTGAAAACAATTCAATTAATAGAAATTTAAAGAAAACTCTAATTATACTGTCATTATAAAAGAGCTTAAGAATATACTCCTTGAGTATAAAATGAGCCTTACTATGAAAGCGTTGATAACAACACTAACGATGAGGTGGTTGATCTGGATAAGGCAATAAGTCTCCAAGATACATTTCATCAAGAATGGCATACAATTTATTAGAAGGTTTGGTAAAATGAATTATTATAATGGAGACAATACAGCTTTTATAAGCAACAAATTTAAGTCCAGGTTGGATAATAACACACTTAATGCTTTAATTTCTTTAAGATTGCATTTTGAGGAAAAAAAAGTAATTCTGCCTCGCTTAAATTAGAATGATTTTTACTTGATTTTTATATTACATTACCTGACGACATTGAAAACTTCTTAGCAGCTTTTGAATCTACAATCAGAGCTGCCCCTAGCATTTCCACACCAAAGCAAGGTTATATGGGCAAGAAAAAAACATTATCCGACCAATAACAAAATTGAAATGCTTCTATTAGAAAAGCGACGCCTACGACGGATATGGCAGACTCATAGATCACCGGCTTCTAAACAACTACTGAAGGCGGCCACACATGCGCTAACGAGAGCCCTCAATGGCGAAGAACAGCACGCACAGTACCGGTGCATTCAAAAGCTTTCTCCGACTATCACAAAGTACCCGCTGTGGAAAGCACACCAAAATTTAAGTGCGCCAATGGTGACTGAAATGCCAGTACTGGACAACAATGGCAAATGGGTTCGGAGTCACTCGGATAAAGCAACACCAACTTACTATTCATCTACAAAATGTTTTCAGACCAAACCCAGCAACCAATGGGTTTACACTACCATCCGTACCCAAAGTGTAGGAATCTGAGCCGCTGAAATTTGCACCTGAAGAAATTTCAATAGTAATTAAGGAACAATTGAAACCAAATAAAGCCCTGGGCACGACTTAATTACTCCAAATATGATTATTGAGCTACCAAATTGTGCTGTACTTTGCATCTGTATATTATTTAATGCAATCACCAAACATTGTTATTTCCCTCAACAATAGAAATAATCAACTATTGTGATGATACCAAAGCCCGGAAAAGACAAAACACAACCATCTTCCTATACCGTGCATATCGAAATTATTCGAAAGACTTCTTATGCTGCGCATTTACCCACATCTTTAGGACCACTGCATAATACCATCCCACCAGTTTGGCTCCAGGGAAAAACATGGTACGATCGAACAGGTAAATCGCATAACATTTGAAATCCAAACATCGTTTGAAAAGAGGGAATATTGCGCTGCAATATTTCTTGACGTCGCCCAGGCATTTGATCAAGTATGGCTAGACGGTCTAATGTATGCGATACAAATGTTACTCTCTCAGAGCATCCACAAACTGCTTAAGTCCTATCTATATGATCGAAAGTTCACAGTTCGATGTAACACTAATATCACTGAAGCTCATTTAATAGAAGCTGGAGTATCACAAGGCAGTGTCCTCGGTCCTATGCTGTATACCTCGGATATTCCGTCTGACAATGTCCACTTTTGCCGACGACACTGCGATAATCAGCCGCTCCAAGTGTCCCCTGCAAGCATATGCGCTCTTAGGTGATTATATGGAAGCTGTGGCCAATTGGCTCGCAAACTGGAATCTAAACAAGTTACATTTACACTAAACAAGACAAATTGTCCGCCCTTGTCTTTGAACAACGTACAAAAACCACAAAGCAATCATGTCACATACCTAAGGGTCCACCTGGATAGGCGACTTACTAGGCGCAACCTCATAGGGGTTCACGGACTCATCGTAAGTGGAAGACCTCTTAACTCTCCCTCACCCTTGAGCGTGCAGTATAAAGTGACTATATACAACACGGTTCTAAAACCCATTTGGACCTATGGATGTGAGTTATGGGGCAATGCCAGCAACATCGAAATACTTCATCGTGCGCAATCTAAAACCCTTCGAACAATCACCGGAGCACCGTGGTATATCCGAAACGAGAATATCTACCACCACTTGAGAATCCCGGAAGCACGAACTGAAATAAAGCGGAAGGCGAAATATGCATCGAAGCTTTTAACACCCAAATCAATTAACAAGATCTCAATTGCATGTAAACAGGAACTTAAGATTACGTAGAAATGATTTCCAGCCCAGTCGTAATATTTCTTAGGGCCAGTTAATAAAATGCTCATCCCAACTATGGATGTAAATTATGTGATAAGATTAAGATTTGCAAACTTATTGTTCGGCTCTTAAGTTGAGCAGATTCAATAAAAAAAAAATTTACTGTGCGATATATAATTTGTCAATAACACCTTTTATATAAATAATTAAGCAAAGAAAAACCCATAAAACTTGGTGCATTTTCAATGTTGAATATTTGTAAATAAATGATGATTTATCGGGAACCAGAATCGAGCTGTTAGTATTTATCTGAAACAGTGATTAAAAATAATTTTACTGTATATGCATTTGCTGCTGTACCAAATATGTATTCGTATATTTGTACTTGAAGAATTAATTACTTTGTATGTTGGTCAAATTTTACGTTTATTTTTTTTTTTTTGGAATTGAAAAGATCAATAAATATATGCATGAATTACAACAAAGTATTATTCTTTGATATACTAGTATTAATTATTATTTTGAAGACTACTACGAGTATAATAGTACGATTACAGAATCACATTTCTTTGATAAATTAAAAATTATGAATCGAAACTTCCTGAAATTCGAGATCCCGAGATTGTCCCGGGATTTTGTTTTAAGATCTCAAAAATCGCGGTATCAATAAATGATCAATTTTTGACATCCCTAGTATAAATAGTTGTGTGTATGTACACTTCTTTATAGTTTTTGTCTCACTTTATATTCCCTTTTAAGCAATGACTTTACTCTTTGCACATGCAATGCTGCGACCAATATAAAAATGTTGTATCTTTCTACGCAATAGTTTGGAATCCTCGTTATCAGGTCCACTCAGACCAACTAGAGTCAATACAAAAACAATTCTTAGTTTTTGCTTTGAGAAATCTTCGATGGGATTCGCCATACAATCTGCCCCCTTACACTAGTCGTTTGAAACTTATTAATCTTCCTACTCTTTCGAGTCGCAGAGAAATGTTAGGTATAATATTTATGGTAAATTTAGTCAATCGATGGATCTCAAGTCCATTTCTTCTAGATACAATTAATTTTAATTTCCCCTTCCGTGCAACGAGAAACTTTAAACCACTTTTCTTGAAACTATGCAGAACTAACTTTGAGTTGAATGAACCGTTTCGGGGTTTATGCCGAGACTTTAACAATCATTCCAGCACCTTTAATGTATCGGGCTCACTTTTTATAATAAAATGAACTTAATAACAGCTAACGATCCAATTTTCTTATTTTGCATTTCTCTAACTTTGTATTCGGCTGATGAATTCTTATTGTGTAGCTGAGCAGCTTGGGATCTCGACGCTTAACAAACTTTCTTCTGTCACGACTCGGCACTAAAGATTTATATATATAAAAAACATCCGTACGTTATGCAGATTGAGCCCCTCGTGTCGGTTGGGCGGGAAAGTGGGTTTCCGTGGGGTTATAATATAATATAAAAAATATCTCAGGAACTAATAGACCGATTTTCAATTTGATAAATTTTTGCAAATGTACACATGCAGACCTTTCATTTGATATTTATTTCATCCCTGGAAATATTGTAGTTTATCGTATATATAAATTTTAAAAAAGAAGAAGCTGTCTGTGAATGAACGTGAATGAATTCCTACCATTTATATGTATTGCTATGCTTTCGGTAAGTTCAATGGACCGCATTTTCAAGTTCACATGTTTCGAAAAAGCAAATAATTTCCACAGATGTGCTAAGTTAATTCCAATAGCAGAATAATTAAATTTCTAAGTGAATTAAAAGAAATCTGTTTTGCTGACAATTTAAGAAGACAATCATTTGCTTGCGGTAATTCGGTTAGATTCAACCGCCTTTGAGAAGTAGCTTTGAAGAGAGTGTGTGCAGTAAACATTTATTTAATAGTTTAGTTGTGTTTATTGTAAATTCCATGCAGTTTTTTTTTTTAAGTTTCTATTAGAAAGTGGATTCAAACAGCCATGCCGAACAAATAACCAAATAAAAAACAAATTTAATGTAAAAACATTGCACTTAAAGTTGTAAATATTTACGAATGCAAGTATTTTCAAAATATTTCCAGTTAGTACTCACCCCTCGTCCACCAGGTGAGGTGATAAAATGGCAGACAGCTCTAAAGATTTTTGCTTGCTGAGGACATACTGAGTAATTGATGGCATTAATTGACATAGCCAAGTGAGTTGAAGAATTGTCGTACACATTTGTATGTGCAGTTTAGCGGGGAGGAAGAGAAGATTCCAAAGTTAGTGAGTAAACTGTAGCAGATTGTCAAGCTGAGTTGTCGACGCGCGCAAATCTGGCAGAAGATATGGCAAGTGAAAGAACCAATTCGATTGGGCAAAAGAGAAAAAGGAGAGAGAGTGTGTTGATGCCGGATGCCTTTGCCTTGCGATGCGAGCACAAAAAGCAAGCAAGCGCAAACATTAATTAGCTGCTGAATGACTGTCATTCAAACAGACACACATATGAGCTCGTGTGTATGTTCTGTGCGTTTGTGTATGTGTATGTGTGGGTGCATAAAACTATAAATGTGTGCTTTGATGAGTGTTTTTGTATGGAACACAACGAGGATAAGACTAGCTGAGTGTTCATAGAATGGTTTAAATTGCTTCATGGCAAGCATTTTTCTAGCTTTGCAATTGCAATTTTTTTGTGTATTTGTAAATGATTCCATCGCAGCAGCACTCTACATATGTATGTCTGTGTATGTCCATATGTACGAGTACGTGTGCAGCGTGTACGCTTTGCAAGTATCTGCTATTTTTTGCAACACTGCATCATTGGTTGTTAATTAATTGCGGGACCAGCTAAAACATTAGCACATACATAACTAACTACACACACAAACATGTATGTATATGTTTGCATAGCGCAAACATACGCTTCAATAAGCCAGAATAACAAGCCATTCAAGCGTCTAATCAAATATGCATTTAGTAGAAAAATAAATGTGAAAATAAAACATAAAAACAAAAGCAAGATTTACTTGTATTCACTCATAATTATAAGAAAACACATACTCGTATGTATGTGTGTTTATATTGTAATGTGTAAATATGAGTAATGGATTTGAATTCAGCTGTCTGGCGATTAAGCGCGTTGACAAATGAAAATATTAATTGTCCACGTGTTGTGTGATTTTCCCTTGAACAAATAATCACCAGTACTAAATTCGTTAGACTTTGAAATGCATATTTATGTACTTTGTTGTTGTGTAAGAATATTTACATTGTGCAAATAAAAATATAAGCTAAAGGCGATTTCAGATAGTTTATGGCGAAAATAATCAACAAATCTATATTTGTTAATATTCATTATAAAACAAATTCTTAAGATTTTCATAAGAATAGCGTATGTAAATAATTTGCAGTCAAAATTTAAATAGGTGGAAAAGAAGTTTATACAATGGACGTCTGGTTCTTTGCCTGCTTAACAGGCTGTACATGAGCCATAGATTTCTCCCAAAACTAACTAAAGCTAATAATAATCGATTTTTATTATTTATGAATATTTAAGATTCTAGGAGTTACTCTTTAGTTCAATTCGAAAGAAAATTTGTTCGAATTGGAATGATTCGCAGATTGAAAACATGAAGCTTTCGCATGTAAAGAATTAAAAGTCACTGTGACTAAAGTATAGCATATTTAACTAGAAAAAGTGTCTCGGATATTAACATATTATTTTAGTTTAAGTTTGTCTCTCATGAATATATCAAAATAAAAATAAAATACTGACTCTTCAACATTTTGCTGTATTCAGTTTTATAGTCAAAGAATACTGAATATATTGACAAACGGTTATCCTTATTTAAAAATATGGCACGTGCAGCTAACACAAGGTATATAATTCAAAAAGGGGCAGTCCTCGTAAATGAAATGAAAGCATTCAATTTAAAAATTTAAGTGGGACAAAAATGTCAAAAGCAATTTGGATTCACCATTAGCAAATGTAGGCCTTTGGTATAAGAAGCAACGAGTAGTGGCTCAGCGAAACATTTGATTTTATCAGACCAATGCTTCACGAAAAAATTAATATCTCACATAGATTTATATTTTTATTTTTTAAATCGTGCAAACATGATTTTTCAACAAATTTTTTTTTTTTTTATTAACATAGTATGTATGAAAAATTTTTTTTTATTACCTCTGGTTCTTTGTTAATAAAAAAGTACTAAATATCTTTTCTTTTTAAAACTAGAATAAAACTATTTCAGCGAATTGTTTTTTTATTTGTTAACATTTTTTTTTTTGTAAATGTGAATATTTCTTTATAAAAAAGACCTTAAACATTTTTTTTATAAAACTAAAATAAAAATTTTTCAGCGAATTGTTTTTTTTATTGGCAAACAAATTAAAAATTAAAAAAAAAATTTTATAAAACTCCTATTTTTTGATTATAAAAAAGTACTTTCTAAGTTTTTTGATAAAACTACTATTTTGGAGCTATGAAACGATTTTTCCATGTCTTATGAGTTTTTCTGTAACATACTCAATTTATGTTACATCAAAATCTAAAACAAATACGATTTTTCATTAAAACATCATGGAATGCCTCACAAGCGAATATTTAAATTTTCTTATAATTTATGATTGCTTTGACTCAAGTCGAAGTTACAATTGCAAACCAACGTATGAAAATACAACCTTTGGGATAGCTTTAACATATATGTATGTACACCCATAGAGTTAAATCAAAGGAAATAGGATAATATTTAAAAAATCATAACCGCAGCTAAGCCTCACCAAAACCAGCTAACCGAAAAAAATATTTAATTAGAATCAAGAAGAACATTACAAAAAGCTCGCTGACGTATGGAAATGCAACCTAGCTTTTACATATACACTCATAGAGTTAAATCAAACGAAATAGGATAATATTTTAAAACCCAAAACCAGTTAACCGAAAAAAATATGTATTTAGAATGAAGAAGAACATTACAAGAAGACTCGCTGATGGTGCAAGCATTTGACTTTTGGCTTTTCTAAATTTATGTTTTCCTTTCAAAAAGTTTTAACGCTTACTTCACTGGCATCTGTCTGCAATGACATTGCTTAGTGCATTTAAGATGAGATTTTATTTTGTTGCGGATATCCACAATTAAAGGTGAATCTACTTTTATATACACAGCACATATTATGTACAGATATACAGGCGTAGTTTAACCTCCTGTTTGTAAAGTCAGCTATCAACAAAAATATTGTATATGTTTTAGCAGCAGTAACGCAAAATCCTGCTTACGAAGTTAAGCTTTGCGCAACAGCAAAACAAAATAACAGAAAATTAAATAGCAAAAATACGCATTTGGCCAACTAAATGTCATAGTTTTGGTCTAACACTGCGACACGTCGCCAAAACATACAACTTTGTAAATGCGGATAAGAAGTGTGCAAGTGGCAGGATTTTTTTTTTGTTTTTCGTTCGATGCCTTCTTTAACGGATTTAATTTTTTATTTTCAAGAATTGAGTAGAAGAGAAATTTCAATGCGCATGAAAATGTTGTGCTACTAGATTATATTTTGAAGTTATGGTTGAAACTTTGACTTAATTCAAAGCCAGGCATTTGAGATCTGATCTCTGAGATCTGGCTGTGTCTGGGCGTATGAGTAACAAAGCGTGAGCAAAGTGCGACAGTGCACGCGTATGTACGTATGTGTATGTACGAAAAGGGCATTTGTATTTTTATACCCGAGCGTACTTTGTACGCATAACGGTTGTTTGTAACAGCAAAAAATAATCGAGATAGATATAGACATATATGTATATACGAAAATGATCAGAATGAAAACGGAAATCGATTTTCGCCCTGACTGTCCGTTCGTCAGTCCGTCCGTCTGTCCGTGGTTACAATAGCTTGAGTAAAAATTGAGATATCGCAATAAAATACATATATTGATACAGAGATTGCTCTATAGACAGGGTAGGTTGGTATTGAAAATGGTCAAGATCGGTCAATCACCACGCCCACCTCCCATATAACGGAAGATTTTGCAAAATGCATAAACTCCGTTTTTTCCTTATCCATTAACGCAAATTGAGTGAAATTTGGTATTTGGAGCGATTTTAATCTACGAAATTTGGTATTTATGAAATTTTTAAAGATAGGCGTTGCCACGCCCACTTATAAAATATGTTCTCTATCTCATTAACAGTATTAATTATCGTCACAAAATTTGGTGGACATATTTTCCTTGAAATCGCTATTATTATCTAGAAAATTTTAGAAATCGGATCATAACAACGCATGGGAGGTAGGCGTTTTGAAAAATTAAAAATTTTGTTTTTTTTTATCTTTTGAAACATATTAATTAAAATTTTATAATTAGAGAGATAGTTAATGAAGAAACTTGATTTTTATGAAATTTTGAAAAATGGGTGAACATATTGTCCTTGATATCACTAGCATCACTGTCAAAAATTTCCATATAACGGAAATTTTGAAAAATGCAAAAAAGTTGGTTTTTCAGTATTTATTGGAAGAAATTGAGTAAAGTTTAATACAAGCAGCGATTTGAAACAAAAAGAAACGGAAATTTTATGAAATCATAGGCACCGACCATACAAAAATATATCGCGAGGGTATATAAAAATCGGTTTCGCTTTTCCTACTTGTTTATTTATATATAGACGTAAATTAATAATACAATTATTTTTACATGAAAAAAAGAAACAGTGGCTGCCAGAACTTTCGGCCCATTAGGTTGTATGGTCCACAATTCATCTATTTAAAACCCTCATTAAATCTGTATACTTACATACTAAAGTAAAATAAAAACCTTTTTACCAGCAAGAGATAATATCATAATAATTGGTTTAAACCGGTTCTATCTAGATATTTGATTTTTTTTTTTTATATGTTCTCGAAATACAGAGTTTTTAAAAGTGTCGAGAGTGTTTGGTTGTCGAAGATAGTTTTCCTAGTGTTGTAAAATGGTGGCACTCATATCGAGTGATATTTAAAATATGTATTTTGAAAACAATAAACATAAATGTATTTTGCAAATATTTCTTACGAGAATTTTAAACACTTGTTTCGAAAGGTATACGTACAAAATGATTATTACGTATCTAGCCTTTATACAATCTATAAGATCTTTGTTAAATACATTATACATACATTCATCGATCTAACTTGATTTTTCGACGTTAATTGAGCGAAACTGATTTCTTCTCAATTGTTGCGAAATCGTCCTTTACTTAAGTTGTCTGCTTAACATAAAACGCAATAAATTTCAGTGTTTATTTTAAAATGTTTCATATACATATATTCAATTCGGAAATTTGATGGATATTGGAACGATTTTTCGTCATCCCTTTTCAAATTTGGTTTTGTGACAAACCTGTTTTGGCGTTGTGCCATCTTCAGTGTGGTTATCATTCGGTGAGCGCAAAATAATTTATGTTCTCTATGCTAAGTGCAAGGGAGATTCACCTCGAAACTTAATAAAAGATGTCTAAGCGCCATCTCAATTGCAGCGGAATTTTTGCGAAGCCACGTGCTACATTGCTTTGAAACGATGTCGACGGAAAGCTAATGGATCGTGACGTGTCCGACTTTCGTGATAATAAATTACAAACTTTAAACGAGCTGGAGGCTAAAAGAGAGAATTTATCGTGGTATCACAAAGAATATGAGAGATTCCTAGTTTAAGTCCGTTCCATTAAACGCAATTTGTCTTTAAAATATTTCAAGAGTACTTAAATACGTTTTTAAATTATAAATTCAATATTTTCATTTATCAACTTTCAAGCTCACATTCAACAGCACACACACATATTTTTAATCGCACAAGCCTTAGAATGCACATATTTATAAACAGCCAACTATTTATGTTATCAACACTTTGTGAAAAGGTCAATGTCAATCAACTTTAACCAAAAATATTGAACAAGTTTATAAACTATTAAAAAGTTGCAAACTTCGCAGATCTTTTCTCGTACAATGGAAAGAGCGCAATATTTATGTAATGCCTAAGCAGACTATTTTAGGCGAAATAACCCTTCTTAAATTTATAAATTCATTGTTGAAGGGGCTTTGCATTTAAAATAAGTTGAAATAGCATAAGTAAACAGAAAATAATAAGTAAAATGTGAGTTATTTAAATTTTTAGATTAAGTTCAGTTGATGCAAGCAACTCCTATCGTATTTATGGCTATGATTTGATAAAAATTTTACAAAAACTTTTAAGATATGCGCATTACTTTTGCTTTTGGGAGAACAATTTAAAACATTTTCTGCAGATTTCCTTGAGTGAAACGTAGGTTAATTAACTTAATCAACCATGGCAGTAACTCTACTCTGTCACATGAAACTGGCACACCAGACGCTGATTCGATGCTGAAAATGCAATACTGTGAATATTAAAAGCTGTATTAAGTTAAGGTTGCCATATGCAGTTTTGTCACTGTACCAATTTTTCATCAAACATATTACCAAGTAAATGTGAACATTGCCACCTTTAAAAATATATCTAAAATACTATGGCTCATAGTAAGCGCAATATTGCAATGAGCCTTAAAGTTAATTGTAATTTTAAGTGAAATATTTGAGATCAGAATTTTTTTTAGAAAATCAAATTTTGAAAATATTTCATTAGTTTTTGGCCAAAGTGTACCATCTATGCTAATCACACCACTTTCCACTTTCTTCCCGCTGAACTCTTTACACAACACAATTTTCTGATGTCTTTCTTTTCCCCCTCTCACCCCTTACTGCACACTCAAGCTTTCGCTGCGAGCAGCTTAAATGGCTTAGGCTTTGAGTATTCCTTCTGCACGCCGTAGCGGCTTTCACATCAACTGAAAATCAATCAAGATTATGTGCTCAGCTGGACATTGGAGCAGACCCATTGAGTTGTATTGGTTGTTCAGTCTTGTAGGTGTTCGAGTACGAGTATTATGGCAGCAAAGCTTTTAAGCCAGCACATATACATACATACATACATACATACACGCAAACAGCTAGGGATAGCAGACATTCGTATACACATACACAAACATAAATTTACAAGCACACATACATACATCCATATAAAGCATTTTATGCAGTTGCTTAATGTTTATTTCCACGCCTTCACTATCAACAAATATTCGCTTTCATTTACTTACATACACACACACACACACATATATATCTACATACATACATACGTGTATAGTAAAAACACAGACAGTCCATTGCCGACCGTTACACAGCTGAGCCTTCGCGTAGACTTTTTTGTGAAAATTTACCAAAAAAAAGATGGAATTTCGCAAATGTTCGCATTTTTCAAAGGGATTCGTTTTGCCTATGCCTTTTACATTTTCTGCTATCCGCTTTGGCCGTTCGTCATGTTACGGCACATATGAATGGGCCATAGTTAAGGCAGCAATTTAAGCCGATTTTAAGTTCAGCACTGTTTTTGGTTATCGTAATGGCTGCGACCATCGAAAAAAAATCAATGCCTCATTGCATTTGCCAAATATTTAGTTGAAATTTTTTTAGGTCGAATTCAATATTGATAAAACTAATTTAAATGAATATTAACAAAAAATAATAGCTTAGAAATATTTGCAAATATCGAAGCTGTGTTAAACTTGGACAGGCTTGTGCGCTCGCAATGCATTGCAAATCTCTTTGTGAAGGTGCATACAAATTTGTAGGAAGGTAGCGCTGTCTGAGCTACAGATTTCTAAGGTTAGTATTAGCATTGGAAAGTAAATAAACGAATTACTAAAAACCAAAAAAAGTGTGTTTAGGTTTTATAATTTGATAGTACACCACCCTTTACGAGAGCATGCTGACTGATTTACCAAAACACACTCAGCACTGACTGTCAGATGACCGGTCAAATGACTGTCATGGTGCTTGCCAAAGAGTGACACTCGCGACTCGCTAAGCTTACTGTGGTTGCATGTATGCGAGAATGAGACAAACGAGTAGTTCCTGTTTACCATTACTGACAGTCAGATGGCCGATAAAATGGTTGTCATTTATAGTATCGCAAAAGAGACAATCGCCGTTAAGGCTAACATCGCATATGCGAGAAGGAAACAAACAACGAATTTATAAGAGCTTTGCGAAGACCGCGACTATTTGTGAAATCTCTGAAAGGAGTTCTGCGCAAAAATTAGTTCACCAACCACGATTTTGTTTATTTGGTTTATCAGTAAAAAGAAATTGAAAAATTCACAAAACAAAATGATTATTTATCTAAACGTCAAAACTGAAAATTTTCAGTATTTATGGTTTTATAGGCGGCTCTGGCCCAGTAAGAATAACAACAGAGAGCAGTAGAGCTACTATACGCTTGTATATTCGGTAATATTGAGGAGTAAGAGTGAAATGTAATATCATAAGAAACAAATTTGTTGACATCAGTTTTTACAGTGGCCCTAATAAATCGATATAAGCTTTGTTCTAAGTGCTGACAAAATTTTTCAGCCCTGACCGTCAGATGAACGGTTAATTGACTGAGACTGTTCTTTTAGGGCTTATACTCTTTTCGTTACGTATCCAATATACAGATTTTCAGACTTCAAAGGCAAAAATAGAATATCTTACTGAGGACACCGTCTAATCCGACAAATAGTTTTCCTTAACACCGCAATACTTTTTAAAAATTTACCTTAACAGTTCAACCTGGGAATGCATACTTAAAATCTTGGTTGGAGATCAAGTCGGCAGTGTAAGGTATTGATCGTCCGAAGGCATCTGAATTTTGACATTTTCAGGGCTGCTACCCTTCAGCTTCAAACGATGAAACTTGACCTTTATACCCGAAATCGGTAAGCAGTCTCAGTCTCTAATAGAGATAAAAGTCACAATGTTAGACCAATCTCAAAATAACTTCTCTAATTATTGACCTGGGATGAGCAGGTAACAAAAAATTAAAATAAAAACAAAAAAAGAAAACGTGAAAGCGAAGAAATGCAATAATCTCTAGCTCATTTTGAGACTTGAGATGATACAATGTTGTAAACATACCTGCCTTTATAGCGAGGATGTTATTAGCGGCAATCGCCTGCTTGAATTGTTCTTTCTATAATTTTTTTCTTCGCATAATACAATTCAAATTAAATAGTGTGATAAAAACATTTCAACACAGATTTTTAACTTAAACGTCATTCATAACAATCCAAAAATCGATGGGAGAGTGTGGATCGCTTACATAAATATTATCTAAATATTCAAAGGTCTGCAAAATTGTTTTCATCCGCATACTCACACATTTGCACTGCCCAAACCCGTGGGAGCGTTTGTCATTTCAATGTAGTCACAACAAGCTTCACAGTCAGTTGGAAAGTACTTCTGGTCGCATTGTTGCTTTTCTTTTCTTTGCTTTTGGCTACTGTTGCTGATAGCAGCTGAATTTTTCATTTACCGATGCTCGTGTAACTCCAACCAGTGCCGCTCTCCGCAGACGCCACACCGAACGAAGCGGCGCATTGAAGTGAGTAAATGCAAGTAACAGCAGCAGTACAACAACAAAAAGCCTTCGTTCATTTGTGCATATGTATTTGCGTACGTGTGTGTGTGTGTGTGTGTGTGCATTGCCGCACGTACAACAGCCAAATCATCGAAAACATTCGAGATCTTCCATCGTCTCCGCCAACCGACTAGAATGGCGGAGCGCTACTATGTACGACCACTAAGAATACTACGCAGCAGTAAAGGGACGATGGTGACGACGACGTTGCGCGCAGGACATTGTGACGTTTGAGCAAATTTATTGCTCATTGATTTATGGCCGAAATTGTAAATTGTGTAAAGTGCGAAATTGCAATTGCAAATTGTGCGAAAATTCCAATTCGCTTTATTGTATGGCGTGCAAATGTACATACATATATTGATTGTTGTTGTTGCTGTTACCACTGCATAGGTTCTGTTGCAGACGTTTTTAACTGCTGCTAACAATGTTGTTATTGCAAAGCTGTTACGTGCGAGCGCGCGTGTGTGTGTTACTCTCCAAGATGGGCATTTGGCCCAATATGAAATTTGATCGCTGACGTAAAATGTATTTTTTAATTAATTTGCAGTTGCAGCTACAGATGCGATGAATATAATTTTGTATGTTTCGTTTTTTTTTTTCATTTATATTTACCTACATTTAGACATGTTTTCAATGCTTCTAAAAATGTTGCAAAAATAGTAAGATATTTTTTTGCGTTGCTATGATTTTTGTTAACATTTTAGAGTCACTATATTGAAAAGTTCAAATTATGGCTTTGGTTTAAGGACAAAGCGCTCATACTACACAATCACCCTTTTATCGGGAGTTTCGCCCGAAAACAAATTCACCCTAAATTAATTTTCATTCATTGTTTATTGTTTTGTTCTTGGATTGGGCTTCGCTTGTACAATAATTTAAATTAAATTACTTACATTTTGATTTCGTGAATATTTTTCGCCTCTCAAAAAATACTGAAAAAATACAATTAATCCGCCAGCTATTTCCGCCCGAAATTTGTGCTGCCAATAAGGGGAAACAGTGTTCGAAAGTGGGAAATTTTCGCCCGAAATTTATAATAAGCGATCAGTGAAGAGTGAACTATTTCGGGCGTAAACGAAACACCCGATAAAGCTGAATAAGTAAAAAGGCTTAGAAAAGTTGTAAATAATTCCACAGTAATCTCTTGGTATCCCTAAATGTATTGTTATTCTAATTACCAGAAAGAATAATTGATTTAAAAAGTGGAATAATTAATTATGATTATTACTTTATTACTTCGTTGCCAAGTGTGTAGTGGAGCATGAATGCCTCGGTTTAAAGCTCTGCCGAGGCAGGTAAGTTTAAATCAAAGTGTTCTTCTACTATAAAAAAAAAACTCATAAGATACATCTGCCATTCGGAATCGGCTTAAAACTGTGAGTCCCTTTATTCGTGTTAGAAAATAAATACGTACTTCCAAACTATTATTATTAGGACTCTTTATAAATATGTAAAATAATATATAAAAAAATATTTATTATCTCACAGTAAAGACAAAATTATTTAAAAATTTACTGAGAAGTTTCGTCTTAACAAATTTCTTTCAAATCCCACCAATGCAATCAAAAGTATTCACCAGCTGACGTCTAGGAAATCTCAACTAATTTTAGAATTTAATTTTCGATTTACAAATTTAATATGTAGCTTGAACTGAGTATTTGAATTTATTTGCTCATATTGGCAAGACAAATTTCTATTTAGAAATTAAAATTTTCGCTTTTATTTCCAAAACCTTTGAAATAAAATGCAGTTCATTTACTAAAGCTTTAAACAGAATCAAATCGCCCACTAAAATATCGTCGTACGGTGAACTGCCGCTGGGTGATATTTGTCGCAAGGAGCGATGATTCCTAATTTCTTCCATAATGTATATATTCAGCTTTTTCCACTATATTTGTCGGTAGATGTTTTTCAATAAATTTGTGATTATTTTTATTTAAAATATTGTCTTTGTTTACATTTCTCACAAACTGCTGGCTTCGTCACCCGGCGGCACAGGCAAAATTTAAATTAAATCTATCGCCGCCTATTTTCGTCAGACGAACTTCGACGCTGTTTTGGCTGTTGCCAATATCATTTACCACAGTGTATTTATTTGACAGCGGACGAATTTTGTTGGGCGATTTGATTCTGTTTAAAGCATAACAAACAACGAATAGGCAATGCTTTCAAACTGGGAGCACACCTGCTGTAAACCTTTAATGAAATTTAAAATTTTAAAATATAATGTTTGAGAATATATTCTGAACTTTTGTTGTTTTAGAGTAAACTGTATTTAATTTTAAAAACAACAACAACAGCTGCGGCGCAGCAGACAACGTGAAAAAACCTAGCATTTATTGTTCAAACCATTGTAATTTCAAATTGTAATTTCCTACTGGGTTAGCAGCGCACATCTCATCATCTCTTTTAACTCGATTAAACTCCACAGCTCGCAGCTAGAATGTTGCAGTAAGAATTTCTTCACAACAATATTTCACAATTGACTCACTTTGGGTAGTGTGCATGGGCAATAAGTTGGTCATGTCACAGTCGATAACGCACGAAAATAGCCAAAATTACAAATACACCCAAGGCGTTTGTAATACACGCACTCACACACATACACGCTCACACATAGACTTTATATAAATGCTCGCACACAGTAGTATTTAAATTGTAGAAATGCCAAATTGTCCTTTTTACCCAGCTGCAACAGCAACGTGATCCTTTGACCTTTGCAGCTGCCACACGTTATTTGGCTGACTGCCGATTAGACAGCACTACTGCACTCCTCCAGTGACTGTATTTTCAAAGCATTTGTATTTTGTTTTTTTTTTTGTTTTTTTGTAGTCTTTCTAATTTTATTGGTCGTTTCCAGCAAATACAAGTAAGAACGAGTATTAGTAACGTGTTAAGTGTGCGTGCAACACTTGATTGCTGTTGGTGTTGTTGTTGTTGTTGTTATGCAGACAACAAAAATATACACCAATGACGATGAAAGTTACAGCATTTGCCAAATACCAATTGCAAATGCAATGACGGCAATCACGTTGATTTGGCAGGTCATTAATTTTGTCCAGTCTGACTGGCCAGCTGGCTAAAGCTGAACACTTAGCCCCACACATCAACAGTAAAATAAAAAAAATAAAAAACAGGAGTGTTATGGGCGACTGAATGCTCATGGCAGTTTATGTAATGGGTAATGATGGTTGCCTAGTGTTGCAAGTAATCGCAGGACATTGATACATATATATACACATATAGATATATTAACGCATCATATTTGTGTGTTTAATTGCCTTAAATATCTGCTTATTTGTGATAATAAATTTCAAAGCACTGCATTGCTATCAGTTCGGAAACACATATAAGTGATTTATGTGTACAGAAATATTTTAAGTAATGCCATCAGTTTGCGAGGAGATTTTGGGGTGACGTTGGTGACGCAAAAGTTTGCGGACTTTATTACCCTCGGAGGTTTGCCAAGGGGTGTTCTATGATTAAGGGGGTCCTCTACTCTCGCGGTTTAAAATAATTAATCTATACACATGTATCTAAGAATATGCCACAGACAGGATTTGGTAGAAAGCACAATCCTTTGCATGTTTCTGCTCTCAGTAATGTACCCGTCTCTAACAAATTATACACCGTAATTTATCTTTAAATGCGTTTTCCCCAAAATAATGTTTTTTTTAGCTGCCGAGTTAGGGTGCGTTTATGTTCGAGCTGCAATAAGAGCGAAGATAAGAGCGAAGATAAGAGCTGCGATAGTAGCAGAGAAAATTGTAAATTAGAATCCCGAATATGTGTTTATGTAGGAGCTTCGATAATAGCTACGAGAGGAGCTGCGATAATAGCAGAGAAAATAGTAAACGAGCATCGCGTATATGTGTTCATGTTGGAGCATAGCTGAGAACAAAGACTAACGATAAGAGCATAGAAAATCGTTGTCACCTTTTCTTCGCTCTAGTCGCTTTGATCAATATGAACACTTAGGAGCTAGTAAGTAAAATTTTTGCACGGATTGCTATATGGAACCAAAATAAATGCAAACCACTATAATTGAAAAATATAAATTTGCTTTATTAAGTTAAAAAAAAAATATAATGTTGATGTTTTTTGTAATACTCCAGCATGTTGTACGAGTATGAAAAGTTACAATAAATCGCTCCTCATACAAAATAGGTGTGCTATGACAATTGTGCTATTTTTTCTTAACTTTTCTTGAATTTTTAATAAAGCATAATCAAAGGTTTCAGTTTTCATTCGCATGTACTCCAAAAACTTGAAAAATTATGAAACACCTAAAAAATCTGCTATTCCTCAATAATTGGGCTTGCATCAAATTTGCGGGCTTCCTGTGCACTTTTATGCTAAATAAACTATAAAAAGAAGTTGAAGACATAAACTACATTTCTTCATGGCAATCAGGCATTTTTTTTTTGGTTTAATTCACTTTCAAACTTAAACCACACTATTATCAACTCTTTTATCGCAGCTTCAACATAAACACCACATCGAAGCGTTGTTCTACGCTATGCTCGTATCGGTGCTCTCTCAACTCTATTTGCTCTTATCGCAGCTCCAACATAAACACCACATCAAAGCGTAGATTTTTCACAATGCTCTAGTCACTGCAATCTTCGCTCTTATCACAGCTCCAGCACAAACGCACCCTAAAACTTTTCATAAAAACAATATTGATCCGATTTCAAATTGAATTATTCAGTGAACATACCGCTATGTTTTCCCGAGTACAATTTGCAAAATTGTATTTTGTTCTATTTTTATGCCAAAAAATTACGTGAAAATTAAAAATTTTCCCAAATCGTTCCATAAATTGTACAATTTGCAAAATAAAAAAATTCTGTCTCGTGAAAATGTAGCCAATGTAACTGTGATTATAAAGAATATTTAATTTCTGATTACAGATTACCCAACTGGCCATAATTTTACTTAAGCGGGACCCATGCAGTTTCAACATCAATTTAGTCAATAACGTTACAGGCCGACAATGTTTTTTTTTGGTATTCAGTACAAACATTTTAAAGTCAAAAACATGTACCTTTAAAATAAAAAAATAATTTCTTAAATCCATTCAGTAGTTCCTCCGCAATTTATTTCCAAAAAAACTGCTCGATTTCAGGCCTTGGGAGTAGAAGACTCCCTTAAGATTTTACTTTACCTGACTAAGGGCCAGTTTTTCAGTGCAAGTTGAACTCTGTTTGTCGTTTAAACTAAGTTTAAACTCAGAATGCAGTTTTTCAGTCAACTTTAAACGGAGTTTAAACTAAGTTTAAACGGCCGATTGTGCTCGGTTAAACTTAGTTTAACTTATCAGTTGTTTGCTAACTACTTCGTTTTGGTTGCAACAAATTTATTTGGGCGCAAGGAAACTAAGTTTAAATTTAAACTGAGTTTAACTAAACTTAGTTTAAACTGAGTTTAAACCAGCACTGAAAAACTGGCCCTAAGACCACAACTATCTACTGTTAAATACAAGACTTTTTTGATTTCTGCCGATTTTAAATTACTTATTGCCCGATTTTGTGTTCTTGATAAATTATGAAACATGTCCAAATATTATATATTGCAAATTTATCAATTTCTTTTGTGAATTCTAATCAAAAATAATAATAAAACTTTTTTCTTTGCTTAATTATAAATATGAAAAATGATATTGACAAATTATAAACTTTTAAATATTTGATAATTTATTAAGAACACTGAATCAGGCAGTTAGATTGAATGATATGATATATCACATGATGAGATCATATGATGAAATGTATCGTGATTCCATTATGATTGATGATAGGAAGAGTTATAACCTGCCCAAATTCAAAAAACAAATCGCGATTTGAATACAGTTTAGTATTTTTCCCTACAGGGGTCCACTGTGTATAAGTTGGCGTAGTAGATCGTTCTGAAATTCAAGTATTCTGTTTACTGCGCATTGTCACATATGTATGTATGTGTGTGTCTGAAACAGCCGAGACATAACTTTACAACTGGACTATTTGTAACTAATTTAACAAGTCTCAAAAACTTATTATCGGTCAGTTACTGTGGATTGTAACATAGGGGAGACATCGAAAGGTAAGCCAGAAGCATTCGCGGTAAGGCAGCTGCAACCGCCTGCAATTTTTTATTACATCAAATATTTATTGTTGGATTGCAGTAGTCCATTATCCCAATATCTAGGCTGACAAAAACACATTAATGGCAATTTTAAAGCAACTAGTATAAAATTAGTTTAGATTATCGATTTTTACGAAAGTACTATGATTTTTAACAAAGCCCGTCTGCCATTTGGGGTAAGCAATTTTGTTTTTTGACATTTTTGACACCAAATTTGAATTTCACTTCAAAAGATATTTTAGATTAAATGGAGCATTCACAAGCACCGATTTTATAAGTGATTCAATATCGTTTGCATTGTTGGCTGAGAAGTCGAATTCATGTGAAAATTATGTGAGCAAATTTGTTGAAATTAATGTTAAAATGCTTTAGATATCGCCTTGCATAAAATTTGCCTCGAAACATATTCAAACAACATAGTCAATCATCATCTTTTCTTTTTATTTACTTTGATTGTGAAAAATTAATAAATCTTTTTTGTTTACTGGTGATATTTTAGCACCCCCTATATTGGGTCAACTAACTTTCGTGTACTATAGTGCCATACTATCTCTTCATTCCAAGAGCGTGTAAATGCTTTTACTTGCTCGAAATTTTTTACTGTTGAAATTTCATTAGCAACACTTCACTATTTCTTAAATTTTAACGCCACTTAAGTCCTGCAAACTAACAGCAAACAGAAAATTAAAAGCAAAAACCCACAAATGCTTCAGTGACAAAGTCAACTGCACTTTGTGCAATCTAATCCAAATTAAACACATGTTCACTTCACTGCCGCCATCGCCACTGGCACTTGCACCTTCGTTCCTGCGAGACAACATTTCCGCTATACAAATAAAATTTCCTGCAACTAAGTGTCTACCTTCGCTTTTTTTTTTTTTGGTGCACCAACATTTTTTTTTTTTTTATGTTTCTTTTTGTTTTGTGTGCCTGTTTTTCCGTTTCGACCAACATTTTAATCAAAAAATTGTACGAAAAATTTTAAAAAATAAAATAAAGTTTATGTCGTCTACATTTCCCACTGAATTAGTATTTTAACCGCTTGCATTTTCTGACATTTTCATGTCTCACCGCATTTACGGTTTTAACTTCACCTCTTTTTTTTCCTTCACTACGGCGCAGAAGAGGTCGCACTGAAGATGCCTTCTGGGTTTGCACTTCCTGCTTAACCGCATGCCCCCCAAACGCGTCAGCTGATCTGCCCCCACGACACACTAAGCTGGTCTGACTGCCTGCCATCCTGATTACCCTATCGTCGTCATTTCCGTGTGCCACTTAGATACTCGCCCGACTCTCTTACTCTACTTACTTATGTGCATGCAATACAATTTAATTTATTTGTGTTTTTTTTTCGTACCAACTCGTACTTGCAATTATCACGTGATGTTGTGCGCGTCGTGTAAGTGATAATTTTCATGATAGTATTGTTATTTTTGTTGTAGTGTTACGTTTTACTGTTCATGTCGCTCATTCTCGTTTTTGCGGCTTTTATTTGCTGTCTAGCTGTCTGGTTGCCACCTACCAAACCACATTATCGCTACTCATTGCTTTACTTTGCTTACCTGAAAGGAAAGGAAAAAAAATCGCATTAAATGTGTTTCAAGTAAAAGAAAAAATAAAATATTTGCGGGAGGGAAGGGGGAAGTGGTAATGCAAGCGGGCGATAAAAGCGAAAAATGTAATTTTGTGGCGTCTCGTTGCAATGTTTTTGTTTATCTGTTGATTTACGAAAATTACACGAGTTTGGTGTGGCGCTCTCAGTAATAACTAAGTAAAGTATGTACAAACATATAATCCTAAGTACGAGTATGTTTTGTATGTGTGGATGTGTGTAAGTAATGAAAGCATGAAATTGTTCAGCTGTACAGGAGCTGAAACCGCGATAAAAAGGATCAAGTTGCAGAATTTTTTAAATTTGGTAGTCAAAATATTAAATTTCAGTGCTCAGAAAAGAGGCAGTAAGAACTGAGAGTTCAAGGTGCAGGGTAACAATAATAAATAAAGAAGATTGGAATTTTAAGAGAAAGAATGAAAATGAAATAGAATTAATTTTAAAAAAATAGGAACGCAAGATTGGCATAAAATGTTACAAAAAGTAAAAATATCGTTTGAAAAGGACAGGCGGGAAATTAATAGAAATGAAATAATGGAAATGAAATTTGATTTATTGAGTGCAAATGATATGAAATGAAACAGAATAACGTAAAATTAATTGGTATGGAACGAAATGAAATTAGTTGAATTTAACTGAAGTAGAATGTCTGGACTGAAAAAAACAATATAAAATTAATTGAAGTGCAACGAAATGGATTATAATAAAAATGTAATTTGCTCGGTCAGGGTAACTTTTTTTAAGCGCGGCCGAAGGACGCGCACGCTTAAAAGAGATATGTTCTAAAAAAACAAGTTAAAGTTGCGCCCTTTGGACAACTTAATTTATTTATTACAATTTTGAAGTATCTGGCAGCGTTGTTAATATGTCATTGATCCGGCATCACGAGCAAACTCATTAATTTATTTTAATTATTTTATTAATTTTATATCTTTATAAATTTTATTAAAAATATATAATTTAGGCAAATTAACGAGTGCAGTGAAATATAAGAAGATTAAGTATGTGTTTTGTACAACTGTTTTTGGTTTGCATGGAGTAAATCGTGTCTAAAACAAGGATTCATTTTAACGTTAAATTTAACCGTTCCGAAATGTTTTCTCTTGTTTCGGTTGAAACATTTCAAAATATTATCGTTAAAGCAATTATCATAATAAATTTTATTACGTTTTTAACCGAAACGAAATGCTGGCGTTAACGTTAAAACGTTAAGAAAAACGCTGGAGATTCACTCGTCGCAACCAGAAGCGCAAACAGGCGCAAACAGAAGCGCTGCATACTTTTAGGCACAATAAAATTAACGAAAACGGAAATTTTATAACGTTGCAACATTAACGATTTGATTTCGTTTTGATAACATGGCGCCGAAACGCAACAAACTCATTTCGTTAAGTTAATTTTGCTCGTTAACAAAACAAAATTGTATCGTTTCGTTTGTTGAGCAGCCCTGGTCTAAAACTTTAGTTCGAAAAGTTAAAAATAAAGTAAAACTATGATTCATCAGATCTCATAAGAAGTTATTACCTGCCTGCTTCTGCCGCAGATAATTTAATAACATATTTTACCAAGTATTTAATACAAAATATTTATTCACTCCACCCACCCACACTCACTCGCAGCACATTGAAAGACCTTGCGAATGCATATCATTAACTTAATAAAAAAATTAATAATTACAATAAGTACTTCTGTCTGCGCATGACAATTTGCAACGGGCCATGTGTGACATAAGCATGCCCACCTAAGCGCACACACAAACACATGCGCATGCACGTGCAACACATACATATATATGTGCAAGAAGTTTAAATGTGACTCGTAGTGGTAATACACTGGTTGAATCCCGCATGTCATCGTGTGACGCCTTAATGTCTGGTTTTGGTAAAAGCTTTTATTGTTTGTTATTTAATATAGCTACGGGTGCGCTGGAATTTCCATTATCCTCACCACAGCGGCACCACGGATGACAACAGTCATGCGACAACCAACGGTACTAAATGAACTTAAAAACAAAACAAAAAAAATATGTTAACAAAAAAATAATAAGCGAAAAATATGTATAACATAATGCACGTAAGTTATATAAATGTGTTTGTTTATATTAACTTTTTTTCTTGTCAGGCTCATGCAGACATGTAAATACAAATGCCAGCGTTATTGAATAACACGCTGCACGATTTAAGGGGGTATTCTGGTCTAGAAATAAAAAATTACAATTTTTTTTTATATTTTCAAGGTTTAACTATTTAAGAATGTGTCTGCAATAGGATTTTTCATAATTCAAATTATTTTCGGAGATATTTTGCTAAGTGTAAGTGTAGACTGCGATAAACTTTACGTGAAACTTTAAAGGCGTTTTTCTCGAAACAGACTTTTTCAAAACGATACCCACGATTTCTCGGGTTCTACTGGACCAATTTGCCTGAAATGTTTAAAGAGTCTTCTTTATAGACTTTTCTATATCTGGAACTAACCCCATCCCCCAATTTAAATTTTTACAATTTTTTTAAATTTGAAAATATCAATAAAAGTGGTACAAAATTTGTTTTTTTTTTCAGGCCGTCGCCATTTCGTGAAAAAATTGTTTCCCAACATTTCGGAAGTTCCAGACATTGCGACATTATTCTAGATTAATCATCTTTTTTGCTTTTTTTCAGATTGCTAGGAGGGTTTAAATCACGGGTATGGTCATGTGAACATTTTTTGAGACCACCCACTTCAACAACTGCTGATTTATGGGAATTTTCAACTTTTTTTATTTTTTTATTTTTTTCTGTATTCTTGTAATATATAAAAAAATGGATGATAAAAATATTCATTGTCTTTTTTTAACGACACTTCAAAAATTATCTGAAATTCATACCTCTACACCAGAATACCCTCTTAAGTGACTTTATACGTATATTCAAGAAGCGCAGAGTATTGTTCTTCTTTTAAATGGCATTGAGTTTTGCAAGGTTGAGGTTGCTTGTAGTTTATTAAAAAGTGTTTTGCGACAAGCATAATTTCATTACAAAACATAAAGTATTTTACCGTCTTAATCATCAGGAATTTTGCTCAGGTCTTTCCCGAAAAGACAAAACTACTTCGCAGGCATCCAGCCAAAGGTGATTCATCTAGGTTCCCAAATCGGTTTCCACCGGATTTAACTATCTGTGTATGTATTTTTTTATTATTAAAAAAACAATATATTAATTTTTCGACTGTGAGTTTAAGAAGAAAATTCATTCAAAAATAGGATGTTTATCTTTTGCGGAATCCATTTAGAAAAAAAAGCTAGGAAGCTTCTCTACAACGTGTTCTTCAAAAACTTTCAACTTTTACTCTCTCTGAAAAGTTTAACTTTCAAGCATATTCCAAGTACAACAAAAGATATTACTTTTTATTTGCATGTCCATTTTGAAGAATCAGCCATCGAAGCGTACTTTATATGAACTAAGGTCATTGGAATACAATTTTTCGAAGATTCAGAGATAATTTTATGAACATCAATAAATTAGTTGAAAAGTTATTACTATGCCAACGTATTCAACTTTCAAAAATTATCAATGTATGCCTTCACTTCACCAAAAGTGAAAATAATAATAAAAAAAAATGCATACCGCTCACATTTAATTTTCTCAGCAATAAACTAACCTCAAAATGCGAGAGCTTACATTCCAACATTAATTGCTGCCATTTCTAGTGCATATCATACTATATAATTACTAATTCAACGACGCATACACACAGACACACAGCAACAAAGTGGGAATTTCCAATTACATGGCAAAGCAAACAGATGACCTTGACCGCGAGAGGTGTCCTTCGCGCAGTACAAGCGACGCGCTAAGCTTTTTGTGCTACACATTTTTTTCATTTCAATTTTCGCTAGTCAGCCACACCTACCGACGCGTCGGTCGCTCGCTCGCTCAGCACTCAAACAAACCTCATATTCATTTGTATGCTTGTGTGTGTGTGTGTGTGTGTGTGTGAGAGCCTTTGAATGAAAGTAGGTGTGTACATCTGATACTAATCGCTGACAGCGAATTAGTATAATCGACCGAAATATAGGTGGCATTAAGCTCTGGAGCAAATACAAGCATTTGTACAAATGTACACTTAATTGAAGAGCAATGCAAAAAAAAATATTAAAATGAAATAAAACGAAGCAGAAATTAAAGGGAAATTATGTTGAGCAAAATAAGCGCACAAAGAAAGCTAAACGCCCAAACAAAGCCACAAATGTGACCTATAAATATGGACTAGTGGGCTAAAATGTCTAACCGTTGACAGGCACGTACCTCCTTTGTGCCTACATACATATGTACATACACTCCATGAAAATAAAATAATGCTGGTGCGGTTTTTCGTATCATAAAGTGTTTTTTAAATGAAAGACATGTTTTGTAACAATTTTTTTCATTTAAAAAAAAAAAGAATCCAATATTAATCCTGTATTCCAAAGTATGGGTAAGCAAATCGCGGCATGCGCCGCTCTCAGACTGAGTGTGCTGCCTGGCTGGAAGGCTAGCAAGTAAGGGCATGCAGCAATCACAAACAAACTAGGTTCGCAAGATACGGACTACTGAGAGCCAATAATAAGCTTCACAAAAAGTTTAATATCTAGATCCCCGGCAGAGACTGGTAGTCCGATGGAATCACTGCTGCGGAGAGGTCACTTCACTTATACACTGATTGCTCAAAACTCGAGAACCGAGTGGGAGGAGGGGTGTTTTCAGCCCAAATAGGATTGGAAAAATGTTTTTGCCTCCTTGATCACTCCAGCGTTTTTCAGGGTGAGGTTGCTGCAATACAGGAGGCGGTAGAAGACGAAGAAGTCTTCATATTTCCCGACAGTCAAGCTGCACTCAAAGCACTGGACTCGGTCAACAGCAATTATAAAACAGTGGCAGCCTACCGCAAATCTCTCAACGAAATGGCTGAGCAGTATGTCTTTCACCTCGTATGGGTGCCTGGGCACAGCAACATACGTATACCAGGTAATGAAACGGAGAACGAGCTTGCAAGGGAGGGCACATCCATCCCGCTTTCATTACGTTGGAAGGGTTTAGGTATGCCGCTCGCTACCTGCAAGCTCTTTCTAAGAGACTCATCTCTTAAAGAAGCAGGGGCCCGATGAGAAAACTATAACAACTGCATTAGGTCAAAACAAATGTGGCCAGAGTGGAGCGTCAAAAAGTCACAGGGTCTGCTATTGCTGAGCAGAGTAAGCCTGTTCTTAGTTTTATGACTTATAACAGGTCACGTACTGATCGGAAGGCATGCGGAGAGACTGGGTGCCCTCTAAATAACTTCTGTAGGAGCTGCATAAATGAGGAAGAGCCCGAAGCCATAAGGCACTTTCTTTGCGAATAACCCGCACTATGGAGAATAAGAATGAAAGTCTTAGGATCTGCGTTCTTAAACGACCTAAGCGAACTGGCAAGTGGATTTTAAAATATGCAGAAGATTCACGATGGTTTGAGTATTGGGATCTTTGATACCAGTGGTACCACAATGGGCCTATAAATGGCCTAGGTGTGTCAGTGTGAACGCTGACAGCCACTTCAACCTAACCTAACCTAAGCCTCTATAATTTTTTTTTAGCTTTTAAATTCATCAAATTGTTTTAATTCGCGTGAAAAAAGAACAAAATTGTTGCATTCACGCAACACCTTAATGTTTACGTTTGCAACATTTTCTGATATGCATTTATATTTCACAATGTTAGTGTGTGATAGTTCAAAAAACAACAAAGAAGAAAGTTGTGTTGTTTGCGCGTCACGTTCGCGACAAACCCACCCGCCGCTCATCATTCGTAAGAATCCCATGAGCAATCATTGGCTCTTTAAACATACTAAAAGCCTTTTGCCACTCATTGCTCACATTGCGGCATCAGGGAAATTACTTTGTCACTCTTTTCGTGTTTTCTTTTTGGTTGAGCTGATACATTACAAAATTGTTACACAAAAGTTCTGACGGAGCGAAACTATTCACTCATACGCCATGACACTATTCTTTGTACGTGAACAATTTGAATACACGCATACTGTTATGAAATCTCGCAAATTTTTTAGTTTGCCTAAACTCTTAGTTTCGAATTCATTGTAATTTCTGACAATTGCTTGCTTCACAAAATCAAAAACAATTTTTTTTTCTTCGACACAAAGTTTTCTAACAAAAGTTATATGTAGACCGATAGATTTTATTTCGGTTATCGTATCTTGATTCGCGATATATATGTTCATTAGTTCAGAGACGCGAATGTGGTTGCGTGGACTTATATTGGAGTATTTGGGACTGATATCAAGCATTTTTCCTAGATGAGCAAATTACCCACTTTATTTCAGGCGACGGTGCTAGCAGAGCTAAATACCAGATAGCCAAAGGCAACGGCTTATCATCGAGCAGACAATTATCGAAGCTAGTTAGGGAGATCGATGGCCGCCGTGATTGTGTACCTGGTTTAGCTTGAATAAATTGTAAGGAAATCGCTGATTATATGGCCACAGAAGGTTTGTAACCTCAAACGTTTGAAAGACTCAGCTGATCATCCTGAAAGGGAACAAATCTAAACGAAAAAAATCCTAAGTTAGGTTTGAAATGTAGTTTCTTGGCAGTAATTTAACTGATTACAATCTCAGCTCGGTTTGCCTGGAATAGATAACAGCTGTATGTTGAAATATCGAAGCATATGAAGAACAACAACAACACAAGTGCCACAACTTATAGCTGCTAAAAATTGAATTTAAAATAATAATATCAGGCTTTTTAAATAATCTTCACTTTAATCAAATCTGCAAAAAAGTTACTATTTATTAAAAAATAAAAAATTATTAAACACTTTTCATCCAAATCGGCAATTTCGGCGTATTTAATCCACTTAATGGAATTAAATATGCATTGCATTAACAATTATTGAAAGCAAAACTACAGCAGCTTAATGTTCTTATTGGTATACAAATTTTTATTGACTTTTTTTCATAATTTTTTAGGCTTTTTTTTCATCACGTCTCTCCGTTGTGCCGCCAATTTTCCGCGACTATGATTAATGGCGATCGCTCGCTGTCGTAATACACATAATAAATAAATACGAATATGTGAGCGTTTAAATATATTAGAGTGTGCGTGTGTGTGTCTGTGTGTGTGTGTGCTTTTTTTTTATAGCCACAGAACTGGCATGCTATATGAACAAATAAATAATTGTGTTGTGTCACAATAAAATCTATGCACAAAAATGGAGAAGGAAACTTTGCGGGAATCACTCTATGAATATACTCGTACAAGTGACACACATAGCCATCGAAATATTGGAAAATACATTAGGTTATTTTATATTCGTATCTCGAACAATTTATTTTTTTTTATGAATTTCTACCCTCAATGTATTGAGGTTTGCTTTCTTTTGGTCATTCTTTCGTTTATAGTTAAATTTTTTAATACGAATTATTATAAAGATATTTTTATTTAAATACAATTTCTACACCAACCAGTAAATAAGACTTAGTCAATAGGGTCCGCAGTCTATTGGTTAGAAAGTTTACTAGGAAATCAATAAAGTGGATTCGGCGCACTAAGAAAAATACTTTACGCAGAGCTAGCCAAAATCAACTCGAAACATTAAAAAGCAAGACCTGCACAAGAAGCAATTTTTTAGTTTGGAGAATATAAGAATTGTATGATAAAGTCGATATCGGCTATTGAAGCTGTCAGCAAAAAATGTGTGAATATTTTTCTGTGCACGTGGCGCAGAGCATCGACCAGCATTTGCAAAAGGACATAGCAGTTTTTTTCACAAATAACTTTGTGATGAAGAAATTAACTCTGTATTTGATTAGTGCATAAGGCAACTGCATTAAACACAGTTTTTTCCCAAATTTTTGTATTGCCTTTGTTAGAATAAAAAAATACTCTTAAAAACAATAAACGAATTTGATGTTCTCTGTTATTATCGTTTAAGTGATTTCGTTAATATCTACTTCGATGATGCACTGTACACTTTTACAATTATTTTGTTCTCTGTACATGCCAGCACTTTGAAGCAAATGAATAAAAACTTACTTACTACTTACTCAACAGCAAATGAATTTTGCATTCCCCATCATTTCGGCAACATTTTAATAATTGAATATTCAAAAAAAAAAAATGACTGCTGCAAATTTTAACTACCACTCAACAGATTTTAAGTATATCCAGGCAGCGCTTAACTCATATTCGTCAGTCACTCAACTACTACTATACGGCTCACTTCACCACGCCTGTGAATTTCGAATGAATTGGCAAAAAATCGCTTTAATTACTGCTGTTCTTGCCATTTTTTCGTTGCTGTGTTTTATGTTTTTTTTTTTGTTGGCATTTCGACCAACTTCATTGCCTTTGGCTATGTGAATTCGCTTGCATTTCGAGCTTAATTAAAAATTATCGTTACATACAGAGCTTTTATTGCAGGCAAGAACAGACAAAAAAATACAAGAAACAAAAATAAAATTAAAAATATGCCTGCAGAGCAAAAACTTTAAATAATATGGCAAGCACAATACACAAAGCATATACATACATAACTCAGCCACTTCCCGGTATATTGAAATATTAATTAACAGCGTAAAGTAGGTAAAAATAAGTAAATAATAAACAGGAGAATAAAGGTAGCAACACAATTGGTGAACATTTTTGTTTAAATCAGATTTAATATGTAAAGTAGCATTAATGAAATTCACATATCAAATTACGTGATATTTTCGAAATATTAGTAATTTAATTATTTATTTAATTTGAATACTAAAATGCAAATTTAGAATAATTGGTATATAAAGATTAAAGTCCATTTTATAGAATAAAAATGACATTTTGTTGTCAAAAATAAAAATGATGGTGTAAATTACGAAAAATTTAACTACTGCATGTGCGTGTTGTACCGACCATCTGCGTGTTATACCGTCCGACCACCTCCCGACCATAGCATTCGCGTGTCTCGACCACATTCCGACCATAGTTTGTAATGGTTGTGGGCCTTCCTTTTCAAGATGATGACGAAGATATTCATAACAATTAACAATTACCAAATAAAAGAGCGAAACTTGCGGTCTTAAAAATCATGACACTTAGCCATATTTTGCTGTTAAAAATATAGTTTATTTAATTTTAGGTATTAAAATTGTTTCTTTTAATATATATACTTTTTAAATATATATTAAATAAATATATATTAAATCTTTTAAAAATATATATTAATAATCTTCATTCGTTGAAATTTTCTTTCAAATAAATATATTTTTGAATATATTACTACAATCTTTTGCATAAATCGTAATCATAAAAAAGTCGCATTTAATTCAATATATTTACATTCAGGAACAAAAGCACTTGGAAATAATGAATTTCAATTGCTACTGACAATATTTTATACTCTCATTTGTAAACCCGTCCCGAAAAATGTTGATTGCGAATGTTTACAATATGACAAATTCCTTGCCGTTGAGGTTTACGATGACAGAAAATGCGATTTTATCCGTTTAGACGACCGGCCGCGCTAGCACTAAATATTCAAAAATTACTGTTTATTTGGCTGATGACGTTTATTTTATATGGCTCTAATTTATCAAAACTGTTACTTTCACCGATGCCATTTTCTGTTTTCTTTCATTGCAATAAATAAACAAAAAAAACTGCGCGCACTTATCGACGGTCGGAATGGAAACGCACTCTATGGTTTACCTCAATGGCTGTTGAGCTTATTTTTAAATTTTGATAATTGTAGAGAAATCTTAATTTGCCAGTGGTTCCAAAGATTATTGCAAAAGTAGTTTTGCAGCATTTGAAGAGGCCCATATTTGAAGCAAGTTCCAGCCAGATCTTCTCTTCATATGTTACAAGATTCGCTATCAAGGATTATGTGCTCTTGCATTTGTGAAGGAGTTCAATATCTTTCAAAAGAAGTTCAACAGCGTTGGTAAAAATTAGCTTTGGGTACCTTGCACTTTAGGATAAAACTACTTTAAAGTATGTCTTAGGTCTAGCAGAAAGAGCTTTTCAATGAGGCAATAGTTTTTGTCCATTGTCCACAATCCATTGTTGAGACGCCGTTGCATCCTCAAAAAGCCACTTTTTGTATTGCTCTTTGGGCAGAGGGAATCATTGGTCTATATTTATCCAAAAATAAAGCCGGCCATATTGTTACAGTCAATGGATAAGGCAAGAGAAAGTGGTCGAAAATTGGTCCTCTCGGCAGAAATTAATTCGAGCCAGCCGCGACGGTCACTTGCCCGAAATCATTTTGAAAACATAATCGCAAACTCTTATTTTGATAAGAAAGCTAAATTCATGGACATGTCGAAAAAAACCCGTTACAAACCGTTTTAAAGGGCAATGCATTTTTATCTTTAGTGACATCCAAGCGGCTATTAAAGCTGTGAGCTCAACTACAATTAAATCAAAGAATGTACTAGATTATCGCCGATCTCTACATTAGATGTCTAAGTAGTACCCTTCTACAAATGCCGCAGAATTTGCGAGAATTATAAGGAGAAGGAAACGGTTCGAAAAACAGGAGGAGGAAAAGACGTGAAACAGGCTACGCGCCTGGAGGACACCTCTTTTTGGGGACCTCAGAGACTTAAGTGATATAGTCCCAAGATGCTTGATGAGATCCGTCATGAATTTTAGATGGTTCAGCAAAAAGGGAGTGAGCTTTTAGTTGATGGTATCACAAAGGTGACTCTAAGTAATGGACTAAGTGTGTCGCTGAATTATAAGTGACAGCCACACCTACCTACCTGCTCTCATTATATTTGAACGAAAAAATATATGAATTGGGTATAAACAATGGACAGAATTCGCAGATTTTAAGAGGCGCAGATCAACTTAAGCTGTGCTGGAAGCAGCTGAGGCAGTATCTGAAAACAAACAAGATAAGGAGGAAGCTACCGAAAATGATGTACCTACATATATCCCGTTTTAGAGCTAGAGAGAAAGACTTGAATAAGATTTATGCCTTTTAGAGTTCGTTAAAGTTGTTTTCGTCTTCCCCAGATAAGTTGGAAATATACATATCTAGTTCATAAAAAATAAAATGGTTGTCTTACTATTTAAAAGCGGAAATTTGAAAAATTCTCTACTCATTGTGCAAGAAGAAAAGATCAGCTTGTAAGAAAGAAAGGTTTCCGTACAAAAAAAATTATCAATTTCCGCAGGGATGTTCTTTATTTTTATTTTTTTATTTAATAGTTACTGAGTTACTGAGCACATGCATACAACAAGTACGAGTATGTATGTATTTCATATTATAAATTGCAAGCAAAAGTTTTCCGTACGAATGCGCTTGTAAGAAAAGCCATATGCCAATCACACAACCCAAAACATTGCCCGCATATAACATCAACGCTTTTTGGGTCATCAGGGACTGACAATTTCTGTAAAATATTTGTACTTGATACTCATATGTACATATGTATGTATGTATGTATGTATGTAAGTTGGTTTTTTGTTTTTCTTGATTTTCTTGCTGCTACTACGTGAGAGACGTTAAAAGCGCTAAAAAGCAAATATATCGTAAACATGCATGTCAATATACTTAAAATACGTATGCACATACATAAATGCATACATTCATACATACACGTACAATTGTACATACGAGTATGAATGTGTGCATGAAACTGGAAGAGCGTTTTAGAGCTGGTACATTTGCAAAAAGTCGCTTGTTTGTGCGCTTCAAATGAAATTGATGTGTTTATTTTTTGCGCTGTGCAATTTTATCTAACCAAACAGTGATGTGCGCAACAACATTAGCGACTACAACAGCAACAACAACAACGACGTCGCCAATTTAAACGCCGCCATCGCCGCCATCGACATCATCATCAGTGTCGCCATTACCATCGCTCAACGCCGTATACGAGCATTCCTCATTGGTATTTCATCAACTCGTTGCGAGTAAATTGGGAGGGGCAGCTGCGCATTGTAAGCAATGTTAGTCAGCAGTAGTCAGTTTGCTTAGAAGTTTTTGTTTTGTTTTTTGTTTTTTTTTTCAGTTTTTTTTTTTGTTTTCTGTGTTGTCTAACAGCAAACAGCCAAACAAACAAATACACTTACATGCAAACGCATAGACCGACGAACAAACGGACAGACAGACAGTTAGGCGAGGGTTATGTTTACTTCGAATAAATATGTGTACAAATTTATAATATACTCGTATGTTGAAATGTGCTTACAAGCAAATTCATAAATGCACTCAAGCAAATCGATAGCTTTTTAATATTGACACATTTATATGCGAGTGTTTATTCGTACGTGTACTCGTACGTACTTGCATGTGTATTTAATATTTAAAAATATTAGATAACACGCAACAGCAAGAAAACGAGATAGTTTTATTACACTTCAATTAAGTGTTCCGCAAATGTTCCTCAATGGGGAGTGCTCAATGATAGCTGAAGTGTTTGAGTCTAAAGGTAAGTAGCTACACTAAACGTGCTGCTGTCAATATTGCTGAGTGGCACGAGATCCTTGTTGGTATATATGTAAGTGTTGTGTGCGTGTCGGAAGGGGTGTCAAGAGGAGAGCTGAAGAGATATTATGTTTTCTATTTTGAAATTTTTACCACTTTATAACAAACTATGTACTCGTATACGAGTATACAAAATGGCACAAAAGTCAACAGTCTATCTGAAGTTGCTATAATTTTCGGGCAACACTACAAAAAACTATATTTTTTTATCTGCTCAGAGTCACTATCCGCCAAGATTACTCCACTATCGAGATAAGAAATGCACCTATAGCAAAAAAATTACCCAAAGCTTAAATTGTGCTGGGTACCAGGCCACGTCAATATACCTGGAAATGAATTCGCGGATAGTGTCGCCAACCAAGCACGCCTAATGCCAGTCTACAGCCCGCACAACTATAATTTGTCAGATATTTAAAAATACACAAACCAACACTTCTCGAACATAATGCATACGGAATGGAACGATACTAACTACTGGCATCGACAAACAAATCATAAACAACCCAAATCCAAGACTTTCTATTACTAGACACTGACAAAATCTCCCGTCTCGACACAATAAAATAGAGGTGGGTAACTCAGAGTTGAGTTATTGAGTTGATTCCCGACAGTGAATCGGTAACTCAGACTCCCATCTCCAAAAAAATTTAACTCATTAACTCTGTTATGTCCACCGCACTCATGATTCAATTGAATAACGGTGGCTCATTTTTCTCCATATAACTCTCTCATACAAGCTGCTTCAATGCAACATCGTAACTCAATGTAACTCAATTTGCATAGACATTTTATGTCGTGTCACCCCTCGATAGTTTTAAATACGAAAATGTAAATCATTGTTAGTGTCGAATAAATATATATGTTTTTTTAAAGTTGCTGTGGTTTAATTAAATTAATAAAAATAATTTTTAGATACAATTTTATTCAACAAACAGAAAATCCAAGATGTCTTGTATATTAAATTTAAAAAATATATAACTATGATGATATTTATTTATTACCTATTCGTTTTTTTTTACAATTCATATAATTATTTTTCTCCTTCTCCTCCAAAAAAAAATAAGATTATTAAACAATTTCCTTTAATTTTCGACACAAATTACAACCCTGTCATCAAGTTTCAATATTTGAGTCGCATTCAAAAAGTGTATATTTCTTGAATGAGTGTAGCATACAAAGAGTCAAATGAGTTAGTTGAATTAGCTGACCCCTTAAATTGAGTTGGAGTCATTGAATCAACTCCTGTAAATTTGTTGAGTTACCCATCCCTACAATAAAACTTGTAAGACTGCGACTAGGGCACACCAAAGTTACCCATCGACACCACATGAACAGCTCCAACCTGCTAAATTTCGCATGTGACCCCGAAACAATAATCACCACACCCCACTTAATGCAACACTGTCCTAATTATTCTACACACATAAGCCAAATCTTTGGTGAATTAGATCCCCTTTCAATCCTCTCCTCTCCCTCTAAAGAAAATACGCTCCTATTAATGAAGTTCCTTAAAACCACCAATCTCTACCATCGCATTTAAAACTATGTATATACATATACATAAGAAAAAAAAGGAATACGAAACACTCACAAATACCTAATTATAATAAAGTGCAAACATACATATACACACATAACTATGTTGCGTACGTATAAACGCCCATAACTCGAGAACGAATTGTTTGGTTAAAGCAGAATTTTTTTTAGTAGTGTTTGTCTTTGCCCAAGAAAATATGTTACGCAGAGAAAACCTCGTTAGGTGGCGCTGGAATCGACCTATCGTATTTATAGTTCGATTACAACCGTATTCTATCTATATCAGAGAACGTTTAATAATATATTGTACGTTCTCTGTCTATGTAGTGGTAAAAGGAATCGAATTTCTCTGCAAAAAATTTATCAGCTAGGTGGCGCTAGAATCGACTTATTTATAGAAGCTCTATTTCTGAACCGATTTTGATAAAATTCATGTTGTATTCTTCTTGCATGATGAAAAATCGCTTTGCGAGCAAATAAATTGCTTTATAGGCGCTGGAGTCAAAGATAAACAAAAAAAACTAAACTAGGCCGACGAAATATTGCATTTATATTTATCAACTCAGCATTTTTATCTTTCAAAATCTGTCATAAGTATATAGGTACAAAGAAAAATAAGGAGCTACGAAGACGGATGCGAGATGCAGTTTAATTTTCCGTTAAAAGGTATGTTAGAGAAAGTTTTGTAATTGTTATTTACAATTTTTTTGAGATTTGTGGTTTACGATTTCAGGTGAGTTTTCTGAACTAATTAACTTTGTAAATTTTACAGTTTAAGCGAGTCATATCTACAAAAAATTAAAAGTGAAATGGTTAGGATTAGAATATGTATTTACCCATTAATTCCATACCATTTTAAGATGTTGGGTAAAAAAAGTTATTTCTGTGTTAAATTTAATATTAAGTTTAAAATTTTTTTGCGGTTACGACTCGATTGCTTCCAGAATGACGATTCAACTTCTATGACATTGCACTCTCAGTGTTATAGTTACATTATTGGAGTACTCATTCCGGGAATTCCAATGAGTCAAACCGATTTGTCTTTTAAGTGCACATGCATACAGTTTCCAGTTCGTTCAGCATTCGCCATGACAATAAATAAAGCGCAAAATCAGTTTTTAGAAGAATGTGGAATTAACCTATTTATATTCCGTATAAATAAAAGATAGTAAAGATGTTTACAATAGAGTTCAAGAAGTGTTTCATTTATTTTTAATAAATGTTTGTACTCGACGGAGTTCGTCTGGTCTTCTAGTAGTCTCTAAATAAAACAGAAACACATTTGTTTTTCGATTGTTAGTTTAAGTTTCAACAATGAGGGTGACTTATCGTGAGTTTTGTTTTCGTTTACTTTTTACTGTGTACTTAGTATAAATTTCGGCTGTCTACAGTGCGAATTGAAGTTTCACTGATTTATTAAATTAAGCATTCTAAATTCTATTAACTTAAATATCAGCTAAATTTTATATGCCATTTGTAGCTCATTAAGGTGCCTTAGTATTTCTTTTTCTCATATCTGCCGGTGTTTAATTTCTACCTGACTACTTTTGCCTTCAGAAAATTATTTTTTTTGTCCACTTTGCACAATCACTTACCTTGACGGCCTTTACCTACGACACGGGCACTTTTATTGTTATTGCTCGAAACCAGTTCTCGTGGATTAGCCCTTCATGCTTGTCGCCACCACTTGAAAGCCTTAGTCCTTTTGTTCTAATTTCTGCAAACACTCACTGTTTCGCATGCATCTTTACCCTTCCCACATTTAAACTTGTCTGCATGTTCGTATTTATTTTATTCACTTTTCGACGCACCATAACTTGTTTGCTTTATACGTCCGCTCGTAAATGCTGATATCCGCCCATTCTACGTCGTCATCAGCATTTGCAGCCTTATAGTCCGACGATCGGCAGCACACAAAAAAAAAAAAAAACGTTTGCTTTTGCTTTTGCACTGCCACCAATTTGACTTCTAAACGCAAACGTAGCTGTTCATTCAACCTTCCTGGCTGGACTGACTACCTGTTTTCTCTCTCGTTTTGCACAGTCAGATGGTCAGTCACTCAAACGCTTGTTGTACAACTGGTTCACCAGTTAGTTAGTTCTTCGGTGAATGCCTGGTGTCTTCAACAAGTTTATTGCCGTGGCAACTATTTCTGAACTGTTGTGTTGCCAGCCCTCTCGGCCAAGTTCTTTTTTGCTCTTGTCACTCTTAGTGTTTTTGCCTTTGAAGCTGACTGCTTCCTATCTGGTCTGCTGAACTCTATGTGCTATTATTTCCTTTGAATTGGCATCCTATTATAAGTATACAAACATACATATCTATATGTATGTATGGTATATAAGTGTGCTTGCATATAACTTAAAAAGCGCGATTGCTGCTTGATCGCTCCTTCAGCACTTCTATCTGCTCTGGCAATCTTTGGCTAATTTTTATTTTCATTTCTGGTCCGCGCATATGTTTTGGTGCATTTTACGACCACAGCAGCATTCAGTTGGGCTCAGTAAAACCGCTTGCTGCTTGTCGTTGAGTTATAAAAATGACTTCGACAAAAACTAAGCGAATGGGGTTACACATTCGTATGAAAGAGGGACACAGAAATTTTAATTACGATTTTCGCGTTAAAAGCTTTAAATATTTTACGAGCTGCGCGCGCATACACAAGCACAGTGCCTGCAGCAAATATACCACATTTTTTTTTTATTTTTTTTTGTCAATAGTTTGCAACAAAAGCAATAAAACTTCAATCACATTGCAAACAATTTTTGCTATCAACCATAGTACTTATTTACGTGTTTCGGATTTTCATGAACATCAAGAAACATAGAACAGACATACAAGGTGGTAAGTTTTGACTGCCAATAAATAAAGTAAAATTATAAAAATTGTTTTCATAGTTCAAGCCATCAGCGGCTCCTTCGGATGCTCACAATTTTGCTAAGGATCAAAAGTGTGTAGTGTCACCTAACTCATGCAAGAAGCTAAGTTATACAGCTTTAAGATTTTGAAAGAAAAAAATTGTTTTTTTTCGGAAAGTTTTGGTTTTTGGTTTACTGACACTTTCAGACGTAATCAGGACGGGTTTGTTTTAAGTTATTAAAATCTTCCGATAATGACACATAATTAGACTAATACCCGAACTCAAGTCACAATTTTAGACCAGTTGCCATTCATTAAATTTATAATAAAGACTCTAGTCTCACAATAAAGGCTCTAAATCAGCGTTGTCCACGGCCTATGCGCACAATAGCGCACGGACAGTTGAACAGCAAGCCAGACACCTCACACCGACAAGTGTCTGTGAAAGCACGATTGTGCTACTGTATTCAACTTCGTAGGCAAGCAAAGCAGAATTTTGCGATCAGTTGACGCTAGAATTTCAAGCAAGCAACACCATTCACGTTTTACGCTTTAAAAACAGAACGCACTAAAAATTTTCCAACAAATTTGGGAAATATGTTATTTTTTTATTGAGAACAATGAAAAGCATGCAGAATGCTTAATTTGTTATAAAAAAATAAGCGTTGTAGCAAACATGATATAAAAAGACATTATGAACGTTGTCACAAAAATCTTGTAAATATCGAGGGAGACGCCCGAAAAAGTCTTCTTGATAATTACAAAAGAAAATTTTATTTACAATTAAATTCTCAGCCTATGGCAAACAAAAAAGTAAGCCCACGTGAAAAGGTATCTTTTGTTGTTGCACTTGCATTAGCAAAGCAAGGCAGACCTTTCACTGATGGCGAGTTTTTCAGAAACTTATGCGACAATGTTTTGCAATGCTTTGATGAAGGTAAAGAAATGCAGGAAATTTTGAATTTAATAAGTATGCCAAACCTATCATCACTTGCAGAGGAATTTTCAATCACAAATAAATTAGAATACTATAGCCAAATTATATCCCACATTTTAGAAAATTACAACAAGAGATTTAAAGATCTAGCTCAAATACAACCAATTATAAACCTATATGATAATCCATTGACGTGTGATGTTGTTACTTATTGACTCCGGTATTGATTTTTGGAAAATGATTGATGAAAAAAAGTATCCACTAGCGAAAGATGAAATTTTAAAAATATTTTCAATGTTCGGATCAACATGCAGTTGCGAAGTGGCATTTTCCACTTTAAAGCATATTCAAAGCAAATATAGAAATCTACTATCAAACAATCACATTTCTGATCTCATTAGAATTAAGCAATATAATAAAGAAATAAATATAGATAATTTAGTTGACCGTAATCTTTGAAAAGTACGTTTACTTCTTTGTACGCACTGTTCCGTATTCGTGTTGTCTGCTTGTAGCTTTCCGAATGTACGCTAATAACCAACACAAGCATAACGTGCACACAGTCACGTTGGACAACACTGCTCTAAATAGAGAACTGGTGATGAGCAGGAAAAATTTATAGGAAAAGCAATAATATCATAGGAAAGTCAGGCTGAGGGCAAAATCTGCAGAATCTTTCCCTTTTCATAAGATTATAAATTTACTGTTAAGACTTAAGAGAAAATAATTTTAAAAAAATATGAATGAAATCGTAATGCTTTTATAAAAATCCAATCTTTTTTGTTTAAGAACAATTATAATATTTCTTTAAAAATATCAAAAAACAATATAATTCTTTTATAATAAAAAAAAAACATATATAAATATGTATATCTATCCACAAAAATAGCTCGAGAACTTATAATCCGATTTAGATAGGTAGGTAAATGTGGCTGTCACCAATAATTCAGCAACACACTTAGGCCATAATTAAAGGCCCGTTGTGATACCACCACCTTAGCGTTCACTCCCCTTCGCTTAACCATTCAGAGCTCTTAACGAATCTCGTCAAGCACCTTGGGTCTTCACCACCTTATTATCAGAGGTCTCCAAAAAGTGGTACCCCTCGAAAGCATAGCCTACTTCTCGCTAGCGCTGGACAGTTGCATAGAAGATGAAGAACAGCTTACTCCTCTTCATAGTTTTTGCAGCTTCTACAGCATCTGTGAAAGGATACTCCGAGACGCCCCGCGTGGTTGCCTATGCGGCAGTGCCCAATGACCTGAGATATATCATCCCGTTTAAAGGTGTACAGACTAGGCGACCGTTTACAATCACATCTGGGCCAAGTCTGCCTAGAGGTCCCATAATCGTCGTAGTTTGTGTTCAGCTGTTATTTTCACGAGCATAAACAATTGTTTTAAAAGTAGCTTGCAAGTACCAAAGGGCTTACCAATGTGTTCTTTACCAGGAAGGATCTGCTTGGTTGTCCCTTCCCTCGCAAGTTCATCCGCTAAACAGTTACCCTCGATGTCCCTGTGGCCTGGAACCCAATTGAGGTTAAGTATGTTCTGCTTAGTCATGTCCTTTAGAGATCGGCGGCATTCTATACAATCTTTAATTTTATCGCAGCTGAGCTCACAGCTTTAATCGCCGCTTGGCTATCACTAAAGATAAATATGTCTTTGTCCTTTAAAGCGGTTTCTAACATGTATATAGCCTCCTTAATTGCTGAAAGCTCAGCTTGAAAAACCATAAAATGATCTGGCAACCGAAACGATAGCTCAGAGATAAGTTCCGCGAGAAAACTCTTCCTCCCATTCGGCCATTCAGCTTCGAGCCATCTGTAAAACCGTAAGACTTCCAGGTGGAGTATAGAAATTTGAAGACCACTCCTCCCTACGTGGAATCAACATAGCCAAGTTTCGGTCCGAAACCATAGTATCGACGCAGCGATCTGTGCAGTCCGAAAGAAATCCATACTTACTCAGTATGCTTGAGTGCTCATCTTGGCTAGGCTCCCATTGATATGTCTCTCTTAAGCGAAGCGCGGCAAGAGCCGCTATCTGTTGACCCACAAAGTCTAGGGGTAGAAGGTCCAGAATGATATTCAAGGTGTCGCTTGGTGTTGCTCGCAACGCTCCGATAATGCAGATCATACTGGCTCTCTGCACTTTACCATGTAGAATGAGGTTAGCAGTCTTGCTCAAGGTAACGCTAACCACCGCTGTGTAGATCAAGCGGCATACGCCATTTCTTTTCAATGGGCCTTTTTGCAAGATTATAGAGCCACAGAAGCCTTCTGATGTCTGATTTCAATTTGATCAATTTTTCGAAGAATTTGGCCTTCAGCAAGCATACACTGAAGCTCTCGCTACACACACAACTTGAATAGAATTTTCAGTTCACAGTGCATTCTTACGCAGCCGAGGTCAAAAGAATGTTTGTAACGACTGTAAAACTCTCAGCTGAAATACGAAAATATTTTTAAACATTTTTCTTGCTGGACTTTTAACTGTTTAAGTTCTAATCGACAATTATTTTAAATCAAGTACATTTCGGATAAGACTTATCGCTCAAGTCACAATTTCGCAAAACTTTCAACTGCACTACTTCAAAGTTTGAAGAAAGCTATAAAACCGAAAACACACAAAAAGCAAAAAATTACAAAGCTTTCCCATCGACTTTGAACAGTAAACTCTTTTCTCCGAAATTAGACAAATAAATGCATTGCACGAATGCACTCACGTTTCGTTTGAAAAAAGAGAAGAAAAGCAAATAGCAAAACTAGCATGACAGCTGCAGCTATATCAACAACAAATCGCATTAACATAATAACAACATGTGCCCAGCGTACGCCAAAACATGGCACATCGTACTCGTTGTGGAGCGTAAATAAAGCAAGACACGTTTATCTTTCCGTTCTAAGAAGGAATAATGGTGAGCAAGCATAGCATTAAACTGGAACAGAATGCACGAGTTTGTTTATTTGTGTGTGAATGCGCCAGTGTTTGTCTATTATTTGTATATGTCAGCGAGTAGGTGGCTGCAATTTCGAATCTTTCTCGCAGCGGCGTTCGCTTAGTGTAATTTTCGCTGGCAAATTTTTTTTAGTTTGAATTCGGTGAATATTTTTCTCTTTGCTTATTTTCGCATTATTTTGTTTATATATTTGGCTTTTTTTTTGTGATTTTTTGCCTCTATTTGCAAGCGAAAATTCATTTTTTCAGCTGCTCCATTTCGATTTGGTATGAAAATCCTTTCAGCCTTCATTTCCCGGCATTGAATGCATCAGTTGTTGTTCAAATGTGCGCGGCTGATTGTTTGGCTGCTGGCAGGCAATCGAGCTGCACTGTAACCTGTTTTCGACAGCTGCGTTGGGTAGTGACGTGAAGTGAAGTGCGAGCAGCATGTTGGTACCCTAGAGTGGGCTAGACTGCATTGTCCAGTGGCCCTTGACTGCCTTGAATGGCTGTACCGGTGTGTTGCGACTGAGTGACCGGAGAAATGTGCCCGTTCGCAAGTTGAAGTATTGACGGCCAACGCAAAGATATGCAGTTTTTTTTGCAAAGATACTTCTTACAGATGGTCTTTGCGATGTATAAAGAAAAATAAGGAAGATTAGCAGACATTTCGGACCACGCGGTCTAATGAACCTTAAATTTATAGGGAAGCTTAGTTGCTTTTAAAACTTTTTGAAGTAAAAGAAACTATATTCGCTCATTCTTGTGTTAAAAAAATGTCGAAGAAATTGCGAGACAAACTATTGTCGAAGCGTCGGTGCTGTGAGGTTGTCATAGGTAGCAGAAAGTCATATCTCAGAAGAGATGGGTCGATAAGAGCTTTCAAAAAAGCTGAAACTTTTTTCCGAGACTTGACTTTAGTGAGCCTATTATATATTGTCGGATATACAAATGCCGAGCTTAGTTTCCAAGGTAGTAACTATAAAAATGAGGGATTGCATTTAACTGTCCACGTTGGTCAGCGGCAAGCTGGTAAGCTTTCTACAATAACACATAGTTAATCCAGCAGACCGATAAGTGTTTGGGTAGTCAGTTAAACTAAGTTCAACGTTTCTTCTTAGATTGACTGCGGAATGGAGAAAGTGTTATTCGGGAAGAGGACAGGGAGATTTTGCTTTAATTTTGAATTAAAAAATAAATGTTAGAATTTTTTTGAGTACGCGGTTTTGTAGCTGTTTCAATTTTAGTGTGAGAAATTGCAAGTTTTTAGTAGCTCCTAATAACCACAGATTTTTGACAATTTTTTTACTGACGCTCTTAACGCAATTTCTTCCATATAAAAATATAATATTTTTTTCAAAAATCAGTGATAACTTGTAGTCACTTGAAACTTGCACTCTCTCAGTTAAATAAGCCAAAAACTGCTTACTCAAAAAAAATGTTTAATCTTTTTTTACAAGTTTGAAATTTAATGAAATTTTACTAAATCATTATGCATTTCGTAATAGTTTGGTTTTTTTTTAGAGAAATAACCATATTTTAGTTGAAAATGAATTATATTTAATTAGAGAAAAAATAAAGTGCCCTAATCTGTTAATATGTGGTTGTGCTGTAATTTTTGAACAGAGTATATAATTGATGAACGTCCAGGGACCAATGAGACCACTGAGTTGCTTGCAATATAAACCGAAAAAAGACCAGCTATAATTTTTTACATATTTCCGGTTTTTAGTTGATTTTTGTCACTGCAGAATCCTTACTCTAACTGAGTAAATATGTGCATATGTATGAACATTGAAACCTGTTTCTTTCGCAAACAAAGCAAAGTATAATTTACGAAGTACAAAATTTTCTGAGAGAATGCAATGAGACGTAAGGATATTGTTTATATATAAGTAGCTATCACACAAAAGAATGAAGTACATCACTCAAGTATTCGCAGTCACTCAAATGGCAAGAAGATACTGTGCTTTGTAAACGTACCTCAAATTGCTGACCAGACAATGCACTCACTCACCCATCAGCCGCTAGCATTTTCACCATTTGATGCAATCAATTTTATGTTTGGCTGCACTGGACAATTCATCTTATGAATATTTTGCAAAATGTCTACTGCAACACGAACATACAAACGAGTATGTACATACATAAATACATTTAGTACATAAAGTCGTAGACATGTTAAGAGTTATTTGCAATGGAAAGGAAAATGCTTCAATGATAGACGGATAGACAGCTTGTGCTTCAGAACCAGCTTATTGTGAGGAGAAGTTAACAGCAACAGCACCTTCAAGTGCAGCTGAGTGTCTAAGGCTATTATGAAGGTACTACAAAAGTGGCAGTGAAGACAAACAGAATCCACAAGATCATGCAATTAAATTTGTGAAACTTTCAGTATATTAAATTTCGAACAAATACACGAATGCAGTGTCAAAACTATTAAAAATTTGCTTGCGAATATTACCTAGTATATTGAATACTTGAAAGCGTTAGCAAAGCGTTTTTTGCAACAGTTTGTGGATTTTAGCGTAGTCCTCAAAGATTTATGTCAGTAGTGCATGCAAGCTTTTCCATGGAAAACCCATTGGCGCCCATTTTTCAAAACTAAAACTAAATCAGTGTCAAAAAATTGGTGTCGGATCAATCATTCCAATACGTTAAAAAATATGGATATATAAAGCAAAAAGTTTCGGAAAATAAAATGTAGTTATGTCATAAAAGTTTGTGTGGAAGAAAAAAATTTTAAATATGAGTCTTTTGTTAAAATCTCTTAGTTAGAAATACTTTGGCTGCGTATTTTAATTTAATATGTTAAATCAAAGACAATTTTTGTGTACTCAATAAAGCGTCAGTTTTTTGCTTTTTGAGAATTAGTTTCTTTTTGTTATATCGTGTCTCAAGGAACTTTAATTGGCTTTCAGTAAAAAAATTGTTTTTTCAGTTTCTTTTCCGAAAATTTAACAGTCTACATTTAATTATGTTATCTATGAAAAAAGCTTAGGGATACATATGTATGTATGTAATGTGATTTAGGAAATCCTTGAACATTTGCTTACGCAACAAACTTTTCATAACAAAATTCACAAACGTTCAACAATGCGTATACGCAATACACTTTTCCGGTCATTCCTCAATTAAAATGAATTTAATTACAAAGCATTTCAATTTTATATATGTATATATGTACATACCTACAATAAAATAAAATTCAAGAGAATGCAGCTTAGTTTTCTTATCAGACGAAAAAAAAACCATCGAAAAGCTCGTAGCGCATGCCGAGCACATAAATGACGGATGTCTAAATGAATTTGTAGAAAAGGAAATCGTAAAATCCATTTCAGCAAACAGGATTTATAAAATTTGCTGGCAAATATAAATTAAGTATTTTAGTTATGTGCAAGTGTGTTATGTACACATTTTTCGCTTATCAATATGCGGTTCAGGAAATACAAAATGCACGAAGGGCAATTCTTATGTTTTACTCGTAGTATCTTTATGGCCAACATTGGACGAGTGGAAACGTGGTGGTGAAATAAATTTTGCTTTTAGATAGATATGCATGTGTGTGCAGAAGAGTTTACAAATGTGTTTTATCCATTGCATTTACTCTGTTCGCAAATTATAGCACAACCACATATTGATAGATTTGGGCAATTTATTTTTCTTCTAATTAATTAAAATTAATTTTCAAGTAAAAACGAGTTAATTTTGTAAGAAAAATCATAAAAATCCATTTTTTAAACTATTTACATAATGTAAAATGACTTAATAAAGTTTCATCAAAATTTTGAAAGTATTAAAAAAAAATTTGGAATATTTTCGAGTATGCAGTTTTTTGGTCATTCAATTTAAGTCTGAGAAAGTGCAAGTTTCAAGTGTCTACAAGTTATCACAGATTTTTACGAACTTTTTTACTGGCAGTTTCCTCCTCACAACGGAATACCGCGATTATTTTTATATGGAAAGAAATGCGTGAGAGCGGCAGTAAAAAAATCGTCAAAAATCAGTGGTAATTCGTAGCCACGAGAAACTAGCATTTTATTGTAATAAAACTAAATAACCTACACATCTGCATAACCCAAAATAATCTAAAATTTTTTTTAAAAAGTTCGAAATTTGTATGGGTTTTGATGTTTTCCGCAATTTTTATAAATTTTAAAAATTTGTTTTTATTTTTTATTTTTAATAGTTGGAGTATAAATAAATTGTCCAAATGTGTCAATTTGTGTTTGTGCTAAGATTTATGAACGGAGTATAACGTATTTATAATTCCGAAAAACATATTTCACTTTACATTCATTTATTGCCTGGCATGCATTTTTCAGTTGAGAAAATAATATATTTTTCAACTTTTAAATATCCCAATATGCTTTCAAATTGCAGTCGTATTGAATTTAAAAAGTTTGCCAATATCAAAGGTTGCCACCTTCCAAATTGCAGTAATACAAAAAAATTTGCATGGCAAGTGGAACAAACCTGCGTTATTTTGAGTAGCGTCTGTAACCGTCTCTGACCATTTCTACAAAAAATTTTTTTTTGCCACGAACGATCTCTAACTGTTTTTATGATTTCCAAAGAAATAGGAGATTTGTTTTATGTAATAGAACAAATTCTAGAGAATGAGAGCAAAAAATTCTGACTTTGATTTTTTGTTTTTTTACTACTCAACATGCGCATATAAAATTTTAATGCACTCATGAAATTTGAATTCAAACCAATCTTTCGTTTATAAATTAACGAGCAAATTAAATTTTGAAAGACTGATTACAACATGGATATTTTTTTTTTTTTGATTATACACCGAATATTTCGT